>OY757921.1:91579642-91679642 GCA_963585895.1 Sepioteuthis lessoniana
TGGAGCCTTACTGTCAGTAGAACTATATATATATATATATATCAAGTAAAACTCAACAGATCTTAAAGCATAATAAATTTATCTCAATAATCTGTTTGCTCGGATTGCTCCCTTAAATGGCATACAATTTAATGGAAGGTAATTTTCCTTATTTATCTTCTGAATACGAACTGTAACTCCTCATTCGCATCTCTGGGACAATACAGAGCATGTAAAAAGAGTCATCTGACGAGACGGAGAATATACCAACAATATTCTCCGCCGAAATAAATTTATTATGACGGCTTAACCGAGTTTGAGTCTCCATTTAATTGTACTACTATATATATATATATATATCTATTGTCATCCACAGACAGATCTGTTTCGTTCTATCAGAACTCATCAGTGTGGCTAGACAGTATCTCCCCGTAGCTGGGATCGAAACCCGGTTGACTGAAACACCAATCCAAGCTTCTAACCATTTAGCTACAAGGAGAAATTAGCTACGAAGTACATTTTTAAACGGTTATGAATCATAATTAGTATTGTTTACATACATCCGTTCAAACGGCCGCCGAGATCTCAATTCAAATACGAAGAGACTTGCAAAGGCGCTAATGGCAACACGAATACTTCTTCGCTAGAGAACTCAACCCTACGGGGGTAGGGGAGTATATATATCTATATATATATATATATATATATGGGGGCCATTTAATAAATAAGGAAAATTTTGGAAAAAAAAAACGAACTGGCTTATACTTCATTTTAATCTCCTAAAAATGTTTGTTTTGAGGCTTTACGAAATAGTGGCAAATCAAACAGAGTGCTCCGTGCTTGAACAGCGGTCTTTCATCACATTTTTGGTGGCTAAGAAGTGCAATCCATATGAAATTTACAGAATAATGTATATTGCGTACGGAGAAACATGTTTTAGTCAAAGAAATGTTTACAAATGGACTAAATATATGTTTGCCACGATGAGTTCGAGTCGTAAAGACAATTCATGGAAATTGAAACACACTGACTCTCTTATAAAGAAAAAATCTGAACGCATAGGTCAGTAAAGAAGGCTATGCGGACAGTTTGCTCGGGAATAAAAAGGGTTCTCATCACAATTGACTTCCTTTAAAAAAAAAAAAAAGACATAACTATAAACAGTTCTTCCTATGGCCAACTCCCAAAGAAATATTCACCTTATTTATTGAATGACCCATATATATATAAATGTAAACAAAGGCTGCTGCTGCTGTTTCTAAAAACAAAAATACCTTAAAATTCCATTAGCCAACGTGGTCCGCACAGTCTAACGTAAAATTGGACTGGTTTCGATCTCGGCTTCGAGTGTCCTACGTGTCTAGCCACACTGAAGAGTTCTGATAGAACGAAACAGTCTGTCTGTGGATGACTATATATATATATTATGATTATTTCTTTGTCTGAAGATGAAGATTGTTTAAAATATAAGGTTAACTGAAATAAATATTATTACCCAAAATATATAAGCAATTTTTAAAGGTTTTTCTTTATATACGTTATATACATAATCTTGTCATCTACAGACAGACTGTTTTGTTGTATCACAACTCTTCAATACGGTTAGGCGCACGAGATTCCCGAAGGTGGGATCAAAACCCGGTTGACTCATACGCCAACCGAAGATTCTACCACACAGCTACGAGGAAACTAGCGTAAGCGAAGAAAATTAAACGCTTATCTATTACTTTTTGTTTTATTTATATATACCCGCTTTTATATATATATATATATATATATATATCTTCGCATACCAAAGACCAGTTGATTTAGGATTATAAATTTATTTCCATCCTGTTTTTCAGTTTCTGGTGTGAACCAAAGACACGAAGAAAAATATAACAGGACTTCTTCAGATCCAATGGATAAATAAAACAGAATAGATACGTGGGGTGGTGGGGAAGGGAGAAGAGATTAAGGAGTTACCTCCTCGTTTTATTGAATTTCCGTTTTTTATTTACCTATTTATTTTATTTTCAAAATTCTTCCGTCAGTTATAATTACGGTAATTTAACTTTTTTATTTATTTTATTTTCTTTATTTTCTTTTCATGTTAAGTTCGATAATTAACTTTTAAGGAAAATACTAATGCTTTGTGGGGGGAGTATGTAATTTGGTTATTTCAGTAGATTGCTCTCTAAATTATTTCCACCGCAAATACAACACAAAACTTTACAATCGCGTGAAAGAAATGGAATAGAACACAACGAACATTAAATAACAAACAATTTAATATGCATATAACAGAATATGAAAAACAAAATACATGATGTGTAAATGGCCTTTTGGAAAATAAAGTTTGAAGAAGAGAATAAATTTGTTGAAAGATGTGTGTATGTTCATGTTATCAGAGTCCGTAAATAAGTCGTTCTTACTTACATTAAGTTTATAGCGGGTTTTATGATTGTGGCGACAGCGTGTCTCGTTGATGAAAGAAAGTTTGTCGGGTTTTCCTTTTGAATATAATTCTCGGCCATTTGAAAAGAGGTCATGAACTTTAGTTGAGGAAGGAAAGGAATTGGTTGGACATAGTATCGGCTACTGGCTTGTGTTCGTCTGTGTCTTCGTTTGTGTGTAAGCTTGTGTATTGTGTGTCTGGCTTCCTAACTCTGTGTTATTTATATCCTACAGGTGGATCAAAGAATCGCCCTGAAATCTTGGCGCGTAGACATTTATTGACCAATCAGATTTGTATTTTACTATTTTATTTTCGAGCCTAAATGTTTTCTGTTAGTTCACTTCCGATCCTAATTTTCTAGAATGTTCTATTCCATGTTTTTAGCTGATTGGTTGAAAAATATAAAAATGTAATTTAAATGCTAATGCGGGTTTGATCCAAAATTTCTAGAATGTTCTTAAGTATGTTTTTATTGCTTATTTTAAGACTAGAAGAAATGTGTATCCTATAGCTTATATTAATTTCGATACCATTTATTTAGCTACCTATTTTTTCCTAGTGTGTATATCGGATACGTTTTTTTTTCCGGTTTGACTATTTATTTCTATGTTTCTAGATTTTTTAGTCAATAGTTTAAATTTAGTCTTATGTCTACATCTAGCTATTAATTCACATCTCTTATTTAATAACTTATCAGGCCATTTATATATATATATATATATATATATATATATATATATATATATATGATAAGGGAAGATATAATACAAACAATAAAAGTGTTTGATGCGACTATGGTGGATCAGTTCTACAATACGTTTCTGCTCTGATATTTAACATACATATTTAACATATACATACACACACATATATATACATACATACACACAGCAACACACACAAACACACACACACACATACAAACAAACACACACACACACACATACATATAATAAATACACATAACACACGGACGCATATCTCTACAAATTGAGCTCCGTTACAGAAAAAAATTGCCAGGCAAATATAAGTTTTGTGTGTATATATATATATATATATATATATATATATATATACTGCTGGAGAAGAAAGGATGAACTCATAAGCGACATGCTTTGCTGAACTCCTACACACGGATATGCCGGGTCATCCAATCAGAAAAATTTACTTATATCAGTTCTAGAAGACTTGCCAAGAACATTGAAGGATCGGTATGGATAATGAGAGAGTCAAATTCTATTCTTGCCAGAAGCAATATAAGAACACCCAAATAATTTTTTTCATTTAACATCTGATGATGGTCATCATTGACCTGAAATGAATTTATAATGACACCAAAAGAAGTGATTTTTTTCTTTATATATATATGTGTGTGTGTGTGTGTGTAAAGAAAAAATTCACTTCTTTGGTGTCATTATAAATTCATTTCAAGTATATATATATATATATATATATATATATATATATATATATTTCCTAATCTAATATCTACCAGCATTTACGGTTACCAGAAAAAAAGAAAAGAAAAAAAAACCGCCAGGAACAAGAGATAAAATATCTCGAATCACCGCCCGGGGGAAAAAAGAAAAAAATATTATAGGACAAAAAGAAAGAAAAGGCCAACCCCGTCACACCACTTGAAAAAAATCAAGAGATACGCAGTCAGTTGGTCAAAAGAAAACTAAAACCCTCCGTAAACACTGCAATGCTACAAATTACAAGAGTGCTCAACACGAGTGGAGCCAATTATAAAATTAACTTAAATTGCGAATCGGAAATCTCCTATAAGTTTCACCTTAACAGATCATCAGGAAGTCTATATATATATATATATATATCACCACCATAAGCTGTGCCAACAGCATGTATTCCTAAGTTTCTCTCTCTCTCTCTCTCTCTCTCTCTCTCTCTCTCTCTCTCTCTCTCTCTCTCTCTCTCTCTCTCTCAACATCCGTCCCTATCAGTAATAGCTTTTGGTAAATCGGCTAGACGACATCCAGTGTCCACACAGCGCTGGTCGGATCACACTGCGCGTCTATGTTTAGGGTTTATAGGAGATTTTTGTCATTTTTTTAACTTGCTCATTTGGATGGTAGTGAGATGGGAGGTAAGATGCCGTACAGCTACTATTTTGTTGTGTGCTGCTTCCGCGAATTGTTTAAAACAGAACGTAATGTGCAATTAAAATCATTCACTCAACTAGAAATGTACACTCATCAATTATTGATTATAATGTCTTGAAATGAAAGGGAGAGAAGAAACCAATCATCATGGTTCTTATACTTAAAGATCAAGAACAATTGAAATATGCTCTAATTTAGAGAAATACATTGAAATATGCTCTAAATTAGATATACATAAGCTTAAAAATGCTGGTGGTCCCAATAGTTTCCTCATTGGGTTAATTAAGAAACGAAAGTAATTTTGATATACACCAATATTTTGACGGGTATACTATATTGCATATAAATACGAGGATCATTCAATACATTAGGGGAATTAAAAAAAACAACAGTGAAAGTTGCCAAGAAATAAAAGTAAACTGTGGTTGCGTTATTATTCATCATCCCATCAGAGAAGAATTTAGAACAACGGGAGATGAATGTAGAAAACAACGAACATGTAGTTTCCCTCCAGTAAGTGCTTCGTTAAAGTCCGAAATGTTGTTAACTGAAACTCAGAATCTATTCATGAAAGAGAAATAGCTTTTTACCTCTTTTCTAAATGTGTATGAAACGAGGGAGAATCATTTATCAATAATTTTAACTGACCTATTTCCAAAAGCTTAAAACAATATTTGATTATTTCGGTCATAAAATTCTTCACTTGTTTTACTTCGTTGAAATTTGAACAACGGAATGATGAAAACATTTTTTTTTAAAAAGCAACAGTCAATAATTTCTGTGTAGTTTCTTCTTCTTCTTCTTCTTCTTCTTCTTCTTCTTCTTCTTCTTCTTCTTCTTCTTCTTTAACTTTCTTCTTCTCCTCCTTCTTCTTCTTTTTCTTCTTTCTTCTTTAACTTTCTTCTTCTTCTTCTTCTTCTTTAACTTTCTTATTATTATTATTTTTCTCCTTCTTTTTCTCTTCTTCTTCTTCTTCTTTAACTTTCTTCTTCTTCCCTCTTCTTCTTCTTCTTCAACTTCTTCTTCTTCTTCTTCTTCTTCTTCTTCTTTAACCTTCTTCTTTTTTCTTTTTTCTTTCTTTCTTTCTTTTTTTCTTCTTCTTCTTCTTCTTCTTCTTCTTTAACTTTCTTCTTCTTCTTCTTTTTCTCCTTCTTCTTTAACTTTCTTCTTCTTCTTCTTTAACTTTTTTCTTCTTCTTCTACTTCTTCTTCTTTAACTTTCTTATTATTATTATTTTTCTTTTTCTTCATCTTCTTCTTTAACTTTCTTCTTCTTCTTTAACTTTCTTCTTCTTCTTCTTCTTCTTCTTCTTCTTCTTCTTCTTCTTTAACTTTCTTCTTTAACTTTCTTCTTCTTCTTTAACTTTCTTCTTCTTCTTCTTCTTCTTTAACTTTCTTCTTTAACTTTCTTCTTCTTCTTTTTCTTTCTTCTTTAACTATCTTCTTCTTCTTCTTCTTTAACTTTCTTATTATTTTTTTCCTTCTTCTTCTTTTTCTTCTTCTTCTTCTTCTTTAACTTTCTTCTTCTTCTTCCCTCTTCTTCTTCTTCTTCTTCAACTTTCTTCTTCTTCTTCTTCTTCTTTAAGCTTCTTCTACTTTTTTCTTTCTTTCTTCTTCTTCTCTCTTCTTCTTCTTCTTCTTCTTCTCTCTTCTTCTTCTTCTAGATCTAACGGGAAAGTCTCAGTGACGTAATGTCTAGAGTGCTAAACTGCTGCTTTGAAGCAAGCCAGTTCAAACTTCAGTAGCGTCATTACTTTCACTCTCGGATTAATATCCTTGAAAAAAATATGGACACTTTCATCTGCCCAACTATCACTGAAGTGTTTGGGCATTAAATAAGCCACGAAGGTTGATATGCCACTAAACAAAGAAACCGAACCAAACTATAACATCTTTTTAAAGATACGTTTCCAAAAATACCTGGCACCCTCAGTCTTTGCTGCATACATTAAGGAATGCTTCTAACTTCATACAATGGAGACATACTGTTTAAAGAAGGAATCCCCTGTTCCCATAGCTTGGAGATATTGAAAAATAAAATGGCATCTAGTTTTATATCTCCCTCAGTTACTTCCCTTGAACTGTAAAAATACAACAGCTATAACTGAATTATAGACCGGCATAGAATACTTATTTAGCAAGATTCACTCACAAGCCTTTCATTAAAGTTATGAGCTCAGTCCTCACTGGACTTGACAATAGTAAGTTTTATTAATAACCAACTATAATATTAATTGTCTGAAATCAGTTACTGGAGAAAGGATTTTCTCGAGTGAAATTGTATGAAAAGTATATTCATTCTTTTTTAAATTTACATCTACTTGAAACGTCATTTCATACACACATCTAGAGACACAATTATACGGGAAAAATCAGATTGATATATTTTGCTAACGTAATATTGTCTTCAGTTCGAATCTAATATTCAACAAAGCAAACTTTAAATGTAACAAGGGAGATAATCGCACTATATCAGAGCCCAAACTTAATCTAAGAGCCACAAATGAAGCTCAGATGTCTGAGAGCCGCAGGATATGATTAAAATTTACACGGATAATAAAGACGGGTAATAAAAGTTGGTTGCTTGGTTGGGTTTTATGGCATATCAACCTTTGTAGGTTATTTAACGCCAAATCCATTTTTACAAAAAAAAAAATCTGTTCTATTTCAAACAATTCAGTTTAGCATGAGTACACAGTTTGTCAAAAAAATTCTATTTCAAGCTATTCAGTTTATTCAAATGGCTCTTAATCAGTCAATTCAGTTTAGTATAAGTATAGATTTTCTTTACACACAGTTAAATTTCAAAAGAGTCCTATATTAAACAATTCAGTTTGGCATAAGTTTACAGTTTAATTGTCAAAAACCTTTCTATTTTAAGCTATTCAGTTAAGTCAAACAGTTCTAATTCAAACAATTCAGTTTAGCGTCTGCAATTTAGTACTATTTAACCCATTGATAGATCCCTATCAGGTGCTACTATTCAGGACCAGAGTGGACCTGGGAGGGATGGCAATGAAGGGGTGCTCCGCATCCCCAAAGCCCCAGCATTAATGGAACCTCACCATCAGATTGTTTAGTGATGACACTCGTTGAGGATGGTCTTACCCCTCTGCAGAGGTGCAGTCGGTGTATTCTACAGCCCCAGCCGACTGAACAATACACAGAGTTAATGTCAATACAGTTTTATTTCAGATAATTCAGTTTAGCATAAGTACACAGTTTAGAGGTCAAAACAGTTCTATTTCGAACAATTCAGTTCGGCATAAGTACGCAGTTTCAATGCCAAAAAAAGCAAACTCAAGAAACCACGGTTTAGTTCTATGTAACCCATTGATGGGACCCTTATCAGATGCTATCACCCTGGGCCAGAGTGGACCAGAGAGGGATGGCAATGAAGGAGTACTCCGCATTCCCCAAAGCTCCAGCATTACTGAAACCTGTTTGGTGTCATATACAGGACACTCATCTTACCCCTCTGCAAAGAAGCAGTCTGTGTATTCTAAACCTCCAACCGACTGGGCAGGGTAATAAAAGACAGGCCAGGTTTTAATGATTTCCCATTACAAAAAGACACATGTTTCATACTCTAAGTTTGGTTCGTAGTTTCTTGAATATTCGAATTCTCTATAATTTTCCACGAACCGCATATCAAAAATCAAAAGTCATGTAACTTATGAACAACGCTGTAGCCAGCCATGTATATATATATATATGTGTGCGTGCGTGCGTGCGCATACACGTGTGTGTGTGTGTGTGTATGTTCAGATACTTTCATCAACAACCACCATTAAAACACTCCCTGAGATGAGTAGTGTTTACATGCCAAGTTTCATAAAAATTGACTCGTTAGCCTCGGAGTCCAGGTAAGAAGCTAACAAGTAAACAAACGAGGCCAATTATATATATATATATATGTGTGTGTGTGTGTGTGTGCGCGCGCACGCGCGTGTGTGTCTGTGTTTATGTATATATATATATATATATATATATATGCTTCATATTACTACGATAGAACAGGTCCAGAACCTGAAATATAAACATATCTTAATCCTGTACTCTAAAAACCCCTTGCTTAAATTTTCATATATTTACACAATCATTACACGGAATATATATATATATATATAATTAATGAAGCAAAGTTATATCTTTAATGTACTTCTCCGTCCACTTAGATGATTCTTTGGATTGTGACTATTTGATTTTTAACTTCTCTTAAATTGCCATTAGTAAGTTCTCTTTTGCTCATTACTTCAATCTCACAAACTGGCATTTTATATAAGATCATCATCATCATCATGTCGCGCTGGTAGCACGGATATGCCTGACCCTCTCTCGCCACTCCTCCCTATTGTTCATCGCCCTAGGCAGGTCTTCAGGACAACATCCCGTATCCTCATATAGCTGCTGAATGTATGTTCGTGCTGGTCGTCCTGCTTTTGCACGGCCATGTGTGGGTGTCCATAAGAGTACATCTCTTATGAGTTCGTCCCTGCTTCTCCAGCAGTGTACTGCATGTCTGGTTCGTCTAACTTGCATAGTTTTCGTGATAGGAGGCAGGTGGCCGTACAGTTGGTGTCTTGTGGGGTGTTGCCGCCAGGACTTGTTCAAGATTGCACGCGGCATTCCTGTGTAATTGCCGTCTAGCTTCTTCTCCAGCCATTTTGTTAGCGTCCATGTAGTGCACCCATATAGCAGTATCGATGTGACCGCTGCCTGGAAGAAACTGCGTTTCATTTTATCGGTTAATAACGATTCTCTATAGAAACACCAAAGTAAAAGTACGATCACCAGATTGAGACACAGAATACTTCGACATTGTAGCAGGAGTACTACAAGGGGACACGCTGGCTCCGTACCTCTTTATCATTTGTCTTGGCCTAGCGGTTCGAGTGTTCGCCAATCGCCCGGGAGACCTGGGTTCAATCCCAGGTCGAGTCATACCAAAGACTCAAAAAATGGTATTTGATGCCTCCTTGCTTAACACTCAGCATTATAAGGTACGGATCAAGGGTAAAGTGGAGGAATCCAGGGAAAGGAAGTAGCTATCGAAAAGGGAGCCTTCGGGTCACCCTCGACTATGGTCGCCTACTTTACTAACTTACGTACTTAGAACATCGATTGACAAAATCAGAGAGAATGGCTTCGAGCTGACGAAGAAAAGAAGCAGAAGGTACCCCGCAAAAACAATTACCGACGCCGACTACGCCGATGACATAGCGATACTGGCAAATACACCCGACCAAGCCGAAACACTACTGCATAGTTTGGGACGAGCAGCCGCAGGCATAGGCCTCTATGTTAATGCACACAAAACGGAATATATGTGCTACAATCAAACGGGGGACATCTCCACTCCAGAAGGAACCCCTCTTAAACTAGTAGACAAATTCACGTACCTAGGAAGCAGCGTCTCATCAACCGAAAAGGACATCGAAACTAGGTTAACGAAAGCATGGACAGCTATCAATAGGCTATCGATTATATAAGATGGCACCAAAAAATATGTTCTGCTTTTGGTTATTTCATTTGGGTTTTTTTTTTTTGTTTAATGGTATATCAACCATCGTGGGTTATTTAATACCAAAGCCATCCTTATAGAAGAACAGTAGTGGTACTATTTAATCCCTCGCTGGGGTGGGGATAAATGGGTTTATAACTTTTCCGAGTTTGTAATTAGTGAACGTAATCCCGCGACTGAAGTTCGAACTTGTTTACTTAGATTTCAGAATCCAGCACGTTAACCTCGGAGACTCCTCCACCTTTAATTTATGACGCTTATCTTGTAAAGATTAATGCAGAACTTAAATTTTTTATTCTCTGGCCCGGAAGTAGTAGTACCTAATAGGGCCCTATCTATGGGTTAAATAGAATTTAACTGTGCTTTCGAGAGTTTAAATTTTGACATTTAGAGTGTGTACTTATGCTAAACAGAATTGCTCGAAATAGAACTATTTTGACAACTAAACTGCGTACTTACGTTAAACTGAATTATCTGGAATAAAACTGTTTTTACATTTAACCCTGTGTATTGCCCACTTGGCTGGGTTTAGAGATGGGGTTGTTGAGGGGTAAGACCATCCTCCCAACGAGTGTCCTGATATGACACTTAACAATCTGATGGTGAGGTTCCAGGGATGCTGGGGCTTTGGGGAATGCGTAGTACCTCTTCATTGCCATCCCTCCCAGGTCTACTTTAGCCCGGAGTGGCAGCAGCTGAAAGGGCCCTATCAATGGGTCAAATAGAACTAAAATCTGCACTTATGCTAAATTGAATTGTTTGAAAAAGAACTGTTTTTGACATGTAAACTCCATACTCATGTTAAACTGAATAGTTTGAAATAGAACTGTTTTTGACATTGAAACTGTACAACTCTAAACTGAATTGTTTGAAATAGAACTGTTTTGACATTTAACTGTGTGTAAACAAAAACTATACTTACACTAAATTAAATTGTTTGAATTAGAAATGTTTGACTAAACTGAGTTGCTTGAAATAGAAATATTTTTACAATTAAACTGTGTACTTATGCTAAACTGAATTGTTCGAAATAGAACAGTTCTTTTGTATAAAAATAGATTTGGCATTAAATAACCAATAAAGGTTGAAATACCATAAAACACAAAAAATACAAACAATATTCTAAACCCAATCTGCAGAGCTCTGAATAGACCTTAGCAATGAGTAAAGAAAACAATTGACTGCAAGTTGTTCATGTTTCAAATTATCTGATACGACAATAATACACTTCAAATTATTACTGATGTCTTAGTGATATACTGAAAATGGTTGGTTGGTTAATGGCATAACAACCCTTCTTGGGTATTTAACGCCAAATCTTGTTTGTTTTGGTTTTGGTTTTCATTTTGTTTTGTTTTTTGTTTTTAGGTTTTTTTCTGTTTTGGGTTTTGTTTTATTAATGATTTCATGTGTTTTGATATTTGGGTAGAAATAATTTTCACTACATGTTTCTCTTAACGCAGTTGACCCTCAGCCTCAACCACCTTTTAAGATAGAAAGGGTTGGGTGTTTGTTTGCCATAATAAGAGCAATTTGTTGAATGCTGTCGAAATCTAACCATAAAGGTGCTAGAGCTAGCCATGACCGACCGATTGATTGGATCGGGCCTCTACGACCACCCGTCTAGCCCGAATGGTGCAAGTCAACTTAGACAAGTAGCAATGGTTACTTCATCTAGCTTATGTTTTAACTTTTTTTTTCAGATTTGATCAGTTACCATTGTGACTTGGACTGGTAAACACCGTATGTTTGTTGTAGAAACGCTTTTTAAGACTGGTGAATATGTAAATGATACACGAGGAGGGGGCGAAGGTAGGTCATTTCATGTTACATTAGAATCATGCAGTTCCGGATAGAAAATTATGCTTATTTATCCATCCGGAGAGATCGAAATTAACACGGTGCCTCCAAAAAAAATCAAGTTGACTAAAAATTCGGAAAAGAATTAAAATCTAAGACTGCGTCTATTCAAGAAAAAAAAATCCAATATAGCACCCACATAAAGATATTTTGTTTGGTAGGTTCTTCTTCTTCTTCTTCTTCTTCTTCTTCTTCTTCTTCTTCTTCTTCTCACGAAAAACTGAAACTTGCTATGACATTCAAGATGACGCATACGAAAAAAAAATTTTCCCAATCTACACGTGGTAAGAAATTAAAATATACTGATTTTCATTGTGGCGTATGTATACTTCAGATGACACGTATCAAAATTTATGAGTGGAGTTCATCTCGTTATACTCGACCCTTTCACACGAGTAAAAAATTCCATGCATTATCATAAAACAGAATTTCTGGGGGAAAAAAAAAAAGATTTTTTTAACGTTTGTCACAATTCAAAATTTTCTAGCAAAATCAAAAGAGACTAATAACTGTCCACATGATAACAAAAAATATATATGTCCGTGTCTCTATATGTGAGCCTTCGTCCTTTTTTTCCTCCTTTTTTTTTTTTTTCTTAACCTCAGTTCCTTGCTGTATCAGACCTTTGTATCCATATCAACCAACCCCTCCGCTCGGGCAGGATATGACACAAGGTTAATTTTTAAGCGGAGTTTAGCAGGTTTGAATTCAGAGTTTTCCTTCTCCTAGACTAGTTGCCTCACAAGGCTGAAGAATCTAGCCATAGCTGGAGGGAGAATAATTGGATTCATATTTTTCCCAAGCGTATTAGTGCTATGTGAAATGCAATCAGTCTAGTCCAGGATTTGAACTCGTGTCGCCGTGTCGATTTCCATTACACCACGGGCACCTCCTTGGTATCTCTATTTCTCTTCTTCTTTTATATCAACGTACACATCAGTTCATTTCTTAGTTTCTTCCTAGGTGTGTATCGACTGTTTCTAGTTTTTACTTTTCTTTTCACAATACAGCTAGGCTTATTTTTCTTTTTACTGTATGTATGTTCCCTGTAGTTTATATTTGACCCTTTTTCATCTGTTTTTCAACATTAGATATCCCCTTTTTTAACGTGTGTGTAAACGTCCGCGCGTACTTAATTTTTCATTTATTTTTCTTCTTCATCCCCTTTTTTTCCTATTGTTCTTTCTCTTCTTTTTTTTCTTTCTATTGTATTTCTATTTCGTCTGTCTTTCTTCCTCACAATTTCTAGCCGGGCGACCATGTTTTTTTCGTCTTCGTCTTGTTTTTTCAGGCAATGCTTTTTACTTCATAGTTGTACCGTGGCATTTTCAGGATCGAATCTGACTCGCATCATATGGATACGACTGGGCAGCATAGTGTTTCAGAAGGCATTTTGGTTTGGCGCGCAATTTAATTCGACGCATAATGTCACCCAATCAGGATGACCTATCCTATTCAATCCGGTTCTTTTTTCCGGGCAGCCGAAATTGGGTAAGCTGCCAAAACACAGTCTCTTTGGCTGAACAACGCCGCCCAGTGCAGACGTCTCATTGGCGGCTCTTAAATAGCAGCAGCAGCAGCATGGACACATGAGGGAACCTATCTAATTTATGGATTCCTTGCGTCTAATATCTTTTAGATCAAGGAATCCCAGTTGAATATGAATTAGATACATTCAATACGCCACCACAGAAACAACTTTATGTCACCCCCAAAATTGGCTATGTCGATGCGATGCCTTATTTCCGCTCTCGACACCTAGCTCTCAATTCACCTCTGGGCCACTTTAATGGAGACAATGCACGCCTCCCCTCGAAACACCAGACACACAAAACTCACGGGGACTCCAAAGTTTATTTCCTCCAACGGCAAACATGGCTTTCGCTAAACTACAGCGAACACAATCCCTCTCACGTCCCAAGATATGCGCTGCTTCTTAACTTTCTCATAACTCCATTTCGTCTCCTTACTCACAATATTTCCTACGAGACTTGCAGCACAAAAAGCAAACCCAATATTCCATGCTGCAAATAAATACTATTCTTAAAAACACATTTCAACTATCGGCATCTTACTTCTTCATTCCTCCTTTTATTTCTCACAACTTTGCGAGGAAGGAAGTAACTAAGCAGAAACACGTCACAACTCTTCCTCGCTCAACAATAACAAAATATCTTCTTGCCCCAAACAACGAACATCATTCCGGCTAAAATAGCATAGAATAAATGTTGTATACCCATTCAGGATATATACTATAGTTCTCTTTCTTTCAGCCATCAAGGTTATATGGCCCTTATTCTATGATCGCGCGGCATCTATATGTTCACTTCACCTTATGTTGTATTCACACCTCATTTCGCTCTAGTGTGGCCATCTTTGCTGTAACGATTAGACGGACAAAATAAGCATAAAAGGTAATGGCAAGGAAAACAGGACACGACACTTCAACAAAACGATGTATTATCAACAATATCAATACAAGCGTAATACAAAAGCAAAGCATAAAAACTAATGAAGAGAGAGGGAGTTGTTAAGGAATTGTTAAGTGAACTTAAAAGGTTGAAAAGTAATAAGCCAGCGAACTTATCTTGTCACTTGGGTTGTTAAATGTCTGTTGCTTCTGTGCGGTCAACTTTACGTGGTCATCGGCCCTTATAAGTCGCTGGCGTGTTAACGTCTTACTTGGACGGTCTGCAGCACGATATTTTTCTTGTGTTTGTATTTGCGTCCAAAAACAGAATCTAATGTCGTATGTCTTGTGTGCTCTCATTGGTTGCCGACAATGGCTCTTGACCAATCACTCAAGCTCTTATCAGGTGATGTTTGAGGGGTGGTAAATATGAGGTTTCGTATATTATTTCTTTTACTGCTCATGTTCGTTGTCTTCTACATTTATCTCGCGTTGTTCTAAATTTTTCTCTGCTGGGATGATGAATAATAACGCAACCACAGTTTACTTTTATTTCTTGGATGCTTTTTTAATTCCCCTAATGTATTGAATGATCCTCGTATTTATGTGCAATATAGTATACTCGTTAAAATATTGAGGTATATCAAAATTACTTTCGTTTCTTAATTAACCCTATGAGGAAACTATTGCGACCACCAGCATTTTTAAACTTATGTATTTCTCTAAATTAGAGCATATTTCAATTGTTCTTGATCTTTAAGTATAAGAACCATGATGATTGGTTTCTTCTCTCCCTTTCATTTCAAGACATCATAATCAATAATTGATGAGTGTACATTTCTAGTTGAGTGAATGATTTTAATTGCACATCGATCCACTAAAGGCAATGATTCCAAACCTTTGATGACCATGCCCCACCAAAGCATCTCAAAAGTCTTGATGATTCATCTATGACATATTCTTATTATTCAAACAGTGAACTCTTATCCGCGTAGAGGAAGCTAAAAAAATATTAATTTGATCCAAAAATGCCATTAATTTGATCCAAACAAGCTTCCAAAGAACACGATATCCATGAAGGAAAAAAAATAAAAGAACAAAAAGTCAGTTGAAAAATTACAAAGAAATTGTAAAAAAAATATATAAATAATATGAAGTGATATTAAAAATAGTATTTTGATTCAGTTATAAATTCATTGAAATGTGATCTTTCGTATTGTAGCTTTCTATGTTCAGTGGTTTGGGTATCAATAAGGCTTCAGAGATTTGGGACACAGACAGTCATAATCAACTTTAATAAATAGATATACATTACATACGTAATTACACATGTGCATAAATACGCACAAATATTTTTTTAATGAATAAATACTGTATATGCACCGTATGTATTAATTCGCACACACGTATACTCACACAGAGTCACGAGAAAAAATAGAACGTTAATAACTCATTCTAGGAAGGCCCTTCTTCAAAAATCGAATTGACCCCCAACTCAGTGGGAGGTGCCCCTTGCGTTAGGAACCACAAGTCAAGTGTTATTTTGTTCTTGGATGTTAAGGGTTTACATTTATTGTACGAGCACTTTTATATTTTTGTGCGGTTGTTCAAGAATAATTTTAAACAGATCTTTTTGACTCATAGATTGGACCCTAACAGGTACTATCACTCCGGGTCAGAGTGGATCAAGGAGTAATGAGAGTGAAGGGGTACGAAGGGGTACTCCACACTCCCCGGATCTCCAGAACTGAAGCCTCACCATCCAATGCAGTTTAGTGTTATACCCAAGACACCTCTTTTGGGAGGGGTCTTAATCCTCGACAGGGAATAAAGTCAGCGTATTCCTAGCCCGGCGGACAAATACATTTTCGTTTCATACCCACAGAACAACGATGCAGTCGATATTGGTTGGCTGGTTTGGTTTACTGGCATATCAACCATTGTAGGTTATTTAATGCCAAATTTGGGTTATACATATACGTTAGATTTATATGATTTGTAAACATAAGTCAACAAAGTTAAATGATTCCAAGTATAGCTATATATCCCTAACAATTCAGTTAAACATTAGTCCTTTGTTTACACAGTTAAATGATCAAACAATTCAATTTCAGACAACTCAATTTAGCATGAGTCATTTGTTTTCACTCAGTTTAAATGTCAAACAGTTCTATTTGATCTATAGATAGGACCTTTTCAAGTGCTACCACTCCGGGCCAGAGTTGACCTGGGAATAATGACAATGAAGGGGCACCCCACATTTCCCAAAGTTCCAGCATTATTGGGGCCTCACCATCAGATTTGTTTAATATCATATTAGAAAGATAATCGTTTGGTGGGGGTCTTACCCTCTGCAGAGATGCAGTCAGTGTATTCTACTGACTGGGCTGCAATGCAATCGAAGAAAGCCAACAGATATATTGACCAAAATGCTAAATATTAGAAACATTTCATACCAGAACTTTAGACAAAACAATATGATCGAAGAACATACCGGTCGGAATGTTGTGTTCAAAACGACATAATCAAGATATTGCTCTGAGAAATATCTGGAATAATTGAATCCGATTATTTTTAAATAAAAAGTAATCTGAAACCTAAATTAAATACTTTTGCTACTCGTACATCATGGTTTTATAATAGTCATTGAGTTTTACATATTATTCTTAATTCTGACTCTGAATTTATTTGATCTTTTAATCTTTAGTCACTTTTTCATCCCAACTCACTAAGGTCGTTATTCTACGACCGCGGAGAACAGTGCAGATCACAAATAATACCCAGGGTACCCTTTTGGGGTGGAGTAGATATCCCTTTGCAGTTAGCGTAATCTAAGCTCTACCAGCAGTGATATTCATTTTAGCTTTCTTTTCAAGAGAAAGTCATTCAGGAAAAAAACTAACTTTTTATTTTTTTTTAGATTGGTAGTAATGTACTTATTGGCATGGTGACATTTATATATATATATATATATATATATATATATATATATATATATATATATATATATATATAATATTTTTGGTACATGAAAATTTATATAAACAAATGAATAACGAAATCATTGGTAAAAGGAGAAACTATTTAAAAAACAATAAAACAGCGAGGGCCCTTTCGTCCGGCACTTGTCAAGCTTAGTCCCCGGAAAAATAATTAAAAACGGGGTGTAAATTAAATAATTTGATTGAAGGGACAGGGTGGAAAAAAAATTTCAAGTCACCCCTGTCTCCAACACTTCCCCCAAAATGTTTAAAATATGACTGCTTAACTGTTAGCATAGGGGGGGGCAATTTATAGCAATATAAATCGCCTCTAAGACGTTAAGATGAATTTTGTCTCTGCTCCTATGCAGAACAGAAAAGCAGTCATCTTTATAGCTAGTCCTGCAACTATATATAGTAAGCATTTGCTTATATATATATATATATATATATATATAAGCAAATGCTTATATATATTTGTACATATATATATATATTAAGAGAGAGAGAGAGAGAGAGAGAGAGAGAGAGAGAGAGAGAGAGAGAGAGAGAGAGAGTTGAAATTCATATACTTTAGAGTAAATGAAACTGGCTTCTTCTCAAGAAAATGCGATTGGTAGTGTTCTTGGAGATGTTTCTTTAAATCTTGTGTTAACATTTTATTACTGACTGAGTAAATGTAAATAAAAAGGAATTAAAATTCCTTGGGTGGCAGACAAGAATTAAGGAATTGATTGCTGTGCGGGAAAAAAAGACAAATAGATGATTTATTTGAATTTAAGGGACAAAGAATGGTCGCCAGTTAATGAAAAACGTGCCTTTTCATTAACCAAGGAATTCATCTTTTTATCTGTGGCATTCCAAGTCGATAGAAAAATTATTTGGGAAAATCTATACGTATTTCTGTTTTTACGTGTATTTATACGCATGTGTTTGTGCAAATACTCTCTTTGTTTTTTGTGTGCGAATGTGTGTGTGTGTGTGTGTGTGTGTGTGTGACTCTACGTAGAGATGCGTGAGTCACTTGCCACTGTATACGTGCATTTAGAATTTACCCAGATTCGCGCTTCTTTGACAAACAAAAGTGATTATAGGGGAGGGCATTGTAACCACCATGTTGAACTGTGATGTGGTAAGGGTGTTCGAATTCCAGTCGTAGAACTATGTTCACTTTTAAATAAATGCCTTTGGGAAACATATGAACTACTTTATTCTTATGTCCATTAAAAATGGTATAAAGCATCATTATTGTCCTTCTATAAGGGTGGCTTTGGCATTAAATAACCCACGAAGGTTCATATGCCGTTAAACTAAGAAAACGAACCGAACAAAAAAACAGGAATATCTCTTTGTAATTACTACCTTTTTGTTTTTTATTGTTTTCTTTTTTAATTGTTCTCTTTTTTAATTGTTCTCTTTTTTAATTGTTCTGTCTTTTATTTGTTGTCTTTTTTAATTGTTCTCTTTTTTTATTGTTGCCTTTTTCAATTGTTCTCTTTTTTATTTGTTCAGTTTTTAATTGTTCTCTTTTTAATTGTTCTCTTTTTTAATTGTTCTCTTTATAATTGTTCACTTTATAATTGTTACCCTTTTAATTGTTCTCCTTTTTAAGTGTTGCCTCTTAAATCGTTCTCTTTTTTAATTGCTCTTTTTTTAATTATCTTTTTTATTGTTATCTTTTTGAATTTTTCTCTTTTTAATTGTTCTTTATTTAATTGTTACCCTTTTAATTGTTATCTTTTTTATTGTTATCTTTTTTAATTCTTCTTTATCTAATTGTTCTCTTTTTTATTTGTACACTTTTTTAATTGTTCTCTTTTTTAATTGTTCTCTTTTTTAATTTTTCTCTTTTTAATTGTTCTCTTTTTAATTGTTACCCTTTTAATTGTTATCTTTTTTATTGTTATCTTTTTAATTGTTGTCTTTTTTAATTGTTGTCTTTTTTAATTATCTTTTTTAATTGTTCTCTTTTAATTGTTCTGTTTTATATTGTTCCCTTTCTTAATCGTTCTGTTTTTTAATTGTTCTCTTTTTAATTGTTCTCTTTTTAATTGGTACCCTTTTAATTGTGCTCTTTTTAATTGTTTCTTTTTTAATTGTTCTTTGTTTAATTGTTCTCTTTTTTAATTGTTCTCTTTTTTAATTGTTCTTCTTTTAATCGTCCTCTTTTTTAATTGTTCTTTTTTTCAAGTGTTGCCTCTTAAATTGTTCGCTTTTTAATTGTTCTCTTTATAATTGTTCTCTATTTAATTGTTACCCTTTTAATTATTCCCATTTGTAAGTGTTGCCTATTAAATTGTTCTCTTTTTTAATTGTTCTTTTTTAAATTGTTATCTATTTTATTGTTATCTTTTTAATTGTTCACTTTTTTAATTGTTCTCTTTTTTAATTATCCTTTTTAATTGTTCTCTTTTTAATTGTTCTGTTTTTTAATTGTCCTCTTTTTTAATTGTTATCTTTTTACTTGTTCTCTTTTTATTTGTTCTCTTTTTTAATTGTTCTTTAATCAATTGTTCTCTTTTTAAGTGTTACCCTTTTAATTGTTACCCTTTTAATTGTTCTCTTTTTTAATTGTTCTTGTTCTAATTGTTATCTTTTTTATTGTTTTATTTTTAATAGTTATCTTTTTTAATTGTTCTCTTTTTTAATTGATCTCTTTTTATTGTTCTTTCTTTAATTGTTATATTTTTATTGTTCTCTTTTTAATTGATCTGTTTTTCAAATTGTCCTCTTTTTTATTGTTATCTTTTTAATTGTTATCTTTTTTAATTGTTCTCTTTTTAATTGTTATGTTTTTTAATTGTCCTCTTTTTATTTGTTCTCTTTTTTATCATCTTTTTAATTGTTGTCTTTTTTAATTGTTCTCTTTTTTATTGTTCTCATTTTAATTGTTCTGTTTTTTTAATTGTTCTCTTTTTAATTGTTCTCTTTTTTAAGTGTTGCCTCTTAAATTGTTCTGTTTTTGATTTTTCTCGTTTTTAATCGTTGTTTTTTTAATTATTCTCTTTTAAATTGCTGTCTTTTTTATTGGCTCTTTTTCAATTATCCTATATACTGCTTTTTTGAAAATTTTCTCCTTTTCAATTACTTTTTTTGATTGTTCTTTTTTTAATTATTCTCTTTTTAATTGTTGTCAACTTGTTCCAACCTTAGGTCATTTAAAAGAGTTGATATGACACAAAGAAGCCAAGGAAATTAACCAGTTGCGTAACACATCCATTCGTCAAATAAATGAGGATTGTTGTAGAGGATGTTGTAAAAAATATGATACCATTTGCAATATACAATGTCTCAGAAAAAACAATATCATTTCGAAATCTAAAAGCTTTTCCAATTCTCTTTCCCGTAACGGTCAGCCTTGTAAGAACGAAACGTTGGTTAGTTGAGGATTTTCCAAATCCCCAACCAAAGAAACTTTCGTTCTAATATACAAACCAACGTTTCCTTCTAAAATAGCAAAAATGACCACATTTTTCTGGGTTTCTCGCATACACAACAAAAACAGATGGTTCATTAATTGAAGAGTGGCACCCTTTCTTTCAAATGGTCAGTCTAGGATTAATAATAATCACTCATTAGAAATATCGAAGTAAAGGTTGGCAAGGGGAGACAAGACAAACAGATATTAATAATCCTCCCACTGCACAGCATCGTAGCCTCTTCCTCCTCCTCACTCCTCGCTGTATCAATTTCAAGCTGATCATTTGTCTTTTTCTCCCTGGAAATAAAGATCAAATCGGAGGCCGCATTTTCATTCGAGAAATCGTCTACAAGACACGAAACACAATTGAAACTTTATCCAACATTTCAATGATAATGAGATAAATGATTCTTGATACGCTGCTCGCCCCTCACCCTAATTCTCATTCCAGAAAAGAAAATAAAGACAGGGAAAAAATTTACAATGAAGGAAAAGGTGAAAGAAATGTGGTTTTCGAATTTTCGAACGAAATCTAATCAATTCTTTGCAATCTGCTAATTCTAAAAACCCAGACAGCAATTTGATGAGATTTATCCCGTAACTTTGTTCAGTCGAGGAGACACTAGTCATATAGCGGGTCTTAAACAGGAATAGCCCGGCGTGCCCATCCATTTTCAAGTCTGCAACTGATTTGAATTCAGAGTTTTTCTTCTCGTTGACTGGTTGCCATACCAAGGTTAAAGAGTCCAGTCTTTTCAATTATTTGTTAATTGCTGGAAAAAGAATAATTAAATTCTTACCTTTCGAAAGAGTATAAGCTCTATGTAAAATGCAAACAGCTTGATTAAAGATTCAAACTCGGGTACGACGATAAATGTTATTCCATACATATGAAGAAAAAATGTTCACTTCATTGTTATTCTCTCTCTCTCTCTCTCTCTCTCTCTCTCTCTCTCTCTCTCTCTCTCTCTCTCTCTCTCTCTCTTACACGTCTTTCTCAAGTTTTTCTTTTCTTTCTTTCTTTTTAATTTGAATCTTTTGAATTGGAAAACAATCCTCACAATCTTAAAACTAAGTTATATGACAATCATACGATTCCGAATCAGACTGTCTACGAAAAAAAAAAACACATTTTGATGTCCTTCCGAGAGGCTTAAAATATGATAACTGTATCTTCTAAAGAGAAATAAGATCCCCCAAAAGGTGTATTAGGTATGACTCTAAACTGCTACTGTTGATGAGGATTTTCTGGACCTCTGGTGAGTCTAGAGTGTAGCAGCAATGATGATTTGGTTTTTAGGGCTTGGGTTTTAGATATCTGATTCCGTTGGTTTTCTTCTCACCCCATCTTAACTCGTTAGCGTCTTCTAGTCTGAGAAGGCTGCAAAGGATGAAAAGGAAAAAGACGAAGATAGGAGATACCTTTTGAATTTCAACTTTATTTTGGGGCTTTCACACGGTTACTCTGTAGCGAGGAATATCTTCCTGGACTATTGAGGTCGGTCGTTTCTCCCAAATAAGGCGTTGAAATGTACTAGTCGTTTTCGGTGGTTCATATGTGCAAAGTTGGTGTTTTTATATTTTTGCTTCCGATGATGTCGGCTCTCTAGCAACAGACATAGTAGCAGACATAGTGTCAGGCTACTAAACATAATCAACCGTGTTTTCGCTGGTTGCGGCCGCGTAAAAGATCGTCCATTCTGTGCTATGGTGGAGGCTGAAGCGAGCTCGAACTTCTCTTTTGCGCAGGGACGGCTCTTTTTCCGGGCATGCGTCGTTCCAACTTCCTCTCAGGAGTCTCTAGAAACTTCTGAATTCCTTAAAGTTATTTTATTCATTTTATTTTTTTAAATTTTTTCTATCGATTACATTTATTGCCATCGCTCCAAGGTCTACTCTGGCTAGGAGTGGTAGTACCTGAAAGGTTCCTATCTATGGGTTAAATAGAACTAAACTGCATACTTATGCTAAACTGAATTGTTTAAAATAGAACTGTTTTGACATTTAAACTGTGTACTTATGCAAAACTAAATTGTTTGAAATAGAACTGTTTTTGACCTTGAAACTGTACTTACGCTAAACTGAATTGTTTGAAATAAAAGTCTTCTGACATTTAACTGTGCATAAAGAAAATCTATACATATACTAAACTGATTTGTTTGAATTAGAACTCTTTGACTAAGCAGAATAGCTTGAAATAGAAATGTTTTTGACAATTAAACTTTGTACTTATGCTAAACTGAATTGTTTGAAATAGAACTGATTATTTGTATAAAATAGATTTGGCATTAAATAACCTACAACGGTTGGTATACCATAAAACCCAAACAAACTAACCAAATCAAATCGATTTGTTTACAAAAATATTCGTATTCGATTGAACCATGCGAAAAAATATTAAGAAAAAAATCTACAAAAATGTAAATATGAACGCGATTCCCAATCTTCTCAGCATAAATCACCCTAGACAAGTTTACATGCTTCTAAAATCAAACATTCAATCATTCACAATCAATTCACAATATAATTCCTCTACTTAAAAAAGAAAAATGTACATCTATATCCTTGTCCTTGAGGTTATAATAATTACGCGGATGCGTATTTCCAATCCTTTTGGGAAGACGTGGCCCTGGAGGTGACCGTGTCCTCTGTAGAGAGTGCGGATGTAACTTGCAGGACACATTCAGGTTGATTGGCCGCACAATTACCATGACTAGTTGGTTTGGCATTACTTGCGTGCAATGTGGACTGTTGGTCAGTGGTAGAGTTTCGGCTCTGCATTCTTTGGTTGCTGGTTCGATCACCAGTGGGAGAGATCATGGTATACACTGATGATGAGACCTAATAAGGTCGAAACAGCTGTCCGGTGTTTCCGTATGTCGTGCGCAAGTGTTCACCGGATTTTCTGGTCATGGTAATTCAATTCACAATATAATTCCTCTACTTAAAAAAGAAAAAAATGTACTTCGATCAATTATAATCTAAACGCATGTGTAGTAGCTAGGATAAGCCCGATCGCTTCCCTTGAGTATATTCCTCAAGATTGCTGCCTTTTCAATAATTCTATTACTCGTTCGTTTGAGAAAAATTGAATTCAAATATTTTTTTATTGTTTTGTTTTGTTTTTATTTCGTTTCGTCTTTTTTCTTTTTTTATTTTATCACATGATATTTGAAGAACTTTTTTAATTCAATACTTTATTCAAACAAGCTTCCAGTGTTTGAAATGTGTTCAATCCCTTGTGATTGGTAGCCGCTGGCGTCTGAAAAACAACAAAAACTCACTAAGTACCCGCTTCTTCCCTCCAAACACCCTAAATATCCGCTTAGAGCACCGAAAGAGAAGCGAACAGTTTTTTGTAGCTTTTTTTTTTTTTTTACTTTATTTTCTTTCTTTTTGTTTGTTTGTTTGTTTGTTTCTCGTAAATTTATTGTCTCTTTCTAATATATATATTTTTTTTTTTATTCATATGAACACGTTATGCCTTCTAATCAGATCCTCTTTACAGTAAAACTTAATAGGCAATGTAAAAATAATGAAAAATAATTGCCCCATTTTGTTTGTTGACTAGTTTTTGTATGATCTTTAAATTATGAATATCACGATCCTTTATTATTATTATTATTATTTTTAGAGACAAGTTGCCAATGAATAACGATTTTATTTTATATGAATTTAATAGCGTCGCCGAACGTCTGAAATTAAAGTTCGTTCCTTCGACTCTTGCAGTATCACCAATACATATCTATTTTAATGTATGATATGGTGTGGATCATATAAAGTAACAAGTTCCTGAACTGATCATTGATTGCATGTGGAGATTGAATAATGAATAAAAGAAAGTTATAAAAAAAAATAAAACCAAATAAAAAATACAAAATAAAAGAAAGAGCAATCTCCCAGAATGCCTTTGACAGGAAGAACAGACTTTTTCGAAGACTTCTAACCTCTGAGCCAGCCACCTGGTATTCATTCCGGGTGGTTGGGAAAAATTTATGATCACTAGGCCTAAGGCAGTCGTCCCTCACCAGGCTCTATCCTGCTTGTAGGACTAAGTTCATTGGTGCTTGAGGCGCCTCATTAGGGGAATGTCGACAGGGTCTAGTTATTTTTGCACCTGCCGAGACTCGTTCACGGTCCCCACAATAAAACGACGTTGTGTCACACTCTGGTTTGGTGGGAAGCCAGAAAATACCCTTTGACAGGAAGAAGAAAAAGGCCAAGGAGCCTACTCTGCCCTACTATTTACTCATAGCTGGAGGAAGAATAGTTAAATATGTACCTTTTCCAAGGATATTAGCGCTATGTGAAATGCAAACAGCCTCGTCCGAGATTTGAACTCGGGTTGGCCGCTCCATTTTCTACAATGATAAACGTTATACCACAAGTGCCTCCCATACGTCAGTCTGTACACTGCGTTTTTTCAAAGCTAATGGAAAAGCCTAAACATCAACATACATTAAAACTTCGTTAAATCAAAATAACATTTTTGGCTTTCTCATAAAAGTTATACACAAAACTATAAAATTCTGTGTGTGTGTGTGTGTGTGTGTGTGTGTGTGTGTGTGTGTGTGTGTGTGTGAAAATAAAACAATAAAATTCCAAATGAATAACACAAGACAATCATTTATCAAAACATGACTTTTAGAATCATTAGATGTTTCATAACAGATCAAAGCCATTTGTTAATGCATATGATATACATTGTATGATGATCATGTGTATTAATGATGTAGGCCATTTTGTGGTTAACATGACTTGGGGAACGAGTCACGGAATTTCGCATTTATTCATTATAGACTGTGTAGAAATGACTATTTCTCTAAGATGTAAATCAGAGTGCCAGTTCCACCATATACAACACAAGTTGAACAAACAAACGCAGACGAAAGAAAATTGACAAAAACAAGAATATTAAAAAAAAAAAATTTATTTTATCCCAACTGGATAAATAACGAATTAAAAGGTAGTAATGTTCATAAATTTTGCTATGTATAGAGCTATACGGCCACTTGCCTCCTATCACGAAAACTATACAAGTTAGACGAACCAGACACGCAGGACACTGCTGGAGAAGCAAGGACGAGCTCATAAGTGATGTACTCCCATGGACCCCCACATATGGCCAAGCAAAAGCAGGACGACCGGCTCGAACTTACATACAGCAGCTATGTGAGGACAAAGGATGTAACCCTGAAGACCTGCCAGAGGCGATGAACGATAGGGAGAAGTGGCGAGAGAGGGTCAGGGATATCCCTGCTGGCGGCTCGACATGATGATGATGATGATGATAGAGGTATGTCAAAGAAAGAATACTTTTAGTCAAGAATAGCAGTGAGAAAAAAGAGAGGTCAACTCGTACTTACATATATGTCTATGTGAGCGGTATATGTGAGTTCCGGGATGTCTAAGTCACTTAATCTACTGATCATCAAGCCCACTGTTGACGTGTTAATGTATTTGTGTGCGTCTGATTTTTTTCTTCTACGTGCGTCGTCTGTGGCCGCCTGTGTGTCGCCTCCTTGAACTAAAAAATTCTGGGTACTTATACTCTTTGAGCTGATCGAAATAAGATATTTTAAGTTTACGCGGGTAGATTTTATTTCGGGTCAACTAAAGTTCAAATGTGCGGACGTATGGGTAAACACAACATGGAACTTGATCTAACCTATCAGAATCGTAGAAATTACTTATTTATTGAGGCGCCTATTTTTAGGTTCTATGAAAAATCTTTCGGCAAGTTAGTGTTTGATCTGTTTTTTCGAGAATGTTCTAATCTGTGTTTGCTGATTGGCTTAAAAATATTCTACGTAAGTGAAGTTCGGATGCTTTTTTCTAGAATATTCTGATTTACGTCTTCTTAGCTAATTTAACTAAAAAAAAAGAAAAGTGTCGATCCTATAAGATTTACTGAGCTTAGCTTAGTTTGAGTTCAAAGTCACATATAAGGGGCATCCAGTGAGGTTCGAACTCATGACTCAGTGAGATCAGATTGCTGACAATTTCACACTAATGACAAACTTTTGTATTGTGGATGTGTTCAAGATGTGTGCATCTTTACGCGTGCATGTGTCTTCTCAAAGGTAATATACAATTTAGTTAATAAGTGATGCAACTATAAAAAGATGGTAACTGTAGTAATAACACGGACTATTTCTCAAGATTACAACCCGTTGGCGTAGGAATACATACACACACTCTACCGATTTAGAATAAAGATGCCTTAACTAAAGCACGCATGCCTTATGTTGTCCTTAAACCTACTTAAGACTACTAAGCAATACTAACACCCACAACTACAATATATTACTGTAACTGTCTTTCGTTGACCATAAAAATTGATTTTCTTGCCTTTTTACTTTCGACATTTCATCAGGACAAATAACGAATAAGGGTAGGAACAAACGATGTGAAAGGGTGTGAAGACAAAGTACGTTTCCTCTTTCAGTTGGCAGATATTTGATATTAACACCATAGATGCGACTAATTTGGGCAAAAATAAGTCGATATATAAAAATGATCAATAAATGATAATAAGTAGATAAAACCGATTCGATCACAAGTCACATTAATTAAACGCACCGAATGAAATTAACTCATAATCAACAGCTTTCAAAACTGGAACGCTAATCTTACTTCACATTTCTTGATTGATTGATCAATTGATTTTAACGGCATATTACCCCATCTTGGGTTATTTTGTACATAGAGGTTAGGGAATTACGTTCACTGTATGTTCATATTTACATTTTGTAACAGTTTAGAATCGAGCAATAGCTGCTATAGTCTACTGATGATATTAGCCCCTGCAACATTATAGCTGGAGCGAAGGGTTTGTTTACTTCTATCAGCCTCACTCTGGACGACCCTAAAAAATATATAAGATTGCTTACGGTTCGCTCGAATAAAGATGTCTAGGAAAATATATATCTGTGTGAGTAGCATTTATTACACATTCTTGTATAGTTTTAAAGATTTTTTGTGTGGGTTGCACACTATCTTATCAAATAAAAACAATTTTTAAAAAAATGCATTTCATCCATAGATGGGACCTTAAAAGTACAACTACTCCGGGTCAAAGTGTAAGTGAGAGTAATGGCAATGAAGTGGTATTCCACATTCCCCAGATTTCTCGGCAACTGGGACCTCGCCATCAGATGTAGTTGAGTTTCTTACCCAAAACATGCCTTTTTCGGGGGAGGTCTTACTCTCTGCGAGAGATACAGTCAGCGTATTCTAAGACCTACCAACAAGGCGCATATCAGCCTTGAAGGGTATGAATCATGGTATTTGAGAAGTGGGTTTGGTTGAATTAGCCTAATTTGGATCAGGATAAGAAATGCCATCAAAGAACGGTAAATCGACGGTTATAAAACTGCATCTACTATACGTTAACCGTTTAAAGTTGCTGATGATGATATCAAAAGCTCTACTAACCAAAGGAATATGAAGATGAAACCAATTTCATTAGAAAAATTATTCTTTCTCCTCAGATTTGGTAACTATTCGCAGACTTAAGGTAGAGGATGAGACAACTACAATTCCACTTCAATGAGGTTCAAAATCTGTCCGGAACATTTTGAATTCACTTGTCACTATTTTCATTGAGAAAGGCTTCAATCTACTTCTCTGCCTTTCGGCTGGACCACCTTCAAGTGAGCAGTCATTGTATAGCACTGGACCCCTTGGTCCAGTTTAAGCTATAATCAGGCCTCCAGGCCTGGACTCACGTTTGAGTCCATGACCAGCAAAGCTCATCAAGCTCACATTCCACTGTGAGCTAATAACCAACAAAGTCCAACAGGGTTCGAGTCTCGGTTCGTCCCCGACCTTCTCCTCCCTTAACCCCCACTATGAGCCGGCTATCGGGTCACTGACCTTGTGTCAAGTCCTATCTGGCTGGAGGCAAAGACAAATATCGCTTCAATCCACCTGTCTGACAATAGGTTAGAGCCCTTTAGCCTTATGCGTTCGATGACAGTCCAAGTCAGAGATCATTCCTTGCTAGTGATACCATGTGACTCAATACAACTTGACACGTTTTTGGAGAGGAAATGGGAATCCAAACATAGACCAAATTGCCTTGAGATATCCTATGAAGAATTATGACTCAACAAGAAAATCCGATATTTCTAATAAGCTATGGAACACGTGCAACAATATTCAGTAAAAACAGAGAATAGAAAACATTGGATTCTTACGGATTTTGAAATTTAAAAGGGCCTACAGCGCATGAATAGATATAAAAATATTCTATGTTGCTAATCCAGGGAACTAAAATACCTCAACAAAAATGGATGTTGCTATTCCTGCAAACTAAAACACCTAAAAAAATGGATGTTGCTATTCCAGCAAACTAAAATACCTCAACAAAAATGGATGTTGCTATTCCAGCAAACTAAAATACCTAAAAAAATGGATGTTGCTATTCCAGCAAACTAAAATACCTCAACAAAAATGGATGTTGCTATTCCAGCAAATGAACATGCCTCAACAAAAATGGATGTTGCTATTCCAGCAAACTAAAATACCTCAACAAAAATAGATGTTGCTATTCCAGCAAACTAAAATACCTCAACAAAAATAGATGTTGCTATTCCAGCAAACTAAAATGCCTCAACAAAAATGGATGTTGATATTCCAGCAAACTAAAATATGCTGGCAAAAATGGATGTTGCTGATCCAGAAAACTAAAATACCTCAACAAAAATAGATGTTGCTGATCCAGAAAACTAAAATACGTCAACAAAAATAGATGTTGCTATTCCAGCAAACTAAAATACCTCAACAAAAATGGATGTTGCTATTCCAGCAAACTAATGCTCCGAGTTCAAATCCTGCTAATGCCTTTTTAAAAAGCATAAATCCATTTCTTCTCGATAAATAGTTGGGCAGAGTGGGTTCTTTAGATTTGATATCGTAACGGATCTAGCAGAAGGATGACTCTGAATTCAGGCTAGCAGTAAAAAAAATAATAAGTAAACTTATTCGAAGGCGACCTAAAGGCTTCCTTTTCAATAGCTACTACAGCGAGTTGTAGGGGAGGGCGCTACTCTATTCCCTGGATTGCTCCACTTTACTCTTGATTCTCACCTTATAGTGCTGAGTGCTAAACAAGGCGGCATCAACTACCATATTTTAAGTCTTTGGTATGACTCGACCTGAGATTGAACCCCGGTCTTCCGGACTACTGGCGAACACTCTACTCATTTATGGTGATTTTTATAAACCCCCGAAAAGCCAGGTTTATTCCTACGTTTTGTAAAAGAATAAACCGTACTTCAACCGCAGTAGGGAGATGGGTGACAGCTTTTGAAGAAAGGAGACGAACGACTTTTTGTGTTACAGAATTTATTTACAATAAACAATAAACAGGGTTTTAAACACCAAATGGAACAAACAACGAATTTGTAAGAGTTCAAAAAAGAGTTCAATGTTCTAATAGGTGGTAGGTGTATAAGAGTAAAGGTTAGGTAAGGTTTTGTAAGGTTGTAAGGTTGTGTAGGGTTTTGTAGGGTTAGGTTATAAGGTGTAAGGTTTGCAGATAAAATGCCTGCTGGAACTTAGCTGGGATCCTGGTTCCTTTTATCTCAGCACGTGCGTTCGTCGCTCTTGGCTTCTGGCTGGTGATGAAGGTGCCAAATACGTTTGCAGTCGAGGACTGCTACGATATGGACCTGTTGCTAACAGCGGTGGGAGTGGAAAAAAGAGGAAGAATCTTCAGTTTGAGCTCTTTTTATAGTGGACACCACGTGTCCCCAAGGGGCTGCTGATATTAAGTGAAACAGGATCACTAGTTCCTTAACAAATTTCCACACATTAGGACAATGACCTGGTAAACTAAACCAGCACTACTCCGTTAAAATATTGACCTTGTGTCGCATCCTACCTTGGAGAATGGGTTGGGTAAATAGATACAAGGGGAAATTGAAAGAGTATGAGAAATTCGATGAATATCAGGATTTTACGTAAAAACGCAATGATTGTGCCCTGGTGAGTTACGCATAGTCCCAAATGCCCTTGGGGGTGTCCTCTTGGTGTAATGGTTAAAGCGATGGACTGCGGAATCGTAGTACGCGAGTTCGTACTCCAGTCGTGCTATTACGTTCACTTTCGGGCAAATCCCCTTGGTAAAGGTATGAACCCCCTTATCCTCCCAGCTATGGGTTAAATAGTACCACTACTGTTCTTCTAGGAGAATAGCTTTGGCATTAAATAACCTAAAAAGAGTTGATATGCCATTAAACAAAGAAAGAAACCAAATGCCCTTGGGGGTGTGATTGAAAGGATTCGATAGTCCATGAAGAATGGAAAATATTCAAACAAAAAGAATTAAATAATGAAGGGAGTGTATGTTGGATACTTGCTGTCACTTGACCCTAAACGAATATCTTCCGATATAACGAGTGAGCAAACTCGTTAAGATATAGTAATACTGAAATAATACCGAAATATAATTATTGAATCTTTTTATTTTATGTTCTGTTCCTGCTCCCGCCCCCTCTCTCTCTCTCTCTCTCTCTCTCTCTCTGATCTGACATTTCAATCAAGTTTTTTTGTTTTCTTTTTCACACACACTTCTTACCCGTTTTACTAATTTGTCCCCATCCTCAAATTTCCGTCATTTTTTACTTCTTTCTTTCTTTTTTCTCTTACTTTCTATCATTACTCTCTTTATGCCATTGTAAAAAAAAAATGGTCGCTAGGCAACGACACGCATCGTCGCCAATAGCGAAAAAGTCACGCCTCATAAATTATTGATCAGACTTTTGTCAAATCTCAAACACCCTCACGATTGTCTATCATTCACCAATCCTATTCACCTCTACCTGCTCCTCTTCATTCTCTCCTTCTCAGCCTACTCCTACTATTACTACTACACTTCATGCTACTACTGCTTCGAAAACTATAATTGCTGCTGTAGTTACTTTTAAAAACCTCAGTTTCGTCTTAGCTATTTCATGGATAATTCATTTTTCTCCTCCTACAACGGTGTCCCGGGCATGACTCCTAATTACATCCGGTAGTGAGGTTCCGAGTGTGTAGCTCTGGGATATACGGAGTCACTCCTTCATTGCTGACACTGAGTTATGGAACCTTCTAGGACCACATATATGATACAAATAGATGTTAAACAATTATCAGCTTTAGACATACTTAGTTCATGTACAAATAGTTTGTATGAAGAATTGTTACATGAAGTTATAATTTTTTATCGAAATTTATTATCATAAGTTACTTGAAACTATGGAATTGGTGAAGAAAAAACTTCGAGAGGTCAACACAACAAAGGTCGACATACTGTAAAACCAACCAACCAACAACAACAGCCACTACTTCCTCGTCGTCGTTGTCCTCTTCTTCTTCTTTAAATTTCTTCTTCTTCAACTTTAACCTTCTTCTTCTTCTTCTTCTTCTTCTTCTTCTTTAACTTTCTTCTTCTTCTTCTTCTTCTTAAATTTTCTTCTTCTTTTTCAACTTTAACTTTCTTCTTCAACTTTAATCTTCTTCTTCTTCTTTAACTTCCTTTTTCTTCTTCTTTAACTTTCTTCTTCTTCATCTTCTTAAATTTCTTCTTCTTCAACATAAATTTTCTTCTTCTTCTTCTTCTTATTATTATTATTATTATTATTATTATTTAACTTTCTTCTTCTTCTTCAACTTTAACTTTCTTCTTCTTCTTCTTCAACTTTAATTTTCTTCATCTTCTTCTTATTCTTATTCAACTCTAACTTTCTTCTTCTTTTTCAACTTTAACTTTCTTCTTCTTCAACTTTAACTTTCTTCTTCTTCTTCTTCTTCTTCTTCTTCTTTAACTTTCTTCTACTTCTTCAACTTTAATCTTCTTCTTCTTCTTTAACTTCCTTTTTCTTCTTCTTTAACTTTCTTCTTCTTCATCTTCTTAAATTTCTTCTTCTTCAACATAAATTTTCTTCTTCTTCTTCTTCTTCTTCTTCTTCTTCTTCTTATTATTATTATTATTATTATTTAACTTTCTTCTTCTTCTTCAACTTTAACTTTCTTCTTCTTCTTCTTCAACTTTAATTTTCTTCATCTTCTTCTTATTCTTATTCAACTCTAACTTTCTTCTTCTTTTTCAACTTTAACTTTCTTCTTCTTCAACTTTAACTTTCTTCTTCTTCCTCTTCTTTTTCAACTTTAACTTTCTTCTTCTTCCACCTTCTTCTTCTTCTTTGGTTTGGTTTCTTTGTTTAATGGCATCATATCAACTTTCGTGTTCAAATGGTAGTGAATAGAATCTAAACAACAATTAGTTGAAAGTATTCACTTCTATTCAAACCAGTAATTCAACAGTTTATTTCTTTAAATAACATGTTGAATTCATATGCAAATCTTCACTTTATAAATAGTCGTTGATAAACTGTGTCTAAACAAGGCCAAACCTTGAAGGCAAAACTACTAGTTTGAATAGAAGTGAATACTTTTAACTAAAATCATCCTCGTAGAAGAACAGTCATCATCATCATCATCATGTCGCACTGCTAGCACGGATCTCTCTGACCCTCTCTTGCCACCCGTCTGTTTCGTCCATTGCTCCCGGGAAGTCTTCCAGGCTACATCCTGTATCGACACAGAGCTGTTGTATATAGGTTCTAGGTGGTCGTCCAACCTTTGCTCGTCTATGTGAGGGGGTCCACTGGAGTATATCGCTTATGAGTTCGTCCTTAATTCTCCAGCAGTGTCCCGCATGCCTGGTTCGTCTAACTTTGATAGTTTTCGTGATGGGTGGTAGGTGGCCGTACAGCTACTGTTTTTTTAGAGTGTTACCTCCAGGACTTGTTCAATACAGCTAGCAGCATTCTCGTGTAATTGCCGTCAAGCTTTTTACCATATGTTTAGTTAGCATCCATGTAGTGCATCCTTATAGTAGTATCGACACGACTGCCGCTTGGAAAACAACTGCGTTTTATTTTATTGGTCAGGTCTGATTTCCATATGACTGATAGCCTATCGATAGCTGTTCATGCCTTTGCTAGTCACGATGTCATTCTCGGTTGAAGAGACGACTGCTTCCTAGTTAGGTAAACTTGTCCACTAGTTTCAAAGGACCACCCTTTAGTGTGGAGATGTCACCTCTTTGATTAAAACACATGTATTCCGTTTTTTCTGCGTTGACAAGGAGGTCTATGCCACCAGCTGCTCGTTCCAGGCTATATAGCAAGAATTTGGCTTGGGCGGGTGAATTTGCTAGAAGCGCTATGTCATCGGCGTAGTCTGCATCCGTAATAATTCGTGCAGGGTATATTCTGCTTCTTTCCTTGGCCAGCTTAAAACCGTTTTCTTTCATTAAATCTATAGACGTTCTTAGCACATTGTATAGGCAGATAATAAACAGGTAAGGTGCACATCTGCTACAATGCCGAAGTAGTCTGTGTCTCCATCTGAGGAGCGGACTTTCACTTTCGTGTTTTTATATAGCATCATTATGGCTGCAACGGTTTCTTTGGGGAGGTCGTAGACGAGAAGTATTTATTTCATCTTTTCGTTGTGTATAAAGTCAAAAGCCATGGAGAAGTCGACGAATAATAGTGATGCTTCGAAGTTTTTTATATGAACACTTTCTAGAATTCGATGAATAGTCAAAATATTTAACCCATAACTGGAAGGATATAAGTCGCAGGAAATGGAAACGGCGACACGAGTTCAAATCCTGGACGAGACTGATTGCATTTCACATAGCACTAATACCCTTGGGAAAGGTATGAATCCAATTATTCTCCCTCCAGCTATGGGCAAATAGTAGGGCAGACTAGGTTCTTCAGCCTTGTGAGGCATCTAGTCTAGGAGAAGGAAAACTGAATTCAAACCTGTACCCATTCATTGCCATTGCTCCCATGGCCACTCTGGCCCGGAATGGTAGCACCTGATAGGGCCCTATCTATGGGTTAAATTGAACTAACTGCATGCGCTAAACTGAATTGTTTGAATTAGAACTGTTTGACGAAACTGAATAGCTTAAAATAGAAATGTTTTTGACAATTAAACAGTACTTACATTTAAACTGCGTACTTACGCTAAACTAAGTTGTTTGAAATGGAATTGTTTTTGACATTGAAACTGTACATACACTAAACTGAATTGTTTGATATAGAACTGTTTTGACATTTAACTGTGTGTAAACAAAATCTGTACTTATACTATATTGAATTAGCTGAATTAGAACTGTTCAAATAAACTGAATAGCTTGAAATAGAAATGTTTTTGACAATTAAACTGTGTACTCATGCTAAACTGAATTGTTTAAAATAGAACTGACTATTTTTGCATTAAAATGGATTTGGCGTTAAATAACCTACAAAGGTTGATATGCCATAAAATCCAACCAACCAACTAACATGTATAAAGAAGATTTGACATTAAATAATCTACAATGGTTTATATGCTATAAAACCCAACCAAACACAAACAAACCTACTGAATTGAAAGATGGTGTTTATTAGTCGTTTAAAGCAGCCATAGAGTTAGGTTTTCCCAATTTTTGTTTCCTAGTTTTTGTCATTCTATCGTCTATCGTGTTGTCGGTATCTTTTCTGATGGCTGTAATCAGTCCTCGTTCGTGTTTTTCATTGTAGTCTTCGAGCCGTAGTATCGATGCGTCAACGCTGTCTTCGATGCAGGCAAGTCCTCTTCCTCCCTCTTTTCTAGATACATATAGTCTATCAACGTCGTCTCTGGGGTGTAATGCCTTATGCATTGTCATTAGTTTTCTTGTTCTTTGATTCATTTGTTTAAGTTCATCTCTAGTCCACTTGAGAAAGGGTCCCGAGTATCTAACGAGAGGCACAACCCAAGTATTTATTCCTTTGATGAGGTTTCTGCAAGAGATTATTGTCTCAAGTAGTTTTTTTAGTTCTCCTGAGATATTCTTTTTGAATTTTGTCTTTCATTTCCCCTTGTTTGATGGTATCAGCCTCCAAGATACCCAAGTATTTGTAGGTTTCATTTTCTCCGAGCGTCCTAATTTTGTCGTGATTTAGTAGTTCTATTCTATCAGTTATATGCCGTTTGCCACTTTTCATGACAAGCGTGGCACATTTTTCAATGCCAAATTCTATTCCTATGTCCTGACTGTATATTCTAACAGTGTGTATGAGGGTTTCCAGTTCTTTTTCATTTTTTGCAAATAGTTTGATGTCATCCATGTACATTAGGTGATTGATCTTTTCTTGCGATCTGCTAAGTTTGTATCCGGCTATGCATTTTTTGAGTATGTGGTTAAGTGACATCATGGCTATTATGAATTGTATGGGTGATAGTGCATCTCTTTGGAAAATACTTCTTTGGACCTTTGTTTCAGCTAAGCTTCTTCCTCCTGCTACCAGCTCCACTCTCCAGGTGTTCATGGTTTTCTCGATAAAGTTTATGACTTCATGTGATATTTTGTACATTTTAAGGTAGTTTATCATCCAGCTTTGCGGAACCATATCATATGCCATTTGTCGTCAATCCAGGCCATAGCTAGATTTTTCCGTCTGCTCTCATTCAAGAAGTGTTGATCTCTGTAAAGTAATTCTGCTGTGCCTCTGGATCCTTTGCGACATCCTTTCTGTTCGTCAGGGAACCATCCGCAGCTTGTTGGTGAGTAGTAAATCTTTTCTCTTATTTGTGCTGTTAGTATTATCCACATCATTGGTAGGCGAGTTATCGGTCTGTAATTGTTTGAAGTAGTTCCTTTGCTTGGGTCCTTTCGTATTAATGTGGTCTTTCCTTTGGTCATCCAGTCTGGTACCTGTGCTCCTTGTAAGCATCTGTTCATTTCTAGTGCTTGTCTGTCGTGAATGGAGGTGAATTTCTTGAACCAGAAACCATGTTTTCAATCATGGCCTGGCGTTTTCCAGTTTGGTATTCTTTTTAGTGTCGTTTTGAGTAAAGCGATGTGTATTTTCGCTTTGGGACCTTCTTCAAGTCCTTCTAGTTCTATTGTAACATTGTTTATCCATTCAACCCTTTCGTCATGTTTTGGTTGCCATATTTTAGTCCAAAATCGTTCGGTTTCTTTGGCATCCGGTTGTTGGTATGTTTTCATGTCACCCCCTCCCAATTTTTGATAGAATCGTCTTTCGTTGTTTTGGAAAGTCCTTTTTTGTCTTTATTGTTTTATCCTTTGTCGATATCCCTTTAATCTCCCTTCCTTCGCCAGCACTTTCTCGTTAATTTCCTCAAGTTGTATTATTTTTCTCGTGTTGCTTTTTCCTTTGTTCCTGCATATTTCAGCGTCTCTCATTTGTTTTATCATTCTGGCCTGTTTCCGTAGGGTTTTTTGCGTTTCCAGTCGAATTTCCCATCCTGGTTTTGACTTTTTCTTCGTGCTTTTTGAAGGGATCCCAATTTTCTCACAAACTAATTTTGCTCCTGCATAGATTAGTTCATTTAACTCGGTTATATTATTCGTTGGTATGTACGGTAGTATTTGATTTATTTTTTCCGTTTCTATCTTAAGTGTTCTCCATTCTATGTTTCTTAATGATGGTAGAATAGTCTTTTCACTACTCATGATTCTCTGTACATTTTCTAGATCTATTTTTTGTTCTTGTGATAATGTTTCTTTATGGTTGTTTGGTTGTGCATTGTTTGGTAGTGTGGTGTTTTCATTCTCTGAAGTTAGCAGTTCATTTTTGTTTTTGTTTGACACCACTTGATGTGTCTGGTACTATATTATAGTTTTGTTTATGTGTCTTTTTTATGATGGATTTCTAGTATTTCAAGGTCAGAAAACCAACCCTTCTTAATTATTGTTCTAATTTGATCAGCAAGGCTTCGGCTTGTTGACTGAAAGTTCGTACATTCTTACCATTATTATTATTATTATTATTGTATACATGTTTGTCTTTCATTAAACGCAGAAATATCAGAACCTCCATGAGCTCAAGAAACAAAGACAATGTACAAATATCTACACATGGGGAAAATATGAGCTGGTTTCCTACAACCATTTTTCTCAACGCACCACTCAACGCTTTAGTCATGCTCCTTTCAACAGTCACTGGCTACTACAGACAGATTTACAGCTCTTTCAGCGAAGCTTAAAATACTCTGAGTCTATCTTCTGCAAAAGAGTAAGACCCCTCCAAAAAAAGTGTCCTGGGTATAACACTAAACTGTATCCGATGGAGAGGCTCAAATTTCGGAGATTTGTGGAGTATGGAGTACCCCTTCATTTCCATTACTCCCAAGTCCACTTTGACCCGGAGTTGTAGTACCTGTTAGGGTTTCATCTATGGGTCATATAAATCTGTTTAAAATTATTCCGATTCGATATGGCTGTGTGCAAAAGAAATTCTTAAAAAAAACAACACAAAAAATGTAAATATCAACGTACAATGAATACGATTCCCTAACCTCATAAGATAACTCTAGATGGGTTAACATTCCGTTAAAATCAAGCAATCAATCAGATAGAATAACTACTTCTTATGTTCATGCAACAATTATATCTCCTTACATAGTTAACAGGACATATTTAGAGAGAACTCTTAAAACTTAATATCTCTAAATTTACTTTTCTCCTTTTTTTTTTAAAGATTATTTTCTAACTATTTTTTCTCATACTTTTGCTTCCTTCGTCACTTATTCTTCTTGATCGTCTCAAGTGGAAGTATCAAGACGCTGTGCCTTATTTATATTCTCAGTGTACCATGACAATGAGTTTAGTATTTTTGAAATCGTTCTTGTTTAGGCAATTCTCTGTCACTCGAATTTCCTACACGAAAAAGAAACGCCTCAAAATTTACCAGAAGAACTGTATACCTGAGGAAGTTTTAATAATGCATCAACCGAAACACTACGATTGACTATACAAGAAATAGTTGCGGTTCAAGTAAAAGACGAACGAAAAAATAACAAAAAAAGTCGATAAAATACCGAATGGGTGAGACTTGTTACTCTGAAAATTTACTTAGAAAAAAAACCGTTTCTTTCGCATGATTTTATACTAAATCTGATAATATTATGACGTGTACAAGAATCTCAAAATGTAATATAGAGAGGCAATATATAATTGTCTCTCTTGGATTATAGAGGTGTGTCTATTGGGCAATTCGTGGTTACATGAAAACTCCAGGACCCATATCGTTCTCTTTTTTTGTCTCTGTTCTATATTTTTGACGTTCTTTGGTTTTTGTTCTTTGAACAGTAAAGACGCACTTTGTTCCTCAAATAGTGGAGACGTCATCTCTTCTCACGGCAATTACTGTCGTAATCATCCTTACCGTTTTTGTACTCCTTTCATATACTTATTGTTAAAAAGCAATATGTGCGCATTCTATCTGTTGGGCCACTTTTTGTATTCTTTGCAAAACTTCTTGTATGTATACAAAGTATGTCTTAAATATTTCTATCGGTGTAAATGAGATTATCGTACTTTTCTTTCTGTTTTAGTATATCGTGAATATACAAACGCTAATATTGAACCTTGGTGAGTGAGAACTCGATTAAATGTCCTCTCTCGCGTCAACCAACGCAACAGTGATTATTTTCTGCCGTCCAGTTATGATTAGCAGGCTAGAGGGATTAGACCACTACAGGGTACCGTATTATTGTGATCTTGTTTCAAAGCTAAACTTTTAAAATGTCTATGTCATGGTGTTTGCGTTACAGTAATTATTATCAATCTAATCTCACAGACTATTGATAGTGAAGGAAATTTAATCCCCACCTTTTCTAAAGCAAAACTTTGTAAATAATGGCGCCTAGTGCAGAATAACAGTTACCAAGATAATCTCGCAAACCGTTGACAGGAATAAGTACTTGCTATAGAGCGATTAGTCACAAAGTGTATGACTGATACAGTGAGGTCTATAGGACTTTACACTCCTATAATTTAATTTGGGCGGTATGCCACTTGTTCCCACAAAGATGGCGGACGCTCAATGTTCAGTCTCGGGAAACCATTGGCCAAGAGGACCACGTGATATGCTTACAACTACGTCGGCGCGCGAAAATTCAAGTCCTGCGCCTTGAGCCACTGATAAGAAGATTTTTTTTCTATAAATACGCTGTCTTAAAACACATTCACCCTCTTTTACGAATTTTCTTCGTAGCGGCAACAGCTCTTTTACGAAATTCCTTCGTAGCGGCAACACCTTCTCTTTGACCAAATTCCTCAGTATCAGCAACAGCATGCCTCGCAGACATTATTGTACAAGAACTATGAGACGCTTTCCCGTCTTTAAAAAACTACCGGTTTCTAATCATAGAAAAAAGACATTTTAATTTTACAATTCTTTTTGTAGTTTAGTTGTGTTACACACACACACACACACATACACACACGAGCTCACACATATATATACACACTATCAGTATGTTAGAGTTAGTTATGTTTTCATGTATTAATGTAAGTTTTGATATTATAGAATATAAATTTGTTTTTTGTTCGTTCGCCTTGTTTTTAAATGTTCATTTTGTCCACGCCGTTTTACAACCATTATCTATTCCGCTTCTTTTACACACACTCACCCCACAGGTCTATCTGCACTAATTTTCCCAAGATTGGGGCTTTGTGTCAAACTTAACAAAGGTTATTTGATTTGTTGTAGACTTCTTACACTGAGGTCTAAACATCTGCACTAATTTCTCCAAGATTATGGTCTTCAGTGAAACTTAGCTAATTTTATTAGAAGACTTGTTGTAAACTTCTGGTTCGCAAGATAATATTATAAATATTGCTAGTGTAGTGAGTTTGTCTTAAATGGATATTTCACTATTCTACTTTTGTGTTAGACTAAACAAAGTTGTTTTTGGCTTTGTTTTTTTTTAATATTTGGGCGCCTTTCTTAGAGCGATTATACGTAATCTAATCATGCAAACATAACTAGAATAAACATCTCTGATAATCTTATAATTTTTTGTAAAAAATAATGTAGTCATTAAAATCAGAGCAATTAAAGTTGTTTCTAAATAATTATAATTAATTAAAACGCCTCTCAAATCTGATTAAGTTTTACAGTTATTTATTGAATTTAGCATTTTCTAGTAAGTAAAGTTGTCTCCCTTTAGTCGAGGGCGACCAGAAGGCTCCCTTTTGAATTGCTACTACACCAGGGTATAGGGGAGGGCGCTTCTACTTTCCCTGGATTGCCCCACTTTACCCTCGATACATACCTTGTATTGCTGAGTGCTAAACAATGAGGTATCAAGTACCATTTTTAAAGTTTTTGGTCGGACGCGACCTGGGATTGAACCCAGGTCTCCCCGACCATTGGCGAACACTCTACCCACTAGACCAAGATTAAAATATTTCACTATAAGCTTTCTCATCTATGTACCATTGAAGACACCCTTGTGGGATTATTATCTCCCTAGTCTACCAAAGAACATTTACTAATAACCGCTAGAGGACGACACAATAGCGTTGCCATAGCAACATATCTTTTCTTCACAGAATGGACAAGAAGCCAGTATCTATTCTTGTCCCTTTGGAACAGAAACTGCCATCGCCTGCGGACCTTATGGTTCGTTTAACACAATATTGCACAATCATACACAACTTACAACTCAGGAAGCCTAATTTCATACATACCGGTAAATCTAATAATGTGGCCGTGGTGTAATGGTTATCATCATAGGAAATGGACACGCTGACTCGAGTTCAAATCCTGGACGAGACTGATTGCATTTCACATAGCACTAATACCCTTGAGAAAGGTATGAATCCAATTATTCTCCCTCCAGCTATGGGTAAAATAGTAGGGCAGACTAGGTTCTTCAGTCTTGGTGAGGCGACTAGTCTAGGAAAAGGAAAACTCTGAATTCTGAACCTGTTAAACTCCGCTTAAAAATTGACCTAGCGTCATATCCTGCCCGAGCGGAGGGGTTGGGTAAATATGGTATATCTAATAATTCTACGCAATCAGAAATTAAAGGAACTCTTCTCAAATATGTAATCCCCCCCTCAAAAACTTTCCTCCCTTTTATTAACCCCCTACATACGGACATATTATAAAGGACCTTTCTACACGCATAATTTCATTCACTCTATTTGTATCTCATTTAATCAAGTATCCAGTTCTCTGTTTAGTTTATTCCAACTATGAAACTTTAGTAGAACAAATTGTTTTTTTTTATTTAATTATTGACAGAAAACTACATTTCTTATTTCACATTGACTCTCAACAATAAATCCATTATAAAATAAAAACCTTTCATGTCTGAACATAGTTTCAGGAAGGCTAATTTTGTAACATATCCATGATACGGATATGTGAAATAGACACAGGGAATCCGAAAACACGAAATTGGTTCAGGTACGAAACTTTATTACCTTTTTGAGTTTAAAGGTTTTTCGACATGAAGAGAGACACAATCTTTCTATGCTGACTGCTTTTACATCGTCAGCTCTCAACTCAACCAACGCGCGGCGCCCGTAGCGCACAAAGTCGTTTGGCCTCACCCAGCTCAGAAAGTCAACCTTCTTCTTCCGAGGCAGGAACTCAACTCCCTGCTTTTTCTCAAATCTCAGCCCACGCTTCCGGTGCGTGACGTCACCCGAATGCCCTGGTCTCAATTCCTATCTAGGATTTTTATTTTGACATCTCTGAATGACATATCCTCTCCGCACGCGCGTGAACACCTGCGTTAATGTTGCACCTAACTAACCCATGCGCTAAGCGAAAGGTTCTCAGCCTAACTAAACGGAAAAGCAAGATATATAAAACGAAATCCCTCGGCAATCATATTACAATTTTAACGACTTCACACTAAGATGTCATCATTTTCTAAGCTTAGATTAGTTTAGTCCAAAGTATGGGACACTCACTGAGAATTGAACTCACTAACAATCGTCTACTAGCCTATCTTACTATCCATTACACAACGTCTACACTCTAAGATGTTGGAAAGGAAAGCTTTCAAATGATGAATCAATCAGTTTTGTGCACATCCCTCTATATTTTTAATTATTCAACTAGAAACTACTAATTATAGTCAAAAGATATAATTATTCGACAAGTAAATGAAAAAAAGAGAGAAAAATATAATTATTTTATTAAAAGTTGAAATCAGAAAGAAAAAAACTGCTTGCGTCTCTGGTTTTCAACAAAGTCACATTCGTCGATAATGAAAGTAAAGAAAGAATTTTGCATCAGGTGTAATTTTAATAAAACCAAACCGCAACAAAACAGACATTGAAAGTCGTTTGGTTTTTCTATTGGAAAAATATGATCGCTTCAGTTACGTTGTAATTTTCTATCTTTTGTATTTTCATTTATTTCTTTACACAAAGCTAAAGATAGTGAAATAGATATTTATAGTTTAACAGATAGATAGATAGATAGATATGATGAAGCCGAGATAGATAGATAGATAGATATGAAGAGACTTAGATAGATAGATAGATAGATAGATAGATAATGGTTGGGTGGCTGGTTGGTTGGGTTTTATGGCATATCAACTCTTGTAGGTTATTTAACGCCAAATCCATTTTTATGTGAATAATCACTTCGATTTCAAAGAATTCCGTTTAGTCAAGCAGTTCTAATTCAGCTAATTCAGTTAAGTATAAGTACAGATTATGTTTACACACAGTTAAATGTCGAAACAGTTCTATGTTAAACACTTCAATTTAGTGTAAACACAGTTCCAATGTCAAAAAATAGTTCTATTTCAAATAATTCAGTTTAGCATAAGCATGCAGTTTAAATGTAAGTACGGTTTGATTGTCAAAAATATTCCTATTTCAAGCTATTCGGTTTAGTTAAACAATTCAGTTTAGCATGAGTGTGCCGTCAGTTCTATTTAACCCATAGATTGGACCCTTATCAGATGCTACCACTCCGGGCCAGAGTGGATCTGGGAGCGATGGCAATAAAGGGGTACTCCGCATTCCCCAAAGCTCTAGCATTGCTGGAACCTCACTATCAGATTGTTTAGTGTCATATCCAGGACACTCGTTAGGGAGGAGTCTTGCCCCTCAGCAGAAATGCAGTCGGTGTATTCTACAGCCCCAGCCGACTGGGCAAGATAGATAGATTGATAGATAAACAGACAGATAGATGTTCGACTTAAATTCCAGCAAGGAAAAATCAAAGCAGTGCCACATATAAATTGGAGGTCTTTTACTTTTCTACATGAAGCTTGTCCTCATAACCCTTATCTCCTCGATGCAATTGCAATTAAAACCAGATCTAACAAGAGTAAAAGTATTAATAAAATCTTTTCGAGTCTTGGTTCAAATATGGTTAGATAACTGATTATAACATTTCATAAACAATCTAAGATATATGTATATAATAATAATAATAATAATGAAATTACTCATAATATATAAAATTGTAATATTTCATACTCAAAAGCGATGAAGAAATGAACATTTCTCGGCTGTAATTCCGGCCACTCACATATATGTACTTCTTGATAGCAGCAAGATTAGCGGCTGCTAGTGTTCTTACGGTGAAGAAATCACGTTCCTTGATGTACTTTCTTCTTATACTTTTAGCCAATAAAACCGAAACATTTTTCGACCAATCTTTCAGATATAGAATGGGCTTTTCGAGTGGAATATTCTTTCTATTGTTTTGGTTGGTTAGTTGGTTGTGTTTTATGGCACATTAATCCTTGTGTAACATATTGACCCTTGACTGAGCTGTCAATTAAGAGATGCACCTGTGTAAATAAGCGGAACAACAGCGGAAGCAGGTGGACATCAAACAAAAATATAACCAGGACACAGACGGGTTGAATCAGTTGGAGTGGGAGTCAGTTGGGGAGAAGATGCCTGCGTGAGAATCAGATTGCAGACTGAGGGCTTGCGGCTCTCAGTGACCCACGGTTGAGCAACCTCAGCCAAGATTAGAAAGAAGTGCTGCTATGGTCGCGAGAAGAACTTTGGGTCAAAATAACAGTCTGTCGCCGTCTCCAACTCACCTCTCACTCACAAGCATCATCAACCCTTTCGAGAATAAAGTGTAAGAGATATATTTTTATGAAGAAGTGTGTTCGTTCGTTCATTGAAGTCGTCATTATTGTTGACTATATTTCCGTATATATTTGTATATGTATACGTATAGTTGTATTACGGCTATACAACACTTGTAGGGTTTTTTTTATGCCAAATCCTATTTATACATATATTGAATCTTGTATTTGTAAACAAATAGTTTATCGGTAACATTTTAAACGTGCCAGAACTCGTTTGTTAGAATACAATTTAACGGTTTCAAGTACTGCTATCTAACACTAATAATTCTATTTAACATCAGTCATTTGTTTCGACACAATTAAATGGTTCCAGTTTTAGTAAATGAATTCATATTTCTATTTGAACCACAGATGGAACCCCAACAGGTACTACCACTCAAGGTCAGAGCGGGTCCGTGATTAATGGGAATGAAGGGGTACTCCGCAGTCTAAAAAGTTTTGGGGGAATACAGCATACTTCTTTATTACCATCGCTCCCATTGGTCAAACAGAACTGAACTGTGTGCTTATGCTAAAGTGAATTGCTTGAAATAGAACTATTTTGACATTTAACCGTGTAAATAAATGACTGATGTTCAATTGAATTGATAGTGATACATGACAAAACTTGGAACTATTTAACTTTGTCTAAACTGAATCGTTTGAAATAGAACTATATATATATATATATCTTTAAGAAAAAACAAAACTGGTCACATTAGGATTATAAATTTATTTCCATCCTGTTATAACAGAATGGAAATAAATTTATAATCCTAATGTGACCGGTTTTGTTTTTGTTTTTTTCTTAAAGAAATTATTGCTCTGTAATATCAGTTACATTGAGCTCTTTACCAGGAAAATTTAAATGTTCACTTTTGAATGGTTTTCTTGTCCTGATGGAATTACTCCCAACTCCGGTTTAACTGGACCGAATAACACACACACACACACACACACACACACACACATATATATATATATCAATTTGGCATTAAATAATCTACAATGGATGATATGCCATAAAACCAAACCCGGTGGAAGGTGCACAGGATTCTTGAAGGTGTTCGCGTTTACATCGACAGGATGCTATGGGAATCCCTCTCCAATAAATCCAGTAACTTCAAATGGACGTTGTCTTTATTCTTGTAACTGATCAACTCACGCTAATATTTAAAGAATCCTTTTCCCAAACCAGATGGGTTAAATACACGCATGTATAACAGAAAAGTGACTTGATCTTATCTGGACTCTGTTTTTGAATATATTGGCAACAACAGTCATAAACTATTTGCCTACAGTACACAGCTGGTTATCAACTTTTGTGGAAAAAAAATTTGAGGTCAGATAAAGAGTCAGATCATGACCATGTATCGACCTTTTTTTAGTCCAGGTTGTGTAACAGCATTTGCACAATTTTCCTATTTTTTGCAAATGTATTTAAGATAAGAACTTAGTGGTGATCCCATCTTTTGCCTGTTTAGCGAGTGGGACTTATCCCTAGACGGGAATGAAATAAATCTTGACGGGAATAAAATAACCCTAGACGGAATAAAATAACCCTAGACCGGAATCAAATAACCCTTGACGGAAATGAAATAACCCCAGACTGGAATGAAATAATCCTTGACGGAAATGAAATAACCCTTTACAGGATTGAAATATCCCAAGACAGAAATGAACTAACCATATAGGGGAATGAAATGACCCTAGATAGAAATGAAATGACCCTAGACGAGTTGACAATTTTTTTAACTAACACACCCACACTGTCGCGTTATTTCATGCCGAATTGTTCTTCTTTTTTTACATCGTATAAAATATATAATCGTTGTAAAAATTTATAATCGTTGAAAATTTTTTAAACGTTATTAAGAAAAAGAATAAAATATTATATATTACTTATATTTGTGTAAATGCCGATTGCTTTCACATTCGATATTAAGTTATGAATGGTAATGTTTTCAAACAGTTTCCTAATTTTTTTCCTCTTTGTGATATTTGTTTTCTCAACAGCAGAATATTGATGCATTTAGTTAGGATACGTTTCACTGTCAGTGTGACAACAATTGGAATAGCCGCGCTATTACGTCAAAATCAATCAATCAATCAAATAAAGAGGAAACTGATCTCTACGAATTAACGAAATCCGTTTTAATGAATCGATGTATAATATTAAGATCTTATTCCAGAAATTCAGACAAAATTCTTTTAATCGATTTTGGCATGAGGCGTTTATAACAGTGATAGTGATCAATCATTGAGCTGCACCCACCAGTATAAAGCCCTAAATCTGTTATGATCTGTTTCCCAGACCCAAAGGTTACTGCGCCGGCTTCATAAACTGATGATATTCAAATTAAAATAAGGTCAGTTTACTTGAAGAGTGAAATAGAATCCACTCAATTGAGATGAAAAAAAATCCTCAATTGATTGGAAGAGATGTAATCACACGAAGGAAATTGGGAACAACACACCGATGAACGCTTTCTTGCTTGTGGGTATGTCACGCTGTTTAAGAATCGTGATAATATGACATATACTTCTCCAAAGAATGTTGATTATATTGCATTGGATCAGAAAGGTCTTAGATTAAAACATTATCATTAATACAAGCAAAATATGAGTCCTCCGGATGCAAGTATTTAATTTTGTAAAGATTAGTTGGTTTCTTTGTTTAATGGCATATCAACTCTTTGTAGGTTATTTAATGTCAAAGCCATTCTCCTAGAAGAACGGTAGTGTTACTATTTAACACATTGCTGGGATGATAAGGTGGTTCATACCTTTTCCAAGGGTATTTGTCCGAAAGGGAACGTACGTAATAACGCGACTAGAGATCGAACTCGCCTACTACGATTCCGCAGTCCATCGTTTTAACCATTACACCACGAGGACACCCCCTTGTAAAGATTAACGAAACTAAATAAGAATTTATATTAAGACATTCGAAACAGAGAGGATATAATCGAATAGAAAAGCTTGGATGTTATGTTTTCCCATCTCTCTTTGATTTCATTGCTAAATTTTCCTTACTTAATCAAATTAGGCAATGATGAATAAAATTAAAATCATTTATTTTTGTTAAAGGATTTCTTCTATGATCTGTTAACGGGATTCTTGTTCATATTCATTAAAATAAAATCAAACAATTAACAATTAATACCAAAAATATTTATTAAAATCAATTTCTTAAGATCAATATGCAAATTAACTTTCCCGTTCACCCTGTAAACTGCTACGTGGTTGTTTACATACAAATACAATAAAATGTTATTCTTATATAGGTAAGTCCAACTATATTAAAAATATAAAATAATTTTCTTGATAATTGAGGTTGAGATAAAATCATGGAAAATAAGACATAGATAACTAAGGGAAATTAGACGTCGGTGGTGACATATGTTCGGTTACAGTCAGACAGACACATAATCTCCATTATTATTTACTTCGCTGAGAGTTTTCCACACCAGCCTTAGCTGATGGTTTCTCACTGGAGTTTGAGTGACAGCAATTTTCCTCAAGTTTGCAGGACTTTTCTCAGTATTCTGGTCGATCTTGATAATGCTGTAGTCTGGATGATCTCAATTTGTCCTCTTATTTCCAAGTGTTTCAGTCCCTTTCCCAATCCTTTGGGATTGTCCCTAAGTGGACCAACTATAATTGGTAGCACGGTCACCTTAATGTTCCATAGTTGTTGTTTTTTTTTAGCTCTCTAGTCAGGTCTAAGTACTTATCTCTATTTTCGCTTTCTTTTATTTTCTCTCTGTGGTTTGCCGGGACAGCAAAGTCGACAGGTTCTCTTTTTTTATTGACTATCACAAGGTCTGGTCTCTTTTTTATTGACTATCACAAGGTCTGGTCTCTTTTTTTATTGACTATCACTAGGTCGGGTCTTCTGGGCAGGATAAGGTGATCAATTTGTATCTCAAATCCTAGAGAACTTTGTGCGTCCCATTCTCGAGGTTAGATTCTGTGTTGTGCATGTACCATTTGTTCGTATGGTCAAATTAAAATAATTTATACAACTCTCAGTGGATTACCTTCCACACCCAGTCGTAACTAGATTTGCTTTTGTTTGGTTTGGTTGAATGGCATATCAACCATTGTAGGTAATTCAACGACATATCTTTTTAAACATATATATCAAATATATGATTTCTAAACACATTTTGTAAATAACATTTTTAAACAAGCCTAAGCTCATTTTTTGCACACAGTTAAATGGTTTTCCTCATTTCTATCAAATACGAATAATTCTATTAACTATTACTTATTTGTTTGCACACAGTTAAATGTTTTCAAGTATTTCTATTTAACACTAATAATTCAAGTAAACATAAGTCATTTGTTCACACATAGTTAAATGATCAAAAAGTTCTATTTTAAGCAATTCAGTTGAGCATAAGTACACAGTTTAAATATCAGACAGTTTTATTGGATAACAGGACCCTCTCAGAACCTGCGCAGGTGCTACCTCACCGGGCTAGAGCGGACCTGAGAGCGATGGGAATGAAGGAGTACTCCACATTCCCCAAAGCACAACATTATTGGAGCCTCAAGATCCGATTGTTTAATGTCATAAACAGGAAACTTGTAAGGTAAGTCTTACTCCTCAGCAGAGATGCAATCGGTGTATTCTACACTTGTGTCTTATCTTATGCTCCTTTTGCGCCAATTTGCTGCATTCGCTTATTATATGATTGACCATTTCGTCTCTATCACCACATAGCCGACACTTGCTATTTTATTGCTTTAACGTCTTTATGGCGTTGTTTTGTGTTGCTATAAGAAGAAACTCATTTTCTCGCTTAGGGTTTCCCTTTCTTAGCCATAACCAGGTCTTCTCGTGTGAGGTTTCGCTTGTTTGTCGCTTGAAATGTCCGTATAGTTGTTTTTCTTCCCATTTTTGTTTTCTACTTATTGTTGTTCTGTTGATCTTCTGTGTTGTTTCTGATCAGTCTTTCTTGGATGTTTTATTTGTTTTGTAGTCTTCGAGATGTCTTATCGAGGTATCGACGCTAGTGTCAAAGCTGGTGTTCCTCTTCTTCCTTCTTTTCTTACATATAGTCAGTCAATGTCATCACTGGAATGTTAGGCCTTATGCATCGACACGATTTTTCTTTTTTTCTGCTCCATTTGTTGAACTTCTTTCCTAATCCACATTAAGAATGGTCCCGAGTATCTTACGAGGGAGACAACCCAGGTGTTTATCTCTTTGATGAGATTTCTGCTATATAGTTTAGTTTCGAATAGTCTTCTCGTTCTCCGGAGGTATTCTTTTTAAAAAAATTTTCATCTCCGCTTGTTCGATGGTGTCCGCTTCCAATATTCCCAAGTATTTGTAAGTTTCCTTTTCTCCGACCGTTCTGGTTTTTCTTTATTTCGTTGAGTAGAGTGTTCGTCAATGGTTTGGGAGACCGGGGTTCAATCCCAGGTCGAGTCATACCTAAGTCTCCAAAATGGTACTTGATACCGCTTTGCTTAACGCTCAGCATTATAAGGTAATGATCAAGGGTAAAGTGGAGCAATCCAGGGAAAGGAGTAGCGCCCTCCCCAACACCTCTGTGTAGTAGCTATTGAAAAAGGAGCCTTCGGGTCACCCTCGACTCAGGTCACCAACTTCACTTATTCCTTCTGTCATTTGCCGTTTTCCGCTTTTCATTATGATCATTATACATTTTCTCTGCTAAATGTTATCCCAATATTCATCCCTCTATATGCTCAAAGCCTTTATTAGGGTTTTCAATTCTTTTTCATTTTTGGCAAATAGTTTCATGTTGTCCATATTGATTTTTTCTTAGTTGATTCTTTTCTTTGTTGATTTTTCTTGCGATTTATGAAGTTTGTATCCGACTGTGCTTTTCCTAAGTATGTGATTGTGTGATAATATCGCTATTACAAATCGTAATAGTGATAGCGCATCTCCCAGGAAATTCCTCTCTGGATTTTACCTTAGCTAAGCTTTTTACTCCCGTTTTCAATTCCCCTCCATAGTTTTTCATAGATAAAGTTGATGACTCCGTTAGATATATTGTACATTTTGGGACAATCTATTATCTAGCTTTTCGAGACCATATCATATGCCTTTTTGTAGTCAATCCACGCCATAGAACACATTTTTTCCTCTTGTTTTACTCTTGTTAATGATGTGTTGATCAATGTATAATTGATCTCCTGTTCCACTTGTTCCCTTGCGGCATCCTTTCTGTTCTTTTGTTCCCTGATTTGTGCCGTTAATATTTTCCACATCATCAGTAGGCACGTTATGGGCCCGTAGTTGTTGAGGACGGTTCCTTTTTAGGGGTCTTTTTTAGTTCAGGGTGGTCTTTCCTTTGGTCATCTATTATTTGTTTTATGTTATGATATCATAGTTAGAGTTCCTTATAGGAATGTATTAAAAGTTCTATTAACGCCAATACAAGATGAAAGAGAAATATCTCCCACATTTTAAACTGTTACCTGTGTGGTGCAAGTGAACTTAGGCAAGTGGCAATGGTTGCTCCATCAAGCTAAAGTCTTAACATTTTTTTCTGTTTTGATCAGTTACGATTGTGTCTAGGACTGATGCACACCGTATGTTTGCTGCTGAAACGTTTTTTTTTTAGACTATTGAATCTGTAATTACTACACAGAGAGCTTTTCTACTCATTTTATGATATGTCGGAATGATGCTGTTCCGGATAGAAAACTGATACTGCTACAGGTTGAAAGTTCTATCGGAAACATCACCATTCCAACAAAACATGAAATGTGTATAATAATTACAGATTCCCCAGCCTTAAAAAGAATATTTCAACAATAAACACGTATAGTGTACACAGGTCCAAGTCATAATTTCAACTGATCATATCTAAAGAAATGATAAGACATTAACTAAATAGGGCTGTCATTACGATTTGCCAAAGTTTAATTGCGCTTCACAGGTGACTGGTTAAAATTTGGGAGGTATTTCTGCTGCACCCATATATATATATATATATATATATATATATATTGATAAGACAAAAAGAATTTATAGAAATATAATGGAAATAGTTTATTCTGCTCCAAAAATGCAGTAAAACGTGTTTTATTAGTTTCTCTTTATCTTATAGCCTGAGTAGAATTTATCTGATAAATAAGTTAAATATTTTCTTATATATACAGAGACACAGCAAATGTTGACAGTTGGTAAAAAATCAAATAATAATCGTAGTTCTATTTTAGCACAGACTGTATTTGAATTCGACTCAAGTAGGAACTGTTTTCCTTTTCCTCACCCACTGACTTTATCATTACTCTCTGATTCTTCCACTTGACTAAATCATTTTTAACATAAACAAATTTGTTTTCTGGCTATAAGGGAAAATGGGATCAAACCTTTTTTTTTATTCTTTCGCTCAAAATTTATTTAAGGAAGCTTTATTAATCACTCTGTATATTCGTAACAATGTAAGCTTTTCTGTCCGTAGGTGCGCATATTCAGGTGCAATGATGCATTTGGGTGTAAGTGCGAGTGCATCTACATGAGTAGGCATGCGTATAGGCATATGTATGTATATGCATGTGGGTGTGATCATATCTGTATGGGTGTGTAGGCATAAGTAGAGCTTATACGTATTCATGTACACGAATGTGTGTGAATCGTGACATCAAAGAGATAGCTAAAGGAAGATTAGGTATAAGATCAGATTTCAATAGATGATGAAACAGAAAGACAGATTTTTCGATGAGCATGAAAGGGCTAGTTTTTTTTGTGTCCATTAAAAGCTCAACTCTTTGACACAAGTACTGTTTAAGATAAAAAGACAAAGACATCAGTTCTAAAAGGTATTTCAGTTCTGGGTGTATCCATGTGGAAAAAGTGGTTTTCATTTCCAGTAGTTAGGGTACTGTATAAGATTTTATATATATATATATATATATATATATATATATATATACAAACACACATATATAAATCTATATATATGTATGTATATACGTATCATTAATTTTCAAAAAGTATTAACTCAATCCTTTTGCCAAGAGCAGAATCTGACACAATGTCAATTTTAAAACGGAGTACAGTGGGTCTTGATTTAGTTTTTCTTCTCCTAGACTGGTTGCCTTTTTCTATATATATTCTACTGGTTTATTGAGCCCATCATTCGTGTTCTTCCCCCCCTCTCTTTCTCTATCTGTGTATTCACCCAAACTCTCCGCTAGGGGCAGGATGTGACAAAAGGTCAATTTATAAGCGAAGTACAGATATTTTGAATTGGGAGCTTTCTTTCTGCTCGACTAGCTGCCTTTACTAAGGCTACAGAATTCAGTCAATCCTACTGTTTGCCCGTAGCTGCTGGGAGGACCGATGGATTCATGCCTCTCCCAAGGGCATGAACACAACATCGTCCAGGACTTGAACTCCGATCTCTGATTCCATTTTTTACGATGATAACCGTTACACTAAGCATGCCTCCTTACACCTTCCATTCTTTATTATTGATCAATGCTTCAGTTAACTCACACTCTCTCCCTCTCTCTTGACGTCTCTTCATCTTGCTTTTTTTCTTCATCCTACCTCACCCTCTTTACTCCTTTATTCTCTCTCTTTCTCTCTTTTCTCCCATCGCCTTTTCGATTATCTTTTCTGTATATGCTTTTATCTCTGCAGACACATGTACTTGACAAGCAGTTTCAGTTGGATGCAAACCAGATGGAACTTCCAACAGCCTGTCGTATCGCTGCCTTACACGAGAATATAATCCTCGAATTGATTGGCAAATATTTTGAGATGATACAACAAGATTACACACAAATCCCGCGGGCGGAAATGCAATCGATTAGAATCGGTCGGATGGCAATAGTTGCCATTATCGTCGCTTACACAGATGGACGTTTATTCAAGAAGGCTAGAATATTCCAGATTGATGTCTTCACTGTTATCATATTTACCCAACCCCTCCGCTCGGGCAGGATTTGACACAAGGTCAATTTTTAAGCAGAGTTTAACAGGTTTGAATTCAGAGTGTTCCTTCTCCTAGACTAGTTGCCTCACCAAGGCTGAAGAACCTAGTCTGTCTTACTATTTACCCATAGCTGGAGGGAGAATATTTGGATTCATACCTTTCCCAAGGGTATTAGTGCTATGTGAAATGTAGTCAGTCTCGTCCAGGATTTGAACTCGTGTCGCCATGTCCATTTCCTATGACGATAACCATTACACCACTTCAATGTTATAGCGATCAACTTAGTGGGTAGAAAGGCGAAAATGTAACCCTCTGTTTTCTTAAATTTTTGAGTTATTTTTAAAACAACATTTTAGACAATACGATCAAATTATGCAATTGATTGGTTTTTAACCCGTCTAGGGTTTGGCCTAGAGAGTCGAGTGTTCGCCAATGGCCCAGGACACCAGGGTTGAGTCATACCAAAGACTTTTAAAATGGTACTTGATATCTCCTTGCTTAACACTCAGCATTATAAGGTACATATCAAGGTAAAGTGGAGCAATCCAGGGAAAGTAGCACCCTCCCCTACACCTCGGTGTTGTAGCTATTGAAAAGGGAGCCTTCTGGTCACCCTGGACTACGGTCGCCGATGGTTATTTTATGCCTAGAAGTCATGGAATAACGTTCATATCTATATTCTTTGTGTATTTATTTCTAAAGAAGGTTTTTGCACACAAATGAAGATTCTTGTGGCGTAGTAGTTATCGTCATAGGAAGTGCACTAAACTAACCGACTTCAAATCCTGAGAGAGCATGTTTGCATTTTACATAACACTAATACCCTTAGGGAAGGTATGAATCCAGCTATTCTCCTTCCAGCTATAGGTAAATAGTAGGACAGACTGGGCTCTTTAGCCTTTGTATGGCAACCAGTCTAGAAGAACAATTCTGAATTCAAAACCAGTTGTATACTTGGAGAGGGATAAGTTCCACTAGACTATTACTAAACAAGACATGTCACATGAATAGCGCCCCTACAATCAACCTAGGTTATGAATACGAATAATTTTTGGAAAGATGTATTTCATTCGTAGATGGGACACAAACGGGTACTACTACCCCAGGTCAAAGAGGATCTAGGAGTAATGATAATGAAGGCGTATTCCACGCTTCCGATTCTCTAGAACTGGAGCCTCACCATCAGATGCAGTTGAGTGTTCTGGTTAGTAAACACAAGTAGTAGTAAATATGTGAGGAAAATAGTTATATTTACAAGAAAGAGTATTTACAAGAGAGACACTGTTAGTAATAAGAACATAGGATTAGTGATAGAGTAATGATATACTTCAACAATAAGAACGGCTCTTCTGGTCTGATTCGTAGGCTTATCCTCAGACAGATCTCCGCTACTGCCATATATGGCAGATGGAACAGCTCATTATGCTGAAAAGGTAGGTGATACCTAACAACAGGACACCGATGCAGTCTAGGAAGATCGACGTTTCAATGCGATATTCAAATTTATGTGTTCAAACAAGTGGATAAGAATGAAAATATTTCGTTCCAGATCTTTAACCAATTCAATATGGCCGAATAAAAATATCGGCTGGAATGTGTTTAAAACAGCATAATTAAGATAATCGTCCGTGAAATATCTGGAAAGATTAAATCCGAGCAGTTTTAAATAAAAAGTAATCAAGAACCAGAGTTAAATGTTATTGTTTCTGGATCATCGTTGTCCTATAATGGTCATCTAGCTTTATACATTATTATTAATTTTGACTAATATTTTATTTCATCTTTTGGTTTTTAGTCACATTCTTACCGCAACTTACTACGAGAACTACATGTATATGCACACACACACACACACACACACACACACATATATATATATATATATATATATATATACTAATCTACTATCTACCAGCATTCACGGTTACCAGAAAAAAAGAAAAACCGCCAGGAACAAGAGATAAAAATATCTCGAATCACCGCCCGGGGAAAAAGAAAAAATATCATAGGACAAAAAGAAAGAAAAGGCCAACCCCGTCACACCAGTTGAAAAAATCAAGGGTTATGCAGTCAGTTGGTCAAAAGAAAACTAAAACCCACTGTAAACGCTGCAATGCCACAATTACAAGAGTGCTCAACACGAGTGGAGCCAATTACAAAATTAACTTAAATCGCGAGTCGGAAATCTCCTACTAAAGTGTCACCTTAACGGATCATCAGGAAGTCTCATACCGATCGGTATGAGACTTCCTGATGATCTGTTAAGGTGAAACTTAAGTAGGAGAATTCCGACTCGCGATTTAAGTTAATTATATATATATATACAAAAAGATAGAGTTGGATAAAATCACTCAAAGAGAGTCAGTCAGAAAGTAGCATTTGAAATTTGAATTAACGCTCACCATTTCTACTTGAGGAACAAAAAACACAAATAATATAAACTTTTTGAATAAGAAATTCATTGCATTCCTTTTTCTGATTTTACTTCCGTGCAGACGGTTACGTCAAACAAAAAAAGCATGCGATCCTTTCTTGAGATAGATGCGGATTATCTCTTTACTAATAGCAACAAATTCTGATAAACTCTTGGGGTTAGTGCGTTAAGTGTCCAAGTCTCAACCGTGTAACATTTCAAGCCCCCCTCCCAACCAAAATCCCCGCTCATTCTCTCTCTCTCTCTCTCTCTCTCTCTCTCTCTCTCTCTATCTCTGTTTATATATATATATATATATATATGTGTGTGTGTGTGTGTGTGTGTGTGTGTCTGTGTTTGTGTTTGTGTGAAATCTACCCTTGTAATACTACATTTCTAATACACCAGGATTGTCCACACATTTTTGGCTTGCGAGCTACTTTTGAAATGACCCAGTCAAAATGATCTACCTGTATTAAAATGCAACTTATATTTATTTATATTTGGGCTGAGTATAGATATTTGTCTCTGCCTCCCACCAGATAGGACCTGACACTAGGTCAATGATTATAGTGGGGATTTAGGGGAGGGGAAGGTTGGGCACGTGCTGAGACTCGAACCCTGCTGGTCTGTGCTGCTCATCGACCCACTAAGTGCAATGTGGGTCTAATGAGCCAAGCAGTTTCACGAATCCAAATCTGGATCCGGGCACGTATGCCGGGTTATAGCTTGAACTAGACAGCAAGGTTTAGTGCTATACATAGGGGACAAAGATTGCAGCTCGCCCACCCAAAGGTGGCCCAGCCGAAGCTGAGGGCCTTTCGGCCTCGAATCTGCCATTGATTTCGATTATCGATCCGGCACGAATGCCAGACGGTCCAGCAAAAGCCGGGGAAGTATCCAAGTATTTGGGCTGAGTATATGTTATATATACACTAAATGTTCACGTACCTAGCACCATTGCATGCACCCTTACGGCGCAATACATTAGAATAGATTTATGGTCACTACCTACAAAAGTGAGGGTATATTATAAGTTAACATCTAAAAAAAACTTTTGTTTATGGTGGGGTGGGGAATGACATGTGATCTACCCGCACTACTTTTGCGATCTATCAGCTGATCACTATCGACATAGTAGTGGGGAACCCAACAAAGCTTGAACCCAATTCTCTTGTAATTACCTTCAGAGTCAGGTGCTTCATATCAACGAACCTCGGCTTAGTGTGGTAAAGTATTTAAGTTCTGAGTAGCCAGAGAGAATGGAACTTAGTTTAGCAGAAATGTAGTGCTAACCATTGTTCTATGGAAAGACGGCAGTACAATTGAATGATAAAAAAGATACAATTATCGCTTATCAAGAAACAAAATCACTTTTAAATGGCATGAATTTAACACCAGATTTTATATAATGCCTCGAATCTACGATTACAAGCGCAATTTCTCGCTTCATTAATTCTCTAAGTAAATCAATGTCACTGGTGAGAATTTAAGTCATAACCATGGGGAGCAAATCGACAGAGAACCAATAAAGATAAACATTAAACAGAAATACACGCTACTCGTCCGTGTCGCGAAATAAATATCCGAATGAGTCAATAATGTGTGTTCAGACTGTTGCGGAAGATAACTTGCAAAATCGTGGATTTTACTGTCTCGGCTGACCACAGAATAAAACTGAAAGAAAGTGAAAAGAAGGATAAGTACCTCGACCTTGCTAGGCAATTGAAAAAACTATGGAACATAAATGTGACAATTATACCAATCGTGATTGGTTCTTTTGTGTACAGTAACTAAAGGATTATTATAGGGACTGGAAGACTTTGAGGAGGGGGAGGGGAGAGTGGAGACCATCCAAACTACAACATTACTTAGAACGGCCAGAATCCTGAGAAGTGTCCTGGAGACTTGAGGAGACTCGCTATCGCTCAAACTCTAGTGAAAACCATCTGCTAAAACTGATGCGAAAAACTCTCAAGAAGTTAATAATAATAATAATAATAATAATAATAATAATAATAATAATAATGATGATGATGGTATATGCACAACCCAGCACCTGTCCTAGAAAACGACATACATAAACTCCGATGGAACTTTGACATATACACGGATCACCAAATCTCGGCCAGAAAACCAGAACTTATAATAATTAACAAAAAAAATAAATAAATAAAAAATAAGAGAATTTGCAAAATTGTCGACTTTGTTGTTCCAGCTGACCACAGAATAAAACTGAAAGAATGTGAAAAGAAGGATAAGTACCTCGACCTTGCTAGAGAATTGAAAAAGCTGTTGAACAGGAAAGTGTCGATTGTACCAATTGTGATTGGTGCTTTTGGCACAATAACTAAAGGCCTGGAGGACTTGGAAGTTGGCGGACGGGTAGAGACTATCCAAATGACAGCATTACTGATAACGGCCAGAATACCAAGAAGAGTCCTTGAGACTTGCTGTCACTCAAACTCCAGTGAAAAACCATCAGCTAATACTGATGTGAAAAACTCTAAAGGAGTAAATAATAATAATGATAATAATGTGGACTGGGACCAACTCATCCAGCGTTGGACTCTTGACTCGGTGACAGTTTGAAGTGCTAACTGATTGGGCCAAACGACAACGGTCGTTTTATGCGGGAAAAGTAGTTAGGAAATGGTGATGTAATCCAGCTCGAATCGAGTGTCTTTAGCTAACAGGATTTCCAGCAGCTTCCATCCAGCTAGCTGTCCACTTGATTATCATTTTAGTAATGGCGTTAATAAACTTCACTTTTCCTTGTCCATCGAAATTCCAACAAGCAAAACTTGAGTGATAACAGTAAATTATTAGAGTGTCACGCCAATGTAGCATCTAAGAGGTGAGGATGTAGAAAAATCGTCGTAAAGTGGGATCAGGTTCAAGTGTGCGATGAAAACATGTACGAACAACAGCGGAATTTGCCTTATTAAAATATTCAAACTTCTGAACATCTCGGAAATCGTATAACCTCCTCAGACTATGAAAATGACACCGTATCTACTCGTTAAGTGGTTTGAGCTATGACCAAATGAAGGCCTAGCAGACGTTTAACAAGAGTCTTTGACTGGAGGCAGGCATGGGATAGTCTAAATGTACCATAGCCATGATATGACTATGTGCGAAACGTACATCGAATGGCCAAAAAGATAGAACATAGGAATCTCTAAATTCGAAAAACACGTAACGACTTCTTTGTTCAGGTACGAAACCTTTTATTACCTTTGAGTTAAAGGTTTCGACATAAGGAAGTGAGATACTCATTCTTTCTATTCTGGCTTTTTCATCTCCCCCCCCCCTGCAACACGTGTGGCACCCGCCACAAAGGTCTCCACGAGCAAGCGAAAACCAACCGTCTTCCCCCGAGGCAGGTTTCATCTCAACTCGTCCGATGTCTAGTCTCAACTCTCCTACTTTTTCAAAATCTCCCAAAATCCTCCGCGCGCTTCCGGTGCGTGACGTCACTCGCACTGCGTAACCCCGTTTCCCATCTCGGGCTATTGTGACATCTCTGAGTGACATGTCCGCTCTGCGCGCGCACGCGTGAACGCCTGTTTTAATGTTGCACCTAATTAACCCATGTGCTGAGCCGAAAGGTTCTCAGCCTAACTAAACCCAAAAGCATAAACCGAAATCCCTCGGTCATTATATTACATAAAGTATTACTAACCAACAATTATCGAAAAAAATTACTAAAAAAACTTGTTATGTAATATAATTGCCGAGGGATTTCGTTTTATATATATTGCCTTTTGGTTTAGTTTGGCTGAGGACCTTTCGCTTAGCGCATGGGTTAGCTGGGTGCAACATTAACGGAGGTGTTCACGCGCGCGCGGGGAGGATGCGTCATTCACAGATGTCAAAATAAAATTCCCAGATAGGAAATGAGACTAGGGAGGTGAATGACGTCATGCCCAGAAGCGTGGGCTGAGGATTTGGGGATTTGAGAAAAAGAAGTGAGTTGAGTTCTTGCCTCGGGGGAAGAAGGTTGACTTTCGGGGCTCGCCAAGACCAGACCAGTAGTTTGCGGCTGGGTGTGGTGGTGGGTGGGGCAGATGGAAAAGTCAGCATAGAAATATTGTACCTCTCTCTCCTCAGGTCGAATTACCTTTAACTCAAAGGTAATAAAAAATTTCGTACCTGAACCAATTTCGTAAAGTTTCATGTTTTTAGATTCCCAATGTCTATTTCACACATCCATATATCTGGCTATGTAACAGTTAGATATCAACTAATTAATTACCTAATTAAACCCTTCATCAACATCACCAAGGTGTACCAACAACACATATTCCCTTGATTCTCTTGGCAAGTCTACTAGACAGTACATAGTGTTTGCACAAGGGCTGATGAATGTAAGTTTTTGCTGATCAGCCTATACTGGGGTGTCCATAGGAAAACGTCGTTTATGAGCTTGTTTTTACTTCTCCCAACATGTTTTGCTTCTCTTGCTCAGTTGGTTTGTGAGATGGGAGGTAACTGGCCGTAAGCAGCTATTTTGTAAGGTATTGCTTCCAGATCAGAAAGCAAAAAAATGTAAATAAATCAGAAAATAATTTCAACTTTTACAAAAATACTATTCGACGAAGCACAAAAATAATTTAGGAAGAAAATGGTGAATAACAATAATTTTGATAAAATTCAAAAGTTGTATTCCACAAATTTTTATATTTATAGTCTTAACTTTAACGCCCCATTTGTTTTTTTTTTTACGGAATAAGAAGAAAAAAAACTTATTTTGTCATGCTAAAATTCTTTAAATGCTTCTAAGAATTGCTTTAGGATTAGATAAGTGGTAGAGTTTTTGCAAGCCTTGAAATTGAAAACATTAAACACGATAAAGCAGAAAAGAAATACCCCCCCCCGAAAAAAAACTATGGGGCTATATTGTTCATTAGTTTATTTTTGGGTTTGTTTGGTTTGATTGTGTTTTATGCCACATTAACCCTTGTGGTTTATTTTATACCAAATCATGTTTGTATATATATATATATATATATATATATATATATATATATATGTGTGTGTGTGTGTGTGTGTGTGTGTGTGTGTGTATGATTCAGTCCAGTTGAAACGGAGTTGGGAATAATTCCGTCAGGACAAAAAGTCATTCAAGTATGAACTATATTAATGTAAACCTCGAATCACCCGAAGACCATAATTAAACAAGTCCCCAAAGCAGTAAATTTGAGAATAAGGAATTTATCCGCTAACGAGAAAATATTCCAAGAAAGTAGAAAAAAATATATAAGGAAGCCCTTAAAAATAGCGGTTTTAGGGAAGAGTTTACCTTCCAAGAAGAAAATATACCTAATGATAAGATTTCGTATAATAAATAAGAAGTACAGTAAAAAAAAAAATAGAAAAAGAATTATATGGTTTAACCCCTCTTTATATAAATGTAGGTAAATATTTTTTGAAATTGATAGATAAGCACTTCAAATATGATAATATACTACATAAAATATTTAATAGAAAAACGTTAAAAATTAGTTACTCCTGCACGAAGAATATTTTTAAAATAATCAATAATCATAATAAAGAGATAATTAAGGAATTTCATGACAGAAGAAGAAGAAGAAGAAGAAGAAGAAGAAGAAGAAGAAGAAAAAGAAGAAGAAGAAGAAGAAGAAGAAGAAGAAGAATACAAGTAGTAGTAGTAGTAGTAAACAAAACGAATGTAATTGTAAAACTCGAAAGAATTGTCCTATTAATGGATTATGTAATTTAGATAATGTAGTATACCAAGGAATCATTTACCCAAAAGAAAATGTTAAGCATCGGAAAACTTATATAGGGAATTTTTCGACGAAATGGAAGTTAAGATACTATAATCATATTTATTCCCTCTCCCATGAATATGTGAAAAACCAAACAGCCCTATCCAAGCAATTTTGGAGTTTGAAAAATAAAGGTTTGACCCCTGAGATTCAATAGTCCATATTGAAAAAGTCGAATACTCCAAAATGCTTTGATAGTAGATGTAATCTGTGCCTAGAAGGAAAAATACAAATAATGATATACCCAGACCCTGAAAAATTATTAAATCAGCGATGTGAATTAATAGCTAGATGTATACATAGGAATAAATTTAAACTATAGACAAATATCATAGATAATGTTTAATTAACCAAAAAATAGGATTAATTTGATATTTGAGGTGAAATGAATAAAATAAAAAAATGGGAAGACACCATGTGATGCGTACATACGTTTCAATGGAAGGGTAACTGAATTAATAGGCACGAATATAAATTTTGAATTTAATTTAACATAAATATTACTGTAATCCTTATGTAAGATTATTAAGAAATGTTGTAATTCCCTAAATTATTATTAAATCTGGAGTTTTACGTTGAAATGTATTAAGAATCTAAAAATTAAAAAAATTAATTTACTGTAGACAGTGAGTTTTGAATATAAGTCCAGTTAGATTATTGTGATTCCAACCGGTAATAAAAAAAAAAGAAAAACCGGAAGTGGGTAAATGGGGAGGAAACTCTTCACCCCTCTTCAACCATCCTGTGTCTATTCTAACTGTAATTATTTTATCCATTCGATCAGAAGAAGTCCTGTTATTTTTGGTGTTATTGATTCATATCAATACCCATAACAGGATGGAAATAAATTTATAATCCTAATGTGACTGGGTTTTGTTTTTCTTATATATATATATATATATATAATTTGTAAGCGAGTACAGTATTTTTAAAAGAAACTAAGCTCATTTGTTTGCTTACAGTTAAATAGTTTCAAGTATAGTAAATGATTAAATAGTGCCTAACAGGCACTACAAATCCCGGTCAGAGTATTCCACCTCCCCCAAAGCCCCAGAACTGGAATCTCACCAGGAGATAGTTTAGTGTAATATCCAGGGCACTTGTTGGGGTGGATTATCCCTCTGCGGAGATGCAGTTGGCATATTCTGCTGCCCCAACTGACTGGTCTGGCATCGTTAGTTTATGCTTAATTGGTTTGGTTTGGTTTCTTTGTTTAATGGTAGGTTATATAATGCCAAAGCCACTCTCCTAGAAGAACATTAGTGGTGCTATTTAACCCATAACGGGGAGGATAAGGGGGTTCATACCTTTCCCAAGGGTATTTGCTCGAAAGTGAACGTAATAGCGCGACTGGAGTTTGAACTCGCATACTACGATTCCGAAGTCCATCGCTTTAACCATTACACCACGAGAACACCCCCTTAGTTAATGCTTGAGAACAAAAACTATATGTCGTTACGCAAAGGATACCTTGTGCCTTGTGGATGGAGAAAAGTGATTACGTATATGATTATATGTTTTCGTAAACAATATCGGGGTAATCGAATCCAAGAAATAAACTGGAACGGTTCTTTTATTGATTGGTTGAATTATGGATTGAATGATTGATTTTAATGCCTTGAAAATCCGTCTTGCGTGATTTTATGCCGAGAGGTTAGGAAATTGTGTACATTGTACGTTCATATTTACATTCTTTCTGTAGTTGTTTCTGAAGATTTTTTTTTTGTACACACGGTCCAAGCAAATACGAAAAATTTTTAAACAGAACTATTTAACCCATAGACGGGACCATAACAGGTACAAACACTTTGGATCAGAGTGGACCTGAGAGTAATAGCAGTAAAAGGGTACTTTATAGGACTTTACACTCCAATAATTTAATTTGGGCGGTATGCAACTTGTTCCCACAACAAAGATGGCAGACGCTCACATATTCAGTCTCGGGAAGCCATGGCCAGGAGAACCACGTGACATGCGTAAAAATACGTCCGCGCGTAAATTTTCGTCCTGCGTTTAGAGCCACTTCCAAGACACGTATTTTCTATAAATACGTCGTCTTCAAACACTCTTCCTCTCTTTTTACACAATTTCTTTGCAGCAGCAACACACTCCCTCCAGTGTGACTCAACAGACGTCAAATAGTAACAACATGAATGGGCCTCGCAGACATACATTGACTATGAGACTTTTTCCAGTCTCAGAGAAACTGCCTGTTTCCAATCATAAAAAGAAAGACATTTTCAATATGTAATCCTTTTGTAGTTTAGTTGTGTTAGTCACACACACACACATACGATATTTTTTATGTATCAATGTTTGTTATATTATAGCGTATAAATTTGTTTTTGTTCGTCGCCTTGTTTTAAATCTTCCTTTTCTCCGCGCCGTTTCATATCTTCATTCATTTGTTTTATCCATGTGCCTATTCTACCGTTTTCTAAACACTGAACTAAACACTAAATATCAAACTTCAACATAAAACTATGAGGGACTAAGCATATCTATCATAAATATAAGTCCCCCCATAATTTCACACTCCCCAGATTTGATAACATGTTGGCTCTATTTATTTTCAAAATGAACACAAAATACAAGAATATCTATAGTTTAGTTTTATTTATTTATTTATCTATTTATTTATTCCTTGTTATGTTTGAATCGTTCTAAACCAAGCGTATCATGTGTTCTGTTTTTCAACAAAAGCTACAGGATAATTTGAAAAAAGGATTTCGTCACTATTGAAAATAAAAATGATACGAATTTGAACCAGTCAGAATTTGTGAAAAAAGAATCACGTATTTTGTTTAGAGTTCTCAAATGTAAAACCTTAAAAATGATAAAAGTTGATAGATTGATTTGTCTACTCGTCTATGATTTTTATACCTTGATATGTGGAAATTGCATTCCGATCAAAAACAAAGGATTTTCAAACATATTTATTTGACCCACACATGGAACCTTAACAAGTACTCTCACTCCAATTCTGGGTAGACTTGGAACTAATTGTAATGAAAGAGTACTCTATACTCCCTAGATCTTCAGAGAGAGAGTTTCGCTATCAGATGCAGTTTAGTGTCATACTCAGAATACCCCCCCCCACTTTTTATAGATATCTCTCTAAAGGCGACATAGTCAGTGTATTCTAAGCCGATAAGGCGTATAATTCTCTGTGCATTTCACCATAAAAATTGGTGTTCAAAATTTGAATTGTAACTGTGATGTTCAAAGTTAAAAATTGTTACTTTGAGCTGCTTTTGATTTAACGTATAGCAAACTCTGAAGAGTCGTGTTTTGTGTTTTTATAGTTTATACATTATCTGTCACTTTGTACGATATCATCCACTTAAAAAAATGCTAAGTTTTATTTTTAAAATTCCTTTTTTAAAGTCTAACTTTGTACGATATCACCCACTTCAAGAAGAATTAAGTTTTATTTTAAAAATTCCTCTTTTAGCGTTTAACTTTTTAGATTCAACGTTCATTTTTTAAACATTGAAGTTTAATCTTTTTCATTTGAAGTTCAACATTTAAAAATAAAAGTTAAAAAAGGTTTTAGCTGTTTCAGCTTTGATGATCAATTCTCGTTTTTCAAGTTTGAATTATTTTTTATCCATAAACTGTTATTATTCGAGTGAATCAAAAGTTTTGCAATATTTTGGTTGAGTGAGGCACATTTCCACAACACTGGATGCTTTTATCAAGGTCGTGAAGGGGACGAACAACATTGGATTGTGAGATGCTGAGTTCGCTGGATACTCTCCGAGAGCTATTCGCCAGATTTGCCTCTATGGCTCGATGCAGTTTTAAGTCGGTTTTGTAATATTTTGGTACGCACCAGTTTGTGGCATGTATATCAGTTACTGTTTATATATATATATATATATATATATATATATATATATATATATATATATATATATATATATCAGTTACTGTTTATATATATATATATTACTGGTTCGCGTACATCAGGGTATCACAAAGTTGTGCCCCTTTTGTTGTTGTTGTTGTCGCTGTTGTAAATAATCTCTCTTTGAATACAAATTAATAAACCCTTAACATAATATACGTGTGACTCTGAGTTCTTCCAAACGTAATTGTTATAAACCCTAACAAGTCGTAATAAAACAACTAAATCCTTATCAATGAAGACCGCAGTAATTCTTTAAGAACAAACTAAGCTATAGAGAAGATAGACATGACATGTTTGTTTTATGTTGAATTAGGAATATTCCATTTCAATGTCATTATTTAAACAGTTCACTAACACACCTGTTGCCTCTATTTTAGTTAACTGTGTCATGGATATATATATATATATATATATATATATATATATATGTATATATATATATATATAAACAGTAACTGATATATATATATATATATATATATATATATATATATATATATATATATATATATATATATAAAGCAGTAACTGATATTCGCCTTGGACAATTTTGGTTTTGTTTTCTTTTCAATATTAAACATCAAAACGAATGTTGAGAAACATTCCTGTCCTTCTGTTGCAAATCAATTTATTTATCGACACAGTTGAAGTGGCACCGTACAAACAGGCCCAGCGTTTGTTTGTTTTTTGGTTGTTGTTTCCCCGCCATACCCACCCACACACAAAAAAAACCTACTAAAAGCAACAAACAAATCAATTCTTCCTTGACCACTCTTCACGGCTCTCTTGCTAATATACAATGTGATGTGATTTGATTGGTCGCCATGCATCAACCCTCATCCAATGAATTCTCAATACGTACTCTTCTTCTTTACTCTTGTTTGTCTAATAGCACTTGCAATAAAATGAATAAAGTAATACTTCCATTCTTACAATACAACCTACTCCGGAAATATAGATATCTATATACAGTGGGCGGCAGAAATAACTTCCACATTTGAAAATCTTATCTGCGTAGTACAAGTGAACTTAGTCAAGTAACAATGACACCACCATCTAGCTAAAGTCTTGCCATTTATTTTCCAGCTATGGTTTGCATTTTTTAAGACTGGTGAATCTGTAATTGCTACACAGAACTTTTCTGGCTCATTTCATGCTATATCGGAATGATATTGTTCTGGATAGAATTTTTAACCCATTGCAATGTCGATTATATGTAATAGCCATTAGAAAAGAGTGATTCTGGTTTTGGTTTGAGGAAGTCTTTAAGGAATTTGTCTTGTTTAACCTGATCTTTTTTTACTCAGTTTCGCTTTTTATAGAGCACAGACCTCAAGGTTGATAACTGTACATGCTGTTCCTAAATCTTCACTCATCTAGATACTGAATAGACTTATCATTGCTCAACTTCAGTGATAATTCAAACTTGGTGGGCGGTCTGGAGAATATGCTATTGAGTATCAAACTTTTTCTACATGAGACTTCGGCCTACGATTTGAATGTGGTATCTGTAGATGTGCAAATCTAATTAGACATATATCTTTTTAAAATTAGAACTTCAAAAAAAAAACTTTTATCTTTATATTTATACATTTGATTTTTCTTATTTTGTATTTGCTAATTGAATTTTCTTAAAAATAATAATGATTTTATTTATTATACCTTATAGTCTGGTCTTGTTTTGTTTTCCTTTTTGCAAAAAGCGGTGCAATGTCTATGGATACATATATTTCGGTCTGATCCAAATCATAGATACTGGTAAATGATACAAATACTCCGATACCATGCATAAATGCCGGTTCATATATAAACCTTCTTTACGGGAATTATGCTAATATATATATATATATATATATATATATATATATATATATATATTCTTTACGGGAATTATGCTCATATATATATATATATATATATATATATATATATATATATTAGCATAATTAATGAGGGGAGAGTTCATATATGAACCAGCATTTATGCATGCTATCGGAGTATTTGTATCATATATATATATATATATATATATATATTTGCGTATATATATATATATATATATATATATATATATATATATATATATATATATATATATATATATATATATTATAACAGTGTTGGTTGACACTAAATCACTGTGGGTTTGTGTCGAACCAAGTGCAATATAATATGGAGAGTGCTCAATATCTAAGATAGAGCTATCATATAATAATAAATAAATATATATTAGATGTATATATATTTATTATATATATATATATATATATATATATATATATATATATATATATATATATGTATATATATATATATATATACATTACTGTATAAAATATTTAGGCAGGTGTATATTTTTAACATTTCTAAATAATGAATACTGTTTTTGAGGTTAATCAATGAATATATTGTAATTTATACATTCACAAAGATTTACAAACAATGATTCTTTAATATACTAAGGTTAACAATTACTCTAAGACGTTTATCGTATGTAAAGGTGTTGATTTTATGCTCTATTTTTTATTATTATTATAAGGTTTTGAATGTTTACTATTTATCAAGCATTAGATATTTATAAAACAAGAACAATTTTAATTTTTTAAATAAATTACCTCAATTTTCCATTTCAGAACCAGAAATTGTATATTTGTATACATAAATCATCATTATGCCACGAATATCAGATGGAAAAAAAATAGAGCACTTCTCAGGCAAAGATATAAAAAATATTGTAAGTTGCTTGATGTGATGTACAATACAAGAAGTAATTAAGAAAAAGTTTGAAATTGGGGGGGGATACCAAAGACAGAAAGAAGAGTGGAAAGCCAACAAAATTAAGTAAAAGTGATTGTGTTATGTTTTGACTTTCGACCCGGCCCCAAAAAATGCTATTCCAAGGTGATGCACCGGAAGGAAGTGACACATTCCAATGGCCAGTAATCGAAAGAGATTGCGTGGGCGGATTAAGGCTTATAATATGGGTCAAGGTGAAGGTCCCACTTTGCCAATACAGACTGATGTACCGGAAGAGAGTGACCTCTGAACTGCATGACAGTTATTTCCGCTTGATGACGATTAAACATTCGATTTCAAAGATCCAGTGGGCGATCGTGTGGGCGTTGAATTATTATTTAACTCAGTTGAGTTCGAGTCTAAGAAGCAGTTGCCAGTAGAATTCCAGACAGCTAGAGACCAGATGTGGTAGGGAAAGCTACACCCGACCGAGGGGGCCCTCGGGAACCCCGATGGAGTGGACCCCAGCATCAGGAGAACAAGAAAGACACAACGTGACGGTCATAACAGTGCGGGCAAAATATTGCAGTTATGTTCGATCTCCAGCTCCCTCTCACATGCAACCCTTGAACAACCCTTTCGAACCCTTGCAATAAAGTGAGAGGTAAAATATTGTTAAAGAAGTCTTCCTGCGTCGTTTATTCCTGCGTCCTTATTTATTGCGTCAGTATGTATCCAGTATATATATGTATATTTCTGCATGAATCAGCAGATGACAATATAACAATTGTAAATATCTGAAGATATCATATTTAAGAAATAGAGCTAAATCTAATTAGGAATTAGGTTCAGATCTTGCTCAAACATCTGGCACCCAAGTTTACTCTTCAACCATCCGAAGAGCTCTTGTGAAAGAAGGCTTTCATGGCCGAGTGGTAAGAAGGAAGCCTTATCAAAAACAAGGAAACAAACAAAAGCGACTTGAATTTACAAAAAAAAAAAAAAAAAAATAACATACAATATGGACCGTTGAACAATGAAAGAATGTATTATGAAGTGAAGAATTAAAATTTGGAATTTTCAGTTCAAAGTGAAGACGGTATGTAAAAAGGGTTGGAGAGAAGATGAAAGATGTGTGCTTGAAGCGTACAGTTAAACATAGAGAAAATTCTATTATGGTTTGGGAATGTTTAACTGCAAATGGTACGGGTGATTTGGTCAGAATTGATGGAATAATGAATGATGAGAAATATTGATAAATTCAAATCTACCAAGCAATCCCGTCTGGTAAGCGACTAATTGGTAATGGTTTCATTTTCAAGGACACTGCACTAAATATAAAAAGTTATTTACAGCGGAAGGAACAATCTGAGGATGTTCAAATTATGAAATGGTTTCTTCAAAGTCCAGATTTGAATATCATCGACTCTTTGTGGGATTATTTGGACCAAAGAAAGGCTGAGAAGCAAGCAAATTCAAAAGAACATCTGTGGTAAGTCCGCCAAGATGCCAGGAATAATATACCAGTGAATTATATAAATAAATTACGACTTATTATCCGAAAAAAGGATAAATACTGTTCTAGCTATAAAAGGTTTACATACAGAATATTAATGATTCTAAGTTATTAAATGTGATAAAGATCAAATTCATATTAATTTAGGCAGGTTCAATCCCAGGTCGGGTCATACCAAAGACTTTTAAAATGGTACTTGATACCTCCTTGCTTTACACTCAGCAATATAAAGTACGTATCAAGGGTATAGTGGAGCAATCTAGCACCCTCCCCTACACCTCAGTGTAGTAGCTATTGAAAAGGGAGCCTTCAGGTTGCCCTCGACCATGGTCGCCAACTTTACTTAATATCCTCGCAAAAATTCAACACTATTAAAGAAAGTGAAAAAATTGGTGTTCAGTGCTTATATATAATAATATATTTAATATTATATTATTATATATTAGCATTGAACACCAGTTTTTTCATTTCCTATGGAGTTTTTGCGGGGGATATTAAACATGCCTAAATCTTTTGCACTGTATATGTATATTGAAGCTTGAAAGGATCTTAATATAATTATATAGACAAAATATGTCTTTATTATTTAATCAAACAAGCTTGAATAAAAGGCTGCTGCCCAACCACACGCACACACACACACACACAATAAAGAATCAGAAGGTACCCCGCAAAAACAATTACCGATGTCGACTACGCCGATGATACAGTGCTTCTGGCAAATGCACCCGCCCAAGCCGAAACCCTGCTACACAGACTGGAACGAACCGCTGCAGGCATCGGCCTCCATGTCAATGCACACAAGATGGAATATATGTGCTTTAATCAAGCAGGCAACATCTCCACACTAAACGGCAGCACTCTGAAACTAGTTGACAAGTTCACCTACCTGGGGTGCAGTGTCTCATCAACTGTGACAGACATAAACGCGACTAACAAAGGCATGGACAGCTATCGATAGACTTTTGGTCATATGGAAGTCAGACCTGACCGATGAAATGAAGCGCAGTTTCTTCCAAGCAGCGATCGTGTAGATACTGCTATATGGATGCACCACATAGACGCTGACTAAACGGATTGAGGAAAAGCTTGACGGCAATTACACAAGAATACTGCGAGCAATATTGAACAAGTCATGGAAACAGCACCCCACAAAGCAGCAGCTATACGACCACCTACCTCCCATCACGAAAACTATAAAAGTTAGACGAACCAGACACGCAGGACACTGCTGAAGAAGTAGGGATGAGCTCGTGAGTGATGTACTCCTGTGGACCCCTAATATGGATGAGCAAAGGCGGGACGTCTAACTCTGTGCCAATACGGGATGTAGCCCTGAGGATCTGCCGAAAGCAATTGATGATAGGGAGGTGTGGCAAGAGAGGGTCAGGAATATCCGTACTGATAGCGCGATATGATGATGATGATGATGATGATGATATATATACATATATATATACTTCGTGCCTAATCATTAAGTAAGCAAAAATAATCGCATTGGTTAAATCAACAAATAAGCAAGACTAAACAAGTCACATCACTTCAGAACAGATATCATCATCATCATATTCATCTAATAATCATCATCATCTCAACACATAATAAAATAATAGATTCCCTTGACTGTCTCGTGCCATCCGTCCCAATCGTCCATCGTCTTGGTAATTCCTCAAGAAGGGATCAGTGTCCGCACAGAGCTGATGAATGATAGCTTTTGCTGTTCAACCAAGATTTGTGAGTATATGTATATGTATATAAAGAACTAACTGGTTTTATTGGGATCGTTTGCGAGATGGGAGGTAAGTGGCCCTGCAGCTGCTGTTTTGCAGGGTTCTGCTTCCAGTATTTGTCCAAAACAGCACACAGCATCCTTGTGTAGTTCCCATCTAGGTTTTTTTTCTCCAATTGTTTCGTAAGATTCCAATTGGTGCAATCATGCAATAACACTGAGTTGGTAGGAGATAGTGTCGGCCAAAACGTAGAATTGGATACTATAAAGAGAGACAAGTCTAATTGATTTATTGATTAATGTCAACACTTTAACTCAGAACTCAACGCAGCAAGATGAAGCTCGAAGAATATATCTGCTGAAACATAGAGATTGGAACAACAAAAATGGTTTGGCTTAGTTTAGTTTGTTTGTTTAATGGCATATCAATCTTCGTGGGTTATTAGATGCCAAAGCCATCCTTATAGAAAAACAGTAGTGGTATTATTTAACTCCTAGTTGAACAGTAAAAGGGATTTCATACTTTTCCTGGGGGTTTTGGTCCGAAAATGAACAAAGAAAAGTACAAAAGATCGAAATGCTTACGGATAATGCTTCACCTCAGGTTCTCAGAAGAATTATTTATTTATATGTTTTTGACCTTTGGAAGAGATTTTATCATATTCTTTAGCCAATGAATTATCCTCAATCAGGAAAGAAAATGATATGTTCAAAAATTGATCCAAGTTTTGACTGACCAAGATTATAATCTCTCAGACACAATCAACGTTAAGTCTCAATTTCTTTAGACAACAGCTGTTGCATAAACTGATCTCGTCATTTTACGAAAACAAAGTGAAATCGATAAAATTGTTCAAACCAAGTCAGGCGCTGACCCCTACAAGATGATTAACGCATGTAACTTGCAAACCAATGCACAAATCTAATGAGCTCGATATGGGTGACAACCTACGATCAATAGATACCATAAGCTATTTTTGTACCAAGCTAAAAAAAAAAATAAAGCTGAGTAAACTAAATGTGATAAGTTCGATCTTTACAAGATGCTTGTGAACGAGTACCAAACTAATCAAAGTTTAATAACTCAATGAGAATCTATCAGTCTGCAAATCATTTATAACTGAAGTGAGTTCGATCCACACTGGATCTCTACTTGGTGCCAAATATTAATAAATAAGTAGATAAAGTAAGCGACCTTAGTCGAGGGTGACCCGAATGCTCCCTTTTCAAGAGCTACTACACCAAGGTGTAGGAGAGGGCGCTACTCCATTCTCTGAATTGCTCAACTTTACCCTTGACCCATACCTTATAATTCTAAATGTGAAGCAAGGCGGCCTTGAGTACCATTTTTTGAGTTTTTGGTATGACTCGACCTGGGATTAAACCCCGGTCTCCCGGACCATTGGCGAACACTCGATTCAGCTCTGTAAATATGTTGATATAGACGGACATACACGAAGAGTTAAGCAAAAGGTTCGGGAATTTGAACAAACAGATTAATCTATTCGTCTGTTAAGTTACCTAGCGTTGCATGGGTTTCCTCAGATATTTTACACATTTCTAGAAACTAATTAGGAAATAATGAACCTCATTTTTACCATTTTTTTCATGCTTTGAAGAAGCTGATTGTACTTTAAACTCGGGTAGGCAGAAAAATTCATAGACTTACCAAGATACTCTCATGGAATATAAATAAATGAGATTTACTTTTCAATAGAGACCGCCGCCTTGCATGCAACACTCTTCTTTCGTCAGTGTTGCAATACTTGGATCCCACTCGTCAAAAAATTCATCTGTAGATATGACGTCATCATATGAACTTTTCAGATTTAGAAGTGTAAAAGTTCGATCATTACTGAATGCTCTACGCTTATGGCCTTGGGCCTTACTAGGCTAGACTTCATAAATATTGTTATTGGATTACTTGTCGTGGAACTAGGGTTAAGCTATGATTAAGTTAGTCACAATAATTATAACTACTAAAGTGTGTCCGTTCCTTAGAAGATGTCCCACACTTGTGGCTTTCAGAAGTAAAAGTTCGATATTCACAGGGTGCTCTATGCTTGTGGCCTTGTGTCTTACTAAGCTAGATGTCCTAAATACAATTATTTGGAGCCTTGTAGAGCTATAGTTTTTTAAAAAAAATCGCCCAAAAGACCACTACAACAATATTGATTTCGCTAGATGTCCTAAATACAATTATTTGGAGCCTTGTAGAGCTATAGTTTTTTAAAAAAATCGCCCAAAAGACCACTACAACAATATTGATTTCGATCTTTAGTCGGAGGTGTGGAGTACCCATGACGTAGTGGCTATAAAGTTCACTTTCGAACAAATACCGTTTTGAAAGGTATGAACTCACTTATCCTCCCAGTTATGAGTTAGATAGTGCAACTACTGTCCTTCCTCTAAGATGGCTTTGGCATTAAATACTCCCACGAGATTGATATGTCATTAAATAAATAAAAAAACGAAACCTTTTACTCAGTACCTATAAAGTGAATTTCTAGCCCGAGTGAGGTCAATGTATATAACTATATCTATGCAATTTGTTCTGGGTGGATTTAAGCACTACTTCATAACGGAGCTTGAGGCTGTGGAAGACTGTTAAGCGTCACCCTTTCAACCATTAAACCTGATATTCAAACCTAATTTTAATTCTCATCTCAAACATGTCTGCTTTTAATCTGACAATAGAATTCCGTCAATATTTTGTGTCAGTTTGATTTGATAGCGGCTTCCATTCTCATGTCTGGCTAATTTAACATTTTTTACATAAAATCGATTCTTTTTCTTTCTTTTTATATGTATTACTGTCTGGATGCATGCACCCTGATGTATATGGGTGAATGTCAAGGCTGCTAACGTTGTTTTCAAGTCAATACTCTTAGAAAGTCCAAACTTGACCAACCGTCAGTCATAACTCATTATTAAATATGGAAAAAGTTTCTCCTGTTTTTTTTTTCTTTTGTTTTTTTTTTTGTATTTAACACTTTTGATCCGACTTTTCGAATAAACATCTTTGAACAGTTTATATATTATATATATATATATATAATATTATATACATATATATATATATATATATATATATATATATATATATATATATTATCTGGCCTTTTAAACCTGAAAAAATCAACAAAACTAGGGGTTAATTTATACGGCAGGGCTAAAATCCAACCTTTAACCACTGGTTCACCACACAATTTTTTTAAATATCTTTGTAGTTTTAGAAATTATAAAAAAGATATTGAATATCAGTCTAATTTAGATATGATTAATAAAAACGTAAATATAATTTAGTTTTAATTTATAAAAACTTCATATATATATATATATATATATATATATATATATATATATATATATATATATATATATGGGGGGGGTTGGTTGGTTGTGTGCGTGAGTTCATAAGATCTTCAATAATCAGTACACTTTAGATCCGATGTATTTTAAATACGATTCATACAATCAGTGTTATGTCATATGGCTGAAACAAACCATCACTATTGGGAAACGTAGCGAACGTAAAGTAGTCCATCATGTCTGCAACAAAATCTGTGCATGTCACACCTGTCAGAGCAGACTCCAGTTTCACTCCACACCATTAAATGGTTATCACCAGCTTGCACAACATCCTAATGACAGGCTTGATCCATAGTTTCTTCCGATCTCCTCCACATACGAATTCGGCGGTCTGCCGGAAAAACCTTGAAACGTCACTTGACTAAACAGCTGACACGGTACCATTCTTTTTACGATCCAATGGTGATAATGTCTAGCCAAAGAGAGGCGTATTAACTGATGTGACAGTTGTCAATAATGCCATCCTTCTTGGTCGATTACAACAAAACGCGATTGTCGGCAGTGTGAGTTGTTCAGAGTTTTAATTGAGGGATTGGTTGATTGATTGATCTTAACGGCATATCAACTTGACCGGGGTTATTTTATGCCTAAAGATTAGGGAATCGTGTTCATTGTACGCTCATTTCTCTTTTTATCAGTAGTTCTTTCTTAAGAGGATTTTTTTGTATAAGGTCTTATCGAATGGGAATAATTTTTAAGCAGATCTATTTCCCCCATTGATGGGACTCTTACAGATACTATCACTCCAGTTCAGAGTGGACCTGGGAGTAATGGTAATAAAGAGGTACTTCACACTCCTCTGTGCTCCAGAACTGAAATATCAGATGCAGCTTAATGTCAGACCCAAGACACTCCATTTTTAGAGGGGGGATTTGAACCCACGGCAGCAAGTACAGTCAACATATTTTGAGCTCCATTGACAGGGAAAACTGAATGGTTAAGGCCCCATTAACTTTGAATTGAGATATGATTTGATTCAATGTTCCTTTTCATTGTAAATTGTCACGGGTCCCGTTCTTGTACAGATTGTGAGCATCCACAAGTTCGTCATGTGCTGCTGGTGTCTGTCGAGAAGTCACATATTCCTAATTTACCATTGCTATTGTTGCCAAAGAAATGCATAAACAAGTTGCCATCTTGGAAACAGTGCCCCATTCTTCTGAACCCAACAATCATTCTGTGGTCAAACAGTTTTAAATCCTGTCTTTTTTTTTCGTGGCTTCCACAATACAATATCACAGCTAAAGTATCTCTTTACATATTACGTCACAAATACGTCATATGGCTAACTCACTTTCCTGATTTCGATAGAGCAAAATTATCCAGCGTATTGCAGTCTCTAATTCCTTGCAAATTCAGATTAATCTCATTTTTTTACAAGTCGAAGCTGTGGATATTACGCGTTTTAATTAAAATCTGCTACCAGGGATTAAAAGTCATTGACATTTTAATGCTTCATGTATGTATTACGTGATACACACCATGATCACATATGCAAGAAACTGATAGTCACCTAGTGCCGTTGACCCTGTGCCAATGCTATTCCAATTTAAATATAAATGCTCGATCACTAATAGTAGGCACTCTATTTATCATCATCATCATTATAATCATAAAAGCCTACAGACCGACCCTATGGATTCCCTTAACTCTCCCTCATCATCCGTCCCTATCGGCGATCGCTCTTCGTAAATCCTCTAGAATGTAACCAGTGTCCACACAGAGCTGATGAATGTCTGTTTTTGCAGAACATTGGTGTGTTCATGTATAAAACGTCCCGGATGAGTTCATCCTTACTTTACCAACTGTACTCGACATGTCTTGCTCAAATTTTTTGGTAGCTTGCAATATCGTAGAAAAGTGGCTATACAATTGTTATTCTAAGGTGCTGCTTCCAGAATTTACTCAAAATAGCACGCAGCATCCTGGTTTAATTCTCATCCAGCGTTTTCAAGTGTTTCGTTGGCTTCTAAGTGTTTCAGTTATACATTAGCACTGACACGGCTTGAAATTTGAAGAATTCCTGTTTTATTTCATCAAAGAGACCTGATTTCTATATAGTCGACCACCTGTCAAAAGCAGTTATTCTTTTTAACTCTCTCTATATCATCATCATCATCATCATGTCGTGCCGCCAGCACGGATATCCCTGACCCATTCTCGCCACTTCTCCCTATCGTTCATCGCCTCTGGCAGGTCTTCAGGGCTACATCCCGTATCCTCACAGAGCTGCAGTATGTATGTTCGAGCTGGTCGTCCTGCTTTTGCTCGGCTATATGTGGGGGTCCATAGGGGTACATCACTTATGAGCTCGCCCCTGCTTCTCCAGCAGTGTCCTGCATGTCTGGTTCGTACGAATCATGTACGCTGTACTTATTTACATATGTACAATGTAGATAGATAAATCGAAAAATTATATAAATGAAACTACTAAAAAAAAATAGTTTACTCATTTATAACTTCATGATGAAGAATATTTATTTTAAAAGTAATTTTTTCTTTTTGTCTCCTGGATTTTTTCAGTGTTAGATTGCATTTTGACGTTACGGTTTGCTTAATCTTTTCAGCGAGAAATGTATAAAAGCTGACGTATTGTTAGTCATTCTTTCTTTATCTTACTTCCTTCTTTAATCGATATACATAATTATTAGTCTTTTCTTTCTGCATGATGCACACATTTCCCTCATAGACAGGTAGGTAGATATCACAGTATAGAATTAAAGAAAAAATAAAGCTATTGCTTGTTAGAGTTACAATACTGCTGTAGTGTTCCAGCGAGAGAACGTCGTGAATTGCGTTTGTCTGGGTCAAATTTTCGCGGCGAATATATCGCTGGGAGAGGTGGTGTGCTAAGAATGAAATTCGTAATCTGGATCGCCTGTTAACGAAAAAAAAATCATTCATGCATGCATGTTGATGGCCAGGTTTTACTTCGCTAGGTCTATTGGTCTCTCCTCGCTAAGAGTGGCGTGTGCTGAGTACCGAAAACGAACGTTGAAATGAATTTACCCATCCCCTCCGCGAGATAAATTTTTAAGCAGAGTCCAATAGAATTGTATTCAGAATTTTCCTTCTCTTAAACCAGTTGCCATACTAAGGTTAAAGAGGCCTGTCTGCTATAATATTTACACATAGCTGAGGAGGAAATAATGGAATTCATATCTCTCCTAAGGGTATTAGTGCAAAGTGAAATGCAAAGAGCCTCATCCAGGAATTGAACACTGATCACCGTATCCCATTTCTACGATGATAACCATTACACCACGAGCGTTTCCGAACATACAAGGATCATTAAATAAGTTTCCAGACTTTTTTCGTATGGGCACTTTTATTGATAATACACACATGAAACTCTAGTCCCCTTCGAAGTAATCTCCCCGGCTGCAATGCACTTGTTGTACCGTTCCAGCAACTTCTGGAAGGACCAATGGAAGTCCTCTTGTGTGAGCGTGTCAATGACCTTCGTCACAGCCTTTTTCATCTCCTCAATTGTCTCATAACGATAGCCTCTGAGCTTAGGGAATAACCAAAAGTCACAGGGAGTAAGGTCTGGACTATAAGAAGGCTGAGGAAGTGTCTTGATGCCCATCTTTGTCAAATAGTCTGTGACAAGGATGGAGTTGTGGACTGGTGTATATTGTACTGGTGGAAATGCCACTGACCCGATTTGAAGAGTGGTGGCCTCTTCCCTAGGAATCTCTTCCCTAGGAATCTCTTCCTGAACTCTCTTAAAACCTCAACATAGTAACCCTAACCGTTTGGCCAATCAACTATGGTGTTCTGACTTCCTTACCCCTCCCACACCTCTCATCATCCCTCACACACTCCCTGCCTTCCTTGAATCTCTTATGCCACTCAAAAACTCATGCTCGATTCAAGCACAATGGTCCAAAAGCAGTATGAAGCATTCAATACGTTTCTATGACATTTTTTCCAAGTTTAAAAGAGAATTTTATTGTATATCGTTCTTCCTCACGTCCAGATTGCATTTTTTAAATTCCTCAGCTGTGACAATCAGACTTTAGTAGGGTGTATTCCAATTGCTGCTGTAGCTGTTCATTTGAAGCTGGAATCATTCAAATTGTTCTGTCATCTCATAAGATGTATAGCAATAAGATACTGAATTTTCAAGAGTCTACGACAATTTTAAATACCTTTATAAAAAAAGTCTGGAAACTTATTGAATGCATCACGTATGTTATTACAACTTTATAAATATATACATTATCTGTTCCTTCTCCATCAACATAGCATACAAAAACCGTTCCATTTCAAACAATTTAGTTTGAATTAAGTACACAGTTTAAATATCAAAACAGTTCTATTTCAAGCAATTCAGTTTTGCATAAGTACACAGTTTAGTTCTATTTGACCCATAGATAGGACCTTATCAGGTGCTACCACTCCGGGCTAGAGTGGAGCTGGGAGTGATAGCAATGAAGGGGTACTCCGCATTCTCCAAAGCTCCAGCATTACTGGGACCTCACCATCAGATAGTTTGATGTCATATATCCAGGACTCTCGTTGAGGGTTCTGACCCCCTGCAGAGAAGCAGTTGGTGTATACTACAGCCCTAGCCAACTATCCAAAGCGGTATTAGAATTGCAGTTTGACTCTTTTACTGTTTCTTCTTTTACCTTAATGCTAAGACGATCCTTTTGAGTGTAATGTCAGCAACGCTGACATCGGAGTTGTTCTTCACTCAACATTCTCGGATCGGTCCAAAACCATCAGATCTTTTAACTTCTTTGTTTGCGGTTAAAATTTGATCATCGGCGCATCTCACGAAAATAATGTTTCTGCATCAGATGAATAAATGTAGAAAATGAAAATAAAGAACAAGTTTCATTTATTTATTTTTCGCAGCAAGCTGCTGAAAACTACAAAGTTTGCAGATTACATTTCAACTTATATATGAAACCAGATTTCGGAAATGATAACTGGGGTAATACTGCTGTCAGTATTGGATGGATCTTTTACTGGGCATGTAGTGAAGATAGTGAAGATTTAAAACGTTTGTCCCAAAAGCAGAAACCGAGGGTCAAATAAATGTAAATGATAGTTTAAAGTCAGTTAAAAGCTTGGCTTTCATCTGACAAGCTAAGGTCAGGTGACTAAAATTATGGAAGTCTAGAAGATAGATTGAAACTTTAATTAATCAGCTGAGAAGCCGGAAACGGTTGTCCAATTTTCATTTCCGGCTCCCCAGATTCGAACCAGGTATTGGGTGTAAAAAGTCGTCGAAGTAATAAAGTTATGTACACAGGAAAATGTCGTTCATCTTAGCAGTAGAGAAAATGAGACGATGTAGGACGACGAAAGAAGGTGACGACTGGCCAAGAAGATGAAATGGCTAGCCGAGAGAATAAAGTGGCTATATTAGAGTAAAATTACTAATTTCTATTTATTGGAGGTGCCCGTGGTGTGATGGTTATCGTCATAGGAAATGGACACGACGACACGAGTTCAAATCCTGGATAAGACTGATTGCATTTCACATAGCACTAATACCCTTGGAAAAGGTATGAATCCAATTATTCTCCCTCCAGCTATGGGTAAATAATCGGACCGACTGGGTTCTTCAGCCTTGGTGAGGCAACTAGTCTAGGAGACGGAAAACTCTGAATTCAAACCTGTTAAACACCGCTAAAAAATTTGAAGTTGTGTCATATCCTGCCCGGATGGAGGGGTTGGTAAATAGGATTACTAATTTTTATTTTCTGTTCTTTGGGAAATTTTGAAATCATTTACTTTTATGTTAAAAAAAAGAAAGAAAAGATGATTGCATTTTAAATATTTTTCACAAAACCTACGGGCTGTTCATCTAGATTTTACAAGTATATGACTCTTCCGCTAGAGATGAAGATGTTTTTGCGTGGTAGAACTTTAAAAAAATTCTGATCTGAAAAGTTTATATTGATTCTACGGATTGTAAACTAACCCGACTGGCGAAATTTGTAGCTAGTATCACTAAACTGTTTTTGAGAGGGCTAATAAGTAACTAAATATCTTGAAAAGTTAACGCCTCCTGGCGCTTATTGATCGTACAACAAATGTCAATACAGCTATTATTTGAAAGTTTTGATTTTTTGGTCGTGGGATTAAAAGGCATTAGAAAAAAGTCATTGAAAAAATAGATCATAACGGTTGAACAAAAAGATAATCGATTTTATCTAACCTCGGGGACACAAAGTAAAAGTCGTTTTCAGCGCTATATTTTCACTTAAAACGTCTTGGAATATTTAATCTCCGGGGTCCCATCAATAGCCATCATCATCATCATGTCGTGCGGCTAGCACGGATATCCCTGATCGTCTCTCGCCACTTCTCCCTATCGTTCTTCGCCTCTGGCAGGTCTTCAGGGCTACATCCCGTATCCTCACATAGCTGCTGTATGTATGTTCGAGCTGGTTGTCCTGCTTTTGCTTGGCCATATGTGGGGGTCCATAGGAGTACATCCCTTATGAGCTCGTCTCTGCTTCTCCAGCAGTGTCCTGCATGTCTGGTTCTTCTAACTTGGATAGTTTTCGTGATGGGAGGCAGGTGGCCATATAGTTGGTGCTTTGTGGGGTGTTGCTTCCAGGACTTATTCAATATTGCTCGCAACATTCTTGTGTAATTGCCGTCTAGCTTTTTCTCCAGCCGTTTTGTTAGCGTCCAAGTGGTGCATCCATACAGCAGTATCGAAACGACCGCTGCCTGGAAGAAACTGCGTTTCATTTTATCGGTCAGGTTTGATTTCCATATGATCGATAGCTTATCGATAGCTGTCCATGCCTTCATTAGACGCGTGTCGATGTTTTTTTTTCGGTTGATGAGACACGGCTTCCTAGGTAGGTAAATTTGTCAACCAGTTTTAGAGAGGTTCCCTCTAGTGTGGAAATGTCGCCTGCTTGATTAACGCACATATATTCAGTTTTGTGTGCATTGACATACTAACAATAAAGATGACTGGAAAGAGAAATTTCTTCTTTAATGTGTCACCTTAAAACTACCACCATGAAAATAATAGTAGAAACCCTAGATGTGATTAAGAAAGGGGCAAACAGACACATTAATAAGATATAGAACATATGAAATAAAATCAAAATACTTTGTGGAACTGCTTATCATATTTACCCAAACCCTCCGCTCGGGCAGGATATGACACAAGGTCAATTTTTAAGCGGAGTTTAACAGGTTTGAATTCAGAGTTTTCCTTCTCCTAGACTAGTTGCCTCACCAAGGCTGAAGAACCCAGTCTGTCCTACTATTTACCCATAGCAGGAGGGAGAATAATTGGATTCATACCTTTCCCAAGGGTATTAGTGCTATGTGAAATGCAATCAGTCTCGTCCAGAATTTGAACTCGTGTCGCCGTGTCCATTTCCTACGACGATAACCATTACACCACGGGCACCTCCACTTTGCAGAACTGCTTATCTACTTATGAGTGTAGTACCAATGTGAGTGGAAAAGTCTAACTCGAAAGTATGGATGGAACATCAAATAATCACAATCTTCTCTTCATCCTACGTCTGATGAAGGATTGTAAGTAACCGAAAGTAAAACTTTAAAAAATCAAATAATAATAATGATAATATTCCAAATGAATTGCAGTAATCAATCAACAAATATTGAAAGATGTAAAAACAAGGAAAAATAATTTAGCCATTGGATGAATAGATTACGCAAAGGCATACGACATGATTCCGCAACCTTTGATATTAAAATGTTTAATGATGTTGAAAATTTCTACACAAATAGTGAAGTCTCCGTAGCATTGTAGTTAACATGCTGGACTGCTACATTTGTTGTATAGCCACAATACAACTACACGTGTACATATACAATTATACACTTACATGCGGAAACATCATTAACCGGTAATGGCGACTTCAATAACGAACGAATACAATTCTTTCTAAAAATATAAATCTCACACTTTATTTTCGAAAAGGTGATGTTTGTTGTGCGTGAGAAATGAGTGGAGACAAGGACAGACTGCTATATTGACCCAAGTTCTTCTTTCGACCATAGCAGCACTTCTTTCGCATCTTGGCTTGGGTTGCTCAACCGGGGTCACGAAGGGCCTAAATCCCTCTGTCTGCAGCTGGTTCTCACTTCGGCATCCTGTCTCCAACTGACTCGAACCGCCCGGGCACCTGGTTATATTATTTTCTAACGTCCACCTGCTTCCGCTGTTCTTCCGCTTATTTACACAGGTGCAGCTCTAGATTGACGGCTCGGCCGAGGGTCAATATATAACACATTGTAGTTAAAAACAAGTCTTCAACTTTGTCAAGTGTATTTAGTATATGTGTGGTTCACATACACTATAAGTTAATTTGTAGTAATTTATGTAGCGCTGAACAAAATAACAAAATTTCTTTGAAGAACAACAATAAATGGTTTATTTTTATGATAGAAGTAAACTTGTATCAGAGTGAGAAAAGGTTTTTTGGAGGTATCAGGTAGCAGTGTTGCAGGTAGTACGCCAGTTCTTTTGTTCTTTAGTGTGTTGCAGGTAGCAGCGTTATTTCTTTAGTGTGCAGCTGGTAGCCACCGTTATCTTCTTTAGTGGGTATCTGTGGCAACAGTTATCTTCAGTGAAGATCGTCAATGTTGGGTTCCTGCGGCAGTCTACAGGAGAGAGATCTTTCTTCTTTGCTGGTCTTGTGCTCTCTATTCTGCTGGCTGACTTGCAAGAAATGGCTAGAAAAATAGTCTTTGAGAGGAAGAAGGAATCAATGCGCTCTGCCTGCTGGTTGGTCAGTGTGTGACCGAATCGTTTGGCGGAGGCATTGATTCGCGAGAAAAAATAGATCTGTGACTGCTACATGTACACTAGAAAAATAGAAAATGGAACTAACAGTAGGTTTCTTTCTTTCATTCGTTTTAATGGTATATCAACCATCGTGGGTTATTTAATACCAATTCCATACTTATAGAAGAACTGTGGTGGTACTATTCAACACATAGCTGGAGGGATAATGGGATTCATGCCTTTCCCAGGGGTATCAAACCGTAAGTGAATGTAATAGCGCAACTGGAGTTCGAACTAGCTAACTACAATTTCGCAGTCCAGTACATTAACCACTACGTCATGGGAGGATAACAACTAGCAAAAATCAACATTGTCCTCATTATTACTTAGGACTTTGCATTGATGAAAAAAGTTCAATTCACGCTCTTTCCATTTTCCTGACTCCCACCCAAAGTTTTCCTGAATATGTTTAATAAAATAGAAAGTATGGACTATGACCACAGGAGGTCGGCAACGTCAACAGCAGTGGTTCGTAGACACTGCTAAGGTCTTTTGAAAATTTTTATCATCTGAAAATACGTATTTTTAATTATTTGAACACACCCACGAAAATTCAGTTTAAAATACTATCACGCTCAAAATATAGGCTTAGCGTAGCTTCAGAGTATCCATTATTGATAACAGGATATATGGTGATGATATTAATATTTCATCAATAGATTCATAAGGTACACAATTATTGATAATAACATGATATAAAGTGATAATATCAATAATATCTTATCTATAGATTCATAAGGTACACAATTATTGATATTGAAATAATATGTAGTAATAATATTTGTAAGATTGTAGAGCTCTACAGGTCTTTAAATTTGTACATGAAATAACTTTATAGTTAAGATTTAAGTTTGAAACACAGAATACAAAACTAGATTTGACCAGGTGGGTAAGAAAATTTACTAGGAATTGTGCAAGAAATTAAAATCTTTCAATACTACTACGAGGTGCATACGATAAGTTTCCAGACTTTTTTCGTATGAGTTCTTTTATGGAGGATAAGGAGATTCATATCTTTTTCAAAACTATTACCTCGAAAAGGAATTTAACAGTATGATTGAAGTTCGAAATCACTTATTTCGAGGTCACAGTTCAGCATGCTTACCACTATTCCACAGGGATTACACCCAATCCCTGTAATATATATATATATATATATATAGAGAGAGAGAGAGAGAGAGATAATATTCGACTCCGTGACTTCGAGAACAAAAAGCTGTTTGTATTTTCTCTCATGATTCTAATTTTAAATTCTCTCTCTCTCTCTCTCTCTCTCTCTCTCTCTCTCTCTCTCTCTCTCTCCAGACGCATCCCCCATATATATATATATATATATATATATATATATATATATACGAGGATCATTAAATAAGTTTCCAGACTTTTTTCGTATGGGCACTTTTATTGATAGTACACACATGAAACCCTAGTCCCCTTCGAAGTAATCTCCTCCGGCTGCTATGCCGTTCTACCGTTCCAACAACATTTGGAAGGCACCAGGGAAGTTCTCTTGTGTAAGCGTGTCAATGACCTTCGTCACAGCCTTTTTCATCTCCTCAATTGTTTCATAACGACAGCCTCTGAGCTTAGGGAATAACCAAAAGTCACAGGGAGTAAGGTCTGGACTATAAGAAGGCTGAGGAACTGTGTTGATGCCCATCTTGGTCAAATAGTCTGTGACAAGGATGGAGTTGTGGACTGATGTATATTGTCCTGGTGTAAATGCCACTGACCCGATTTGAAGAGTGCTGGCCTCTTCTCTAGGAATCTCTTCCTGAACTCCCTTAAAACTTCAACATAGTAACCCTAACCCTAACTCTAACTCTAACCCTTTGGCCAATCAACTCTGGTGTGTTGACTTCCTTACTCCTCCCACACCTCTCATCATCCCTCACAAACTCCCTGCCTACCTTGAATCTCTTATGCCACTCAAAAACTCATGCTCGATTCAAGCACGATGGTCCAAAAGCAGTCTGAAGCATTCCATACGTTTCTGTGGCATTATTTTTTCCATGTTTACAACATAATTTTATTGCATATTGTTCTTCTAAAGTGTCGTCACGTCCAGATTGCATTTTTTAAATTCAGAAGCTGTGACAATCAGGCTCTAGTAGGGCGTATTCCAATTGCTGCTCATTTGAAGCTGAAATCATAAAAAATTGACCAGTCTTCTCATAAGATGAATAGCAATAACATACTGAATGTTCAAAAGTCTACGACTGCAAATTTTTAAATGCCCGTACAAAAAAGTCTGGAAACTTATTGTATCCACCACGTAAATGGTAAATCCACAAAACAGAAGCCGTCTTAGAGAATGAGATGCATAGAATTCTCTGGGATTTGGAGATACAAACAGATCCCCTAATCCCGCCCAGAAGACCAGACCAAGTGATAATTAACAAAAAAATAAAGAAAAGAACCAACCGTATAGTGGGTTTTGCCCTTTCGGCAAACCACAAAGTGAAAATCAAGAAAACGAGAAGAGAGGCAAATACTTAGACTTTGCCAGAAGTTTAAAAAAGCTATGAACATTGGAGTGACGGTGATACCAATCGCAATAGGTGCGCTTAAAAGATCCCCAAAGGAGGCTTGAAGAGTGGGAAATCAGAGGACGAATCGAGACCTTCCAAACTACAACGTTATTGAGATCGGACAGAATACTGAGAAGATACCTGGAGACATGAAGAAACTTGCAGTCACTCAGACTGCAGTGAAAGACATTCACCAAACGCTGATGCGAAAAACTCGCAAAAAGTAATATAATAATAGCACAAAAGGAGTACAAGACTAGGCACGACTGGGAGTGAAAAATAATCCACTGGGAACAGTGCAAAAGAGTAAAATTTGACTATATTAACAAATGTTATATACACAAACTAGAAGATGAGACGCATAAGATTCTTTGAGATTTTTAGATACAAACGGATCACCCGATCTTGGAAAGAAGACCAGAACTAGAGTAAATTAACAAAGAAAAAAATAATTTGTTATCTACTGGATTTTGCGGTTCCAGCAGACCACAGAGTGAAAATAAATGAAAGCAAATAGATAGAAAAATACTTAGATCTTGCATGAGAGCTGAAAAAATTGTGAAACATGAGGGTGAAGGTGATAACAATTGTATTTGTTATGCTTAGAACAGTTCAAAAAAGCTTATAAAAGAAACTGAAGGAATTAGGGATCAGAGGAAGAATTAAAACCAAACAGAGTACAACCTTATTAAGATCGACGAGAATACTCAGGAAAGTTCTAAAGATCTTAGGAGACTTGTTGTCACTCAGACTCCAATGATATACCTCCAGTTAACGCTAGTGGGAAAAACTTGCAAGGGGTGAAATAAACTAACTCTACCCTCGTATATAATAATTGTCTTCTACCATGCGTTTTAAAGCATCATAATCGACAAGTGATGGGCATTTTTTCTGGATTTTCTTATGGAGACGCGCTTTGCCTAACGCTAATGGAAACAACGTCCCGAGTTCAAAACCTGGATGTGGCTGTTTGCGATTCATTTCACGTTAATGCCTGTAGGAAAAGCATGAACTCTCCAGCTATGAGTAAATAGTTGGGCAGACTGGGTTCTTTTGCCTTGATTAGGCAACCAGAAAGAAAACTGAATTCAAACCAGTTGTACTCCGCTTACAAAGTGACCTTGTGTCACATCCTGTGTGTTGCAGAGAGGTTAAGAGAATACATACTTTTGGATTTTCTTTCAAGAGGCAATTCGACATTCTTAAAATGCTTGAAACAGTTTTGCGTATTACGGTCAGATATTCTTTAATTTCCTTTCCGTTTCCCAATGCTTAACTTCTTTTTTATATGCTTTTCCCACTTTTTTCTACTGATTCATATCCTCTACCTGCTGAAAGTTGATCTTTCGTCATTCATCCTCACATATTTATCTAGTGAATGGCCCTGGGTATGATATTTTTCCGCTTCCGACCAAGTCAGAATTACATAGCCCGAGGCATTGTCATTAACATTCCCATCTCGCAAATCAAAGCTGTTCCCGCTACCCAGTTAAGAAATACCACAGAATATATTAATAACGACATTTTATATTTTTTTTATTGCAAATATTCTATTCCCTTCCTGTTCTGTCGGTGAGGCTTGGAATATGCTAACTGTACATTATACAGAGGTATCCTGTGTAAAATAGTAAATGGCATCTGATGGTGAGGTTGTACGTCTGGAAATCTGAGGAGTGCAAAGAACCTTTTCATTGCCATTGCTTCCAGGTCCCCTCTGAACAGGGGAAGTACATGTTATGGTCTAATCTATGCTCTCATAGATCTTTTTAAAAATGATTCGTATCTGATTGGACCGTTTGCCAAACAAAATTTAAAAAAAGAAATAACAACACAAAAAGTAAATGTGAACGCGATTCCCTACCTCTATGCATAAAACAACCCTAGATAGGTTGACATGCCGTTAAAATCCATCAATTAGTCAACTATAACCCCCACTTGATATAATTTAAGCACCTTTATTACTTTTTCTTTGTTTTTTTTTTTTTTTGTTGTTTTTTTTTAGTTTTATTTTGTCTGCTTCCCAAACATCTACATGTTTCAACTGTCCCTTTCGCCCAATACTTTGATGAGTGAAATATCTTATTGTTCTATACTCTTTGATACTAAAGTCCTTCCTCTTTTTGTACCATCATGTCACACTTGTCAATTCCATGATGCATTCCTCTATCGTTAGACAACCACACAACACTGACCGTTTGCATTGAGGAATTCAACGATTTCTAACAATTATATAATTAAGGAATTATTTTTTTATATTAATCATTTTCCGTTAATTATATTTTATCATTCAGTTTGGTTGGGCTTTGAACTATTCGGGTTCAGAGTTCAGGTGCATAGTCAATGGGTACAGTTTTACGCTCGTACGCAAAAGATATGGCACCATTGTCATAATAAACCCCAGACAGGAAATGTGGCTGGAGTGTGGATAACGTCGTGCCCGGAAGAGATGGTCCTGAGAATTTGAGGATTTTGAAAAAGAGTCAGTTGAGGGTTGAGATTGGACCATTGAGTCGAGTAGTCGGGGATTCGGCTATTGAGTCGAAGAGTTGAGTTTTTTCGGGTCTCTACTGGTAGAAATGAATTGAGACCTTAAACACCACGAGATGTGCTGAACGTTAGGGGTGGAGTTAGCATAGTATGATTACGAAAGACTTTTAAGAATTGTGTCTCTCTCCTCGTGTCGATGAACTCAAGTCAAGAAAATAATAAACCGTTCGTACCTGAACAACAAAGTCCGCCTGCATTTGTGTTGTGTGTTTGTATCTGTATTATTATTACAGACATCCTCAAAAATTATGGCTATACAATGAGAAGCAAAAGGTGTCAGATCATCCATCAAAAAATATAAATCATAATCACTTTACTTCTTTACATCTGTAGTAACAGGTAGTTTTCACTGATGCCTGAGAGTTAACAAGTCTCCTCAGCACTCCTGGACTCTTCTAAGTATTCGAGTTGATATCAGCAGTATTATGGTCTCCAGTTTCCCTGGTCTCTTTTCCAGGTTCTTCAGGATTGTTCGAAGGGTTCAAACTATTATTGCTATCATATGAATCTTTTAGAACCTTTATTTTCCATGACTTTTTTCAACTCTCTGGTAAGGTCCTGGTATTTATCTATTGTTTCGCTTTCCTTTAGTTTTGCACAATAATTTGTTGGAACAGCGAAGTCCACTTGTTGACAAGTTATTTTCTTCTTGCTAGCTTAAACAAACCTCTGAATACTTGATTGCGTGATCTATGAGCATCTAAAAATTTTAGAGAATTTTGTGCGTCTATAAATTCCAGATAGTTATCTTGGGTGAGTGAATGACCTCCAAAATCTTCCTACATCAATTACAATACGAGAAGTTGGTCAAAGCAGTGTCGTTTGGTTTCTTTCTTCGTTTAATGGCATATCAACTCTTTTTAGGTTATTTAATGCCAAAGCCATTCTCCTAGAAGAACAGTAGTGGTACTATTTAACCCATAGCTGGGAGGATAAGGGGGCTCATACCTTTTTCCAAGGGTATTTGCCCGAAAGTGAACGAACTCGCGTACAACGATTCCGCAGTCCAACGCTTTAACCATTACACCACGAGGAGACCCCCCCCCTAAAGCAGTGTCGTGATGTAAACAGTCTCAATACTTCTTTGAATTTTAACTCTATCTGATATTATCACACGTACTCTTAGCACGGTTCCAATTTGATTGTTTGGAGGTTTGGGATTATGTTGGAAGATCATTAACCTCGAGTCTTCAGCTTTAAACTCTGAACTTTTTATAAATAGTTGGATGTATTTTATGGTATATCTACTCTTGTAGGTTATTTAATGACAAATCCTGTTTATACATATATATTAGATATATATGATTTGTGAACGAATACTTTGTAGGTAACGTTGTTTTTAATGAGCCAGAGCTCATTTGTTTGCTCACAGTTAAATGGTTTCAAGTATTGCTATCCAACACTCATCATCCTCATGTCGTGCGGCTAGCACGGATATCCCTGACCCTCTCTCGCCACTTTTCCCTATCGTCCATCGCCTCTGGCAGGTCTTCAGGGCTACATCCCGTATCCTCACAGAGCTGCTGTATGTATGTTCGAGCTGGTCGTCCTGCTTTTGCTCGGCCATATGTGGGGGTCCATAGGAGTACATCACTTATGAGCTCGTCCCTGCTTCTCCAGCAGTGTCCTGCGTGTCTGGTTCGTCTAACTTGGATAGTTTTCATGATGGGAGGTAGGTGGCCATATGGTTGGAGTCTTGTGGGGTGTTGCTTCCAGGGTGTTGCTCGCAGCATTCTTGTGTCATAGCCGTCTAGCTTTTTCTCCAGGTGTTTTGTTAGCATCCAAGTAGTGCATCCATATAGCAGTATCGACATGACCGCTGATGTAGTCGGCATATTCTACTGCCACAGTCGATTAGGCTTTTTTAAAAATAAAAACTTGAACACAATCTATTGATCAGAAGTATCAAATCAATAATTCTTGATCACAATGATATAGATTAGAATAAATATGAACAGACTGAAGTAGAGAGATATGAATGAATATATATAGTTATCCACAGACAGACTCTTTCGTTGTATCACAACTCATCAGTGTAGCTAGACGCACGAGATGCTTTAAGCTAGGATCGAAACCTAGCTAACTTTATGCTAGCCAAATAATCTACTGCACAGCCACCAACAAATTCAGCGTAAGCGAAGGGATTTTAACACATATGTATCACATTTGTTTTGTTTACATATATACGCTTAACGGCTACCGAGTGTTCGATTCATTAGAAGAGCTTTGCATTACACGAGTAGTAACCGGTATTTCCTTCGGGTGAGTGCTCAACTTCCCCCGAGCATGGGGAGCATATATATTGTCATCCACGGACAGACTGTTTCATTGCATCACAACTCATCCATGTGGCTTGACACACGAGATGCTTGAAGCTGATATATATATATATATATATATATAAATTTTGTTGAACATAATAAACATTTTCTGTCTGCATATTTTCTTCTGGATCCGTTCCTATTACCGTATTGCTTTTATCGTATTCGGCGGGAATTGATTTATGTATTTTCCATAGTTGTATATAACCTCAACTACTCTATCGAGGAGACTTACAATGCATGTTTCTGATACAAGTTCAATAGGTCAGCATTTAAAAAACATTCATGCCCAACAACAGAATTACGAAAAATTCTCACCGACAACATAATATTAGAACGTCAAAATAATAAACAAAAACTACAGATTCTCGAAGCACTACATATTAGAAACATGCAACCAACACTTAACAGAATTAATTTTCAAACCAGTGCTAAATGTTAGATGTCTTTAGCTACTGACACTATTTATAGAAACCTATTTAAAAGCAAACGCTATACACTCCATCGGTAAAGACGCTCTTACATAGTAGTAATATGCAAAAACAAAAGTTACATCACTTTTGTAATAGATTCTCCCCTGCTGATGGCCCAAAGTCGGGCAGAAAGTACTAGGGATATATACAACAATGGAAAATACATAAATCAATTTCCGCCGAATACGATAAAAGCAATACAGCAATACGAACGGATCCAGAAGAAAATATGTAGACAGAAAATGTTTATTATGTTCAACGAAATTTATATATATATATATATATATATATATATATATATATATATATAACATCTGACGATTGTATTTTTTCTTCTTCCCCACCCGAAAGACATGTAACGGAGAGTCATTAAGCTGTCACAAGGGTGAATGTAAAACAATTTAGTTTTTGTCCGGCTCTACTGACCTGTAATGAGTATTTTTTAAAAAGTGTTTTAAAAATATCTTGTTTATTTAAATGTCTATATGTATATGTGCATGTGTGTGTGGAGAGAGAAAGAGAGGGGGGCACAGACATATAAAAACAAACTGATAGATAGATAGATAGATAGATATGAAAAGACTACGTTGGGTCTTGACCGTTGATTAGACTTCTGGCCTTGTTTTCTGATCAGAAACATCAAATCTATAACTCGTGGCTGCAATAGAACTGAATAGATAGATCGGAATTTAGATGAATATTTATATTATGCTGAAATTATATTATGCTAAAAAAAACGAGAAAAATTCAAATAAAGACATCAATACCCATTTGTAAATATAAACGTTATTTTTTATCAATATTATATATATATATATATATATATATATGTGTGTGTGTGTGTGTGTGTGTGTGTGTGGCGAGAGAGAGAGAGAGAGAGAGAGAGCATTTAAAGTTAGAATCATGAGAGAAAATACAAACAACTTTTCGTTCTCCAAGTCACGGAGTCGAATATCATCTCTCTCTCTCTCTCTCTCTCTCTCTCTCTCTCTTTATATATCTATATATATATACGTGGTGCATTCAATAGGTTTCCAGCCATGTTTTGTACAGGCATTTAAAAATGTTGTAGACTCTTGAAAATTCAGTATCTTATTGCTATACATCTTATCAGATGACTGACCAATTCTTATGATTTCAGCTTCAAATCAACAGCTACAGCAGCAATTGGAATACACCATACTAAAGCCTGATTGTCACCGCTGGTGAATTTCAAAAATGCAATCTGGACGTGAGGACACTTTAGAAGAATGATATGCAATAAGATTCTGTTTAAACATGGAAAAAATGTCAGAGAAACGTATGGAATGCTTCATACTGCTTTTGGAGCATCTTGCATGAATCGAGCTTCAGTTTTTGAGTGGCATAAGAGATTCAAGGAAGGCAGGGAGTCTGTGAGGGATGATGAGAGGTGTGGGAGGAGTAAAGAAGTCAACACACCAGAGTTGATTGGCCAAAGGATTAGGGTTAGGGTTACTATGTTGAGGTTTTAAGGGAGTTCAGGAAGAGATTCCTTGGGAAGAGGCCAGCACTCTTCAAATCGGGTCTGTGGTATTTCCACCAGGACAATGCACCAGTCTACAACTCCATCCTTGTCACAGATTATTTGACCAAGATGGGCATCAAAATGTTCCTTAGTCTCCCTATAGTCCAGACGTTGCTCCCAATGACTTTTGGTTATTCCCTAAGCTCAGAGGCTGTGGTTATGAGACAATTGAGGAGATGAAAGAGGCTGTGACGAAGGTCATTGACACGCTCACACAAGAGGACTTCCATGGGGCCTTCCAGAAGTTGTTGGAATGGTACAAGGAGATTACTTCGAAGGGGACTTGGGTTTCATGTGTGTACTATCAATAAAAGTACCCATACGAAAAAAGTCTAGAAATGTATTTAATGATCCTTTTATATATATATATAACCCACAAAGGTTGATATGCAATTAAACAAAAAAACAAAAAAAAACTACAGGGGTCTTATGTTTCTGGGTACCTCGGCTAGAATTTTAACTGTCTTCACCTTTACTTTTAGTTATCCACGGATTTCTATTGTTTATTAGACATATCAAGTATTTCATAAATTCCAGTAGCCAGACATTTTCCCAATTGTATGATTCTGTTATTAACCTGGATACCTCTCAGAACAATATCAACAATTGTAAATAATTCTATTTAATTTTTTTCTGAAATTTCTTATTCAGTTAGCTTGTCCACACATCTACCCATCTAATATTTTTCTACATTTCTCAGGTAACAACTGTAATAATCACTAAAACGTGGTAAAAATTCTTTTTGAATTTTATTTTATCTATCTATCTATCTATCTGTCAATCTATCTCTCCTTTTTTCCTTCAATATAGTCGTCCTGTTACAGCATACAAAATATACTAACTGCTACTAGTTGCACATACTATCATGATTAGAAGGATTTGTCTACCTTGAAAATCAGTATCTTAGATCAAAGTTTTTACCAAGACTCGAAGCCAATTATAGGCATCAAAAATATATCTTACGAATAAAATCAATGAAACAGATTTGAAAATGACGAAAACATAGCTAGCCAGATAGATAGACAGATAGATAGATGACAATTTCTTCTTTTTTTTTTTTTACGAATGTTAATTTCCTTCGGAACCAGAATTGTATTATTACTTGTGGAATATCATACCGTCAAAACAGATAGCATTATGAATTATTTATTACTAAACTTCTTCAGCATTGAAACTGTAACCAAAAATAAAATTATATCACTTCTATAACCAAGCCCAGTCGGCTGGGGCTATAGAATACACTGACTGCATCTCTGCAGAAGGGTAAGACCTTCCTCCTAACGAGTGTCCTGGATATGACATTAAACAATCTGATTTTGAGGTTCCAACATGGAAATTTTGGGAATGTGGAGTACACCTTCATTGCCATTCTTCCCAGGTTTACTCTGACCCGGAGTGGTAGCACCTGATCGAGTCCTATTTATGAGTCAAATAGATCAACCTATGTGCAAACAAATGACTGATGTTAAATTGTGACTTATATAACAATATTTGAAATTATTTAACTGTGTGCAAAAAGAGTTCCGGCTCGTTTAAGAATGTTATCTCCAAAATGTGTTTACAAATCATGTATAAAGAGGATTTGGAATTAAATAACCTCCAATGGTTGATATGCCATAAAATTTAACCAAACCAAATCTCTATAACACAAAATGAACTTTTATAAATATACGTAAGTAGTGTTTTTATTCTTAAATTCTGGCGTATTCCTATTTTTGTTTACAGAGTTACAATGCAGGAGAGTTTGGTTATAATTAATTCCCAATAATATCTTCTTTGCTTGTATAAGGTTTTATTAGAAATGAAATTTTGGTATGTTTAGTCGAGAATGAAACTATCTTTTTATTTTTAAAAATTGTAAGGAATCGACTTATTTATAAGCAATACAGCATACAGGTTGAACAAAGAGGAAGAACGATATGAACAAGCCGAGGGAGATCAGAATCGATGGATGAATAGATTTTTAAATATGAATATGTCAAGATAGAGAGAAACCTGTTGTGACTTTTCTAATATCCCTGAGGTCTTTCCATCTACCCAAAGAATTGCTGGAATTGACCTTTGGTTTTTGCTTCCATCACAATTTCACTCGTATTGTTAACCTTTCTTTGATTGGTCTCCATTCTTCATGGCTATCAAGATTATCTTTTCTGTTCGTTTTCAACTCGTTAGAACCGAATTGTAATGCCATTCTACAGCCATTTATAAACAACACTGATCGGAAATACAAACGGCTATTGAGTGATATTCTGGAATATTACGATAAGAACCAACTAAAATTAAGCTGATAGAAATACTAATCGAAAATTAATTACTGACAATTCTTCATAGCTATTATGAGTCAAAAGTGTTGCAATATTTTGGTAAAGTGGGACACAATTATCAAAGAGCCAGAGTAAATATAATACATAAAAATACGTATAAAATTTTCTTTATCTTTTTTTCATTCAAAAATTTTTCAGTTTTTCAAATGGTAAATGACTTTTGCGCTACTCTCTCTCTCTCTCTCTCTATATATATATATATATATAATCACACAGGTACAAAATATATATGATCACACAATTAAAAAATATATATGCTCACACAGGTTTTTAAAAAATGACATCTGCCTAGTGCCGTTGACTCTATATCTACGCTTTTCTAAAAGTTCGTAAATTAAACAGAGTATCCTACGTTTGAACAGAAGTTTGTCATTAAATTTTTGGTGACCGGGAAGTACACACTATGTCAAAATTTAGAGAAGAATGGGTGATGCGAACGAGGAAGCATCTTTTAATCAAAAAGTGTTTACAAATAAGCTAAAGTGTTTAAAGACGGTCGAAATAGTATTCAAGATGACGACAGGCTAGGCAGGCAGACAGTGGCGAGCACATCTGAAACTGTGGATTAAATAAATGCGTTCATTTTGTCCGAGAGAAGAATTATAATTGAGGTAATTTCGGAACAACTGTGAATTTCTGCGGTTACACCAGTCAAAATTGAGCATGATGACCTTGCCTTTTCTAAGGTCACCCAAACAATGCCAGGCTTCATTCAGCAGTAAGAGCAGTGGAAACCATTAGTCATTTTGGTTGGGAAAAGCTGACTCATTCTTCTTATAGTCCAGATCCGGCCCCGCTGATTTCCACTTGTTTGGTCGCCCTCAAAGGATTTCTGAGATAAACAAAGTTTTCAAGCAATGCTGAAGTGAACAGCACCGTAAGAAAAAGAGTAAAAAAATATTCCAAAGATTTTTATACAAAAGGAATAGAAAAGTCTGTTTTTCGATGAAAAATGTGTTTTACAGGGTCGAGATTGAAAAAATAAAGCAAAAATCCTTTTCCAGGATGTGAGACTTTATATTGCAAAATTTACCTAATTAAATAACCCTCGTATATGCACAAAGGTCTCTCAATATATATGTGGCAATTTTTTTTTTTTTAAAGAGTTTAATTTGCACTACAAAGATTTCTTTTTCTGTTTGATCTACTTCCTTGTTAATGCCCTTAATTCTGTGATAAATATCAATCACATAAGAGAGCAGTGAAAATTTCAATTAAAAATTCTACAAACAGCAACGCATTTTCTATTGATCCTCCTTTATATATATATATATATATATATATATATATATATATATATAAAGGAGGATCAATATATATATATATATATATATATTATAAGAGTGTTGGTTGTTAATAAATCACTTTGTGGGTATGTGTCGAACCAAGTGCAATATAATATGAAGAGTGCTCAATATCTAGGATAGAGCTATTACATAATAATAATAATAATAATAATAATAATAATAATAATAATAATAATAATAATAATCATAAATATATATTAGATATTTATATATTTAATTCATGGAATGTAGACTACGACCCTTGATTTCATGGAGTTTTTTGTCCAAAAACAATCATCAGGCAGTTAAGAATATGGAATGAATTGAAAATCGAAAAATACGAAAAAATAATTCAAGTGTATATTAATAATTCGTTACATTATTTTATTATTATTATTATTATAAGATACACTTGAATTCATTTCCGCTTAACGCGCTGCGTTCGTAGCCTGGCTTAGCCTCATAAAAACACGCATCCATACGTAACTAAAACACATACACGCATACGCGCACACACACACATACACTCACACAATAACAACCACACATAAACGAAATCCCAACGGTTTTTTTCAGTATTTTTTCGTATTATTTGATTTTCAATTCATTCCATCTTCTTATCTGTCTAACGATTGTTGTTTTGCAAAAAAACTCCATAAAAGCCAGGGTCGCAGTCTACATTCAATGAATTATATATATATATATATATATATATATATATATATATATATATATATATGTGTGTGTGTGTGTGTGTGTGTGTGTGTGGTGCAGTCAATAGGTTTCCAGACTTTTTTTTTTAGGCATTTAAAATTGTCGTAGACTCTTGAAAATTCAGTATCTTATTGCTATACATCTTATCAGATGACTGACCAATTCTTATGATTTCAGCTTCAAATCAACAGCTACAGCAGCAATTGGAATACACCCTACTGAAGCCTGATTGTCACAGCTGGTGAATTTAAAAATGCAATCTGGATGTGAGGACACTTTAGAAGAATGATATGCAATAAGATTTTGTTTTAAACTTGGAAAAATTCCCGAGAAACGTATGAAATGCTTCAGACTGCTTTTGGAGCATCTTGCAAGAATCGAGCATGAGTTTTTGAGTGGCATAAGAGATTCAAGGAAGGCAGGGAGTCTGTGAGGGATGATGAGAGGTGTGGGAGGAGTAAGAAAGTCAATACACCAGAGTTGATGGGCCAAAGCGTTAGGGTTAGGATCAGGGTTACTATGTTGAGGTTTTAAGGGAGTTCAAGAAGAGATTCCTAGGGAAGAAGCCAGCACTCTTCAAATCGGGTCGGTGGCATTTCCACCAGGACAATGCACCAGTCCACAATTCCATCCTTGTCACAGACTATTTGACCAAGATGGGCATCAAGACAGTTCTTCAGCCCCCTGATAGTCCAGACTTTGCTCCCTGTGACTTTTGGTTATTCCCTAAGCTCAGAGGCTATCGTTATGAGACAATTGAGGAGATGAAAGAGGCTGTGACGAAGAGGACTTCCATGGGGCCTTCCAGAGGTTGTTGGAACGGTAGAAAAAATGCATTGCAGCTGAAGGATATTACTTTGAAGGAGGCTAGAGTTTCATGTGTGTACTATCAATAAAAGTGCCCATACGAAAAAAGTCTGGAAACTTATTTAACGATCCTCGTATATATATATATATATATATATATATATATAGAGAGAGAGAGAGAGTGAGACAGAAGTATGAACAGATACATAAGTAAATACATAAAAACAGATACCTTGTTCATACTTCTCTCTCTCTCTCTCTCTCTCTCTCTCTCTCTCTCTCTCTCCATATATATATATATATATAGAGAGAGAAGTATGAACAGATTCATAAGTAAATACATAAAAACAGATACCTTGTTCATACTCTCTCTCTCTCTCTCTCTCTCTCTCTCTCTCTCTCTCTCTCTCTCTCTCCATATATATGTATATATATATATAGAGAGAGAGAAGTATGAACAGATTCATAAGTAAATACATAAAAACAGATACCTTGTTCATACCCCTCTCTCTCTCTCTCTCTCTCTCTCTCTCTCTCACTCTTCCCCCACACATATATATATATATATAGAGAGAGAGAGAAGTATGAACAGATTCATAAGTAAATACATAAAAACAGACACCTTGAAAGCATTATGTTTTACAAATGCTGTCAGCAATTGTCACGCCTTCAACTTTATGGAAGGAATGATGACAGGTTTGGCACTTGAATATAAATAAAGATAAAGTGAATTCCACTTTGAAAAGGAAGTATATTGCACGTCTTGGCGCCTTCAATGGAGTAATGTATAGCAAGGTAAACTACCAAACCACTACTTGTGAGTTTCGCAGAGAGATTCATTTATTGTCCCACGACAAACCAAAGTTTAGTCAATAACCATATTGAATGTTTTACGATTAGGCACACCTCAAGTAAATTGACATTATAATCAAGAAAGCTTTTGCAAATAAAATCCATTTTCAATCACGATTTTACATGATTTCAAGATTGGTTGGTTGATTGATTAGTTAATCTTAACGGCATGTCAACCCGTCAAGGTTATTTTATGCCTAGATGTCAGAAAAAATGTGTTTATTATATGTTCATGTTTACATTTTTTGTGTTGGTATTTTCTCAGAAAATCTTTTGTACTCAATCTTATCAAATAAAAATAACTTTTAAAAGGATTTATTTGATCCATTGATTGGACCCTAACAGATACTATCACTCCGACTCAGAGAGAACTTGGAAGTACTGGCAATGAAGGAGTGCGTTACACTCCCTTGATTTCCAGAAGTGGAGCCTCACTATCTAATACAGTTTGTTGTCATGATCAGAAAACCCCCTTCTTTAGGGAGAGGTCCTACGTCTCTACAGGGGATACAGTCAGCATATTCTAAGCCCCTAGGATAGATGATTTAAAAAATTTTCAAAACACATATGTGTGTGTGCATGTGTGTATGCGTGTGTGTGTGTGTGTGTGAGTTAGATATTTGTGGAGGTGTCCGTGGTGTAATGGTTATTGTCGTAGGAAATGGACACGGTGACACGAGTTCAAATCCTGGACGATTGCATTTCACATAGCACTAATATCCTTGAGAAAGGTATG
>OY757921.1:91684642-91857363 GCA_963585895.1 Sepioteuthis lessoniana
TCGCCGCTTCTCCCTATCATTCATCACTTTTGACAGGTCTTCAGAGCTACATCCTGTATCCTCACATAGCTGCTGTATGTATGTTCGAGCTGGTCGTCCTACTTATGCTTGGCCATATGTGGGGGTCCATAGGAGTACATCACAGATGAATTCGTCCTTGCTTCTCCAGCAGTGTCCTGCGTGTCAGGTTCGTCTAACTGGTATAGTTTCCGTGATGGGAGGCAAATGGCCGTATAGTTGGAGCCTTGTGGGGTGTTGCCACCAGGACTTTAACCTAATATGGTTGATATCCCATGAAAACAAACCCAACCCAACCCAACCAAATCAAAGCAAACTGTCCACTTCTTCTTTAAAACTTTATTCACATGCGTATACAAACGCGCGCGCTTAGCATAACGTTTAGCGTCGTAGGAAATGGATTCAGCGACTCGAGTTCAAATCCTAGACGAGGTCGTAGGAATTTCAATTTACTCTAGTGCTGTAGAGGAAGGTATGAAGCAATCTGTTCTTCCTTCCAGTTAAGGGAAGTAGTAAAGCAGAATGAGTTCTTTATCTTCGATAAATCAACCTATGTTGGAGAAGGAAAACTCTGACTTCAAATCAGCTTGACTCCGCTCAAAAAATGACCACGTCTCAAATCATGCCGCTGGTGGAAAGGTTAGGTAAATACATACATACACACATGCGTTTATACGTAGGTAATGTGAGATTATTCCTTGGTATAAGACATAAACATGAAATATATATATATATTTACCAACCCCTCCGCTCGGGCAGGATATGACACTAGGTCAATTTTTAAGCGGAGTTTAACAGGTTTGAATTCAGAGTTTTCCTTCTCCAAGACTAGTGGCCTCACCAAGGCTGAAGAACCTAGTCTTCCCTACTATTTACCCATAGCTGGAGGGAGAATAATTGGATTCATACCTTTCCCAAGGGTATTAGTGCTACGTGAAATGCAATCAGCCTCGTCCAGAATTTGAACTCGTGTCACCGTGTCCATTTCCTTCGACAATAACCATTACACCACGGGCACCTGTCTGAAATATATAGCATACACAAGAATGCTACGAGAAATATAGAACATGTCCTGGAGGCAACACCCCACAAAGCACTAACTATACGGCCACCTACCTTCCATCACGAAAACTATGCAAGTTAGACGAACCAGACATGCAGGACACTGCTGGAGAAGTAGGGACGAGCTCGTAAGTGACGTACTCCTATGGACCTCATCACATGGCTGAACAAAAGCAGGGTGACCAGCTCGAACCTGCATAAAACAGCTCTGTGAGGATATGGGGTGTAGCCCTGAGGACCTGCCGGAAGCGATGAACGATAGGGAGGGGTGGCGAGAGACAGTCAGGGATATCCGTGCTGATGGCACGACAAGATGATGAGGATGAGATGAGATACTGCATTCTGTGAAAAATAAATCTAACTGCTGTCAACCTTTTAATTTGAAGTTTTGCCTTCATCTTGTGAGAATTTAGATACTTAAAACTGAATATTGACACGGGATATTCTTCAACCATTTGTTGGTTAAGGAAATTTATTTTTGTATTGCTGTTCAGTATGTCAAACCTTTTAACAGATGCATCAATAAGCTTGTATACAAATAAGGAAAAAAAATTATTTTACAAAAGGATTTATCTTCCCATTTAAACCTCTTCTTTGTTGATGCAGCTAATTCGGTTATCAATCAATTGACAGATGCAATTTTCAGCTTCTGAAGGAAATGAACTCATTACCGGTGTAATGCACTAGACTGTGGCCTTTGGATATTTACAGTTTTATGCAATCGGGAAAACTAGAAAATATCGAACCCTCTTGCACTCACATAATATGCTAGACTTGACAAAATTCGTTCATCAATGGGCAAACTATTTGTAAATGTCATTTATTAAGGCCAGAAGTATTGGGTTGGTTGGTTTCTTTGTTTAATGGCATGTCAACTCTTTTTAGGTTATTTAATGCCAAAGCCATTCTCCTAGAAGAACAGTAGTGGTACTATTTAACCCATAGCTGGGAGGATAAGGGGGTTCATACCTTTCCCAAGGGTATTTGCCCGAGAGTGAACGTAATAGCGCGACTGGAGTACGAACTCGCGTACTACGATTCCGCAGTCAATCGTTTTAACCATTACACCACGAGGACACTCCGAGAAGTGTTGGGGTCTCGGTGAAAATCGAACACACTAACAATGGTTTGTAAGCTTAGCTCGATAACAGTTACACCACATAAAGCACCATATATATATATATATATATATATATATATATATATTGAGCTCTTTGTTTAATAGCATATCAACCTTTGTGGTTTATATAATGCCAAAGCCATGTATATATATATATATATATATATATATATATATATAAGATGAAAAAGTGATAAGACAAATAGGAATATTTTTTGAGTTATTTATCTTTTTGAATAGATGGATCGATAGATAGATCTAATGATAGCGTAGATATAAAATTAACGGCGCTTGGCAACTGTCAGTTTCTCTCTGATTCCGTCTTAAAAAGAGTTCTTAGTGTAATTATAGTATGATCGAGAAACTGACAGTCACTCAGTGCCGCTGATTCTGAGTCTACGCTATCCTAACTTAGATCGATATATATTCCGATATTAAGCACTTTATTTAGAAATTCAGTAAATTGCAATATATATATATATATATATATATATATATATATATATATATATATATTGACATTCACAGACACACTGTTTTGTTGTATCACAACTCTTCAGTGTGGCTAGACACGCGAGACGCTCCAAGCCGGAATCAAAACCCACTTAACTTTTACGTCAAGCTGATGACATAACCCTCAACTAAGCTTTGTGACTCAACGTTAGCTCGGGAATTAACGCATGCATATATATATATATATATATATATATACGTGGTGCAGTCAATAAGATTCCAGACTTTTTTGTACAGGCATTTAAATTTGTCGTAGACTCTTAAAAATTCACTATGTCATTGCTATACATCTTATGAGATGACTGACCAATTTCTATGATTTCAGGTTCAAATGAACAGCAATAGCAGCAATTGGAATACACCCTACTAAAGCCTGATTGTCACAGCTGGTGAATATCAAAAATGCAATCTGGACGTGAGGACACTTTAGAAGAACGATATGCAATAAAATTCTGTTTTAAACATGGAAAAAATGCCACACAAACGTATGGAATGCTTCAGACTGCTTTTCGACCATCTTGCATGAATCGATATCAGTTTTTGAGTGGCATAAGAGATTCAAGGAAGGCACGGAGTTTGTGAGGGATGATGAGAGGTGTATGGGGAGTAATGATGTCAATACAACAGAGTTGATTGGCCAAAGGGTTAGAGTTAGGGTTACTATGTTGAGGTTTTAAGGGAGTTCAGGAAGAGATTCCATCGGAAGAGGCTTGCAGTCTTCAAATCGGCTCAGTGGCATTTCCACGAGGACAATATACCAGTCTACAATTCCATCCTTGTCACAGACTTTTTGACTAAGATGGGCATCAAGACAGTTCCTCACCCTTCCTATAGCCCAAACATTCGTCCCCGTGACTTTTGCTTATTCCCTAAGCTTAGAGGCTGTCGTTATGAGACAATTAAGGAGATGAAAGAGGCTGTGACGAAGGTCATTGACACGCTCACACAAGAGGACTTCCATGGGGCCTTCCAGAGGTTGTTGGAACGGTAGAACAAGTGCATTGCAGCCGGAGGAGATTACTTCGAAGGGGACTAGAGTTTCATGAGTGTACTATCAATAAAAGTGCCCATACGAAAAAAAGTCTGGAAACTTATTTAACGATCCTCGTATATATATATATATATATATAGTTTGATTTCTTGAGTTCTTTGTTTCATGGTATATCAACCTTTGCCGAAGAACAGTCGTGATATCATTTAAGCCATAGCCGGAAGAAAAAAGGGACTCATACCTTTCCCAAGGTATTAGCCCGAAAATGAGCGTAATAGCGTGACTAGAGATTGAACTTGCTTACTGTGATATTGCAATCTCGTACGTTAATCACTACGCTACGAAAACTCCCCAGATAAAATTGAATCAGAATCAACGTATCGTTGGGTACTTCTACCTAAGACGGGTGTTTAGAATCTATACACCTCCACCGCCCCAAAGATCTTTATGCTAACGAATAAACATGGGAGAAATGAAAAGATAAGCCAGTCTAATGGCTGAGATTCTAGTGTATTTTATACCGGTGCCAGCAATGGAAGTTCAAACTCACATTCTAGAATTTTAAAGGGGAATATCATCTTTCTTTCGTTTAGATTTGGGTCAGATTAATCTAGAATTCCATATTTGAAGGACATAAAATAGGAAAGAAAGATAGTGAAAAAGAAGAATGAGAAAGGTAATTTTAAAAATGGAGAAGTAAAAGGAGAAAGTGAAGAAGAAATCGAAAGAGAAAAGAAATTTTGTAAATTTTATCGTTTTTTTCTGTCAAAATAACTCTCGTATCTCTACAGGCTCAGACACTACACTCTTACCCGAAACAGAAGTACCAATGAGCTGCACCCGGTGATGAGGCTCCTGTTCTGGAGCGTTGGGGAGCATGAAAACACTTCTTTATTGCCATTACTCTCAGGTCTACTCTGCCAAGGAGTTTTAGTACCTGTTAGTATCTCATCCATAGATCATATAGTTTTGTTTGAAATAATGACGTATTTATCTGTTTAAAATGATTTCGAAGATATATTTCTGTACCGTATATGATTTGGAGCCAATAACTATTAAACTTATTTCAGCATAAAATAAAACCCAATAAGAGTTGACATAAAACTAACCAAATAACCCACCGACCAATCAACCGACTTTTTGATCCAAGGCAGAGCGCACAGATGCTACATCATTATTCTGAGTAAAAGTGCAGACAATACATAAATGATCCCATCATTTATCATATTTACCAACCCCTCCGCTCGAGGATATGACACAAGGTCATTTTTAAGCGGAGTTTTACAGGTTTTAATTCAGAGTTGTCCTTCTGTAACATATTGACCCCGGCCAAGCCGTCAAAATAGGAAATGCACCTGTGTAAATAACAGGTGCATCCGGTCGAGGAATATCAGGATATAACCTTGACCGTGGACGGGTTGAATTGAGTGCGAAATTGTGACGCTCGCAGGAAGAAGAGTGGGCGCCAAATTATTATATAACTCATTGCACAGTTGGAGAGAAGATGCTGGAATGAGGAACATGTTCTAGAGAGGCTGGGCCCCCAGCCCCCCGGTTAAGCAGCCCAGGAGAACGGGAAAGAAACGCTGTTATGGCCATAAGAGTGGGGGTCAATATGTTGCAGTTCTGTTCAGCCTCCAACTCACCTCTCACGCAGTAAAACCTTTAGTAACCCTTTCGAACCCTTTCAAATAAAGTGAGAGGTATATTTTTTCTAAAGAACTGTGTCGCTCGTCTTTATTGTGTCGTCGTTATGTTTCTGCATGTATATGTGTATGTATAGTGGTCATGGCTATACAACACTTCTCCGAGACTAGTTGCTTCACCAAGGCTGAAGAACCTAGTCGGCCCTACTATTTACCCATAGCTGGCGGGAGAATAATTGGATTCATACCTTTCCCAAGGGTATTAGTGCTATGTGAGATGCAATCAGCCTCGTCCAGGATTTGAACTCGTGTCGCCGTGTCCATTTCCTACGGCGATAACCATTACACCAAGGGCACCTCCTCCGTCATTTATAATCTGTCATTCATAAAGTAAGTAAAGTTAGTGACCTTAGTCGAGGGTGACCAGAAGGCTTCCTTTTCAATAGCTACTACACCGAGGTGTTAAGTAAGACGCAAATCCATTCCCGGGATTGCTCCACTTTACCCTTGATCTTCAACTTATAGTGCTGAGTGCTAAACAAGGTGGCATCAAGTACCATTTTTTGAGTCTTTGGCATAACTCGACCTGGGATTGAAACCTGGTCTCTACTCACGTGAAATATGCTAATTAAGTATAATTCGTCTATAAAGATTAAGGAAGAATGTTTAAGGTTTATTCAAGGTAAATAATATTGCTTATTTGACACCGGAAAATACGGTTTCTAGTAAAATTGATCAACAAAGCCATAAATGTATATATAGAAGAAAAAGTACGGAAACAACCGAATACGTAAATCAATATTGGTATGCGCAGACGCACAATCCAAGGCGCAGTCACACGCATGCGCACATTCATTCATAAAGTCAAGCGAAAAATAATATCATTCAGATGATTGTTTGTTTGGTGCATTGGGTGAATATTGTGATTATGTACTTAAAAAGTGTGAAGGGAAGAAGAGGAATAAAGAGAGAAAGAAGGGGAAAAATACATAAAAAACGAAGAGGAAAGAACTGATAAAGACAGACGAACGAAAAGAAAAACAACGGAAAGAAAAGAATAGGTTTGAATAACATAGAGGGATATGAACAAACAAACATAGATAGATAAATAGATGGTACCCCATTCATATGGTCTTGTGCCACATCTTAGCAAAAACCTTGGTAATTTACTATTAGGAGCACCTACCGTAAAGCGATAGGTAGCAAGCTAGTTCCGTGTCCTATCGATGAATAGAGCGAGTTCAATTATTTCTGAGCAACCCACTTTTGTGGTCCTGTGCACGTCGAATAAAAATTTATATATAACCAAACGTTGTTTTTATAATATTACTCAATATTCTTGATAGAGCCTCAAAAAAGTCAAAATATTGGGCAACAATTAAAAACGATCATTTAAAACCTAAAAAAAAAGTTTAAATTGGTCATTACAAGTGTTTAGTACAACTGCCATTTTCATGACCAAAGTTAATCATCAGTTATAATAGATACATACATACATACATACATAGATGTGAACAGAATGAGATAGATAGATAGATAGATGGATGTAAACTGAATGAGATAGATAGATAGATAGATAGATAGATAGATGTGAACAGAATGAGATAGATAGATAGATAGATGGATGTAAACTGAATGAGATAGATAGATAGATAGATAGATAGATGTGAACAGAATGAGATAGATAGATAGATAGATAGATCTGAAATAGAAAGACTGAATAATAGATATATAAAACGACAATGTAGCCAATATAGATAAAGAGGTTCTCCTAGATTACAATTCAGTTACTATTTAAAAAGCTCTTTTTCCAAAATTTTTCTTACGTCTTCGCCATGAGATGAAATTATTATTTAAGAAATGAGATTTTCAAACATACAGCAAATTATCAAGTGGACGTTATGTAGTGATGAAGATGAAACAATCCATCCCAGTAAATGCAGTAAAGTAGTTAAAAAAGAATACAAGAATAAGCACATCTATGTGGGGAAGTGTTGTGGGGGCCTTACCCATCTCATCATAATGGACTCTTCTCACCTTTATTAGTACTGAGAGATTTCGCTGCCAAGTGGCAGATCAATACCGGAGTTATCCGAACAGTACGAGACTTATTACCTTTTCTATGTAACTCTATCTTTCTTGTGCAATATAATCTGTTTACCTAATAACTGTGTCTGCGTTTTCATTAGTGACCCTTTCCGGGGCCACAACAGGAAGAGAATTTTACCATATTATCAAATGGTTTATGTACAACAATCAACTGTCCTTAAAAACGAAACCCATTAAATTTTTAGGAACTTTGAGTTTGAAACGGATCACGCCACCCAGGCCAGAAGAACACATTGAGTGTTAATTAACAAAAGAACCTGTCATATGGTGGAATTTGCTGTGCCAGCAGACCTCAAAGTGAAAGTAAACGGCGAAAATCTAGTTAAATACCCAGATCTTGCCTGAGAGCTGAAATAGCTGTGAAACATGAAAGTGATACAAATCATAGTCAGGGTCCTTAGAACAGTCCTCAAGAACCTGGAAAAGAGACTCGAAGCAATGTAGATTTAAGGAAGAACTAAAACTATTTTGACCAAAATACTATAGGACTTACACTCCTATAATTTAAAATGACGTTATGCCACTTGTTCCCAAAACAAAGATGGCGGATTCACGTAAACATTCAGTCTCGGGAACCCATTGGCGAGGAGAACCACGTTGTCAGTGCTCAAAACTACGTCCGCGTTTCAATTTCGTCCCATGTTTTGGAGCCTACTCCATGACACGTAATTTCTATAAATACTTCGTCTTCCAACACTCTTTCTCTTTTCACAATTTCACTTACAGGGCCAACACACTCTCTCCAGTGTGACTTCCAGAGAAAACACTATCACTCTCTCATTTCAACTAACAGCCGTCAACCGCCACAAAAATGTATATACCATGCAAACATTCTTTTCCTCATTATACTTTGTTGGTGAGACTTTTTCCAGCCTCAAAAACAGAAATTTCGTCGAACCACAGAAAGAAACAAACAGTAGAAATACGTAGTCAACATACATAGAACACTTTGTTATTTAGTCCTTTTTTTAGTTGTGTTAGTCACACACATACACAGGATTATTCCACGAACAGTAATAGAACCATAGTAGTTTTAAATGTTTCATTGTATGTATTGTTGAGATATGAATTTGTTTTGTTTATGTCGCCTTGTTTTGAATGTTCCTTTTGTCTGCGCCGTTTCATAACTTTTACATCGTTTACACATCTTTACAACAGTTGCCTCCATGTGCCTTTTTCCAAACATAAACACCAACAACCAACCACTAAACAAAAATAAAACATAAAGAACTACAAAATGGGGGATCAAAAATATCTACCAAATAACATGTCCCCCTACAATACTGCTAAGATCGGCTCGGAGGAGTCGTGGACAACTGAGGAGACTTGTTATTACTCAGACTTCAGTGAAAAACTGTCCATTAGTGCTAGTGTGAGAAATTCGTGCCGAGTGAAAATAATTGCACGAACCAAAACTTTTCCCAGAAGATGTGAAACAAAATTTTCTGGGATTTTGAGATACAAATATATCACCGAATATCGCACAGGTGGCCCAACTAAGTGTTGATTAGCAGGGAAAAGAAAACTTGTGATCCCAGGGATTTTGCTGTTCCAGCCGATCACAGAATGAAAATAAAGGTAGCTGTAACACTATGTAGGTGGTCCACCAAGCAGACGATCCCTTTATCTGTTTTGGTGCGAAACCAAACAAAGGCCTGAGCTCACGATCTGGACGTGACCGGAAGTAGGAAGGGAAGGTCAGAGAGGAGTTGGACAGAGGAACTTAGAGAAGGAGTCGGCGAAGGGTGACGCGAGTGGCCAGTCGACACCGGACAGCAGAAGTGAGCAGTCGGCATGAGATAGAGTCCAGTAGCAGTGAGGGAAGACCGGTCAAGATGGGTTGGCATTCCTAGTAGCTTTGTAGAAATTTCACTAGCGTTAGTCTTCATATGCACATAGAGAATGGAATGTTACATAACTCCTCTTCTTGCACTTTGAGTTAACCCAAGCATATTGTTCGTTTGTTCTTTTTCTCCCACTCCCTTGATTGTATTTCTTGTAACTATGAAGAAATGTGCGATACCCCTATCGGAACCACTAGTTGATCACCGGCCCAGAAGCGAAATGGTTTAAAGAAGTTGATGTAACTTGGGGGCCGAGGGGGTATCGTCACATAGCGAAAAACTGGATAAATACCTGGACCTTGCCCGAAAGCTGAAAACATTTTAGAATATGAAGGTAACCATGTAATCGAAATGTAATCGAAACCCTTGGAACAATCTCAAAGAACCTGGAAAAGGGAATTGGAAAATTGATCATCAGAGTTATAATCGAGACTGTACAAATTGGCTAGAATTATTTGGAAGAGTACTGAACCGCTAAAGAGATTTGTTGTCACTTAGACTTCAGTAAAACCCACGACTGGGGGTGAAAAACTCGCAAAGAGCAAAATGATATGAAAAAATATCCTGGACCTCACGACAGAACAGTGGAAACTGTGAAATGTGGAGGTTAGGATGGCGTCTATGATAAATGGTGGATTTAGACCGATGTTAGAATCGAGATTAGAGAAATGGAAACTTCTAGTCTAGACTACAGTAGTAGTGGCAACTGCAAAGATACTCTGGAAGGTACACGAGATTTGAGAAAATTTGCTTTCCTCGGAAAAGGGTGTCCTGGGTATGACACTAAACTGTATCGAATTGTAAGACTCCAGTTCATGAGATCTGATGAGTATGGAGTACCACTTTATTGCAATTACACCCAGGTCCACTCTGACTTGGAGTAGTCGTATCTGTTAAGGTCCTATCTATGGGTTAAATAAATCTGTTTAAAAATTTTGCGAGCAGAAAAAACTCTTAATCAACAACAGAAAAAATGTAAATGGGAATGCGATTTCCTAACCTCTAGGGTTAAAATAACTCTAGAGTAGTTGACATGCCGTTAACATCAATCAAACCATCAGTAGTGTGGGGAATTACTGTCTCTTGATCTTCACATCTCTACACTGACTACTACCACTGCAAAATACGTAATTTTGGACTTATTGAATGCAAAATTGATTTTACTCTCTTGCCATTGCATCTGAATTTATTACTGGTAGAAATGATGAGAATTGCTGCACTTTTATGGGCTAGCATTCTTTTGCTACATCATATTTTACTGCTTCGGTTCTCCAACCTTAAATCGTGATAAGATTATTCGGATAAAAATAAATTGGCTTTTCTAAAAACAAAACAAAAATATTCACTTATTGAGGGATAAGAGTTGACTAACAAAGATAAATAGATAGATAGATGTTAGTATTTTACAGCATATCAACCTTTGTGGGTTATTTAATGCCAAAACACTGTATATATATATATATATATATATATATATATATATATATATCTGTGTATGTGTGTGTGTGTGTGTGTTTACGCACAGTTAAATGGCTTCAATTATTCTAATAATAATATTCCTTTGTAATTAATTGAACAGTTCTCTTTAGCCTATAGAGCTTAACAGGAAGAACAATCCAGGCCGGAGGGGACCTGGGAGTAATGGTAATGAAGAGGTACTCTACATTCCCTAAAGCTCGATAACTGGTGTACAGCCATTATGCTCGGGACGCTCGTTAGGGGGTCTCACTTCTCTGCAGTGATGAAGTCGGTGTATTCTACAGCCCCAACTGACAAAGTTGAGAGAGAGAGAGAGAGAGAGAGAGAGAGAGAGAGAGAGAGAGAGAGAGAGAGAGAGAGTGAGAGAGAGACAGACCGACAAATAGACAGAGAGGAATTTTGTCTATTCAGCATCTTCTATTTGCGAACAACTACTTATATCACTGGGTAACAGGTGTGAAATAACTAACTATTGTTTGTATTTTTTTATCGAGTGCTTTCGATTAATTTGAATCCTTTTCAAGATTCATGAAATATTACCACTTACGTGCTGCGCCCCTTTTTTAAAGTAAAGTGCCACATAACTACTTACTGGCAGATTTTATTTATAACCGGCAACCTGACATTATTGAAATTCGTCTTAAGAATTAGTAAAGTTTTTTTCTGCAACTGAAATGACTCAGAATTATCTCAATTTCAAGAGAATTTTGTGGATATTGAATGGAGGTCACTTATGATGCTTGAGTTATTGACAGATGGAATTTTGTATGGGCAAGTGGCATATGAGACACTTATTGTTATTATCGTTTTTCTCTCGGCGAGTTTTTCACACCTGTTTTAACGTGTGGCGTCTCACTAAATTCTGAATGATAGCAAATCTCTCCATCTCTACTGGAATCTTCTAAGAATTTAGCTGATCATAACAGTGCTATGGTCTGGATTGAGTGTATTCTTTCTCTGATCTTCAATCGCCCCCTCACCCCCAGTGTCCTTTCAAAGTTCTTGGTGACCATACCAAGTGCACCTTCAAAAATTGTTTAATTGAATTGTTAGTGATACATAGCAATACTTTACCTGTATGCAAAGGGATGAACTTAAACTCGTTTAAAAATGTTATCAACAAAATGTGTTTACAAATCTTATATATTTAATATATGTGTATAAAGTTGATTTGGCATTAAATAACCTACAATGGTTGATATGCCATAAAACACAACCAAACTAAATCCTATAAATTTAATATATGTGTATAAAGTTGATTTGGCATTAAATAACCTACAATGGTTGATATGCCATAAAACACAACCAAACTAAATCCTATAAATTTAATATATGTGTATAAAGTTGATTTGGCATTAAATAACCTACAATGGTTGATATGCCATAAAACCCAACCAAACTAAATCCTATATATTTAATATATGTGTATAAAGTTGATTTGGTATTAAATAACCTACAATGGTTGATATGCCATAAAACCCAACCAAACTAAATCATATATATTTAATATATGTGTATAAAGTTGATTTGGCATTAAATAGCCAACAATGATTGATATGCCATAAAACCCAACCAAACTAAATCATATATATTTAATATATGTGTATAAAGTTGATTTAGCATCAAATAGCCAACAATGGTTGATATGCCATAAAACCCAACCAAACTAAATCATATATATTTAATATATGTGTATAAAGTTGATTTGGCATTAAATAACCTACAATGGTTGATATGCCATAAAACCCAACCAAACCAAATCCTATATATTTAATATATGTGTATAAAGTTGATTTGGCATTAAATAACCTACAATGGTTGATATGCCATAAAACACAACCAAACTAAATCCTATATATTTAATATATGTGTATAAAGTTGATTTGGCATTAAATAACCTGCAATGGTTGATATGCCATAAAACCCAACCAAACTAAACTAAACCAAATCAAACCAAGAAAAAAAAAGAAATGTAACATTTTGTAATATGGTGTTATCTGAGTAAAAATAAATTGGGTTTTTCAACTTAAAAAATATTTACTTATCTATTTAGTCATCCTTTCTTAAAAAATAATGATTCCTAAATGCAATAAACACTCAAACCCCGACTTTTGCAGATTTGATTATTCCTGTATTTCATTATTTGTTGTTTTGAATTAATAACATAGTATGGTCTAATGTCTATCGAGTAAGGCTTTGTGACAATGTGACAATTAGCCGGTCCCCACAATCTAAACCAGATTATGGCCATCCGATCGTCTAATGATTTCTCTCATCTCCGGCCAGGGGCATTTCACATTTCTTTACACACACACAAGACACAACATACGCAATCGAGAGGTGGAAGAAAAGAATAACAAACAAACACGGACTCGGGTTAGCTCCAAGTGCAAGAAGAGAGAAGTTTGTGACACTTTTGTGTATCTTTTTGTGCATCTGAGGGCTATCGCGAGCGTGTATCCGAGCGAAATTTCCTCACAGCCACCAGGAACACTGATTCATCCTTTCACGTTGGCTAACCCGGCCTCTGGATCCGCAGGTCCTAACTCCTCGCCTAGCAGTCGCCTCTCTCTGACTTCTGTTGACTGCTTTCTTCTGTTCACTGCCCTGAGACCTTGCCTTCATTCGTCTTCTTCCAGTCTCGTTGGAAATCTCGTACGCAAGTCCTTTGGGTAGGTTTCGCGCCAAAATAGACAAAAGAATACTCTGACTGGCACTCACCCACACCCATAGAAACGAATGCCACCTATCGTGCCACAGCTTGCATGCAATAGCCAGTGGGCTTGACTATCACTGGGTATTTTGCACTTCTAGATTTGTGCTAAACAAAGCTAAGTTTAGTGAAAAAAATGTAGAAAAACACATATAGACTGGAAAATGTTAAGAAATCTAAAAAAAAATTGCAACTACGTCATAAAGACATAAAATATATGTATCATTAATATATTACATCCCATAATACTGAGGAGTTTCCGCGCCGTAGTGGTTAACGTGCCGGATTGTGACACCATAGTGAGCGAGTTCGAACTCCAGTTGCACTAATACGTTTAATTGCTGACTAATATCCTAAGGAAACGTATGAAGCTCCTTATCCTCGCCCCAGGTATGGGTTAAATAGTGCCATTACCATTCTTCTACGAGGGTGACATTGGCATAAAATAACCCCAACTGTTGATATACTCTTAAAGCAAAAGAATCTAATACTACCATAAATATATGTACTGTACTTTGTTGGTTAGTTGGTTTTACGGCATGTCAAACCTTGTCGGGTTATTTAATGCCGAAGTCATTCTTTTTTCTTTTCTTTTTTAAATTTTTTTCCTATCAATTATTTAGTTTCAAGTAACTGTTACTACTTAATAATAATTTTAATAAAAATACTCTGACTAGCTCTTCAGCAGATACAGTCAGCATATTCTAAACCAACCACGTCAACAGGGTGATGTACAGTACGAATATTATATTAGCTCCCCTTAAAACAAATGAGTAAATTCTTCATCACCCCCACACACACTCTCTCTCCCTCTCTCTCTCTCTCTCTATCTCTCTCTGGGGTATTTATCTAACTTCTTCACGGTGCTGGAATGTGACACTCTGTCAATTTAACGTGGAGACCCCACAGGAAGCAAGCCGCCCAGTTGACGGTGTCAAAATAGTTCGGCTCTGTTACCATTCCCTTAAGCAGCACTTTAAACAATAGATTCAACCCTTACTTCTTTTAGACGAGGGGACAGATGCTGTCTTGAGGGGGACGCTCAGTGAAGCGTAGTTGATTTATTTTTGTACTATCTAGCACGAATTTAATATATGTATATATATATATATGTGTGTGTGTGTGTGTGTGTGTGTGCGTGTGTAGCGTTATGGCTAACGTGCTGGACAGTGACATCGTAGTAAACGAGTTCGAACTCCAGCCACACTTTTTATTTTCACTTTCGGACGAATATTCTTGAAGATATGAACCCTTCTATCCCCGATCAATGAGTTGAATGGCCCCACTACTATTCTTCTAAAAGGGTAGATTTGACTTTAAATAAAATATGATAGTTGAAAACTAAAATACTGATGAATTACAGTGTATTATTTTACTTTTTGTATTTACTAAAAAGGATCAGTAGTATTAAGAACTATGGTTCCATTGTCACAAGGGTCTTAGGCCCTTAACCCTCGAAAATATCTTGGGTCTACTGTATCCAAACTCATACCAGACAGCCATTGTTTTAATTAATTAAAGAATTAATTTAATCCCAAAACGAAAATCATTTGAAATCCGTTCTGTAGTAAATATGAAATGTTTTTGTTATATGACTGATTATTGGTTGATTTAAACGGCATATCAATCTGTCTTGGGTTATTTTTGTGCCTCGAGGTTAGGAAATCGCGTTCACATTTACATTTTTTGTGTAGTTTTTTTAAGAACTTTTCTTAAGTTGCACATTGTCCTATTGAATGCGAATAACTTTTAAACAAATCTTTTTGACCCATTGATGGAACCCTAACAGATCTGTTCGACCCACAGATCGGACCCTAACAAATCTATTTGACCCATAGATCGGACCCTAACAGGTACTACAAGTCAGAGGGGACATGGTTGTACTGGCTATGAAGGGGTACTCTACTCTCTCCAAACTCCAGAAGTGGAACCTCACCATCAGATGCAGCTTTGTGTCATACCAGGATACCCATTTTTTGCGGGGAAGAGATCATACCCATACACAGGTGATACAGTCAGCGTATTCTAATCTCGACTAGTAGAGCCATGTTGCTGTTATAACTGCAATGGCGAAACTGTGTCGATATATAAACTTTACTAATTAGGGACAGAGAAATAAAAAAGCGTCTTACCACTGAGCTGATGCACAGTTGATAGAGCAACCATGAAATTTAAACTTCAGATTATTGCTCATCATCATCATCATCATCAAGTCTACTTAATAGTTTAATGTTCTCTCTCTCTCTCTCTCTCTCTCTCTCTCTCTCTCTCTCTCTCCATCCGTCCCTATCGTCCATCGCTCCTAGCAGGTCCTCGAGACTGCATCTACTGTCCGTACAGAGCTGACATATATAAGTTTTTGTTGGTGGGAGACCCTGGAGTTGAAGAATCTAATCAACTGTAAAATCTCCACCCCCAACTTAACTCAACTGTTGAATCTCCCCCACCCCCAGACTGATCAACTGTAGATCTTTGAAACTTGTTAAAAATGAATGTTAGTTTTTTTCTTTTCAATTGATTCTTTTCGTAGAAAAAGATTAGAGATTTTTTAAAGAAAAACATTCATAGTAAAGTAAAATCAGAAATATACACGACTTAAAGTTTATTTACATTTCGAAAAGATTTTACTAAACTTGCAATTTTGAAAGCTTAAAAACTATAAATATCACGTTTTCCAGAGATTTCAATAGATTTTCCATAAAATCACAATTTTAGAATTATGTGAAAATAACAACATTCTACATTAAATCTTAAATTTTTTTAGAGATTTTTAAAATAAACATTTTCTGAAAAATCAAATCTAGCGCATATTACAAGATTAACTTTTAATTAGCCTAGTGGGTAGAGGGTTCGCCAATGGTCCGGAAAACCTGGGTTCAATCCCACGTCGAGTCATACCAAAGACTTTTAAAAAATGGTAACTGATACCTCCTTGCTTAACACTCAGTAATATAATGCTGCATATTGACCTTCGACCCGGCCAAACATGCCATTCCAAAGTGATGCACCGGAAGGAAGTGACACATTCCAGTGGCCAATAAACGAAAGAAATCGCGTAGGCGGATTTGGCTGACGAAATGGGACAAGGTAAAAGCCCATGATACACTCATAGACTGATGCACCGGAAGAGAGTGACTTCTGAACTGCATAACAGTTATTTACGCTTGATGACGATCAAACACGCAATTCCAAAAATCAAGTGGACAATTGAGTGTGCGATTGAACTATTATATAACTCGGTTAAGACAGGAAGTCCATGAGTTGGGGACCAGACGAGTTGGGAACCAGAGAAGTCGAAGACAAGATGTGGTAGAGAAAGCCACCGCCCGGCGGAGGGGGCCCTCGGGACCCTCGAGAGAGTTGGAGATCAGACGAGTTAGAGACAAGATGTGGTAGAGAAAGCCACCACCCAACAGAAGGGGCCCTCGGGGCCCCCAGTAGTTTTGGAGACCCGTTGGTGACAAGATGTATTAGAGAAAGCCAGCACTCAGCAGAAAGCTGAGCCCCCGGGCCTCCGGTTGAGCATCAGGAGAACGAGAAAGACACAACGCTGATGGCCATAAGAGTGGGGGTCAATGTATTGCAGTCTTTGTTCGGTCTTCAACTCCCTCTCACACGCAAACCTTGCAATAATGAGCCAGTATGATCCTGTTCTTGGAAAGCATTACTTGAAAGAAGTAAATGATAACCAGTGGTACTTGTCACCAAAAATTCAAAATAAATTCATTCATATTTTGGGAAATCACATGAAGGAAAATATATTGGATCAAAATCAAAAAGCCAATTATTTTGTGATCATACTAAATAGCATGCCAGACATTTCTCATACTGATCAGATGAGTTTCATTTGTCAATATGCTATTGTTGAAGACAAAGAAGTGGAGGTGTGGGAATCCTTTCTTGGTTTTATCACTGACCATGGGAAGACGGCTTATAATATAAAAAAATGATTTTGGATCGACTGGAAAAAGAGAAACTTAATTAAAAAATGTAAAGGGATAAAAATTGACCATGCGTCTAGTATGGTTGGAGTTCATGGTGGTGTTCAACGACTTCTACGAAATATAACTGGGAAAGCTAAATTTGTGCCATGTTCTAATCATAGTCTGAATTTATGCGATGTTCATATCTCATGCTTCATACATTTTTCTCCTCTTCCAATCACCTGTGGGAAGTTTTATCTTCGTATGTGAAGATCGTAATGAAGCATTTGGTAACCACCAGTTGGAGTGCATGATATGAAACTATTCGTGCAGTGAAAACTGGATTTCAAAGAGTGATTCAAGCACTCGATTCATTAGCTTCAGCTTCAGAAAATCTTCAAACGAGAGAGGATACACTGATCGTTTTACTTTCAATTGAAGACTTTTCCTTCATGTCAAATTTGTTTTACTGAAAAGAGGGTCTGGGACAAATAAATCTCATCAAAAAAGAAACTTCAAGAACCTGGTATTGGTTTAGATGTGTCTGTAATCCACATGGATGCGACCCAAATTTTTAAAGCCGAAATAAAGAGAGGCTGTCGTCTGAATCGGTTAATCAAAGTAAAACAGAGTGCGAGGAAATGGAAATTCCAGTTGAAAAGTGGTTTAGAAGAGAGAGAAAACTACCTGGCAAAAAGGAAGATGATGTATGTCAAATATTTGTGCCAGAAGTAGAGAGAAATCTTTACGAATGTCTTGATTGACTTGTAAATGAAGTGAAAGCACTATTTAACTCCATGTCTCATCTGCAAACTGTTTTCATAGGATTATCATCGCACGCAATCCGGGAAGACACTGAAGGCGAGTTGGAGCGAAAATTAAAAATTCTCGGTAGTGAATACGGTATTGCCTTTGACGAATATCGGTTGCTTTTGGAAGTTCTCCGACTTCGGGATTTTTTTAGCGGCATCTTCCAAATTAGAATGTGACATGACTATGATGGCCAAATCATTGGCTATCGGATGGCTGAGATGAGTTTATCGATGCCAAGTTCAAAAATCCGTGCAAAATATTATGATTGCTCTACAGCTGTTTTGGGGGGGTGACAGTTTTTGTTGTTACTGATGAGAGAAGCTTTTCAAAACTGGTGCTCATTAAAAGTTACTTGAGATCGAGTATATCACCAGATCATTTCAGTTCAATATGAAACTGTAATGAAGACATACTTTGACCATATTTTTAGTAACCTTGCTTCTGCAAAAGCTCGAAAGGTTAAAATATGACAACATTTGTTCAGTTATTTTTTTTTTTAATTTGTTGTTTTTCAAGTACTACTCAACGACATTAAGGGTATTTCATTGATATTTCTTCTCCAAAAAAGGGAGCGCCGTTATAAATACGGCCCCCGGGTGGTACGCCCCTAATGAAAACCATAGTTAGCATCATGGGGAACGTGAAGTGAGGCGGATGAATCCAAAGTTTGGTCGGTCAATAGCGTGCTACACCAGATGCTGGTCGGGGAAACCTCGTAGGTCAACAGCCAGGATCAAATAGTTCAGTCAGGAAACTACTGATACTCATTTATAAGAGTGGCGTCTATCGATGAGAAAAAACCCAGCTGTCATAAGATTACCGTGAGATTGCTGGTAGTTCGATAAAATTATGCGAATATTTCTACTGGACTTTCGATTTTTAATGTTTTGTTTGTATAAAAGTCGGATCGAAAGGGTTAAATTGTTGGCAACGCGTCTAAACTTGCCTTCAACAGAAGGACAAAATGTTGCAAAGAGTAATCAATTTCTCTGCACTTGAATTCATAAAAAGTAAGTATAAGTTTGCTGCAGAGGCTGTAGACATGTAAGTAAAAAGTAAAGTTGGCGACTGTAGTCGAGAGTGACCCGAAGGCTCCCTTTTCAATAGCTGCAACACCGAGGTGTCGGGGAGAGCGCAACTCTTTTCCTTGGATTGCTCCATTTTACCCTTGATACGTACCTTATATTTCTGAGTGTTCAGCAAGGAGGTATCAAGTACCATTTTTTAAAGTCTTTGGTATGACTCGACCTGGGATTGAACCCCGGTCTCCCGGACCATTGACGAACACTCTACCCACTAGGCTAATGTGCATCAACATTTGTTTTTTTGTTTTTTTTTTACATTTTCTTTCTTTTGTTATTCCTCACTGTTTTTTATTATTATGGATGTAGACAAACATTCCTTATTTGTATTTTTTATAACAACAATTCCAATCGATATATTTTCCAAGATCAAAATAAGATTCAGGAATACAGAATAAAGTATAATTGTCGCTAACCCACATGTTTCACCAAATCTAAAAATAGAAAAAAAACCCAAGCCTGTCATGGTTTCCAGAAAGAAATTCTCTCAACTTTGCTGCTAAAAGCCAATGAGTATATCTAGACCAAATTCTCAGTACCAATTAATAGCAGTCCAGCACTCTCAGAAGACAGACGAACAAAAGTATCAACCGAAAACATTTCACGACTCTTAATAGGTTTTATCCTCTAAGTAATTTCAAGGCTTTCAAGGATGTAAACATTTTAAAAAGACGACTAAAACATTTATGCATACTGTACACATCCAAAGATTAATACTCGCGCAACAAATCTTTTGTAAACTTTTTTATCATTAAAGATTTTCGGACTATTGTCTTCATCTTTATTGTTATTACCACAACGTTTCGGCCGATATGTCCTCCGACCTTCTTCAGGTGTTTGTCGAACTCGGGAAACTTCACGGAACTTCGAACTATGTCCTTTATTGAATCTACGGGAGTCGCCTGTTCTGATTCCGTTAGCCGTAACCGGGTACAAGTGTTAAGTATTCCTGTATTGTTACTCGCCTGTAGTCAGGATTGAACCTTCAACCTCCAGATGATTGTCTCCTCAGAAGCTTAGGGAGCCAACGCCTGTAACCGCTACGCCATGTGTCCTGCTGGACACATGATGTAACGGTTATAGTAAACTATTATTCGTTACCAAAGAAATAATCAATTTAGAAAAAAAACCCTTCTGTTTCGAGTAAATCTTCTGTCGTTTGTTTTTCTGTTTACTTGTTTTATTAATACTTCCTTTCAGCATTGTAATTCTAAGTCTACTGGGTAAATTCAGGTTAAGGTACGAAGACAGAATGAATGTACAAGTTGTTTTTTCAAGTATTTACAAGAGAACTGAAGAATTGCTATATGATGTCGTGGGGGGAGGGAACCCTGCATTAGAAAGTTCTAGTCACCTTATTACAAAAATTAACCTTTTTTTATCAAAGCATCTGGAAAACTTGTCTGTTACAATATTGAATTTCACTCCGTTATGAACTTACATATAATTCGCTACAACATTCACGCAACCCTTGTAACAAAAAAATTAACTGTGTACAAGACACAAACTTGCATCTCATACACACAGGACCTGTAACAACACTCAAATCGTCTTAGTTGCAGAATTGACTAACAGCCAAATGGCATTCTTATCTCGAATTCCGTTCCTACCGTCTTCGTTTCGACTTTTTGATGTTATGTTGTTGTTGATGACCACTGATTAATATGAGTTAAGTTTTTCAAATTTCTGAAATTAACTATTTTCATTATTCCATATATTTTTACATAAATAAATACTAGCATAAAAAATAACGGGATCATTTACATAACGATCTGTACTTTTGTCTTTGATCAAAGTGTAGTAACTGTGCACTCTATCCAAAGTCAAAGTGTGGCATCTTAGCCATCTGTCTAGCATCAATGCAGTCATTGTTTGCTCTAAGTATCTATAAGTTTATCTTATCGTGTTGTTCAATTAATCAACCGCTGATTTGTCGAAAAAAATAGTAGAAGGGCGATACTTAAAGTGCAGGCAGCAATCGGGGTTGCAAAAAATAATTGCTCTTTAAGCGACCCGCCCAACAAGGTCTGGTAACAGAACTATCATAAATTCTGGAGTAGAAAAATAACGGTCTGGTCTCCTTGATAACACAATTTAGACTGAACCAGAAAGAGGTGACTGAACCTGAACCCTCCTACTCTCAATTCTGACCATAAATATCAGAAGCTGATAGACATTCATGTTGGCTACAATATCCCCCGGGGCACGTTCTTTCCGGAGAACACCCCGGGGCCTGTTCTGGACTTCGGTCCGGAGCGTGGCTCTGCAAAAGGAACAATGGCAGACTTGAGGCCTTTAGGCTCCAAGTTTCGACTAGGCTACTCTCGGGTGGGCGAGCTGCAGTTTTGTATCCCTTGTAACCCACGTATGGCACTAGACCTCGCGTCTAGTTTAAGCCGTAAACTGGCATACGTGCCCGGACCCACATCTGGGTTCGTGAAACTGCTTGCCTCATCAGGCTCACATTGCACCAAGTGAGCCGATGAGCAGCATAGACCAGCAGGGTTCGAGTCTCGGCTCGTTCCTGACCTCTCCTCCCCTTTATCCCCACTTTAATCGGTCTTCGAGCTTTTGACCTTGTGTCAAGCCGTGTCTGGTAGGAGGCAGCGGCAAATATTGGCCACAATATCCCTCGAAACAGAGCCCGCAAGACGTAAGTAACACTCTCTCTAACTCATTTCTTTTTCCACAGATTAAAATATGGCATTCATAAAAGAAAAAAAGTACAATATTTTCTGGGTGGAACTAAAAACATTGTCACTTGATCTCGATTGACGAAAGAAGGCGTATTTAAGGTAATTTCCAACTTTTTTTCAGATATTTCTTCATTATTCAGGCAAACTTTTCCTTGTGTGGTTTCTGTTTTGATACCGTCATTAAAGAAGGAAGAAAAGTTCCCTAACCATCATTACTATGGTTGCCCAAAAGAGCTTAGAACTAAATCCACCAGTCTCTTAAATACGTTTCTATCTCAACTCCACTTTTTTAAAACTACCTCAAAAGCCCCATTTTCCACTTTTCATCAGTTGAGAGAATTAACTAATTAGGGTCCAGATACACATTTATAATTCAAGCCCATTATTTTTTACACTTTTGTTCTTAGTCCTTCACGCCGGAAATATTTTTACATTCGACCTCTAACTTTTCACTCAGAAAAATACGTGTTTGATTCTAGGCACCCTTTCTTCGCAGTTTTCAAGATTAATCCTATTTACCAACCCCTCCGCTCGGGCAGGATATGACACAAGGTCAATTTTTAAGCGGAGTTTAACAGGTTTGACTTCAGAGTTTTCCTTCTCCTAGACTAGTTGCCTCACCAAGGCTAAAGAACCTAGTCTGTCCTACTATTTACCCATAGCTGGAGGGAGAATAATTGGATTCATACCTTTCCCAAGGGTATTAGTGCTATGTGAAATGCAATCAGTCTCGTCCAAGATTTGAACTCGTGTCGCCGTGTCCATTTCCTACGACGATAATCATTACACCATTTCAAGATTAATAATTTTCAAAAGCTTTACAATAACAATCAGAAAACTAGGATGAAGCGAAAATTTAAAAAAATCGATTGAATAATGAAATTTTCTCATTTTGGACTTTGAACATCTCATAAGATTAATTACATGCAAATCAAACATACATAATTAATTATGGACAATTTGTACTTCATTAATCTGCAATTTAATTAATACACACTTGTTTAAAACGAGCGCCTCCTTCATTTATGAAATTTCGCATAAAGGTTTTATGGTCGCAACAAACGGATGTGTTCACAGTGTGTAAAGGAAATAGCTGCTGTCACAGTTGATCGGTGGGTTGAAGAGATTGACTGGCGATGCGGAACTGAAAGATGCATTTAGCCGGTCAGTAATAGAGATAAGGATGGCGGGATTCGGTGATAATGTTGAGGTGAAGGGTCAGTTTTGGTAAGCGTGTACAAACGAGCGTCACTGTAAATGCTTATTCATACGTATTGATAACATTAGTTAATTCATTCAAATTTATCGCTTAATACCTCTTCGTATCAATCTATGCATCTATTATTCCAGTCATTTCTATATATCTCTATCATTCCTCCTATTTCTGTCTATATCCACCTCGATAACAATCTATTTATGTGCATATCCCATTAACACTAAGACCCTGTCAACGTATCTCGCAGAGAAGTGAAAAAAAGGAGTATCTTGGGCATGACTCTAAACTCCATCTGATGGTGAGGTTCCACTTCTGGAGTTTGCGTAATGAGAAGTACCTCTTCATTACCATTACTCCCAGGTCCACTCTGACCCGAAGTGATAGTATCTGTTATTGTCTCATATATGGGACAATCAGGTTAATTAGGTCAATTAAGTTTGTTTAAAAATGATTCGTATTTTATAAGACCGTGTGCAAAATTTTAAAAGAAACTCAGAAAAATGTTTTATATAATTATGGAATGATTTTTTTATATTATTCATTTTTCGTTATATTTTATCATTCGGTTTGGTTGGGCTTTGAACTATTCGGCTTAGTGCAAGTGCAGGTGCAGCACACATTCAGTACAGTTCACGCTTGCGCGCTGAGGAGATGACAATCCCAAATGTCATAATAAAAACCCCAGATAAGAAATAGTACTGGGGTGTGAATGACGTCATGCCCGGAAGCATGAATTTGGTAATTTCGAAAAAAGCGTTAGTTGAGATTTGACTCTGGGCCGGGCCAGTCCAGCTGGGGGAGTTGACTGTGGGCGATGTAGGAACAGTCAGCATAGTAAAAATTGTGTGTCTCTCTCTCCTCGTATCGAAAGACTAAAACTCAAGAAGTGAATAAACATTTCGTACCTGAACAACGAGAGTCGTCAGTGTTTCGCGTATTCCGCATGCATATGTATATGTTACAAATGTATGACCATACAATTAATGGGATTCCCTAACTTCTGGGTATGAAATAATTCACACTTGTTGACGTGCCGTTAAAATCAATATGTCCATAACTAGCTAATCTAATGCAACAGTATCCATACAGTATCTATTTATTCACATTTGTATGTAGTGATTTCTGTTATTACATTTGGTTTGATTTGGTTTCTTTGTTAGATGTCATATCAATCTTCGTGGGTTATTTAATGCCCAAGAAATCCTTATAGAAGAACAACGTTGGTACTATTTAATCCATAAATGGGGAGATAAGGGGTGGGGTCATACCTTTCTCAAGGGTATTAGCCTGAAAGTGAACGTGATAGCGCCACTGGAGTTCGAACTCGCTTACTTAGGTTTCGCTGTTCAACATTTTTAACCGTTAACGCCATAGGACTATACATTTCTATTCTATCGATTTTACCAAAAAATCAAACATAATTCTTTCGACAAAGAATTTTTTTTCTTATTTTATCTCTTTTTCTATTTCTAGTGAATCAATGCAAAGCCACTTGATCTCCTATCTAAGTTGTTTTTCCAAGTCTCAATCTTTTTTCATCAGATAATGTAGTTTCAGTCAAATAACTTCCCGAACAGATTTTGCAGTTATAAAGTCCCGGTGATTTTAAGGAGATGCAAGTAGCCTGATGGTTAACAGCACGAAAAATGGAATCGGAGAACCGATAGCAAATTCCAGCTAAGACAGTCTTAATTTTGCTTGAATCTGTCCTTCCTCTCCCTCCCAGGTATGTGTAAAATAACAAGTTAGGCCTGAGCTCTTGAACTTTAGTTGGCAGCCAGCCCGAGGGACGGAAAATTCTGAATTCAAAACCTTTGAAAGACCCAAGGTAAGAGCATTATTCTGCTCCTCTCGTCAGTTATGTCCATTTAATAAAAAGGTTGAGCGTGAACTAACTCCAAATCGAAAAACCTATTTACTATAAAAGCCGTGGAATCATCGATGAAACAGTGAGGCTATGGTTCTATGCTTTACAAAAAGTTTTCTACTACTACTACTACTACTTGTAAGGTTTATCGTCGTGGAAAATGAAAATGGCAAACTGAGTTCAAAACCTGGACTAAGCTGTTTGTATTTCACATTGCGCTAATACTCTTAGGAAAGGTGTGAATCTAACTATTTTCCCTCCAGCTACAAGCTTCCAGAGGCCCATCCAGCGTTCTAATCGGGTGTATGATGTTAGATCCCATGACGCATTCCTCCATGCCCTATATATAAACATAGATAGATAGATAGATAGATAGATATGGTTATTATTTAATGCCAAAAGTACTTTTAAATCGTAAAATCTTTACCGTGCTCAATGTATAAAAATGTTGAGCAATATCAGAATATACCACATCACTCAATAAGTCCGGGCCTGACATATAGATGGCGCCACTAATAAAAAAATCCATATGATTTTTATAAAGTACTAAACTTCAAATGACACGTGTAAAAATTTGAGTCTAATCGGATTATTAGTTTACAAATCACAGTTAATCAAGTAAAGCTACCGTTGCAAATTTTCAAAACAATGGAAAAACCTGAATTTCGTGTGTTGATAAAGCATTGCTTTCTGATGGGAAAAAAATACTGTTCAAGCAAAGCAATGGCTTGATAATTATTATTAGGACTCTGCACCGTCGGAAACAACGGTTAAGAGGTGGCATGCTGACTTTAAACGCGGTCATACAGACACAAATGATGCTGAAGGTCGCCCAAATTCGGTAGTTGTCTCGGAAAACTTGAATTGAAGTTGCGTGAGATAGCAAAGAAGTTGAAGATATCAGAAGGCAGTGTATTCACCATTTAGCATGAACATTTGCCAATAAGAAAGCTGTGTTCAAAGTGAATGCCGTATAGAGAAAAACCTCGATGAGAACAACACAAGAATGCTATGAGCTATCTTAAACAAATCCTGGAAGCAACACCCCACGAAACAGTAGCTGAACGGCCACTTACCTCCAATCTCAAAAATTATCCAAGTAAGACGAACAAAATATACGTGACATTGCTAGAGAAGAAAGGACAAACTCGTTAGTGATGTTCTGTTATGGACTCCTTCGCATGGACGTGCCAGGGTTGGTCGACCAACAAGAACTTACCTACAACAGCACTGTGCGGACACAGGATACAGTCTAGAAGACCTACTGTGAGCGATGGATGATAGGGATGAATGGAGAGAGAGAATCAGAGAAATCCGTGCTATCATTGTGACTTGATGATGATGATATATTGGAAAATGGAAATACATCCGACGGTATGTAGATATACAAATATGAAAAAACGGAAAGCATTCACAGGATGCTTTTATTTATAGTTTCGGTTTTTACCTTAAACCTTCATCAGGGAATTTAAATATGTGATGTTGTATCTTCGGAATTTTATTCAAATCATTATTTTTTAGATTCTTTTTGTATCTTTGTAGTTTTTGAATCAAACGAAAAAATGAGTTTTAAATATTCTATTTCTGTTAAAATCATCCTCCGAATACCTTCTATTCTTTTATATTCCTATATTTACCGACACCAACACACACACATAAAACATATATATATATATATATATATATAGAAAGAAAGAGGGAAAGAAAGAAAGAGAAGTGCGCAAGATCATCTAATTTTGATACACTGTCAGTGCAAATGACTCTCATCATTAATTTTATCAGAGAGCAAACCAGAAAAAAATACAATTCAAATAAAAATCAATGCTTTTACCGATCAGTTCTTTGAACAATCTAGCTATTTCTCTTTTTTAAACTGACCTATCCTTTATTTGCTCTGCTGGAAATATCAACCACAAGTCAGCAACAAGAAATTTATACTTTGAATTATAACAATCAAATCGCATCAAAAGGCTGTTGATTACATACAGACGTGATTATTTTCTCTGTGAAATTTTCTCATGTGAACTGAATACCGATTTTCAAATGAATGAAAATAAAAAAAAGGACAAACCACTCCACACTTATCTTTCCTGAGCCTCATCACTCGTGGACGTCTTCCATAACAGGCGAAACGGTACCAGTAAATATGATGTTCAAAGAAGATAGACAAAATGAAACTGCTTTTCTGTGATTGCCTCATGTCTTTGATTTTCCGATATTCTTTACGTTGGCTGAAAATCTGAGATGTCTCATTATCATTATTTTACAACTTGACCAGACTGCAGTGTTTCTTCGGTGAACTGTTATATCGTACGAGAAGTGTATGCGACAACAGTTAACAGGGTAAGGCTGATTACAGATAATTGATCGTCTTACTGGTCGGAGGAAGCAAATGTTGGATCACTTCGGCAATATCTCATCGTACAAAACAGATGTCTATCCCAGTCATCTATTAATAAAGAAAATAAGGTCAGCTTGAAAAAAAAACCGGAATAACAAAAGTGGTTTGGTTTGATTTCTTTGTTTAATGGTATATCAACTACTGTGGGTTATTTTAAGCCAAATCCATCCTTGTAAAAGACTAGCAGTGATACTATTAAACCAGTAAATGGAGGGATAAAGGGATTTATACCTTTCCCAAGGGTATTAACACAAAATTGAACGTAATGGCATATAGGACTAACACTCCTATATTTTAAAATGGCCGTTATGCCACTTGTTCCAGAAACAAAGATCGCGGACGCACGAAAACAATCAGTCTCGGGAACCCATTGGCCAGGAGAATCATGCGGTCAGTGCTTAAAACTACGTCCTCAACTTCAATTTCGTCCCGCGTTTTTGGAGACTACTCCATGACAAGAACTTTCTATAAATACGCTCATCTTCCAACACTCTCTCTTTTCACATTTCCACTTACAGAGCCAACACACTCTCTCCAGTGTGACTTCCAGAGAGAGCACTATCGCTCTCTCATTTCAACTTATAGCAGGATACCGCCACAAAAATGTATATGCCACGCAACCATTCTCTTACTTGATACACTTTTTCGGTGAGATTTTTTTTCAGCTTCAAAAACAACTGAAATTTCGTCAAACCACCGAAAGAAAGACATAAACAAACATGGGAGAAGACACGTTCCTCCTAATATATGTTATTAAGATTCTATAGAAAATACTTAGTCAACACGCATAGGACACTTTTGTTATTTATTTCTTTTTTTGTAGTAATAGTGTTAGTTACACACACCCCCACACACAAACACACACAGGAATGTATGTCGAACAATATTAGAGCACTAATGTTTTCAAATGTTTAATTGTATGTATTGTTGAGATATAAATGTGAGTTTCTTTGTACCGCTTTGTCTTGAATGTTCTTTTTGTCCGCGCCGTTTCACATCTTTCATATCGTTTACACATCTATACTGCATTTGCCGCCTTTGCCTTTTTTCAAATATACTTACAAAAACATACCACTTACTAAACAAATATAAACCATACTAACATAAATTCTGGAGGACCAAACATATTCACTAAATAAATTACATGTCCTACAAGCATGATCGTAGTTCGAACTGGTTTACTTCGAGGCTGTCTGGCATATTAGCCATAACTCCCACAAGCAAAAATTGAATTTCATTCATAAAAACATGCTAACAGGGATAGAAAAATATATACATACATTTTTTTCGACCCCGTAAGGAAACAACAGGACGTTGAATTAAAAGATTACTCCTAACTTAGATTTTTGTAGTTCGTCTTTTTTTATCGGTAACTTCAGTTCAAACAAGACTCCAACTGATTATCAATTTAGGATCATGTAATTGGCTAAACGTTGTCCATTTTAATAAGGAAAGTTATCCCATCAAAAAACGTACGAAGTATGAAATAAAGAAGAATGCACAAGTGTATGACGAAATGCAAAAAGAACATTAAACATGGAGAAGAAAAGAAGACCAGAGTTCTAAAAAAGAATTGTCTCAAAAGAAAACTTGCGTCATTTAACCTGCCTACCTAAACACGTAATTCTTTGTTTCAGTTTATCAGGAGAGTGCCTCAAATGGTAACATAGTTTAGGCCTGTACCTTCAACCAAAAATCATCTAAAAAGGCAGGTTTCAGCCGGTCCAACGAAATATTTCTAGGTTGAAGTAATTCTCACGCCTCTGAAAGGCAGAATGTCTCAGTCAACTGTAGAATACACCGACTGCATCTCTGCAGAGTTGTAAGACCTTCAAACGAGAGTCCTGGATATAACACTAAACGATCTGATGATGAGGCTCCAGTAATGCTGGAGCTTTGGGGAATGCAGAGTACTGCTTTATTGCCATTGTTCCCAGGTCCACTCTGGCTGGAGTGGTAGCACCTGACAGGGTCCTATCTATTGCTCAAATAGAACTGTTTCACATTTAAACGGTGTACTTATGCTAAACTGAATTGTTTGAAATAGAAATGTTGGATCGTTTAACTGTGTAAACAAATGACTGATGTTTAACTGATACATATCGATACATGAAAACATTAAACTGTGTGCAAACAAATGATTAAGTGTAAATTGAATTATTCGTATTAAATAGAAACTGTGTAAAAAACATAAGTTCAGGCTCGTTTAAAAATGTTACTTACAAAATGTGTATAGAAATCATTTAATTTTTAATATTGCCGGCAATTGCAGAAGGATGCTACGAGCTATATTGAAAAAATCCTGGAAACAACATCCCACAAAATATCAGCTGTATGGCCACTTATCACCCATCTCGAAGACAATACAAATTAGACGAACAAGACATGCGGGACACTATTGGAGGAACAAGGACGAACTCATAAGCGATGTTCTCAAATGGGCCCCATCACACGGACGCGCAAGTGTAGGACGGCCAGCTAGAACAACAACAGCTCTGTACGGACACAGGATACAGACTGGAAGACCTGCCTGAAGCGATGGAGGATAGAAATAGATGGCGGGAGAGAGTTTACAAAATCTGTGCAGGCAGCACGACAGGATGATGATGATGATGATGATGATGATGATGATGATGATATCTAATATATGTTTAAAAAGGATTTGGCATTAAGTAGCCTACACTCGTTGACAAGCCATAAAACCCAACCTGTCACAACTTTTCACCTGTCATGACGGTACGAAAAGCTTTTCAATAAAGATGGAGAACATAAGCTCCTGCTGATTTTTTGTTAAGGGTCATGTGACTGACCAAGCGCTGTACATATTAATTAAGAAACTTATGTAGCACAAACATAAAAACACGGATGTTTGTTTTAACTGGGAGAGTTTCATAAACAGGAACGCTTGTCGTTTATTTTATTTTTTTTTGTTTTTCATCGAAGACGTTGAGAAATAGAAATTTGACAGTTACCAATCACGTACGGCGACAATATATAATCGTAAATCTTTTGTGTTTGTGGAGAATTCTCCATATTACTTATGCCAGTGTTTTTTGTTGTTGTTATTATTAGTTATTTGTTTGTTTTTTAATATGTATCATTCTACATATTTTTATCTTATCTCCATAACGATCCATTTATATACACATCTCATTACTTCTAAACCCCTGTCAACGTACCCCCAGCAGAGGGTTAAGTGCAAAAAAAATCGAGTCCTAAGTATGAAACTAAACTGAATCTAATTCTGGAGTTTTCAGTGTGAAGTACCTCTCCGTAACCATTATCCTTAGGACCACTCTAACCTGGATTAAAAGTCCCATCTATCGGTCAAATAGATCTGATTAAAAATTGTTAGTATTACATAAGAATAGATGAATAAGTATATACAAATTTGTATTTTTTGTTTACAGAGGATTATAATTAATAATTACTTCAAACCATATAATTGCTTCCAAAAAAGATAGACTTGGGCATTAAGTAATCCTACAATGGTCGACATGCCGTTAAATCCATCAATCAACCATCTTGATCTCTCCCCAGCGAACTAACCACTCATCAAATATTCAGGCTTATATACATACATCTCGTCTAAGCTCCTCGGCCAGTATTGTGTTGAGACATCATCATCATCATCATCATCAAGTCGCGCTGCTAGCACGGATTTCTCAGATTTTCTTCCTCCATTCATCTCTATCATCCATCACTCACGGTAGGTCTTCCAAACTGCATACTATGTCAGCACCTATGAAGGTAAGTTCTTGTTGGTCGACCAACCCTGGCACGTCCATGTGAAGTGGTCCATAACAGAACATCACTAATGAGTTTGTTCTTTCTTCTCTAGCAATGTCCCGCATGTTTTGTTCGTCTTACTTGGATAATTTTTGAGATTGGAGGTAAGCTACTGTTTCGTGGGGTGTTGCTTCCAGGATTTATTTAAGATAGCTCATAGCATTCTTGTGTTGTTCCCATTGAGATTATGAGCTCGTCCTTGATTCTTCAGCAGTGTCCTGCATGTTTTTTTCGTCTTATTTGGATGGTTTTAGAGATGGGAGGTAAGTGGCCGTACAGCTGCTATTTCGTAGGGTGTTGCTTCCAGGATTTGTTCTGTATAGCTCATAACATTCTTGTGTAGTTCCTGTTTGAGACATAAAACTTTAAGATTCCCTTAAACAATGACATAGCATCACCTAACAATTATTAGGCCTAGCATATAAACAAATAACACTGGTAGATCCCAGCCCATCAACTAAACAATCTCACTATACACCTTAAGCAGTGTCATTGGCGTTATAAAGTATGCTTGTTGCTTCACAACGAGCCTAATATTTTTTATAGTTTTATTCATTTTTTTATATTTTTTATCATCACGTTTTGACCTTTGAGGTACTCAGTCTTTCTCGTTGTCAGAAATCCTAAGAACTTGTTCATACTAATAGTCTCATCCTTGGTTTTTCTCAAGACGTTTTGACCGATACAATATTCGGCCTTCCTCAAGTGTATAAGACATTAATTCGGTGGCTAGTGTTCCTACTACCGATAGTTCTTTCAAATAACACAATTCATAAAAGAATTATGGATAGAAGGAAAACATTATGATTAAACAGAATAAATCACAATTTGTTTTGAAAGTTGATGAATCTACAGACATTATCAAAATATTAGTTACAAACATTGGTTCGTTAATTTAATCATTAATCATTTTTGTTGCAACGAAATGCCAAAAAACTGCAAGACGGTATGATGTATTTGATGTTTTAACTGCTTATATTAAAAATTGATTTTCTTTTTCATGAAAATCTTGCGTTGGAATATGTATTCATGAGGCTTCCTCTATTGCGGGAGTTATAAAAAGATTTTACAGCGCAACTAAAACAACAAAGTTCTAATATTATTCACGCTCGTTGCTTTGAACAATATTGAGCAAAAAATACAGACAGCTGATTGAATAGCTGTGATGCTGCACTGCTTGTATCTTCAGATGCAGTGTTTTTTCTCTTGCGGTCACGACGTTCTTTTTGAAGATAATTTCCAGTTTTCTTATTATTTTTGAGGAAAACATCAGTTGATGAACAACGGCGATTCAATTTTTCCGCAGAATCACGAAGTGATAGTTCACTATCATTGTATGCCTCAGTTTCACCCTTTTCAGACTCATACAACTGTCTACTAGCCATTAACAAAGGACTAAACACAAATAAAGATATCAAATGAATAAGTAAGTTGGCCGACGTAGTCGAGGGCGACTTGAAAGCTTGATTTTCAATAGTCACTGCACCAAGGTGTACTCATTTCCTGAAATTGTTTTACTTACCATTGATCTGTACTTTATAGTGCTGAATGTTAAGCAAGGAGACATCAAATACCATTTTTTGAGCCTTTGGTATGATTAGACCTGGGATTGAACCCTGGCCTCCTCGACCATTGACGAACACTCTAACTCTTATACTTATGGGCCGGTTTTAAGACTATAACATGTTAACTATATGCCAAAGGGCTGGTTTTAAATCTTAAACATTTTAACTATATCAAAGGAAGGAAAAGAAAATTCTTAGAAATTTCCTTCTTTTTTTTTTTCTTTTTCTTTATTCGTATATCTAAGAATTTTTATTCTGTTTCTGCACAGAGCTGATGATTGTAACTTTTTGCTGGTCGGTCAACACAGATGGATCCATGTGCAGAAGTCTAAAGGAGAACGTCCTTACTTCACCAGCAGTGCCCAGTATGTTTTGTTCGTCTTACTTGGATGGTTTATGAGATGGGAGGTAAGTAGCTTAATAGATGCCGCCTCCAGAATTTGTTCAAAGCCGCCTGCAGTATCCTGGTTTAGTTCCCCTCAAGCTTTTTCACCAAACGTTTTGTTAAAGTTCAAATGGTGCAACCATACTGTAGTGCTGAGCTATGTGTGTCTTACCCATTGAAGTTTCATTCGTTTGAAATTATATGAAGAAAGTTTGGCTTTTATATCTAACGATCATGGTCATAAATTCAAAATTACCGAGAGATACCTTTGTATTTTCATCAGAAAATGGTATCATTCAGTAGCTAAAAAAAAGATATAACTCTTTTGATCCGGTTATCGTCTTCATATTTATGTAAATTAGAATTTTTATTTTCATACAAAATACGAAAACTATAAATACTTCTACGCTCCGTCGACGGGACTTAAAATACGCTGACTAGAACCCCTTCAGAGAGTTTGGACTCTCCCCAAAAAGCGGTTTCCAGGGTATGATATTTAACTGCATCGGATGGTGATGCTCCAGATCTGGAACTCCGGCAAATGTGGAGTACCCCTTTATTACCATTACTTCTAGATCCACCCTGATCAGTAGGGGTAGTATCTGTTAAGACCTCATCTATGAGTGTTTGAAAATTATTCGTATTTGAAAGGACCTGTTTCTTATTGGTTTCTTCGGCTGCGTTTTATTGCATATCAATACTTGTGGGTTATTTAACGTTAAATTCTCTTTATATATATATATATATATATATATATATATATATATATATATACTTTCTTTAAAGAAAAAAACAAAGACCGGTTATTTTAGGATTATAAATTTATTTCCATCCTGTTTTGTGTTTCTTATAAATAAAATAAATAAGTAAATAAAAAAACGGAAGTTTAATAAAACGAGGAGATAACTCTTCACCTCTCTTCCTCTGCCCCCCCCCCCCGAGTCTATTCTGTTTTATTTTATCCATAAGATCTGAAGAAGTCCTGTTATATTTTTCTTCATGTTTTTGGTTTACATCAGAAACACAAAACAGGATTGAAATAAATTTATAATCCTAAAATAACCGGTCTTTGGTTTTTTCTTTAAAGAAAGTATTGCTCTGTAATATTAGTTACATTGAGCTCTCTACCAGGAAAATTTAAATGTTCAGCTCTTGAATGATTTTCTTGTCCTGAAGGAATTACTCCCAACTCTGGTTTCACTGGACCGAATAATACTCGTATATATATATTTTTTTTCTTTAAGAAAAAACAACGAAAACAATCACAAAGGCTTATAAATTTATTTCCATCCTGTTACGCATTTTTGAAATTTCCAAAAACACGAAAAAAAATTAACAGGACTTCTTCAGACCTTTTTGATAAAAAAAACTAGAATAGACACATAAGAGTGGGAGGGGATAGAAGAGTGGGAGGGGATAGAAGAGGGGTGAAGAGTTACCTCTTTATTAAGCCCACTTCCGTTTTAAATTTAATTTATAGAAGAGTGGGAAGGGATAGAAGAGTTTCAAAAAGATCTGAAGAAGTCCTGTTAATTTTTTTTCGTGTTTTTGGAAATTTCAAAATAGCGTAACAGGATGGAAATAAATTTATAATCCTTTGTTATTGGTTTCGTTGTTTTTTTTAAAGAAATTATTGCTCTGTATTATTGGTACATTGAGCTCTTTACCAGGAAAATTTAAATATCCAGTTAAAACTCCGGTTTAACTGGACTAAGAATACTCATATATATATATATATATATATATATATATATATATTTGTGTGTGTGTGTGATTTGCAAGCGAGTTGTTTGTCGGTAACATTATTTCTAAGCGAGCCAGAGGTCATTTGTTATGTACAGTAGAATGATTTCAAGTATTGTGATCTAATATCAATGATTCTGTTTAATATTGGCTATTTGTTTACACATAGTTAAATACTTTCAAGTATTGCTATCTAATATTAATAATTCTATTTGATATGACTCATTTCTTCGCACACAGTTAAATGGTTTCGAATGATTAAACAGTTCTATTTTACCCATTGATGGGTACCTAACAGGTACTACCAATCTGGGTCAGAGTAGACCTGAGGATAATGGCAATGAAGGGATACTCCACGTTCACCAAAGCTCCAGGATTAGAACCTCACCACCAGATACAGTTTAGTGTCATGCCTAAGACTTTTGTTAGGGGTGGTCCTGTCCCTCTGAAGAGAGCAGTCAGAGTAGTCTATAGAACCATCCGACAAGGCTGGCTTCTCATTGATGATTATCCTTAATTTTCTGTATAAAATTATAATCACTCATCTTGCAATGTAAATTGTTTTTATAAGCCTTTTTATGTATTAAATACATTTTTTAAATTTACCAATACAGTGCATCAAAATATTTTGTTGCTTGTAAATTGCGCTGCGAGTAAAAAAATTAAGGGGGACTACTGAGTTATGCATCCGAACGACTAAGAGTGAGGCAACTTGTCATAACTTTGTGAGTTCGATCCTGACTTGAAGTCCCCCTCGTTAGACGAAGGTAAGATTAATATATATATTTATAATGCCTGAATTAAAATGATGGTTACCCAGTTAATTTCATTGGTTATTGTTTAAACAGTCAGTTCATGGTACTACATTAGATTTTTCCTTTTAATCAATGATCTAGAATCAATGCTCCTCTATTTTGACCTTGTGTCAGTCAAAGCAACATTAAGTAAATATCTATGGTGTTTAACGTAGAACAATGGTTTTTAAGCTCATGCAGTTTTTTTTTAATTTATATAGTAAGTTCTATCCTCACTAGATGCTACCCTTTTGCCAGACTAAAAGAGTAAATATAATCTTTCTACAATTATAAAATCATTAACCAATTTAAAAGAAAGAACGAAAGAAATATTTCAGCTTCTAATTTCTTTAGCCATTAGCAACGTCTTGTCATTTTCTATTTAAATAATTCTGATGTCTGTCGTCTAAAATCAACGCTGTCAAGTAATTTATCCATTTTGTGTCCTGTGGTTATTGGAGTAAAGAATCACTGAATGAATTAACCTCGAGGCCTACAACTTATTTATTCTCAATAAGATCTTCTCACAAGAGTAGGAAACGTGACGTCATTGCGAATATTCTTTTAGGAATAAGACAAGATCTTAAAAAGAGAAAAATTCCTGGGATTGTCAGAAATCTGTGTGTATAGTGGATAAATGCGCATAATTTGTTGTGAATATATAAGTGAGTTCTCTGGCACATCTGTTCATTTGCATTTAAGAGTAAGAAAGAAAGAAGGGAGAAGATGGATTGATTGATTTTAATGGCATGTCAACTCGTCTCGGGTTACTTGAGACTAAAGAATTACCTTCAATGTTCTTTCGTATTTATTTTGTATTGTTATTAAAGGATCTTTTGTTTGTTTTTTGCTCACAGTTCTATCGAAAACCATGACGCTAGAACTAAGAGGAAACGAGAGAGTTAATCAATTGAAAGTATTTAGATTAAATTGTACTCTGAAGAGAATCTTAACTGCTTGAATATCATTTGGACAAAGAATACTTTGAAACCCAAAAGTTTGACTGATTTATGTGACACTGGAACTTGAAAAAGGAGTTAATCAACAGAGGTGCAAGCAGAACATGTGGAAAGGGGTAAGATCGTACACTTGGAAAAATCTAAGGTACTAGACGAGAGGTGCAAACAGACTATGTGGAAATGGGTAAGATCGTACACTTGAGAAAATCTAAGAAAACATTGATGACTAAGAAATTCTGATATGAGAAAATCTTAATTGCCTAATATTATTTGGATAACTAAAATTTTGGGACAAAAAATGTCTCGTTTGTTTATGAAAATTGTCAGAAAGGAAAAAAAATTATTAGCATTAAAAAAGTTTGGTGATCGACCTGCTGAGAAAAATTTCAGTCGTTTGATAATTTTGAAATTTTTCTTTGGAAATCAGAAATCAGAAAAAGACAGTTATACCCGCCTAGACTTTGAGCTAGACTTCAAATACTGAAGATCTGACTTACTTCTAAACCGGTTATAACTGTGTTGCATATTTCAGTGTCACTGGACTAGGATCGAATGAGAAGGGTAGAAACCGCCGTATACAACCAACGATATAAACAAAGTTTTGTTTCATTTTTAACCCTTAGTGGCTATATTATGTTTTTTGATTAAGCTACATTACTTTGATGCAAAACTAGGAATGTTTACAATTCGATTATTTTTAAATAGAACTATTTGAACCATGGATGAGGCCCCAACAGGTACTAGCACTCCAGGTCAGAATTGACCTTAGAGTAATAACAATAAAAGAGTACTTCACACTCCATAAATCTCCTGTACTTGCTGGAGCCTCACCATCAGATGCAGTTTAGTGCTGGACACCTCTTTTTGTTGGGTTTTACCCCTTATACAGAGGATTCAGTTGGTACATTCTACGCCCTGTTGACAGGGTGGGAAGAAAAATATAGAATGTAAGGTAAGAATAAAAAAAAAAAGAAGGAAAAGTTTGTTTTTTTTTATGTAAAAGATAAGACACGATTGTTAAAAAGAGGAAAAATAAAGAGGATAAAGAAAGAGGATTAAGAAAGTCAATTAAAAAAGGAGGGAAATAACTAAAAAAGGAAAAAAAGAAAACCGAAAAAAAAACGAAGAGAAAAATTTACAAAAAAAAAAAGAGAAGGAAAAGTATTAAAAATGAAATATAAAGAAGAAAGAATCAAAGAAAAACATGGATAATTCAACAAAAACAAAGAAAACGAAGATAGAAAAAGAAAGAATGTAAAAATGAAAGGAAACAAAAGCAGGTTGACGGGCGGTGGGTAAAAAGTAAAAAAGGAATTTTGAGAAAAATTTTTGAACATACAGAATATGTTTCCCACTAAACGTTTTTAAACTCTTCCATCAACATAGACTAAGTCATGGAACTAAAACGAAAACATAGTTTGTCTTTTTTAATGAAACAAGCGTTGATGAATATCATAGACTGTGAAGCAAGAAAAGAAACTTAAGTTCAGTGATCGGTATTACATACCAGCAAGTATTGACATTCATATTTTTCCGTCTGCTTTGGTTTGGAGCTTTCTGATTGGTCAGATAGTTTGTCATCACTTCCAGTATTTTATACTTTTCGAAAAGCAAAAAAAAAACAAACAAAAAAGCAACTATTGTCTTATATATGATTCTTGATACTTGTCAGCTGACATAATTTCTAGGCTCTTCTTCCCCCCCTCTCTCTCTCTCTCTTCAAAACCAATCGTATTTTGATTAATTATTGACAGACGAATAATAAAAATAAGACTGAAATTTCTTGCGTTGGGTGTCGCTGACGGAAAATATCCAAGAAAAACCATCCAAGAATGACTAAGAATAAATGCACAGTGCTTGACATCCACAATGTTGCTTCCCATGACTTCAAATGTTTAACTTGTGGGTATAAAAACTCCTCCTCCCCCTCCTTTAAGTCAGATAAAATAAACGCAATTTTTTCCAAGCAACAGTCGTGTCCATACTACTGTATGGATGCACCACCTGGACGGTGACTAAGCGTTTAGAGAAAAAGCTTGACAGCAATTGCAGAAGGACGCTACGAGCTATACTGAACAAATCCTGGAAAGAACATCCCACAAAACAGTTGCAGTACGGCCACCTATCACCCTTCTCGAAAACAATACAAATTAGACGAACAAGACATGCGGGACACTACTGGAGGAGCAAGGACGAACTCATAAACGATGTTCTCCTATGGACCCCTTCACATAGACGCGCAAGTGTAGGACGGCCAGCTAGAACTTATCTACAACAGCTCTGTACGGACACAGGATGTAGCTTGGAAGACCTGCTGGAAGGGATAGATAATAGAGACGGATGGCGAAAGAGAGAGAGAGAGAGAGAGAGAGAGAGAGAGAGAGAGAGAGAGAGAGTTAAGGAAATCCTTGCGATCAGCACAACATGGTGATGGTGATGATGTGTTAGATTGTACCACTATTGATCTTCTGGAAGGGTGGCTTTGCCATTAAATAACCCACGAAGGTTGAATTGCTATTAAAGAAATCAAACCAGACAAAAGGTTAGAGACACCATTTCCTAGTGCTGAATTCATTTTTTTCCATCTAGACTGGTTGCCACCCAAGACTACAGAGCGCTGTCTGTTCTTTTGTTTTATCCATAGCTAGTTGAAGAAAATATGGAAACATGCTTTGACCAAGGTAATTAATGCGAAGTGACTGCAGAATCGGCTGAAATTCAAACTCGATTCACTGATTTCATTACACGTGGCAGATATAAGAATAAACAAAAGTTGTAGAAATTAAAGTAAGAAAAAAGGGAATGCACGGGAGATATCATCATCATCATCATCATGTCACGCCGCCAGCACGAATATCCCTGACCCTCTCTCGCCACTTCTCCCTATCGTTCATCGCTTCCGGCATGTCTTCAGGGCTACATCCCGTATCCTCACAGAGCTGCTGTATGTATGTTCGAGCTGGCCGTCCTGCTTTTGCTAGGCCATATACGGGGGTCGATTGGAATACATCACTTATGAGCTCGTCCCTGCTTCTCCAGCAGTGTCCTGCAAGTCTGGTCCGTCTAACTTGAATAGTTTTTATGATAGGAGATAGGTGGCCGTATAGTTGGTGCTTTGTAGGGTGTTGCCTCCAGGACTTGTTCAATATTGCTCGCAGCATTTTTGTGCAATTGCCGGCTATCTTTTTTTCCAGCTGTTCAGTTAACGCCCAAGAAGTGCATCCATATAGCAGTATCGATACGACCGCTGCTTGGAAGAAAATATTTTTCATTTTATCGGTCAGGTCCGACTTCCATATGAACGATAGCTTATCGATAGCTGTCCATGCCTTCGTAAGCCACGTGTCGATGTCTTTTTCGGTTAATGAGACACTGCTTCCTAGGTTGGTGAACTTGTTTACTAGTTTCAGAGAGCTTCTGTCTTGTGTGGAAATGTCGCCTGTTTGATTAAAGCACATAACCAAATGTTAAGGGGTTCCGACATGAAATAGGTGGCCCAGTCAGTGGGACATAGAATACGCTGACTACATACCCTGCAGAAAAAAAATGAGTATTCTGAGTATAACACTAAACTGCAACTGATGGTGAGGCTCCAGTTCTAGTGATCTGTAGAGTTTTGACTATCCCTTTATTGCCATTACTCCCGGATCCACTTTAACCTGGAATGGTAGTATCTGTTATGGTCCCATCTATGTGTTAAATAGTAATGGAATTTATCGGACGCACGAGGAATGATCAAATAGAGCCAATCATTGCACTTCTAGAGGTCACTTGAACCAATTGTAAAATCCTATTATAAACGTCGAATTTCTCTCTCGCCTCCATCAACCCTGCGTTCAACATCTGACTGTGGTTCTCTGTGAACTGCTTTCTGGTGACCACCCCGAGACGGCCTGTGAAAACGCTTCCACCACCACAACCACTTTTGCAACACTGCAAACCTAGAAACCTAAAGAGTACAGAGCTAACAACCTTAAGGGGGAAACTGCCGACTACTGTAGAAGCCTACCATGTGCCATTCCAGTTACAAGGACGTATTTTCAACTACCCAGCTGTCCACAAAAGCTTCTTATCAGCAAACCATTTTCTTTCATCTCTTTTCTTTCCTTGAAGAGTAAAATTGTTGAACGAACTGACTGTTGTTGTGCTTTTCTTTCTTCAGACGCTGTCGATTATATTTGCTTTGCTCACAAAGCTAATGTCCATTACCCTTGAAAAACTTTGGATTCACCCAGAATAACTTTCAGGAATACAATCCCCGAAATAGATCTGTTTAAAAATTATTCATATTCGATAGGACGGTATGGAATAAAGTCTTTCTAAAAAATGAAAAAAAAAAACTGTAAATATGACAATACAATGAATATGATTCCCTAACCTCTAGGCATAAAATAACCCTAGACCTTTCGACATACCATTAAAATCAATCAATCAAATGAAATAGGAAACTCATGGGACAATGTAAAACTTGTTCAGGTCTTGCCAGAAGCTATTTCTTTATTTGGAATACTCATAATTTAGATAACAGTATGTATGCTAATAACAAATAGTAACTGTAATGAATACATTAATATATTGTTATAAGGGTTCATCGGAGAAAAAATTGGGTTTAAAATACACGCCTCAGGGCTTTCAGTCCAGTACATAACCACCGAACTTTCACTTTGTTCTTGAAATTAATTTCCATTTTGTTGTTAGAGATCCAGAATTATTTCTTCTGTTTTAATTTTTTTTACTCCAGTAGAGCTGTTCACGAGCATCACCAACCCAATGAACCTTAAACTATACATTTTCTAGACTTTAAACTGCATTCACAGTTTTATTTTTTCCAAAGTAAGCATAACTTAGTATAACTATTTATTCAAAACTAAGATAAGAACGGCAAATTTCCTAGTTTTCCTCCCTAACCACTGAGCCATCAGAAAAAAAGTAGAAATTTTTATTATTTCATTTTTTTTTAAATTTTATTAGGCAGTGAAATAGGCCAGTACAACCTATGCATGTGCTTTAACGAAAAACTTGGTCATATATTGATTTTTGAAGTTTCTGCAATATTAAAGAAATCTTATTGTAGCACTCAGGTCCTGTTGAAGTTCCCTGGTTGAGAAAAAGCAACAATCTTTTACAGGCATTTATAAAATTTAAAAATTTATATTCCGCAATATGATTTGCTTTGAAAAGAATCCACTGAATAACACATTCATTAAACTATTATCAGAGCCTTCAATTCACGTGGGGAACTCATACGATCTATATACTCTCTCTAAAGGTCTAACAAAGTATTTTTATTATTCTATATTTTTCTTCTTTTTTCTTTTGGCAGGGAGTTTCAAAAGCTATATTTCTTAGCACAGTATTTATACCCATATGTTATTCAGGATTTTTCAAGAGTATATTATACTCGTTTGTCTTTAGAAATCTTTTTGTACTGGATCTTTTTTTTTTTTGGCGCATATGTCGCCCCTTTTCCTTTCAGGGACTTCTGGGAGTTTCTGCACTATTTTTATAATTATTTTAATTTTCTTTTTCTATCCACTACATATATTTTTGTTCTTTATCTTTTTTTAACTCTTTTTTTTTCAAAGATAAGTAAACTAAATCCGTCAAAATTGTTTGGTTTGATTTAGTTTTATGAAATATCAACCATTCTTGGTTATATAATACCAAATCCTGTTTTTACATATATATTAAATATATTATTGGTAAACATATTTTTTACATACACACAGTTAAATAATCAAACAGTTCTATTTCTAACAATTCAATTTAGCATAGGTCATTTGCTGGCACAGAGTTTAAATATCAAACAGTTCTATTTGACCCATAGATAGAACCCTATCAAGTGCTACCACTCCGGGCCAGAGTAGACCCGGAAGCAATGACAATGAAGCGGTACTTTGCATTCCCCAAAGCTTTACTATTACATCAGAGTGTTTAGCATGATATCCAGGACACTCATTGGGAGAGTCTTACACCTTTGTAGAGATGCAGTCGGTGTATTCTACAACCTAGCTAACTGAGCAGACCAGAATGGTGTTTGAATTAAACTAACATGACGACAATACTTAGAAAATTTACTTGGAATGATATATATGAGTAAATAAATTACAACATTCAGATATGTAATCACTTTTGAATGTTCCTGCTATTTCTGGAACGAGCAGCAGCAAGCATAGGCCTCCATGTTAATGCACACAAAACGGAATATATGTGCTATAACCAAACGGGGGACATCTCCACTCTAAAAGGAACCCCTCTTAAACTAGTAGACAAATTCACGTACCTAGGAAGCAGCGTCGAATCAACCGAAAAGGACATCGAAACGAGGTTAACGAAAGCATGGACAGCTATCAATAGGCTATCGACTATATGGAAATCAGACCTAACCGATAAAATGAAACGCAGTTTCTTCCAGGCAGCGGTCACATCGATACTGCTATATGGATGCACTACATGGACGCTAACAAAACGACTGGAGAAGAAGCTAGATGGCAATTACACAAGAATGCTGCGTGCAATCCTGAACAAGTCCTGGCAGCAACACCCCACAAGACACCAACTGTACGGCCACCTGCCCCCTATCACGAAAACTATTCAAGTTAGGCGAACCAGACATGCAGGACATTGCTGGAGAAGCAGAGATGAACTCATAAGAGATGTACTCTTATGGATCCCCACACATGGCCGCGCAAAAGCAGGACGACCAGCACGAACGTACATTCAGCAGCTATGTGAGGATACAGGTTGTTGTCCTGAAGACCTGCCTAGGGCGATGAACGATAGGGAGGAGTGGCGAGAGAGGGTCAGGGATATCCGTGCTGCCAGCACGATATTATGATGATGATGATGATGATTATTGAATTACCATGACTAGAAAATTCGACAAACACCTACATGTGACATACGGAACACTGCACAGCTATTTCGACCTTATTAAGTCTCATCAGCAGTGCATACCGTGATCTCCACTACTGGAGATCGAACCAGAAACCACAGAATGCAGAAGCCGAAACTCTAACACTGGGCCACCGGTCCATATCACACAGAAGCGATGCCAAATTAACTAGTCATGTTGAAATGCGCGACCCCTTAACCTAATGTGTCTTGAAGGTACGTGTTCCCTCCAGCGGACACGGTCACCTCCGGGGCTACGTCTTCCCAAGTCGGTGTTATTAATCCATATAACATTAACCTCATTGGCTGGAAATGAAATTATATTTTTTATATTTAAATAGAGGAATTGATGTTATATTTTTATTGAATTACCATGACTAGAAAATTCGGTAAACACCTACATGCAACATACGGAACACTGAACAGCTGTTTCGACCATATTGGCTCTCATCAGCAGTGCATATATATGTATATATATTTGATTGAACATAAGAGACATTTTTTGTCTACCTATTTTTTTTTTTTTTTTTTTTTGTTAATCCTTTCGAATTGCCGTATTGATCTTATAATATTCGACAGTAATTGGTTGATAAACCTTCTATAATTAGTTAGTTCCCAAGTCCTTTCTGCCCAACTTTGGGCCATCATCAGGGGAGGATATATTACAAAAGTAATGTAACTTTTGTATGTACATTACTACATTGTAAGAATGAGCGTTTGTACTGTTGTATTGTATAGCGTTTACTTTTCGAATTTATATCTATGAATAGCGTTAGTAGCTAAAGACATTTAAGTACATTAGCACTGGTTTCAAAATTAATTCTATTCAGTTTGGGTTGTATGTTCCTCATATGTAGTGCCTCGAGAATCTGTAATATTTTTCTTCTTATTTTGTTGCCCTAATATTGTTGTGTTTTCGGTAAGAATTTTTCGTAATTCTGTTGTTGGACATGGATGTTTTTTTTTAAATGCTGTGCTACGGAATTTGTATCAGAAAGGTGTATTGTAAGTTTTCTCAATAGAGTAGTTGAGGTTAAACCGACATATATATTATTGTTTTCAGAGATACAATCTCCTAAAGGACATTTAAATTGATATATAACGTTGGTTTTTTACAAAACTCCAATCGAAGGAGAGGAATTATTTTTAATGACTAAGTTGGGGGTTTTGAATTTATTATAGTATATTATAAGTTTTATTTTCTTATTAGGATCAGTGGGGAGTATGTTTCTTTGAATCAATGTTTTTAATATTTTTCATCTGATTTATCATTGTATAAATTATAAATCAGAAGAAAAAATATTAAATAAGGTGAATTTTGTCAAAGGACAATAGCACTGTTTAATGTTGGAGTGTTTACAGTTGCACCTGTAGCAGAAAGAATTTCAAATTGTTATTTAGCGCGTTAATTAATTTGACCGTTGTGGTATCGATCTCATATTTTCGCCCAATGAGGATGATTTATCCCATTCTGCCCGAATGACTTTCCCGGATAATATAAAAGGCGGAGAAAACACGTACTATTCCTCTCCTCACATAACTTTCAAGCAGGACGGACCGATCCTTCTTTTCTCTTTAACTCCGGCAGCAGACCACATCACCATAAGGAGAGCACATCCAATTTATGGACCGTTATTTTCTTAGAATTCATTCCATAATCTTTTGTTCATCCCTCCTAGATCAACGGATCCCAAAAGCATTAAATTGGATGTTTAATTCCGCCTCTGATATCAGCAATTCAATTCTTGCTTTGTCTTCAGCAACTCAATTCTTGCTCTGACTAAATCAACTAGACCTCGAACTTCTGGCTAAATGCTAAATCCCTGCTCAACTATGTACAACTGTCCTTCTTATATTATTACTCACAGCACAAGGAAAATATCCTCTCAAGGTGTCATTAAAACAACCCTTTTGAAACTTATCAGTATTCTCGTCGTCTCATTTATTTTCTTTCTTTTAATATAAGTAAGTAAAGTTGGCTCCCTTTTCGATAGCTACTACACTAAGGTGTAGGGGAGGGCGCTACTCCTTCCCTGGATTGCTCTACTTTACCCTTGATCCGTACCTTATAATGCTGAGTGTTAAGCAAGGAGGCATCAAGTACCATTTTTTGAGTCTTTGGTATGACTCGACCTGGGATTGAACCCAGGTCTCCCGGGCCATTAGCGAACACTCTAACCCCAAGGCCAATATCCGGTTCTTTTAATATAACAAGAGGCAACATGACTCATCCACCTTAATTACCATTTTTGTATAAATGGTAACATTATCTGGCTTCTTGTTATACACTTTTTTCAAGGAAATCAAAAGTGATGGGTCCTAACACTTTCCAGAAGCTGGCCCCAGCGCACAGGACATTCCTTTTGATAGTCAATGTGTTTCCACTTCATAATCTGTCTTTTGGTTTGGACTCGGAGTGGCAAAACTATGTTTACTCTATCTGTAAATATTTTTTTAATAAAAAATAGACTGTCTTTTTAACTCAGGCTCGTTGAGGCAAACCTATATTTAGACCATCTATAAACATTTTTTTACTAAAAAAATAGACTGTCTTTTTGACTCAGGCTCGCTGAGGAAAACCTATATTTAGACCATTTGTAAACATTTTTTTACTAAAAAATAGACTGTCTTTCTGACACTGGCTCGCTGAGGCAAACGTATATTTAACCCATTTGTAAACATTTTTTAGGAAAAAATTCCCCTTATCCATTGCCTGACCATCGTATGTAGTAATGATGTATAAATGCAAAATTAAGATCAATAATTTTGATCGTTTTATAACAATCAATCTTTCTGATGTTATTTTATTTTTACCTCATAAGTCTTACACAAACACATGTATGTACGTATGTTAAAATATCTTGCATATCCACAGTTCATAATGCTAAAACGATGGTAATCGGTAATAAATAAAACAAAACCAATGCACAAGCAATTATAACAATATTACGTAAAATATTACACACACACACACACACACACATATATATATATATATATACATATATATATATATACATATATATATATGTATATACATATATATATATATACATGAACTAGAGAGGGTATCTACCAGACTGTTCCTGTTCAAAACACGCTACAAAAAGTAGCGCCTCTGCAGTCAAAACAGATTACTGCACCAGTGATGTGTATATATATAGAGAGAGACAGACAGACAGACAGACAGTGACAGAGAGATAGAGATAATGATGATGTGCACGTAGTGTAACGGTTATCGCTGTAAGGAAATAGACTGAATTCAAAACCTGAGAAGTGTTGTACTGGAGAATCTGTGGCATATCGGTATACTATTCTTCAATTCTAAGATCATCCAAAAAGTGTATCTGGTTCTACAAAAGCCTTCGCCGCTGTAAATAGATTATCTGTGTAGCTAGTCCAATGGCTAACATCTTTAACTGAACTATTGTTCTAACTACTGCGATTAAATATGTCGTGAGCAATAGATTAGTTTATGATATATATATATATATATATATATATATATATATATATATATATATATATATATATATTATCATCAAGTCCCGCTGACAGCACTTAATTACCTGACCCTTTCTCGCCATCAATCTCAATCATCCATCAGATCCTTTAGACCGCACCCAACGTCCGCACAATGATGATGGATATAAGTCTTTGTTGGTCGGCCAACATTAGAGTGCCAAGAATAGAATTCCATAAAAGAACGTCTCTCATGACTTCGTCCTTACTTCTCTAGCAGTGCCCAGAATATCTCATTCGTCTTACTTGAATGGATTATGATATGGGAGGCAAGTGACCATACAGTTACTGTTTTGTGAGCTGTTGCATAGTTATCCAGTCCCGCTTGACACTGGATAACAGTCTCTGAGGGTGGAGAATAATTTTGAGTCACACAAGCGTATAGCAATTGAAACCATGGAAGCAGCATGGTGGATGTGAAGTAAGAAGGATGTATCTAAATACGAGTAAACGGCACGCTCCATCAGATGCTGGGCGAAAAAACATCAGTGATCAACGGCCAGGATCAAACATTTCAGTCAAGAAACTACTGCTACTCATCTATAAAGGTGGCGTCTATTTATGAAACACAAAAAAAAAACTAACGAAAGAATACTAATTACACACACACACACACACACACATATATATATATATAAATACATAAAAAAACTAATGAAAGAATGCTAATTATTTATATATATATACACACACATACACACACATATATATATATATATATATATCACTTATGACCTCGTCCCCGCTTCTCCAGCAGTGTCCTGTGTGTCTGGTTCGTCTAAATTGGATAGTTTTCGTGATGGGAGATAGGTGGCCGTATAGTTTGCGCTTTGTGGGGTGTTGCCTCAAGAACTTGTTCAATATTGCTCGCAGCATTAATTGCCGTCTAGCTTTTTCTCCAGCCGTTTTGTTAGCGTCCAAGGAGTGTATGGCCGAGCAAAAGCAGGACGACCAGCTCGAACATACATACAGTAGCTATGCGAGGATACGGGATGTATCTCTGAAAACCTTCCAGAGGCGATGAACGATAGGGAGAAGTGGCGAGAGAGGGTCAAGGATATTCGTGCTGGCGGCACGACATGATGATATATATATATATATATATATATATATATATATATATATATATATAATTCTTTTCGCTTGTTTGCATTTTACCTAGTTATCTATAGACTCCAAGGCTAAAGAACCAATCTTGAAACTTGTCATGTGAACAAGGAATGCTTTAAAGATATTTTTGAGGAGTTGAGAGTAGTCCGGTTTTCTTTATTTGCATATTTGAGTTATTTTAGTGATGATTTTATTCGGCTTTCTTTCATAAATGCGATTTCAAAGAATTCAGTCAACCTAAAAAAAGAAAAAGAAAAAGAAAACGTACATGCTTGGGAAGAAAATCATATAAAGCAATTAATTGTTGAATAATTTTTTTATTTTGAAAACAAGATATTATCTTTATCCGGAGCAACACAGGGTGAATCTGATAAATACAGTATTTCCTAGCATATACACTGTATAGTTTACAAAAGTATTTGGACAACTTCCACTCACTGCAACCCTTCCGAGCTACATACCTGTCGATAGCAAGCTTTATTACATAACATTCTAGTCATAATACGCGATGTGACATTACTAATATATATATATATATATATATATTGTCATCCACAGACAGACTGTTTCGTTCTATCAGAACTCTTCAGTGTGGCTAGACACGCAGGACGCTCGAAGCCGGGATCGAAACCCATCCAACTTTACGTTAGACGGCTCGGCCAACACGCAGACTACGTTTGGCTAAGGGAATTTTTAAGGTATTTATGTAGCAACAGCAGCAGCGTTCGTTTGTTTACATTTTTATACCCTATCGACTGCCAGAGTGCTCAATTCTTTCGAAGAGCTTTGCATTATGCAAGCGGTGGCCGACAATTCCTTCGCCAGAGTGCTCAACCCCCATATATATATATATATATATATATATATATAAGGGTGAGTCATTAGATATCCGTACTGTACGTTTGTTCTAATCTTATACCAAAATGTGGATAATTACTGATTCAACTTTGTGTTTGTGTATATATATATATATATATATATATATATATATATATATATATATATATATATTCTTTTATATATATATATATATATATATATATATATATATATAAAAGAATAGTCCGCCAACATTCAACGTTTCGGTTTTTTATTAAACCATCACCAGGGTGATATTTCTATGTGATGATACGTCTCATTAAAAAATTATTTTCAAATGATAAAATTTAAGCAAAAATGAGAAAATTTTTAACGTTCTATTATTGTCTACAGCATTCCATTTAAACATGTACGTGACGAAATAAGTGTTGCCGGTGATGACCTTCTTCTGTAAAAAAGTACCAAATACAATATATATATATATATATATATATGGTGATTGTCACTTCTTTAATATATATATATATATACATATATATATTGTAATTGACACTTATTTGAAGAAGGCCATCTTCTCAATACCACAAAGAGCAGCAGTGGCATGCCTGTGGCTCCTCAAGTAAACTTCACCTTTTGTAAGCCCTCTTTCCAACTGAAATCCGAATGTAGAATCTGTTCTTCTTTCTTTGGTGAGACGTGATGCGTGATTCTTGTATTTAGACAAGACGAGACAAAAAATAAAAAGAAAGAAAAAAGATGTCTGCCTTGGGAGTTCCGACTCAAAATAGTCGATTCGTAGTAATCTGAAACCCTTGTGACCCAGGCCGAAGTAACTGGCCAGTTTTTGTCTTTATCCAACATATACATGTTTCCTCTCACGTTAAAATGACCATGTATCACACTGTATCCACCTCCCGAAAATTAAGGGAAACCCTATAATATATGATACGATAAATTTACCAGCGATAAATTTACATACAATGAATTTACCGACGATGAAGTTACCAAGAATCATACTGTGCTAGTATATATACATATACACATACAGATAGAATAGTCCCTTCTTATATATATATATATACATATATATATATATATATATATATATATATATATATATATGTGTGTATATGTGTGTGTGTGTGTGTGTGTGTCATATCACCCTTCGTGGATTATTTAATATCAAAGCCATATTTGTGGTAACAGTAGTGATACTATTTAATCCATTGCTAGGGATATATAGGTTGATAGTTCCCATCATTTTAATGAATACAATGCAAATATATAAATGTGTGTGTGTGTGTGTGTGTGTGTGTGTGTGTGTGCATACTTCTTAATACCCGGACTGTCAACTTCAGCCTTGGGTAAAATTAGCGTAAGCCAAAAAAAAAAGTCCAATTTTTTTTTGGCCTACGCTAATTTTTTTTTTTTTTAAAGTCGAATACTGAAAAGTATACTGTACTCCAAGAATACAAGTAACTATAGTAACATATAATGAAGAGTCTTAATTCTTTCAGTATTGTTATGCTTTCTTAAAATTCAGAACGGAAATATGTTACACAAAAGTATTCCTTGAGGCATTCAAAGAAATACATCATTTAACTTATATAACTTTACAAATATTAGCAGCATAAATCGTCGTCTTTGCAACTGATTCTTGAAAGCATATTCTAAGACAGTCTCAGACCAAATTACCCAACACAATACAACAAAAAAGAAAAGAGATCAAATCAGGAACTACTTAAGTATATGACTTTTTATGTTCGTTGATTTCATTCACAGAATTTGTTTTTGAATTGGTCTTTTAACTTCATTAACAGGTCCGATAGGTAAGGACAGGGTTCCTAAAATTCTCCCAATAACATTTGACATTTTTTCCATGCAAAATATTGTCAATGGGGAGGATTTGGGTTGGTTTCTTTGTTTAATGGCATATGAACCTTTGTTGGTTATTTAATGCCAAAGCCATCGTTCTCGAAGAATAGCTGGGAAGATAAGGGGTTCGTTCCTTTCCCAAGGGTATTTGTCCGAAGTGAATGTAATAGCGCGACTGGAGTTCGAACTCGCTTACTGTGATTCCGCCGTCCATTACTGTAACCATTACACCACAAGGTAAAATTTCTGATATAGGCTCTTGATATACGATGGTTATTCAAAATGTTTAAAGCTTCAACAAGACAGAAGAGCCACTGTTGAACATTTTTAACTGGGATATAAGGAAGCTGGGGATAAGCAAGCTGTCTGAATGATGAATTCAAAGAATGCTGAGATCTTTGGGATGAGTAAGCTATCTGCAAGATGTGTCCAAAAAATGCTGACGCAAGAAGATAAGCTAAAAAGGGTTGATGTTTCTGGGACTCTTCTGATTCGAAGTAAAGCTTAGAAATTTACGAACGATCCTCGTAATATGCAAATGTGTCCTTATTTGTCAGTCATTATTAAGAAAAATAACCACGAAATTGCATTGCCAGATTAAAATCATATTTTAATACCTATGAATTGGGTATTATATCTTGAAAATACTCTTAAATGAGATGTTTTAGGTTTGAAAAGTAAGCTTGTTTTAAAAAAAATATATGTGCCTTTTAGGTTAAAAAAATGACAATCGCTCCTCAACCTCTGACTGATATCGCCTTTAATTGATAAATCTTAATATAAAAATGCAACATTACCCACTCATTACCCCAAAATAGTTCATGAAACAGAGAAAATATCAGAAAATGGCGTTTTTTGCTCCAAATTCTTTACTCAGAAATTGATTTGGGCCAAAAATTGATATACTACAACTATTTCTAACTTTTTATGATAAAGAAGACAGTTGTTTATATTCTTATAGGACAGACTACTAAAAAATATTGAACGATTTTTTCGACATATTTTATTGAAGGCTGAAGTTGACAGTCTGGCTATTTAAGTAGTGTGTGTGTGTGTGTGTGTAAAGAATAGATTTACGTTAACTGTAAAGAAAAATGCTCAATACTTTTAAATAGAGCAATATGTTATTAAAACTCAATAATTTTTCCTACTCCACGAATTTTGCAAATTCGATTCTCTGATCGGCAGTAAAATGACGAAGAAGGTAATCTTTTTCCTTGCTTGAACATTACAAAAATATTAAAATAAAAAAATCAATATGTAAGCGGAAAAAATGATTTCCTCCAGGTCATTCAATTCACTTTATTGCTTACCTAAGGATCGGATGTATGAAACACGGGTGTTGGAGCATTCTTTGGTAAGTTTTATAATTTTATATTACTTATATATTGTCAAAACTTGTTTTGTTAAAAGAATTAACCAGTTTATGAATAGTTAAAAGAGGAAGAAGGAAGAACACGGTAATTATAAATATGCTTTTTATTAAATAAATTATCATAAATAAAAAAGCGGGAGTTTGTAGCTGAAAGAACTTCGTATTTTTGTTTGGCGCGTAATTTAAGTTGACCGTTAGGGTCGCCGAATATTTTCCCCCAATCAGGATGACTTATCCTATTCAGCCCAGACCATCTTTCCGAGCAGCACCAAAAATTGGGAAAAGCCGCCAAAACCCTTTTTCTTCCTTAGAACTCTTCAATAATTACAGATGTCTTACTGTCTGCTCTTCAATAGCGGCAGCAGCATCCCACCACTATGAGGAGAGCCATCTAATTTATGGACTCCTTGCGTCTGTTCTTCTAGACCAAGGGGTCCTAGTTGAATATGAATTAGATGATACTCTATAACAACTTCCTACATTCTTTCCTTCCTACGAGACTTGCAGCATACCAGCATAAACCCTTTATCTCATGCTGCCATTAAAACCTTCATATAAAACCTAACGGCGTCTTCGTTCTTTTCCACCACCTTTATTTTCCATCAACATTTAGTGAGGGGATAACAACCAACGTAACACCAACATAACCAACGTAACACCAACATAACTTGATAATAATATCCCATCGCTAAAAGTTACGCCTCTTGAACCGTGAATCAGCCAACGAACGTGAAGAGGGAAACTTTGATTACAGGCAGACAATCAATTTCAGAGACGAAAGATTTTATGAATGAACAGAGGGGAAGATTTGAATGCTGTTAGATTGGGGGAAAGACTGAGAAAGTATGATATCTTCAAGCAGGGGTTATTTTGAAAAAGACAGATATTGAATATTTATTTTTGTTTACCTTTACGCTTGGAGCGATACCGAATAAGTGCAGAGAACAGGATGTTCACTCTGAGACATTCAAAGAAATCTAGTTCGATACATTGTTCCAGTTTAGAATAAAAGTGAATTTAATTAGATTTATGGAATCAAACAGAAGCGTTCGCTCCGAAAATAATAAATGTTTCCGGCCGAGCCTTTTGATCCACCAGACTGATATATATAAATAAGGCCCCTTTTCAGCCAGCAGAGAGAGTTGTGGGGGAAACATGTAATCAGTTATTTAAGTGGATATGCATGTGAATGAGTTTTCGTCCGTATTTTTCGTCCGTATTTTACGGTTATTGCTCTCAATATTATTTCTACCTTAAATACAATACAAATTTTTATAATCGCGTAAAAGAAATGGAACAGGACACAACGACCATTAAACAACAAACAATTTAATATACATAAAACAGAATGCGAAAACAAATAAAAAACATAATTTGTAAATGGCCTTTGTGGAAAATAGAGTTCAGCTATTGTGTTACTTATACCCAAATAGTGGATCACAAAATCGTCGACATTGTTGCAGGAGTACTACAAGGAGACACACTAGCCCCGTACCTCTTTATCATCTGTCTAGACTACGTGCTTAGGACTTCGATCGACAAAATCAGAGAAAATGGCTTCGAGCTGACTAAGAGAAGAAGCAAAAGGTACCCCGCAAAAACAATCACGGACGCCGACTACGCTGATGACTTGGCGTTACTGGCGAATACGCCTAATCAAGCAGAGACACTACTGCATAGTCTGGAACGAGCCGCAGCTGGGATTGGCCTCCATGTCAATGCACACAAAACTGAATATATGTGTTACAACCAAACGAGCAACATTGCCACACTAGACGGAGCCTCTCTGAAACTAGTAGACAAATTCACCTACCTAGGAAGTAGCGTCTCATCAACCGAAAAAGACATCGACACACGACTGACGAAGGCATGGACAGCTATCGATAGGCTCTCGATCATATGGAAGTCGGACCTAACCGATAAAATGAAACGTAGTTTCTTCCAAGTAGCGGTTGTGTCGATACTGCTATATAGATGCACTACATGGACGCTAACTAAGCGGCTGGAGAGGAAACTAGACGGAAATTACACAAGAATGTTGAGAGCAGTATTGAACAAGTCCTGGTGACAACACCCCACGAGACACCAACTATACGGACACTTGCCCCCCATCACGAAAACTATACAAGTTAGACGAACCAGACACGCGGGACACTGCTGGAGAAGCAAGGACGAGCTCATAAGCGATGTACTCCTGTGGACCCCCATATATGGATGTGCAAAAGCAGGACGACCAGCACGAACTTACATACAGCAACTATGTGAGGACACAGGATGTAACCCTGAAGACCAGCCGGAGGCGATGAATGATAGGGAGAAGTGGCGAGAGAGGGTCAGGGATATCCGTGCTGGCGGCGCGACATGATGATGATGATTTTGGAGCCTAAATATTTTCTGTTAATTGACTTCCGATGCTATTTTTCTAGAATGTTCTTATTCTATGTTTTAGCTGATTGGTTGAAAAATATAAAAATGTAACTTAAATGCTAATGCAGTTTTGATCCTAAATTTCTAGAATGTTCTTATGTATGTTTTTATTGTTTAATTTAAGACTAGGAAAAATGTGTATCCCATAGAGTTCACAGAGTTCCCAAAGTTCACGACCCCAGCAGACCTTGCGACAAAGACTACAACGCTAACAGAAAAAGTCAGATCCCAACTTGCAAAGATCAATGAATAGATGTCTTGACTGACAATTCTTATCAGTTAAAATTTGTATATGATTTTCATGTTATAAACTTGGCGGTCTCTCTAAAAAAAATCAAGCGGTGTTAAATCTGGTGAATTCAGTCGATATTTAACCACTAATTTTTGTCTAGTCCGTTAGTCTGTGACAGTGAAAAAGTATTTAGCCACATGACATAAACTTTACCTTGAAGGTCTTCTCATAAAATGTGGTCGAGTCCACAGGCTTTATATGATAATATATTCATGACGATATATACCACACTTTTTTCTAGAATGAAACATTGTAAGGAATTATTTATCTTGTACAAGCTTATTTTGAACATTCTTAACCAAACTTGTTACTTGTAGACTTGTCACTACATTTTTAGACTGACTCCTGGCCAGGTTAACAATAGATGTAACAACTTTTTATAGTTATAACTACATTAGCAGTCGTCATGGGAGAAAGATTTACCGAAATCCTTTCATTTTAAATCCCATCAAAGATAGATAGATAGATAGATAGATAGATAGATAGGAACAAAATAAATGCAGCCCAGTCGGCTGGGGTTGTACAATATACCGACTGCATCCCTGCAGAGGGGTAAAACCACCCCACAAAGAGTGTCCTGGATATGACACTAAACAATCTGATGTTGAGACTCCAGTAATGCTGGAACTTTAAGGAACGTGGAGTTCCACTTCAATGCCATCGCTCCCAGATCCACTTTGGCCCGGAGTGGTAGCACCTGATTGGGTCATATCTTTGGGTCAAATAGAAATGTTTGATATTTAAACTGAGGACAAATAAATGACTTACGCTAAATTGAATTGTTAGAAATAGAACTCTGATTATCTAACTGTGTGTGAACAAATGACTAATGTTTAATTGAATTGCTAGCAATACTTGGAACCATTTAACTGTGTGCAAATGAATGAGTAATGTTGAATAGAATAATTAGTGTTAAATAGCAATATTTGTAACTACTTTACTGTCTGCAAACAAATGATTAATATTGAATAGAATTATAAGCCTACATTTTCTTTTTTTGAATAGAGGAATTATAATGTGAATTGAATTATAAGTGTTAAATAGTTATAATTGAAACCATTTAATTGAGAAGGAATAATGGTAATATTAGTGTGCAAACAAATTAGTTGTAACACATTTAAAAATGAAATCACCGACAAATTAATCTCTTACATATCATACATTTCTATTTAAATGTGTGCGAACAAATGATTGATGTTAAATTGTTACTGTTACGTAGCAATAACTAAAACCATTTAACTGTGGGCCAAAAAAAATTAGCACATGCTCTTTTTAAAATGTTATCAATAAAATGTGTTTACAAATCATATATACTTAATATATATGTAAAAATAGCGTTTGTCATTAAATAAACTACAATGGTTTATATTCCATAAAAACCAAACTAAACTAAACCAAACCAAAAAATAATGACCGTTTTTAACTACGAACCTTAAAATCGTCAATACCCTGCGCAGACACAACTTTATTAGTTAACGTAAGCACAGTTGAAGTCGACACTGCCTGTTTTTTTTCCATCTGTGGTCAAAAGAATTAACAAATTACCTGAGGCCATTTTTGATTTTGTGCTCATTGGTTTGCAACAGCTGACACATATATTAATGTAAGATTTGGAAAAATACTATTCGAAAAGAATTAGTTTGATTAGTAGAGAGAAGGGAGTAGGAACTCTGTAGCATATTGACCTTCGACCGAGCCGTCAATCAAGAAACAGGTGCATCCGGTCGAAGATATCACCTTGACCTGTGGACGAGTTGAATTCGGTGCGGATGCGACGCCCACAAGAAGCAGGTGGATGTCAAACAATTATATAACGAGGTGCCACAGACGGCTTGAGATAGTTGGAGTCAGTTAGTTGGAGTCAGTTGCAGTTGGGGTTCGAGTTGCAGTTCGAGGCAGTGAGAACCAACTTCAGACAGAGGGCTTGCGGCCCTCAGGACCCCGGTTGAGCAGCCCAGCAGAATGAGAAAGAAGTGCTGCAATAGTCAGAGGAGCTTGGGGCCGATATGTTGCAGTCTGTTCCGTTTCCAACTCACCTCACACACACAACCCTTTCACAACCCTTTCGAGAATAAAGTGTGAGAGGTATATTTTTCTAAAGAAGTGTCTTCGTTCGTCATTATTGTTGATTATCTTTCCGCATATATATGTATACGTATAGTTGTATCACGGCTATACAACAATCGATTCCAAACTACATCAGTTTTTGTCGTATAGTTTGTGAAGTATGAGGTCTTGTATCATTCCGCTACAAAAAAGTTCCCTTTCTTTTCAAAACTTTTGTTGACCAACAGCAGATTTTGATATATTCATTTCAAATCATGACAACAAGGCTTTCACGATGGGCTGACCACGTTGCAAGAAGCTGTAATGGAGGAATCCATTACAGCATCATTAAAAGAGCAAGGAGATCCTTTTGGATTATTTGGTTTTGAAAAGGTTTATTGGTTGGTTGGAATGTCTAATCTTGTTGGTGTTTTATGCAGATATCAGTTTAACAGCTATGATCAATTATAGAGAATACAAGGAGGTGCCTGTGGTGTAATGGTTATCGTCGTAGGAAATGGACACGGTGACACGAATTCAAATCCTGGACCATGATAAATGAATTCCACAGCGCACTAATACTCTTGGGAAAGGTATGAATTATCCTCCCTCCAGCTATGGGTAAATTTTTGGCAGATCGGGTTCTTTAGCCTTGGTTAGGCAACAAGTCTAGGAGAAGGAAAACTCTAAATTCAAACCTGTTAAACTCCGCTTAAAAAATTGACCTTGTGTCATATCCTACTCATGCGGAGGAGTTGGTAAATACATATAGAGAATACAAAATAATCTTCACAATGATTTTAAAAAGGTAAAAACTTTATTTTCTCAAACAGGTATATCTTAATCCACACATGGGACCTTAACTGGTACTATCACTCCAACGAAGGAATGACTCTACACTCCGCAAAATTCCAGAACTGGAGCTTCCCCATTGGATATAGTATTGTGTCATTCTCAGGATACCTTTTTTGTTAGGTGACGTATTAGCCCACGCCAGAGGATGCAGTCACTATATTCTCAGTCTCGCCGTTAGGGTGGGTTTTGAAAATATCGATCAGAGAGCATGATTATTGACTCCAAAAAATCCACGTTCCAAATAATCAAACAAAAACCGTTTTTCGTCAACCGTAAGCTCACAATCAAGAAAGTAATCATTTTTAAACAAATTAATGAATTGCAGTAAGTTTCTAGTCGTGCAAGCAACTGTTCATGTCAAATCATGGGGTAGCCACTTCTGTCTTTTTCTTTACTTTTCCGATGCGTATCAAATGTCATATTATTAATGTATGGATTATGTAATATTTATTTCAAAATGAGCCATGATGGCTACTCTAAAGTTGTTTTCGGGTGATGATTTTCGACCACGATCAGGCTTGTCTTGAAGATTCAAATCTCCAAAAGTGAAATTCTGGAACTTACAACACACGGTTTTTTCTGAAGCTCACTCTAACCTCATCACCAACACTTCGTTTTGAAGCTCACTCTAACCTCATCACCAACACTTCGTTTTGAAGCTCACTCTAACCTCATCAACATCAGCACTGCTATTGTTGCTTATGCCTTCTTCAATACAATGTCTGCAACTCATGAAACATAACAAGGAAATTGGATTTATTCATATTCGATTCGATAACCTATTTTTTTTTTAAATTAATAAAATTTTTAATAAGAGGAGACGCAGAATTTTAAAATGTACACAGAAACAAAAGTAAATTATGCAAAAAATCGATTGCAATAATGCGGTTCAAAAACAGCTCATGAATTGTGCTCAAATCTGATAGATAGATAGATAGATAGATAGATATCTTCCTTTCGCGCACAGTGTATGAGAGTCCCCCAGTATAATTGAATATGAACCGCTTGACTGCACACCCAGGTAATTTTGCTAATAGTGGTGACGGCTTCTTTAGATGCAGCAACGCTTCATTTTTTTCTTGGATGAACAGTTAGCAGAAGAAATGTTCACCAATGTGCCACATAATCTTTAAAACAAACACTCTGAAGGCTTTGATTTCAGAGTTTTTCCTTCTCCTGGACCGGGTCCCTGGCTAATGCTCCGTCTACCCTACTATTTTACTCTTATCTGGGGGAATGAGATGGATTCATGCCTTCCCCAAGAGCATTAGCTCAAAGTGAAACAGTCTCGTCCAGGACTTGAACCCAGCTTGTCGAGTCCATATGTTTACAACGATAACACATATGCCACTCGTGCCTCCGTGATACATAGATTTTCTCCTTTCAATATAATAAAACATTTGCCTATTTGTATTTCTTTGATTTTTAATTATTACATTTTATATTAATTGTTAAATAATGGTTTTGTAGACAAGTAAGAATCTAATCGTTGAACGTTACTTTATACAAAAGTGTTTTGTTTATCATCCTGAGAATTTGAATGATGAATTAATCTTTGCTGCACATTTAGCTATGGACGTATAAAGGCCAAAACGTCATGCGTCTGTCTTCATCAATTACATGTTATTTGGTACAATGCTGCGAGGGACAGGAAACTACATTGATTAATCTAAAGCTGAATTGATATACATTGAACAAAAGACATCTGTCAAGTAAATGCTCCACAAGATAATTAAATCGTAAATTATTTACATTCAAGGGAGGCAACCCGAGAAATATTCGTTTCATAAAGTCAGTGTGCAACATAAGTAATCTGAATTAAAAAGATTGTTTTTTGCACAAATTTCATAAATTATAACCCCGAGTAGCGATTTAAAGTAGAAACTAAAATCTTGTGACGGTCCAAATTTCTCAAGATGACATTTTTCTTTCTTTGTTACCTTTATCAAAAAGTACATATATTATCATTAAACTATGGTTAAAGTTCGCACTGAAACTTAGAATATACTGACTGTATCCCCTGCAGTAGGGTAAGGTCCCCCTAAAAAGGAGTGTTCTGTATATGACATTAAACTGCATTTGATGGCGAGGATCCACTTCTTGATATCTGGAGAGTGTGGATTACTCCTTTCATTGCCATTTCTCCAAGGTCCATTCTGACTTAGGGTGGTAGTACCTGTTAGGGTCCTATCAATAAGTCAAATAGATCTATTTAAAAATCAGTCGTATTTGATTGGACCGTGAGAAAAAAAAAACTCTAAAGAAAAAACTACACAAAAATGTAAATATGAATGTGCAATGAACGCGATTCCCAAACATCTAGGCATAAAATAACCTATGTTAGTATGCCTTTCCAATCAGTCAATAAATCATATGGCAAAAGTATTGCTATTATGTATGCGAGGCTAATCACTAAGGAGGAAGTATCTAAATATATAAAAAGAAAAGGCAAAATCAAAAAGAAAGAAAGAAAGAAAGAAATGATGTGAGGGAGGGAGGGAGGGAGGGAGGGAGGAAGAAAAATAAGCAAGTGAAGTAAACGTTACCGGTATGGAAAATGCAATTGGCACACCAAATTCAAATTGCAGCTGAGGTTGTTCATGTTCAGTTCACATTAATGCCCTAGGGAAATATATAAATCCACTTTATCTTACCCTCTGTCCCACCAGCGTATATAATGAATATATATATATATATATATATATTGTCACTAGCCTACCAAAATAATTGACAATAAACAGAGTGGGTGTGTGAGCATTTTGGCAAATCTCTCTCATAAATTGGGTAGGTAAGAACCCAAGCAGCAGAATCAAAATTCGTTATCCACACAGTTAACTTCGACTCGAGTCAATAATAATAATAATAATAATGACCATTTTGAGATACAAACCGATCATCCAATCCCAACCAAAACGCCATATCTAGTTCGAATTATAAGGGAAAAACGTGTTATCTGTTAGATTTTTTTACACATCTTTTGGGTTACTAAATATTAGTAATTCATTTTCAAATGCACATTAAGTTTTCAACTTTGCTTTCACCTTTGCAGTCCCGATGGTTTGGAGAGAGCCGCGAAACCACGCAGATGATTGTTATTTTTTTTAACTAATATAACTGGTTTCAATGCATCTTCTAAGAAAAAGATCCAATATCCCAACCTTCGATCTGCTCTGAGACCCGTTCCCCATTCAGATGATCTTCCAGTACCCACACCTCCAGTAAATAAGGATCTTCTTTCCTCATCAGATGAAGAAATGCCTTCAACGGAGGATTCTGCCGCGTCAATATCTTTGGAAGATATTGAGTCTACATATTCAGGAACAAGTGGCAATGAGCCACACTGGATCACGCAAGAAGACCTGAATGATCTTGTTCGTGATTTGTATATGTCAAAACAGCAGTCAGAGCTCTTGGCTTCTCGGCTTAAACAGTGGAACCTAGTCCAGGAAGATGTAAGGATCACCAGTTTCAGGAATCGGAACAAAGACTTTGCTTCCTTTTTCGACATGGAAAATAAGTTGTGCTACTGCACAAACATACCTGGCTTGTTTACGTACTTGGTTTGCCACATGATCCTTCAGACTGGCGTCTTTTCTTAGACTCTTCCAAGCGAAGTCTCAAAGGTGTTCTTCTGCACAACGGGAATAAATATCCCAGCATTTCCATTGCACACTCTGCCCATCTAAAGGAGTCCTATGACAATATAGAGCTTCTTTTAGAAGCTATTAAGTATAGCGAGTACCAATGGAGTCTGTGTGGGGACCTCAATGTCATTGGTCTTCTTATGGGTATGCAAGCGGGCTTCACAAAGTACTGTTGTTTTCTCTGTCTCTGGGATAGTCGAGTTGTATCCCAGCATTACGAGCAGAAAGACTGGGGCTCTAGAACCACTTTTGTTCCTGGCGAACACAGCCTCAAGGAGAATCCTCTGGTGGACATGAATAAGGTGATTCTTCCTCCTCTTCACATCAAGCTTGGTTTGATGAAGAATTTCGTGAAGGCGTTGCACAAAAATCGTGCTACCTTCCAACACTTGTCTACTGTGTTCCCAGGTCTTAGTGCTGCTAAGCTCAAAGAGGGCATCTTTGTCGGACCTCAGATCCGAGAAGTGCTGAAGGACACTGATTTTGAGGAGCTTCTTAAATTAAAGGAACTGAGAGCATGGGAAGCATTCAAGTCAGTCTGTAGTGTCTTCCTTGGTAACACACGCGTACCAGATTACCAAACCTGTATTGAGAAGTTGCTAAAGTCTTACGAGAATATCGGGTGCCGAATGTCACTCAAGATTCATTTTCTCCATTCCACCTCAACTTCTTCCCGCCAAACCTTGGAGCAGTGAGTGATGAGCATGGAGAAAGATTCCACCAAGACATTACGAAGATGGAGAGCAACTATCATGTCGAATGGAACCCCGGCAGGATAGGAGAGTTCTGCTGGATGCTCTTGCGTGACATCCCGGGGGCATTTTGTACACCAGATCTTCTAAGAAAACACACTTTTGACTGTCTGTGTTACTATGAATTGTGTAATTGTGTCATCCAAGTATATTGATTCAATCAGTGTTCTTTATCTATCCTGTTTTATTTGTTATAAGCTGCTGCAACTCTTGAAATATGCACATATATTCTCTGTTTATACTAAGATGAGACTATTTAAAAGCCAGAAAACTAGAGATGATAGAGCAAAACTATTCATAAACTTGAATTCAGCACACCCAAATTAACAAAAAACACCAATCCCCATTCTTGCCTCAGACCAAAAATTTATTTTTGTAAACCAGTGTTATCAACACCCACAAGTATTACCAGTAAATCTAAGTAATATTTTAGTTTTGTCAATAATTATAAGCACTATTCTTTTCATTATTGCATTAAAAACACTAATAAGTATTGTCAAAGACCATTATGACCATAGCTATTAATTTTATTATTTCATTATTTTATTATTTATTCATTATTATTGTTATATATATATATATATATAATAACAATGAATAAAATTTATATATTATAATAAATTTAAAACCTCCAACTTACTCCCCACTTATCCTAAAAAAATAAAACATATATATATATATATATATATATATAAGCAAAAGATACCCAAAACCTATAATTTTTATTACCTGCCAATAAATACTATTTCACATTAAAAAGAAGTTAGCGTGATGATGATGATTTTAATTTTAATCGTCATTATCACATAACAAAATTCTCCACACCACAGACATTTTATATTCAAATCAAAATAAACATTTAGCTACCATAAAGTGTGTGTGTGTGTGTGTGTGTGTGTGTGTGTGTGTGTGTGTGTGTGTGTGTGTGTGTGTGTGTGTGTGTGTGTAAATGCTTTATCATTGATATTGAGCACTATTTAACAATACTGCAATATTTGGTCCTCCATTAACTCACCAAGTGAGCTAGTGAGAACCATAAACCTCTTATATATATATATATATATATATATATATATATATATATATATATATATATATATATATATATATATATCGGGTTGACTCATAAATAATACATATATATAATAATATATATAATAATACATATATATAATAATATATATAATATATAATATATAATAATATATAATATACAATAATACATATATATAATAATATATAATAATAATAATAATAATAATGATATATATATATATATATATATCGGGTTGACAGATAAATAATTCCCTTTTTTTTAAAGCAAGTTGTATATACGCATTTCAAACTTCCAATGTGTTTTACGTAACCGGAAATTACCTGATTAAAAAGTGCCCGCATCAGTCATTCTTATTTTAGTTATGAAAGAGTGTATATCATAAGTTAAACTATAATCTCACACCTCTAAAATGGAGAAATTGAAAGTGCATATTCGACCTGTAATTTTGTCGGAGTTTGAGAGTATAAAAAGCGCTAGAGAAACAGCTTAGAAAATTTCTTGTGTTTATGGCCAAAGTATCATTAGTGACCACCAAGTCTGAAACTACTTTTCAATGTTTTATTTAATCCGTATCATAAATCGTAAAACAGCAGCAGTCTAGAAGGGTAACTTTCTAACCTCCATTAATCTAAAACATTTTCAGACTACTTCCGCCATGTTTGTTATTTTTGCGACAGTATTTCAGCCAGTATGTTTCGCAGGCGTCTTGAGTACACAGCACGAAGTTGTTCTTAGAAATGGTTTTGCGTTTATTATTGGTGGGTGGATGTGGGTCTTTCTCAAGAACATCACAATTTAACAATGTCACGGAATATATGCACAAAAAATTGAAACTAAAACAACAAAGATGACGATACTAACCCGAAAATAAAAGGAATGCTGGGAACACATCAGATAGAGTGGGGCAAAAGCCACTGACAATTTCTAAGGTTAAGTAAATTTTTGATAATCCATAACTTATGTTATCAATATATTTCAGACATACTTAGTAAAGATTTGAGGAATTTACGCGACTGAGTGAAGGATAGAGATTGTTCAATTTTGTTTTGAAAACAACCATTCGATTTTGCTTAAACATTGAATGGAAACCTGATTTCACGTTGATCGGAAATTAACTGATTCCTTCACTCCCCACGTTCACCACATTTGACACCTCCTGCTTTTTTCCTTTGGGGTTATATCAAGGAAAGACTTTACGTAAATAAACACTCCACGAGCTAAAGAATTATATTCGACAAGAAATTAGAGCGTAGGAACCAGAAACATTGCGTACTGTCATGGAACACGGCCAAGAAAGGTCTCTGTGATGAAGACAAACATAGTTGTCTCCCTACTATGGCCCCGGAAAGAGTCACTAATGAAAACGCAAACGCGGATATTAGATAACAGATTATATTACACAAGAAAGATAGAGTTACATAGAAAAGGTAAGAAGTCTTGTACTGTTCGGATAACACCGATATTGATCTGCCTCTCTGGCAGCGAAATCTCTCAGTACTAATAACGGTGAGAAGAGTCCATTATGGTGAGATGGATAAGGCTCCCACAACACTCCCTTCTCGATCAATTCACATCAAATACTAAAGAATCTTCTTAACTGGACAACAGTTAAGATCTATTGAATAAAGCTTGAGTAAAGGAATTGCCTTGTTGGTCTTTTATTATAGGCTCGACTCTGTGAAGCTGAAAACGTGAGGAGAGAAATTGGAGAAATATCATATTCCACAATTATTTCAAAATAATTTCCAAGAGTCAAAATAGATATAATCAAAAGAAAAATTTCTTTAACATTTTTTTTTAATTCAAAAGTTGTACAATTTTTAAAATGGTTGGTGACTATTGAGCCATTCTATTTAGAAGTTCAAATTTCTACCAATCATAAATTTCTTTATTTTAAAAAAATGTTTTTAAAACATTTTTAAGATCTATTTTGGAACTTTGCCATAATCGAACAGTTACCATATTAGTCCTGGGGTGTCCTCGTGGTGTAATGGTTAAAGCGATGAACTGCGGAATCGTAGTACGCGAGTTCGTACTCCAGTCGCGCTATTACGTTCACTTTCGGGCAAATACCCTTGGGAAAGGTATGAACCCCCTTATTCTCCCTCCAGCTATGGATAAATAGTAGGACGGACTAGGTTCTTCAGCCTTGGTGAGGCAACTAGTCTAGGAGAAGGAAAACTCTGAATTCAAACCTGTTAAACTCCGCTTAAAAATTGACCTTGTGTCATATCCTGCCCGAGCGGAGGGGTTGGTAAATAGTACCATATTAGTCCTGGAACTAGCCAAGGAAACGTTTTATATATTTGTTAAGTAGCAATGATAAAATAGTGGTTGAAGTATTGACTCTTAATTACTTTATTCAATATCAAGTGTATTAAAAAAACAACAACAAAGTTCTGCCTCTAAAGACTGAGCTCTTTTATATTATTAGAAGAGGCATCGTGTCCGGTTCAATGATTGTCTATGGAAGTTCCCATTATCTAATGGGACGTTCCGTTTACACTCAACAGTATTAATATTACATACTCTTAAACCTACATTCATGGGGTCGAAGAAGTGATAAACATTATGCCGGTGATGAGAAAATGAAAACTGCAGTGATGAAGTGTCTCAAAGAACAGATAACAGAATTTTATGAGGCAGGGATATATGCTCTAATTCAAAGGTGGAACATTGATATTGCGAGAAACGATGACTATGTTGAGAAGTAGAGATGGGATCATTCAGAGGACTAACTTTATGTTGATGTATGATACATGTTCTTGCGTCGGTAATCATTCTTGTACTAAAGAAAAGGGTATTACTTTTTGTCTCACCATTGTATATGATTTTATAGCAAAGATAGCAGCATGAATATTTCTTTCTTTTTTTCAAATATATCCTTGTTTTTGCTTTCAGCTATTTAATTGATATATACCACAATTTGATATATGCTGCAGATAATACTATGAATTTTTTGTGACGTCCCTTGGACTAGAGGTTACATTGTAGCACACTTCTCCTCACCCAAAAACAGTATACTAAAACTAAAACAATTGTTATAAACTTCTCTCCCAATATATAGATTAATATACTAACAATCATCGAACTGTAATACACTTCTTCCCTCTCAATATATAAATTAGTATACTAACAATCATACAATCATAATGCACTTCTCCTCTCCCAATACATAGGTAAATATATTCATAATCTTACAATTGTAATGCACTCCTCCTCGCCTGATATATAGATTAATACAATACCATTCATAGAATTGTAATGCACTTCTCCTCTTCTGATATATAGATTAATATACTAATTGTACAATTTTATAGGTACTTCTCTTCTCCCCATATATAGATTAATATACTAACAATCATACAATTGTAATGCACTTTCCCTCTCCTGATATATAGATTAATATACTTTACAATCGTAAAATTGTAATGCAATTCTCCTCTCCCAATAAAAAGATTAATATACAAACAATCGTTCAATTATAATATACTTCTTTCTCTCCAGATGTATACATTAATATACTTATAATCATACAATTGTAATGTATTTCTCCTCTCCTGATATATAGATCAATATATTAACAATAATACACATGTAATGCACTCTTCCACTCCTGATATATACATTCATATACTAACAATCATAAAATTATAATGTACATCTCCTCTCTTGATATATAGATTAATATACTAAGAATCATATAACTGTAATGTGTTTCTCCTCTCCCGATGAATATGCTAAAAATCTGTAATGCTCTGCTCCCCTCCAAATATATAAATATACTAAAATTCATACACCTGTAATGTACTTCCCTTTCTTCTGATATATAGAAAAATAAACTAACAATCATACACTTGTAAAGCTAAGGCCAACTGGCTCACAAAACAACTTGCATCCAAGGAAATTTGCACTAAAAAAGCAATTGCTCCTCTTGGATAATTGCCAAGAGGTCCAAATGCAATTTTTTTAGTGCAAGAGGAAATTCTTTTGCACATCTTGGAAATTTGCAATTGCTTTTTTAGTTACCTAGAGTGCAAGTTGCCTAGGGCGCAAATTTGTAATTGCAATTTGCCAAGTTGCTTCTTGGTAATTGTACCTCTCTTGCAATTTGCCAAGTTGCCTCTTGGGAAGTGCAAGTGCAAGTTGGCAAGAGGCTGGGTGCAAATATTTAACTTATAGTTGGGTGCTTTTTGCCCAAATAAAGTACCAAATTTTGCTTTTCAAGACAGCAATGGCAAATCACTCAAGGCTACTTAGGGGAAACATACACTCAAGTGTAAGTTGCACCCAGGCAACTTACTCCCAAGGCAAATGTGCTCGTAAGTTGAATCCAATATGACAAATTGCAACCAAGGCATTTTTCCATATTAAAGAAAAATACGTCGAATTGCTCCCTAGGCAAATTGCACCTTTGGATGCAACCTACGACCACGGCAAATTGTCTTTGGTGTAAATTGCCGTGGACAATTCGATTACTTACAGATGAGTGTAAGTTGGATAAGGGTAACGTCCCGGCCTTCATCACTGGAGAAGTTATTTTAGGAGCACTTGAGTGTCTTGGCAGAATGTCTTGGGTACAAAAACACGCAAAATATGGTAATTAGCACAATTTGCTAGTTGCCTTGGATGCAAATTGCGTAGGGTGCAAGTTGTAATTTGCACCCGAGACAACTTACACTCAAGTGATCCTAAAAGTAAGCACCAAAGTCAAAATTGCTTTTCAAGTCAACTTGGGCCAATGGCAACTTGAAAAACACTCACGCAACTTGCTCCCTAGGCAATTTGCATCTTTGGATGCAACCTACGACCACGGCAAACTATGACTTTTGTTGTAAATTGTCTGGTTAAATTTTGTTTACTTACAGTGTAAGTTGCTTGGGTGCAATTTGCCAAGGCCAATTAAACAAGAGGCTCTTTGCCATTTGCCTCTATTTTTGCAATAGCCAATAGATATTTGCAAAAATAGCTATTGCCTATTGCTATTGTCTATTGCTATTGCCTATTTGTCAATTTGTCTATTTGCGTATTTGCAAATTTTCCTATTTTCATATTAGCTAACTTGCTAAATAGCTATTGCAAAATAGATATTGCCTATTGCTATTGCCTATTGCTATTGTCTATGTGCCTATTTATCTATTTGTCTATTTTTGCAATAGCCAATATATATTTGCAAAAATAGCTATTGTCTATTGCTATTTTGTCTATTGCTATTTTTGCAATAGCCAAATAGATATTTTGTCTATTGCTACTTTTGCAATAGCCAATAGATATTTGCAAAAATAGCTATTGCCTATTGCTATTTTGCCTATTGCTCTTTTGTCTATTGCTATGTGTCTATTTGTCTATTTGTCTATTGCTATTTCCTATTGCTATGTACCTATTTGTCTATTTGCATATTAGCTAACTTGCTAAATAGCCATTGCAAAATAGCTATTGCCTATTGGTATTGCCTATTGCTATTGTCTATGTGCCTATTTGTCTGTCTATTGTCTATTGCCTATTGCTATTGTCTATGTCTATGTCTATTTGTCTATGTCTATTGCTATTTGTATATTTGTCTATTTATGCTGTATTTTGTTTGTGAAATAATGCTTAAACTATGCGTTTTAAATGTAAAGACACGCTTACTCTACTATAAAGCCAAATTGATGTCAGCCTTTCCACATGTCAGCGAACAAGGCAGAATGTTTTTAAATATCTTCTATCGAATAATTTAAAAATTCGTAAAGAAAGCCCTAACAGTAGTTTAAAAGAAAAAGCCTAAAACACCTAATGCTACCACAGGCCCCCCCCCAAGAGAAAGGGAAAAAGAAAAAAAAAACGAATTCTCCCCCCCCAGTAGACCGCCTCCAAAGCTACCTAAAATTTCAGTAGTAAATAAAAGTCATAACGAAGAAGACGTATTTGAACTCAGGAGCCAACTGGAAGAAATATATCAATATTGGTCAGTATGTCTTTAAGTCCTATCAATTTAAAATGCTGAATTTTACAAAATGTTATGCTGTATTTTGTTTGTGAAATAATGCTTAAACTATGCGTTTTAAATGTAAAGACACGCTTACTCTACTATAAAGCCAAATTGATGTTAGTCTTTCCAAATGTCAGCGAACAAGGCAGAATGTTTTTGAATCTCTTCTATAATATAATTTAAAAATTCGCAAAGAAAGCCCTAACAGTAGTTTAGAAGAAAAAGAAAAAGCCTAAAACACCTAATGCTACCACAGCCCCCCACCCCAAGAGAAAGATAAAAAAAAAAATTTTTTTTTTTTAAGCTCTATAATTCCTGAAGCCTGCTAGGTTCCCAACTGTAGTAAAAAATAAATAAATAAATAAAAAGCCTAGGAAAAGTCCCAATACAGCAAAAAAAAGCAAAAGTCAGTACCAGTGAAAGTCATACGAAAGTGCCTTAATCTTGGACTTTAAGTAAGTTAAAACTTAAGAAAACTTAAACCAAAATTACCCCCCCCCGTTTTTTTTTGCGTACACATGGGAAGCAGCATGATGTACGTAAAGGTATTTGAATAAACCCATGGACGACCAAACTCAATACCTAAACGGGTCCTGGACGTGAGTTTGACGACTTTACGCTCAGGATCGTTAGTTCGATCGGGGAACTACTGCTGCTCCTCTATAAGAGTGGCTTCTATAGAAGAGAATAAAACAGCCATCGAAAGATAACCATGACCCACACTCAAACCACATACACAAACCGCATCGCTCTTCGCGCGGGTAAAAAAGGGGCGCGTCCTGCTGAGGTTGGAGCCCTGGCCTCAGTGTTCGAAAAATCAGCTACAGAGCTCGAACAATCAAAACTACTAAAATGCAAGCAAACACTACAAATAGCCACATTTAACGTAAGAACCTTAAATAGAATAGGACAACTCCCAGAGCTAATCCCATCGGCCGAAGAACATAAGATAGACATAATATGCATACAAGAACACAGATACACGCACACCGAAGATATCAAATATCACGAAACTGGCAATGGCTGGTCGCTCGCCACTGTATCCGCATGGAAAAACTCTGTCAACGCCGCAGTAGGAGGGGTAGGATTACTTATAGGACCTAGAGCATTAAAAACGCTTAATAGCGTTGAGAAAATACAACCTAGAATGATGGCAGCTACATTTAACGGAAACCCCAGAGCAACAATCATCTCATGCTACAGCCCCACCAATGTTAGCGAAGAAACTGAACTAGTCACCTTCTACGATGAGTTATCCTCATTAGTGCGTAGTATCCCGAAACACAACATGTTAGTCATTGGCGGAGACATGAATGCCCAAATCGGGAAAAACGGAAACAACAAATACAGCCTCCACAACACGTCAAATAGGAATGGGCAAAATCTAACAGATTTCATGATAGAAAATAGATTAGCATGCCTCAATACAAACTACCAAAAAAGAGAGGGCAAACTATGGACATACACGTACGCAAACAATACTAAAGCTCAGATAGACTACGTCCTTATAAACAAGAAATGGAAAAATAGTGCACTGAATTGCGAGGCATACTCCTCTTTTGAGGGTGCGTCCACCGATCACCGAATAGTCACGGCGAAAATACGGTTAAGCCTACGAAAAAACGCCAAACGAACAGCGACCACCAAACAATATGACTGGGCCCTATTAAACAACAAAGATATAAGAGATAAATACGTATTAGAATTAAGAAACAGATTCGAAACACTACAAGAAAAGACGGAAAAAAGTACACCAAACGACAAATACGAAAATTTCGTCAATGCACACCTCGAGGCAGCAGCAAAATACATTCCAACAAAAATTAAAACTAAATATAGAGTCCCATGGGAAACTTTAGCGGTGAGAGAAAAACGTGCACTAGTGAAAACAGCCTCCAAAAACTATCGAAAAAACCCAACAAACACAAATGCCTTAAAACTAAAAACGGCACAATATCAATTAGCAGACATATATATAAAGGAACAGACAGAATACATTCAAAATCAGATAGATAAGATTAGAGACTCGGTGGAAGATAGACAATCTAGAATAGCCTGGCAAACAATAAACGAGCACAGCCAAAGCAAAACTTAAAGCAGCAAACCAACAAGAAAGAATAAAACTGTGGAAACAGCACTTCGAAAACTTACTTGGAAACCCACCAGAAATAACGCTTGAACCAATCACCAGAATAATTAGCAAACAATTAGACATTAAACTAGGACCGTTCACACAAGAAGAACTCGACTCAGTTCTCAGAAAAATTAAAAATAGGAAAGCTGCAGGGCTGGACGAAATTCCCCCGGAAGTATGGAAGACCAGACAATTCGACGACATACTGCTCCGACACTGCAACGCAGTATACAATCAAAATCCGATATTTAGGTGGATGAAGGGATGCATACTCCCCTTCCCTAAAAAGGGGGACCTCGGATTAGCCAAAAACTACCGAGGCATAACACTTACATCCATAGCTGCCAAAATCTACAATGCCCTACTACGAAACCGCATAGAACCCAAAATCGACAACATACTTAGAAAAAACCAAAATGGCTTCCGAAGAAATAGATCCACGACCTCACAAATATTAACCATCCGCAGAATCCTTGAAGGTATACGGGCAAAGAACCTACAAGCGACATTAATATTTGTCGACTTTACCAAGGCTTTCGACTCCATTCACGGAGGAAAGATGGAACAAATCCTACTAGCGTACGGCATACCTAAAGAAACCGTAGCGGCAATAACGATTCTCTATAGAAACACTAAAGTAAAAGTACGATCACCGGATGGAGACACAGAATACTTTGACATTGTAGCAGGAGTACTACAAGGGGACACACTGGCCCCGTACCTCTTTATCATTTGTCTAGACTACGTACTTAGAACATCGATTGACAAAATCAAAGAGAATGGCTTCGAACTGACGAAGAAAAGAAGCAGAAGATACCCCGCAACAACAATTACCGATGCCGACTACGCCGATGACATAGCGATACTGGCAAATACACCTGACCAAGCCGAAACACTTCTGCATAGTTTGGAACGAGCAGCAGAAGCATAGGCTGCTATGTTAATGCACACAAAACGGAATATATGTGCTATAACCAAACGGGGGACATCTCCACTCTAGAAGGAACCCCACTTAAACTAGTAGACAAATTCACGTACCTAGGAAGCAGCGTCTCATCGACCGAAAAGGACATCGAAACGAGGTTAACGAAAGCATGGACAGCTATCAATAGGCTATCGATTATATGGAAATCAGACCTAACCGATAAAATGAAACGCAGTTTCTTCCAGGCAGCGGTCACATCGATACTGCTATATGGATGCACTACATGGACGCTAACAAAACGGCTGGAGAAGAAGCTAGATGGCAATTACACAAGAATGCTGTGTGCAATCCTGAACAAGTCCTGGCAGCAACACCCCACAAGACATAAACTGTACGGCCACCTGCCCCCTATCATGAAAACTATTCAAGTTAGACGAATCAAACATGCAGGACACTGCTGGAGAAGCAGAGATGAACTCATAAGAGATGTACTCTTATGGATCCCCACACATGGCCGCGCAAAAGCAGGACGACCAGCTCGAACGTACATTCAGCAGCTATGTGAGGATACAGAATGTTCTCCTGAAGACCTACCTAGGGCGATGAACGATAGGGAGGAGAGGCGAGAGAGGGTCAGGGATATCCTATATGCTATTGTCTATTGCTATGTGCCTTATTTGTTATATTTGCATATTAGCTAACTTGCTAAATAGCTTTTGCAAAATAGATATTGCCTATTGCTATTGTCTATGTGCCTATTCGTCTATTTGTCTATTTTTGCAATATTGCAATACTGCTATATTCTATGTGTCTATTTATCTATTGCTATTGTCTATTGCTATTGCCTATTGCAATGTGCCTATTTGTATATTTGAATATTAGCTAACTTGCTCAATAGCTATTGCAAAATAGCTATTGCCTATTGGTATTGCCTATTGCTATTGTCAACATTGACAATAGCAACATTGACAATAGCCTATTTGTCTATTTGTCTATTGTTATTGTCTATTTGTCTATTGCTAGTGTCTATTGCTATTTTCTATTTGTCTATAGCTATTTGTCTAATAGCTATTGCCTATTGCAATGTGCCTATTTGTATATTTGAATATTAGCTAACTTGCTCAATAGCTATTGCAAAATAGCTATTGCCTATTGGTATTGCCTATTGCTATTGTCAATGTGCCTATTTGTCTATTTGTCTATTGTTATTGTCTATTTGTCTATTGCTAGTGTCTATTGCTATTGTCTATTTGTCTATAGCTATTTGTCTATAGCTATTTGTCAACTTACATTTCTATAGCTATTTGACAATTTGTCTATTTGTCTATTTGCCTATAGCTATTTGTCTATATTGACAATAGACAATAGACAATATTGCAAATAGACAATATAGCAATAGACAATATTGCAATAGACAATAAATAGACACATAGACTATAGCAATAGACAATAGCAAATAGGCAATAGACAAGTTGGCAAGTTGGCAAGTTGGTAATTTGGCAAGTTGGTAAGTTGGTAAGCAATTTTCTTCTTGGCAAGTTGACGAGCTGGTAAATTGTCTCTTGCTAAATAGCAATTTTCAAACAAGTTGGCAATTTGCACCCAAGTTGGCAAGTTAGTAAGTTGACAAGTTGCCTCTAAATATCAATTTGCACAAGTTGCACTCTTGCTGGTAAATTGTCTCTTGCTAAATAGCAGTTTGCACCCAAGTTAACAAGTTGCACCCAAGTTGCAAGTTGCAAGAAACTTTTAGCAAGAACTTTTAGCAACTTTTAGCATGAACTTTTAGCAACTTTTTTAGTTGCAAGAAACTTTTAGCAAGAACTTTTAGCAAGAAACTTGTCAACTTGGGGCAAATTGCTATTTAGCAAGAGACAATTTACCAGCTTGTCAACTTGTCAACTTACCAACTTGGGTGCAAATTGCCAACTTGGTTGCAAATTGCTATTTAGCAAGAGACAATTTACCAGCTTGTCAACTTGCAAAGAGGCAACTTGCCAACTTACCAACTTGCCAACTAAGGTGCAACTTGTTAATTTGGGTGCATTAAATATCAATTTGCACCCAATTTGGCAAGTTGGCAAGTTGCACCCTAGTTGGCAAGTTGCCAAGTTGGCAAGTTGGTAAGTTGACAAGTATTTTCGTGAAACCCCCTATCAGTTGGCAAGTTGGCAAGTTGGTAAGTTGACAAGTTGCCTCTTGGCAAGTTGACAACTTGCTAAATAGCAATTTGCACCCAATTTGGCAAGTTGCACCCAAGTTGGCAAGTTGGTTAGTTGGCAAGTTGCCTCTTTGCAAGTTGACAAGCTGGTAAATTGTCTCTTGCTAAATAGCAATTTGCAACCAAGTTGGCAATTTGCCTCTTGGCAACCAAGTTGGCAAGTTGGCAATTTGCCCCCAAGTTGACAAGTTTCACCTAAGTTGGCAAGTTGGCAATTTGCCTCTTGCAACCAAGTTGGCAAGTTGCCTCTTGGCAAGTTGACAAGCTGGTAAATAGCAATTTGCCCCCAATAGACAATATAGCAATAGACAATAAATAGACACATAGACTATAGCAATAGACAATAGCAAATAGGCAATAGACAATAGCAAATTTGGCAAGAGTTGGTAAGTTGGCAAGCTGGTAAATTATCTCTTGCTAAATAGCAATTTGCACCCAAGTTGGCAAGTTGTTAAGTTGGCAATTTGCTTCTTGGCAAGTTGACGAGCTGGTAAATTGTCTCTTGCTAAAAGTTCTTGCTAAAAGTTTCTTGCTTAAAGAGACAATTTACCAGCTATTTTAATTTACCAGCTATTTAATGCAAATTAACAAGTTGCACCCAAGTTGGCAAGTTTCACCCAAGTTAGCAAGTTGGCAAGTTGGTAAGTTAGGAAGTTGGCAACTTGCTAACTTGCCAACTTGCCAACTTGCTAACTTACCAAGTTGCCTCTTGCAAGTTGCAACTTGCCTAATTGCCAAGAGGCAACTTGCCAACTTAACAACTTGCCAACTTAACAACTTGCCAACTTAACAACTTGCCAAATTGGCAAGCTGGTAAATTGTCTCTTGCTAAATAGCAATTTGCCCCCAAGTTGACAAGTTTCTTGCTAAAAGTTCTTGCTAAAAGTTTCTTGCTAAAAGAGACAATTTACCAGCTCGTCAACTTGCCAAGAAGCAAATTGCCAACTTAACAACTTGCCAACTTGGGTGCAAATTGCTATTTAGCAAGAGACAATTTACCAGCTTGCCAACTTACCAACTCTTGCCAAATTTGCTATTGTCTATTGCCTATTTGCTATTGTCTATTGCTATAGTCTATGTGTCTATTTATTGTCTATTGCTATATTGTCTATTGCTATTGGGGGCAAATTGCTATTTACCAGCTTGTCAACTTGCCAAGAGGCAACTTGCCTACTTGGGTGCAAATTGCCAACTTGGTTGCAAATTGCTATTTAGCAAGAGACAATTTACCAGCTTGTCAACTTGCAAAGAGGCAACTTGCCAACTAACCAACTTGCCAACTTGGGTGCAACTTGCCAAATTGGGTGCAAATTGCTATTTAGCAAGTTGTCAACTTGCCAAGAGGCAACTTGTCAACTTACCAACTTGCCAACTTGTCTACTTACAAACTTGCCAATACTTATCAATTTGCACCCAATTTGGCAAGTTGGCAAGTTGCACCCAAGTTGGCAAGTTGGTTAGTTGGCAAGTTGCCTCTTTGCAAGTTGACAAACTTAAGTTTCATATGGAAAGCATATGAAACTTAAGTTTCATATGTTTCATATGCTTTCATATGCTTTCCATATGAAGCTTAAGTTTCATATGCTTTCCATATGAAACTTTTGGGTGCTTTCCATATGAAACTTACATATGAAAGCACCCAAGGCAACTTAAGTAAGTTGAGGGTAATATGCAAATTACTGCCAAGGCAGAATTACATATTGGATTTGACTATTTGCACCCAAGGCAACTTAATTTTAACTTGCAAATAGTCAAATCCAATAGGCAATTTGCATCCAAGGCAACTTGCACCCACTTGTAAAACTTGTAAGTTGCCCAAGTTGGGTGCTTTCTATATGAAAGTTGCCTTGGGTGCTTTCATATGTAAGTTTCATATGGAAAGCATCCAATGCAACTTACTTTTTGGATCAGTTGGGTGCAACCAAGGCAACTTACATATGAAAGCACCCAAGGCAACTTACTTTTAGGATCGTTAGGCAGCTATATGAAAAATGCACACATTTGCACCCAAGGCAACTAGCACCCAAGGAAAGTTAAATGCCTAGAATCGGTTGAGGGTAATTTGCACCCAAGGTAACTTAATTTTAAGTTACTTTCAATTCAGTTGAGTGTAAATTGCCTAGGGTGAAAGTTGCCTAGGAATCAATATGATTGCACCCTAGGCAAGGAAAATTTCTTTGAGAGTAACACCTGGGTGCAAATATCAAGTGTAATGTTAATATTAATTAATAAACTAACAATCGTATAATTGTAATGCACTTCACCTCTCCCAATATATAGAAATATGCACTCTCCCAATATATAGAAATATGCACTATACTTCTCCTCTCCCAATATTAGGATTAATATACTAACAACAATACAATTTTAATGCACTTTTCATCACCCAATATTTAGATTAATATAAACAATCTTAAAATTGTAATGCACTTCTCCTCTCCCAATATCAAGATTAATTTACAAAAAACCATGCAATTGTAATGAACTTCTCCTCTGCTAATATATACATTAATATACTAACAATCATATAATTGTAATTCACCTCATCTCTTCTGATATTAAGATTATTATATTAACAATCATACAATTGTAATGTACTTTTCCTCACCTGCTATATAGATTAATATACTAACAATTGTACAAATGTTATGCACTTCACCTATCCCGTTATACAGATTAATGTACTAACAATTATTCAGTTGTAATACACATCTTCTCTCCTAATATATAGATTATTATACTAACAATCATACACTTTCAATGTATTTCTTGTCTCCAAATATATAAATTGATACACTAACAATCCTGCAAATTTAATATACTTCTCGTCTGCAAATATACAAATTAATATAAAAAGGTTCACTTCCTGAACGCGGCCTTATGCGCTGAGAAAGGAGGCTAAAACTTCTTCAGTCATGAATGCCGGGTCGTTATACACAGTTAACCGTATTCAACGGGTACCCATATATTCCGGTTGCAGCCGGAAAAACTTGGTGGTTATGTTGCTTGCTGCAACTCTGGCAACCTGCTCTTCTGTGAGAAGCAGGACGTCCCATGTCGCAAAACTCCAGCGACAGAAATACTGACAAAGAACGCCCGCTGTTCGCAGCAATTCATAAAAGTTCTCTTTCTTTTAGTCATCAAGACCGTCACGACCAGAGAGAGGATCCTGGGCTCAATCATTTGGAGTGTCTTCGGAATGGGCAAACTTTTGTTCCCTTTGAAGAACTTTGCCTACTTACTCACACTATCCCTTTCATAGTCTTCGGGATCCTTCTGCTGGCCCTTCCATGGAGTTGTTGTTGGGCTGTTAAGCTTCTGACCGGACAGGATTGGACACGAGGACTCGGAGGGGACCGGTAAAGATGGCCAATTGGACCCAATCAGTCTGGTTGCCAGGGTATTTTGTGATTGAGTCCTCGGTCTCCGTCGCTCTTCCTGCTGTCTGGGGAGGGGTTCATTTGTACTGACAGGAGGTGAGGCATCGTCAGATGAGGATTGCATGATTGCAAATAGCAATCAGGAGGGTGGGCGTAACTGAGATAGCAGAGGTAAGGGTTTTTAACTAAATGGAAAAAAAAGAAATACTATGTATTAAAAAAACGGGTAATGACTACTTCTACTACTTGCGATGTTCTTTATATATTTATATTGCATACGACCAGGCTCGCTGCAGCAACAGGTACTCGATGCAACTTACTAGGTAGAGGTAGCTAAAACATTCTGCCATATGAATGAAGCCTAGACAACTGGCACAAAAAACAACTAGCATCGAATGAAATTTGCACTAAAAAAGCAAATTGCCTCTTGGCAAATTGACCCAGGGCAACTTACACTTAACTGTAAGTAAACAGATTGTCACAGGCAATTTACACCAAAGGCAATTTACACCAAAGGTAATTTACCGTGGTCGTCGGTTGCATCGAAAGGTGCAAATTACCTAGTGTGCAACTTGCTTAGGGAGCAAGTTCCCGTATTTTTCTTGGGTGTATGCTGCCTGGGTGCAATTTGTTAACTTATACTTGAGTGTAAGTTGCCTTGTGTGCAACTTGTCCCAAGTTGCCTTGAGTGTTTTTCAATTTGCCAAAGAGGCAAATTGCCTTGAAAAGCAATTTTGCCTTTGGTGCTTTGTTTGGGCAAATTGCACCCAACTGTAAGTTAACAATTTGCACCCAGGCAACTTACACCCAAAGAAATTTTCCTTGGTCGTAATTCGCAATTTGCCTAGGGTGCAATCATATTTATTCAGTTGACAACTTTGTCCTAGATGCAAGTTGCGTTGGGTGCAAAAAATTTAAGTTGCATATGGCATTTTGCACCCTAGGCAACTTGCACCCTAGGCAACTGAATCAATATTATTCTAATATGAAAGTAATCTTGAAAAATTTTGCCATTGGTTTGCACCCAAGCCAACTTATACTCATATGATTTGATGCAAATTGCATATTGCCCGAAAAAAAATTTATGTCTTCGGTGCAGTTTGTCTTGGCATATTTGGCAAAAATATGCAAAAGATTGAATATATGGTGCACCAAGGTAATTGGCACAGTTGACTAGGCTGCAGGTTGCCTTGGGTGCAAATTGCCTTGGGGCAAATTACACTCAACTATTCTAAGAGTAAAGCAACTTCCACCCAAGGCAATTTGCACCCAAGACAACTTACACTCAACTGAACCTAAAAGTAAATTACACGCAACTGAACGTAAAATTATGTTACACTCAACTGAACGTAAAATTAAGTTGCCTTGGGTGAAAATTGCCTTGGGGGCAAGTTGCTTTACTCTTAAAATCCGTTGAGTGTAAATTTGCACCCAATGGATTTTGAAACCAAGGCAAAACTAGCACATATTGTGCGACTTTCATATATTTATTTAGGGCATCTTAAACACAACTAATCATAAAATTAAGTTGCCTTGGGTGCTTTCTATATGCATATTGCTCAATTGTGGGCTAGTTGCCTTGGGTTCAAATTGCCTTGGGTGCTTTCCAAATTACAAAATCAACAAGAACGCAAAGCAACCATTGGGGAAAATTGCCTTGAAATTACACGATTTTGTAAATTACGCAATTTTGTAAACGATTTTGTAAATTACGCGATTGCCACAAGGCAAATTGTAAAAATGCACCCAGGAAACTTACAGCCAAAGTTTACAAAATGCACCCAGGCAACTTACAGCCAAAGCAATTTGCCTAGGGGGCAAGTTGCCTTGGACAATTTATTGCACCCGACGCAACTCTGCATCTAAGACAACTTACACTCTATCAATATGATTTCAATATGAAAATAATCTTTAAAAAGTTTGCCATTGGGTTCCGAGACAAATTACACCCAAGGCAATTTTCATAGAATCATTTGAGTGTAGGTTGCCTTCGGTGCAAATCGCCACAGTGACAATTTGCTTTTTTAGTGCAAATTCACCCGATATAAAGATTAATATATAAACAATCATAAATTGTAATGCACTTCTACTCTCCTGATATATAGATTAATATACTAACAATCATACAATCGTAATGCCCTTCTCCTCTCCCAATAAAGGGATGAATATACTAACAATTTTACAATTGTAATGTACTTCTCTCCTCCCTATATATAGATTAATGTATAGTAACAATCATACAATCGTAATGTTTTTCTCCCCTCCCGATATATAGATTAATATACTAATAATTATACAATTGTAATGTACTTCTTCCCTCCCCTAACAATCGCGTAATTTTAATGTATTTCACCTCTCCAAATATATACATTAATATACATTAATATATCATCATCATCATGTCGCGCCGTCTGCGCGGATATCCCTGACCGTCTCTCGCCATTTCTCCCTATCACTCATCGCCTCCGGCAGGTCTTCAGGATTACAACCCGTGTCCTCACATAGCTGCTGTATGTAAGTTCGTGCTGGTCGTCCCATACTTGCACATCCATGAGTGGGGGTCCACAGGAGTACATCGCTTATGAGCTCGTCCTTGCTTCTCCAGCAGTGTCCCGCGTGCCTGGTTCGTCGAACTTGTATAGTTTTTGTGATGGGGGGCAAGTGTCCGTATAGTTGGAGTCTCGTGGGGTGTTGTCGCCAGGACTTGTTTAATACTGCTCTCAACATTCTTGTGTAATTTCCGTCCAGCCTCCTCTCCAGCCGCTTCGTAAGCGTCCATGTGGTGCATCCATATAGCAGTATCGACACAACCGCTGCCTGGAAGAAACTGCGTTTCATTTTATCTGTTAGGTCCGACTTCCATATGATCGAGAGCCTATCGATAGCTGTCCATGCCTTCGTCAGTCGTGTGTCGATGTCCTTCTCGGTTGATGAGACGCTGCTTCCTAGGTAGGTGAATTTGTCGACTAGTTTCAGAGAGGCTCCGTCTAGTGTGGCAATGTTGCCTGTTTGGTTGTAACACATATATTCGGTTTTGTTTGCATTGACATGTAGGCCAATGCCAGCTGCAGCTCGTTCCAGACTATGTAGTAGTGTCTCTGCTTGATTAGGCGTATTCGCTAGTAACGCCAAGTCATCAGCGTAGTCGGCGTCCGTGATTGTTTTTGCGGGGTACCTTTTGCTTCTTCTCTTAGTCAGCTCAAAGCCATTTTCTCTGATTTTGTCGATCGAGGTCCTAAGCACATAGTCTAGACAGATGATAAAGAGGTACGGGGCTAGTGTGTCTCCTTGTAGTACTCCTGCAACAATGTCGAAGTATTCCGTGTCTCCATCTGGTGAACGTACTTTTACTTTGGTGTTTCTGTAGAGAATCATTATCGCTGCTACGGTTTCTTTTGGTAGGCCGTAAGCTAGTAGGATTTGCTCCATCTTCCCTCTGTGTATGGAATCGAAGGCCTTGGTAAAGTCGACAAATAGTAATGTCGCCTGTAAGTTTTTAGCCCGAACGCCTTCCAGGATTCTACGGATGGTCAGTATTTGTGAGGTTGTGGATCTATTTCTCCGGAAGCCATTTTGGTTTTTCCTAAGGATGTTTTCCATTTTCCATTAATATATACTACAATCATACGATTTTAATTCACTTCTCCTCTCCTGATATATAGATTAATATACCAACAATCATACAATTGTAATAAACATCTTTCCCAATATATAGATTAATATACTAACAAGCGTTCAATTGTAATGCAATTCTCCTCTCAAAGTTTATAAATTACTATACTAATAACACTGGTTTGCAAAAATAAATTTTTGATCTGAGGCAAGAATGGGGATTGGTGTTTTTTGGTAATTTGGGTGTGCTGAAATTCAAGTTTATAAATAGTTTTGCTCTATCACCTCTAGTTTTGTGGCTTTTAAATAGTCTCATCTTAGTATAAACAGAGAATATATGTGCATATTTCAAGAGTTGTAGCAGCTTATAACAGATAAAATAGGATAGATAAAGAACACTGATTGAATAAATATACTTGGATGACACAATTACACAATTCATAATACCACAGACAGTCAAAAGTGTGTTTTCGTAGAAGATCTGGTGTACAAAATGCCTCCGGGATGTCACGCAAGAGCATCCAGCAGAACTCTCCCATCATGCCGGGGTTCCATTTGCCTTGATAGTTGCTCTCCATCTTCGTAATTTCTTGGTGGAATCTTTCTCCATGCTCATCACTCACTGCTCCAAGGTTTGGCGGGAAGAAGCTGAGGTGAGAATGGAGAAAAGGAATCTTGAGTGACATTCGGCACCCCATATTCTCGTAAGACTTTAGCAACTTCTCAATACAGGTTTGGTAATCTGGTACGCGTTGAGTGTAAGTTGTCCTAGATGCAAGTTGCACCCAAGGCAATTCGCACCCAAGGCAACTTACTTTTAGGATCAGTTCAGTGTTAGTTACCTTATGCAGAGTTACTTTCCACATTACAAAATTAGTTGCCTTATACAGAGTTGCTTTCCACATTACAAAATCAAAAAGGGACGGAAAGCATTGGTAAGTTGCCTTGAAAAGCAATTTTGCCTTTACTGCTTTCTTTTATCAAATTGCACCCAATGAATCTTTGTATATATATATGTGTGTGTATATTGTGAGTATATGAATCTCTATATCGGGCGAAGAGAAGTAAATTACAATTGTAAAATTGTTAGTATATTCATTCAGGAGAGGAAAAGTACATTACAATTGTAGGTATATTAATCTATATATTTGGGGAAGGGGAAATGTATTACAATTATATGATTGTTAGTATAGTAATCTAAAAATCGGGGAGGAGAAATATATTATATGTATATGATTTTTAATATATTAATCTATATATTAGGAGAAAATAGTGCATCACAATTGTATGATTGTAAGTATATTAATCTACATATCGGGAGGGAAGCCGTACATTATAAGTATATGATTTTTAGTATATTACTGTATATATCGGGAGGGGAGAAATACATTTCAAGTGTATGATTGTAAGTATATTTATCTACATATCAAGAGAAAAGAAGTGCATTACAATTGTACGATTGTTAATATATTAATCTATTTATTGGGAATGGTGAAGTGCATTTCATTTGTACGATTTTTAGTATATTGATCCATATGTTGGGAGAGATGTGCATTACAATTGTAAGATTGTTAGTATGTAAATTTATATATTAGAAGAGGAGAAGTGCATTACATATGAATGAGTGTTACTATATTAATCTAAATATTGGGAGGTGAGAAGTGCATTACAATTGTATGATTGTTAATATATTAATCTATATATCAGGAAAGGAGAAATGTATTACTATTGAATAATTGTTATTATATTAATCTATATCTTGGGAGATGAGATGCACATTACAATTGTATGATGGTCAGTATATTAATCTATGTATCAGGAGAGGAAGAGTGTATTACAATTGTATGATTGTTGGTATATTAATCTATACATTGGGAGGGAAGAAGTATATTACAAGTGTATAATTGTTAGTATATTCATTCCTATATTGGGAAAGGAGAAATACATCACAATTGTACGATTGTTAGTACATTAATCTGTATATTAGCAGAGGAGAAGTTCATTACAATTGCATGATTTTTTGCTCTAAAAAAGCAAGATTCCACAGTGGGAATTGCACCGAAGGCAACTTACACTCAAATGATTCTATGAAAGTTACGTTTGGTGCAATTTTCCTGGGCACCCAATAGCAAACTTTTGAAGATTATTTTCATATTGAAATCATATTGATTCAGTATAAGTTGTCTTAGATGCAACTTGCACCCTAAGCAAATTGCGAATTACGACTAAGGCAAATTTCTTTGGGTGTAAGTTGCCTGGGTGCAATTTGTAAACTTACAGTTGGGTGAAATCATAAAATTCACATGCATTTCTCCTCTCCCAATATAAAGAATTACCTCACCTGATGTAGAGATTAAAATAATAACAATTGTACAAATATTATGCACTTCACTTCTCCCGATGTACAGATTAATATACTAACAATCATAATCTTCTAATGCACGTCTCCTCTCCTGATATATAGATTAATACAATGATAAAATTGTAATGCACTTCTCTTTTCTTCATATATAGAAGAATATATTAACGGTCTTTTAATGCACATCTCCACTCCAAATATATAGATAAATATACTAACAATCTTACAATTGTAATGCACTTCTCCTCTCCCGATATAAAAACTTATTCTATTAAAAATCATATTTTGTTATACACTTCTCCTCTCGAAATATATATATTAATATAATAGCAATCATTCAATAGTAATGTACTTCTCCTCTTTCAATATATAGATTAATATACTAACAATCATACAATTGTAATGCACTTTTCCTCTCCTAATACATAGATTAACATACTAACAATCAACGTATTGTAATGTACTTTGCTCCCATTAATAGGTTAATATAAAATTGTAATGAACTCCTCCTCTCCTGATATATAAATTAATATCCTAACAATCATACAATCGTAATGCACTTCTCATCTCACAAAATATGAATGATAAATCTAACAATTTTACAATTGTAATGTACTTCTCTTCTCTTGATACATAATTTAATATACTAAAAATCGTACAATTGTAATTTACTTCTCCTCTCTCTATATATACATTAAAATTCTAACAATCATCATTTTGTACGGTACTTCTCCTCTCCTAATATATAGATTAATATACAAACAATCATACAATTGTAATGCCCTTCTCCTCTCCCAATATATTGATTAATATACTAATAATCATACAATTGTGATGTATTTCTCCTCTCTCAATTTCTAGATTAATATACAAACAATCATATAATTGTAATACATGTCTCCTCTCCGAATATATAGATTAATATACTAACAATCATACAATTGAAATGCCCTTCTCCTCTCCCAATATATAAATTAATGTACTATCAATCGTACAATTGAAATGCACTTCTCCTCTCCTGAAATATAGATTCGTATACTAGCAATCTGTTCGTTGATCTAATGATCAACTAGATCATCAGGATGACATAGTAAGTAAGTAAAGTTAGCGACCATAGTCGAGGGTGACCCGAAGGCTCCCTTTTCGATAGCTACTACACCAAGGTGTAGGGGAGGGCGCTACTCCATTCCCAGGATTGCTCCACTTTACCCTTGAAACGTACCTTATAATGCTGAGTGTTAAGCAAGGTGGTATCAAGTTCCATTTTTAAAGTCTTTGGTATGACTCGACCTGGGATTGAACCCAGGTCTCCCGGGCCATTGGCGAACACTCTAACCGCTGGGCCAATGTCCCGGTACTAGACATTATTTTCATAGTATCTCTTGGGCAAAGGAGGCTACATGGTATTGACCATCTTCTCTCCATGAAGCATTTAACATGTATTAATATTACATGCTATCAGCATCCAGGAAATTTCCTAGCTTGACACTTCTGGTATAGAATTATTAATTGTTTTCCCTTGGATTTGAGGCCGTGTCTTTGGACACTTTGTGATTACGTGCAAATCCCATAATTCAAATTATTTATATGAGAAAAACGTGCCTTTTGTTATCTCTGTTCATGTAACAGACTATAAACTCACCCCTCTTCATTCCAAATACGAACTGATCAACACGCAGCTCACTTCGAACTCCGTGTGAAATCTCACTCTGATCACAGAAGTCGGAATCTTAGGTCGTTTAAAATTCAAAACACTCCCGAAGGCACTGTTTCTTTTGTCGATCGTCTATAGCTTGATATTCAATAAGTGTTGTGTTTCTTATAAGCCAAATAAATGAGAGTTTCCCAAACCGATAAACCTTGGTGACGAATTTTCTGAACAGGGTAAGATTTTTTTTCCTGTAAGAACAAAAATGCCGGTTGATTAAATATAAACAGTTTAATAACAGTATATAAAGTGAAATACAATCAACTATTGTATGTCATCTATACCAGGGGTGAGCAAACTGCAGCTCGTGGGTCACATGCGGCCCGCTGCACTATTTTGTGCAGCCCGTGGGAGCCTCCACCACCACCCAAAAAATGAATAAATTAACACTTGCACTTGAATTGAGCCGAAATTCTTTTGACCTTCGATAATTCATAATCCAGTAATATAGCCCTCCCACCAAAACATTTGCCCACCCTTGATCTATACAAAACAGAATACAGCGTCTGGACTGGCTATATGTGAATCAGCCTTAAATTGGTTTTAGCAACTTTGTGAAGTGTTAGTCATTTGCTGGTGATGTGAGTTAGAGTTTTATCTCGGTTGATTACAATCAAATTTGCGTGTGTATTCTGCTTCTCTCAATACGAGTCGATCTGTTCTCTCCGCAGTCCAAACTCCAACTAACTCGCGACGTAAAATAAAAGTATATTAAATGAATACATCCTCACAATCTAAAACTATTCCCCAGTTGAAAATACGTCCCAAATCAGCTATTATTCAAATCAAGTTCAAGGGTCATTTGCTCTACACTTACAAACTGAAAACAATATTCCAATATTGACAGCTCATCTGGCTGTTACATCTAACCCGCCTAAAAATCTCGACAATTTTTGACTTCTTGCTATACGGGGTCACACCAGGTCTTCTCAATAACTAACCTGTTCTCTAGGAAAACTAGAAAAATCTGCCTTTTTACCGTTTAGTACCCCCTTTTTATATACTGCTTGTTCATAGAACAGCATGTGCACATTTTATCTGTTGGGACGCGTTTATATATTCTTGTAACCCTTCTTGTAAGCTTATTATTCATATTTACCCAACCCCTCCGCTCGGGCAGGATATGACACAAGGTCAATTTTTAAGCGGAGCTTAACAGATTTGAATTCAAAGTTTTCCTTCTCCTAGATTAGTTGCCTCATCAAGACTGAAGAATCCAGTCTGCCCTACTATTTACCCATAGCTGGAGGGAGAATAATTGGATTCATACCGTTCCCAAGGGTATTAGTGCTATGTGAAATACAATCAGTCTCGTCCAGGATTTGAACTCGAGTTACCGTGTCCATTTCCTACGACGATAACCATTACACCACGGGCACCACTTTGTAAGCTTATCATATATGTATAAGATGTTCTTATGTATAACTGAGAGTATCTTGACTTTCATTCAGTGTATCATTGGATATACGTTTGCTTATATTGGACTTTGATGAGTGGGAATGCAACTAAATACCATCTCTAGCGCAAAACATTCCAATGACAGCATCCTTTTATATCAACCTTCGTCGCATACAAGTTACGAGATCTCTGTAAATAAATCTAACAATGAGACAATATATAAAGAACGATGAATTAATGCCTTTCCCAAGGGCATTAGTATAGTGAACACAAGTAACTTCAGTTGGAATTTAAACCTGGTGCGCTGATTCCGTTTTTTACGCTGCTAGTCGTTTTGCCACTCTTCGTCGCCATTGTTACAGTTACACTCGAACAAACATTGAGCATCCAAGAGAACTGTTATGACTTCTTTCTAAGAAAACATTTTTATAAGATGAAGGAACTCATCCACAAATAAAGAAGTTTGACATTAAAACTCTGTTTCGTCTCATATCTGTTCTAGCTATCCTGTTTGTAACTTTGATTTTATTTCTCACTTTATTTTTCGTTTGGTTTTGTTTGATTTTCTTTCGTGTTGGTTGGTTTTACGGCATGTCCGCCCTAATTGGATTACTTAATGTCGAAATCATTTTTTTTTTTTTTGCTTTTGGTGGTGGGGGTTGTTTTTTGCAAACAGTTATATACTTTAAAGTAATAATTCTTTTATAATAATTGATAATTTGTTAACAATTATACATCTTCAATTAACCATTCCTATCAAATACTTATAATTAACAATCCAATATATAGCTTTCAGTACTCCCTTCGGCAGTTCTTTTACTAAAATTGGAACGATACAGAGAGGATTAGCATGGCCCCTACGCAAGGATGACACGCAAATTCGTGAAGCGTTCCATATTTTTTGGAGGTGCCTGTGGTGTAATGGTTATCGTCGTAGGAAATGGACACGGCGACACGAGTTCAAATCCTGGACGAGACTGATTGCATTTCACGTAGAACTAATACCGTTGGGAAAGGTATGAATCCAATTATTCTCCTTCCAGCTATGGGTAAATAGTAAATAGTAGGGCAGACTAGGTTCTTCAGCCTTGGTGAGGCAACTAGTCTAGGAGAAGGAAAACTCTGAATTCAAACCTGTTAAACTCCGCTTATAAAAAAAAATGACCGTGTGTCCTATCCTGCCCGAGCGGAAGGGGTTGGTAAATATGAATATATAGCTTTCAGTCATCCCATAAAAGTAATTTGTATACCATTATGATTTCAAGTATTCCTAATAATTTGCAGCAACCTGTCGGCATAGCTTATTATACGTTGACTGTATCCCCTACAGAGGGGTAAACCCAAAGAAAATGTAGTGTAGAGAACTCCTTTATTACCACTGCTCCGGGCAGCACTCTGACCCAGTTGAAAAATATTCGTTTTCGATTGGAAAAGAAAGGAATAAAAAATAAACTCTTAAAAAATGACTACACAAAAAATATAAATAAGAACTTTCAATTTACGCGATTTCCTAACCTCTAAGCATAAAACAACCCAAGACGAGTCGACATACCGTTAAAATCACCCAAGCAAAATAATTTGCAGGCAATTAAATATAGTTCACAATCGTTTTAAACAAGTAAACAATTAATACTTAGTTACTGTATCAATGTTTTAAGACCAATGTATCAATTTAGTGTAATATAGTAACCGTCTTCCACCATCTGGTTCCTAGCTGTATGATCGACAACAAAAGATCAATCACGAGAATTCTTATGGTAAGTGCAAAAGACGGTTACCCTTAAAAATTGGAGCTTTTTTAAAAGTATCAGTCATTTAGTTAGCTATATTACCTAAATTTCGAGGTTAGAAAACCTTCCCAACTATTTGTCAAAGAATAGATCTTTCCTTGTTCGACTTGAAAATACTACTTCACGTCATTCCCTTTTTTTGAGACCGATCCCGAGAGAAATTATAACATTGGTATTAAACTGAGTGAGGTTTTTCTGTGATCCTATGTCTGACTCTCCTTTTCCTGGTCATTTCTTTATCTTGTTTTTGTCTCTTCGTCTATGCAAACTTCCTTCAAGACGCCCGCAACAATTCAGTAGATCAAAATCATTCTAAGCATAATTTTAAACATCTATTTGACCAAGCCGAAACTCTTCTGCATAGTTTGGAACGAGCAGTAGCAAGCATAGGCCTCTATGTTAATGCACACAAAACGGAATATATGTGCTATAACCAAACGGGGGACATCTCCACTCTAGAAGGAACCCCACTTAAACTAGTAGACAAATTCACGTACCTAGGAAGCAGCGTCGAATCAACCGAAAAGGACATCGAAACGAGGCTAACGAAAGCATGGACAGCTATCAATAGGCTATCGATTATATGGAAATCAGACCTAACCGATAAAATGAAACGCAGCTTCTTCCAGGCAGCGGTCACATCGATACTGCTATATGGATGCACTACATGGACGCTAACAAAACGGCTGGAGAAAAAACTGGATGGCAATTACACAAGAATGCTGCGAGCAATCCTGAACAAGTCCTGGCAGCAGCACCCCACAAGACACCAACTGTACGGCCACCTGCCCCCTATCACGAAAACTATTCAAGTTAGACGAACCAGACATGCAGGACACTGCTGGAGAAGCAGAGATGAACTCATAAGAGATGTACTCTTATGGATCCCCACACATGGCCGCGCAAAAGCAGGACGACCATCTCGAACGTACATTCAGCAGCTATGTGAGGATACAGGCTGTTGTCCTGAAGACCTACCTAGGGCGATGAACGATAGGGAAGAGTGGCGAGAGAGGGTCAGGGATATCCGTGCTACCAGCGCGATATGATGATGATGATGATGATTTGACTCATAAAAGAGAGACTCAAGCAGATTTTATCATTCCAAGTTAGATTGGACCTGGGAGTAATGGCAATGCAGAGGTGGTTCCATGCTCTTCAAGAACTCTCGAACTCGGATTACATATCCGGATGCACCTTAATGTCATATCCAAGACACTGTATTTAATATGTTTGCAAGTGTAGAGATATAATAGTTTTCAATGAAGTAATTATCATACGTAGCTAGGTTTAGCCGAGTGACCAGGTAACAAGATTAGGACATGCTAAGAAGTAATGTAATGATGTTGTTCGGTCGATGATCCACAATGTAATAGCTCTTTGTCCAATTTTTTCCCCTCATATAAATATCTGTTTGATAACCATTATTTTCTTGGTTGGTAGCACGTGCCTATTCAACCACCAGCAGGCGTTGATACCTGTTTGCAGAGAAGACAGTTGGGTAAATGACAAATATAGCCATAATAGAAGAAAAATGTTTAATCATCATCATCATCATCATCATCGTCAAGGTAGGCTGACCGCGTGAATTCTCTTGATCGCCCCCTTCTCTCTCTCTTGCGCGCGCATGCTATACGTCCCTATCAGCCATCTTTCTTGATAGGTCCTCAAGACGGCAACTAGTGTCCGCACAGATCTGATGAAGTTTTTGCTGGTCGGCAAACACTGGTGTGTCCACGTGTATGAGTCCATAAGAGAAAATCACTTATGAGTTTGCTTATGGGTTCGTCCTTACTTCACCTACAGTGCACAGAATGTATTGTTCGTTTTACTTGGGTGTTTTGTGAGATGGGCTGTAAGCGGCCAGAGTGCTGCTTCAAGGATTTATTCAAAACAGTACGCAGTATCTTTGTGCCGTTCCCATCTATTTTTTTTTTCTGAGCGTTTTGCTAAAGTTCAATTGGTTCAGTCATACAGTACAAGGGAGCAAAACTAGTAGTATTCTAGTATAATAATAAACGACTATTATAAAACAAAATTTATTTTAATTTAAAAAAAACAACAAAAGAAGATAGACACAAAATAGTAAATTGACTCACAATGGCCGCCATTTTTTTTTTCAATTATTGTATCAAAACGCCTTCGAAACGATATGCAGGCCTTCAAAATAATTCTTCAGACATTTTATCCAATTCTTCCTCAATAACAGTCTTAAGCAAACTAATATTTGGATGGGAAGTTGCATTTGTTTTGTTTTCTAAAACGTCCCAAATAGCGGAATCAAGGGGGTTACGGTCTGGGCTTGATGGAGACCATAGAGAAACTTCAATTATTTTGAATTTTTTTGCTTGGTTTCGTCGTTAAGCAAATCATAGATTCTTTTCTTGGTCACTCATATTGGGTTGAATTCTAATGAAAAAGTGCTTGAATAATAGAGCTAATCATGAAAATTTAAATTTATCGCGTTTTTTTATTGCACTAATCGGACTAAAAAAAACGTTCTAAAAATTATTCTATATTTTGCTTCCACATCCTGACACAACTACAACTTGGAAGAAATTATTGAAAACCAAGAATATATCAGTTGCGTCCTTTAAAAAGTGAATAAATAAGATGAATGAAAATAAACTTTGCATCAGATCTGAAAATAGAACAGAAATTGCTGACATACAGGCACCAATTTCGGAAGGAAAAGAAAACCCGCGAGGAGTCAGCTGCAAGCAAATTCACGCAGAAGTAGTTGTAAACAAATACACACGGGGGTAGTTGTAAACAAACCACTTGATTCCAAAAACAACATCTTTCAACTAATGGTAATAAAAACCAAAAAAAGCGAATTTTGATCGGGCTGGACCTACTAGTTTAAATGTTAAAGCAGGAAACGAAAACTTCCAACACAGATCACAGCAGACACCAAGTAAACACAACAGACAGTACAGATCACGGCAGACCCCCAAGAAAACACAACAGACAACACAGATCACGGCAGACCTCCAAAAAAACACAACAGACAACACAAATCACGTCACCCACAAAAACACAACAGACAGTACAGATCACAGCAGACCCCCATAAAAACACAACAGACAACACAGATCACGGCAGACCCCCATGAAAATACAACAGACCTCCAAGAAAACACAATAGACAACACAGGTCACGGCAGACCTCCAAGAAAATACAACAGACAACACAGATCACGGAAGACCTCCAAGAAAACACAACAGACTATACAGATCACGGTAGACCCCCAAGAAAACAGAACAGACAACGCAGATCACGGCAGACCCCCATGAAAACACAACAGACAACAAAGATTACTGCAGACTTCCAAGAAAACACAACAGACAACGCAGATCAAGACAGACCTTCAAGCAAACACAACAGACAACACAGATCACGGCAGACCCCCAAGAAAACACAACGGACAGCAGAGATCACGGCAGACCTCCAAGAAGTACGTGGCTGACAATAATAAACATCCAAAAATTGTAGACAGCAAACAGCCTAATCACGCTTACAACTACGTCGCCGACAAGTCAACTACATTTCGTTGCTACACACACAAGAACATCGGAAGAGACACATTCACTCGTGGACTGGCCACAACGAACAAAGCCAAGATTTTCACCAAGTCAGTAACTCTATCAGTATAACGAGTAAAACCCATCACATGCTAACATACCATATTTTCTTTCTCCAAAAAATTTTCTCTTGCAAGATCATTCACACTCATATATTGTTCCTTCGTTCTTTTTCTTCTCTCGCGCGGTCAGTGGGCAAACGGATGGATTTTACCCACTCTCTATGAATGACGTTGAACGAATAGAAATACTTTCTTAACTCTGTGTTGTCAAGAGCGGGCGTAAAAGGCAACAGGAAACTGATTCTTGTATTAATTCAAGAGAGGAGACGGTTGTTAGTTTCACCCTTTCTCCCTCTCTCTCAGTAGCTCCTATTTACCCAACCCCTCCGCTCGGGCAGGATATGACACAAGGTCAATTTTTAAGCGGAGTTTAACAGGTTTGAATTCAGGGTTTTCCTTCTCCTAGACTAGTTGCCTAACCAAGGCTGAAGAACCTAGTCTGTCTTACTATTTACCCTCTCTCTCAGTAGCTGTTCCTTCCTTCTTTCTCTCTCTCCTTCAGGTTCTCGCCTTCCTTCCTTCCTTCCTTCCTTCCTTCCTTATCTTTCTCCTTCCTTCCTTCCTTCCTTCCTTGCGATGTAACACGTTCGTCGGGCAAATGCACTCAGAACAAAAATCGCCCATTCAGCCGTTACCGTGCGTATTTGTATTATTGTGAGATCTCGTAAGAATTTGCAAACGTGCAAATTACTTCTCGCAGGTTCGAGATCTCCCCTCGTCAAATATGCTCGAGGCAGCCATATCGGTTTTCACTCTACAAGCCAGACACGTTCGTGCGCGCTTCGAATGCCCAGGTACGTTACCTTCACACTCTGCAACATATCTATACAACAAGTATAATGAGATGTTACAAGTGCCTAAAATCTTAAAATATACTTTGTTAAAAGAGGAAAATGAAACCACTGCAGTTTATGTCGACAAAGACAGAAATGAAGGAAGTTGAAATGTCCTACGTTGTTACCAACGTTGTTATTTAATTTGCATGAGAAATTTTTGCAAGAGATACTATCGTAACAGAAAGAACTTCGTATTTTTGCTTGGCGCGTAAATTAATTTGACCGTTTTGGTCGTCGCATATTTTCACCCAATAAGGAACACTTATCCTATTCATCTCAAGCCAATTTCCCGGACAACATAAAAATGGTGAAAGCCTGCTAAACTACCTCTTCCCCAGAATCTTTCGAACAAGATGGACGTACTTTCTGTCCGCTTCCTTCATAAGCAGCAGAATCACAACACCATGAGGAAAGCCGTCTAATTTATGGACATTTTGAGTCTACTTTCTTAGACCAAGGGTTCCCAGTTGAACATGAATTAGATGCATGTAATCCGCCACACACAGGGACACCTTCATGTCGCCTCTAACTTTTGCTATGTCTACAGCGACGCACAATTTCGCTCAGACATCCAGCTACCTCATTCCTGGGCAACAGACATTCAGCATTGCCTTGACTGTAACGACGCACATTCCGCTCAGGCATTTAGCTGCTATAATTCCTTCTCAACTCCATAATTCCTTCCTTCCTTCCTTCCTTCCTTCCTTCCTTCAAGACTTGCAGCATAAAGGTACCCTTTATTCTGGCTGCTATTAAACCCTCTTGAAAACCCTACGGCACTTTCGTTCTTCTCTCCCTTTATTTACCTTCAAATATAGTGAGGAACTAACGTAACGAATTAACTTCCTCGCTAAACTATAAAGAAATTTAAAGGGAATAAAATTTGCAATATAAAAGAAAATTTGAAAGATAAAATTTAATATATAAAGGAATTTAGAGAGAATAAAATTTAGTCTGGAGCAAGCTACTTATTCGTAAGGCTTTGTAGTTGCCATTTGCGAAAAACAAAAAATCTTAGTAAACATCGAGGTACTATTTACCAACCCCTCCGCTCGGGCAGGATATGACACAAGGTCAATTTTTTAAGCGGAGTTTAACAGGTTTGAATTCAGAGTTTTCCTTCTCCTAGACTAGTTGCCTCAACAAGGCTAAAGAACCTAGTCCGTCCTACTATTTACCCATAGCTGGAGGGAGAATAAGGGGGTTCATACCTTTCCCAAGGGTATTTGCCCGAAAGTGAACATAATAGCGCGACTGGAGTACGAACTCGCGTACTACGATTCCGCTGTTCATCGCTTTAACCATTACACCACGAGGACACCCTCATCGAGGTGACCATTTTTTGTAACGAGTAATGTTGGTAGAAGAATGAAATGCTTGAAACATGTCTTGAAACTTAACGGATTTTGTTGGTGGCTAAACTAAGAAGGAAGATACAAAAACTGGAACGAAAGACACAAAAAAGCGTATCGTAGCCCCCACCGGCAATGCAAGTCTAAAATACTTGTTTTAAAACACAGAGTAATCTGTGACGTTTGCTAACGAAATTTTTCACCGCTATCAGAAACGAATCTCGGTATCGACAATAATAGCATCACCGGATTCGACAGCAAAGTGGAATTTTCTATCACCGACACAGATGCTACTTCCGAAATGAATTAATTCTCCAGACCATCTCGAAAGTAGTTTCTAACTGTTGAGTAAAACGAGTTGCATTTGTAAGCTTCTCCCACCTGTAGAATGAATTATTTTATTATTACTCACAATTAAAGAGAGGCTTACTGTTCATGGTAACGCACTTGGGAGACCATCAGACACGCAGTCCTTCTCTGTTATAAAAAGCAGTCACTGACGACAAACAGCAGTAAGGTCAGACTTCTCGCCCGAAGGCGAAGGGAGTAATCCGAGCTCTTTTTCACACACCCCTACTGGATGCCTCTTCTTTAGCCCAAGAAGACGCACCAGACATCACGGACACTCGGAGTTAAAGACCAGTCCACGAGCAAACGACACAGTTCGAACTATCGTCAACTCTTCGAGGCCAACGAAGACCACTACCCTGGTTAATCACCATCTTAACAAACCGGGACCCGATACATCCGACTTTCCTACTGTTTCTAGATACCTGGCTACGCCTGGAGCATCAAGAACCGATCCCGGTCTTCTAGATTCGCTGTCGACAAGGACTACTGGACAGCCGAGTCAACGCTTTCGATACGAACGTGGACTTGTTTCGGCAACACGGACTTTTGTTACCGCAGAAACTACTCCAATGATATTTTCAGCCACAGCAATTTTATACACGCGCCAGCTCTTTGAGTACAATTCGCCAAATAAAATAACAGCATTTAAACCTTAATCATCCCGCTTTTGTCGTCCTCGCCTAGCCAGCTTCACGTCAGTCTTCATTTTATAAATGTTTGCGGGATCGACGTATTTATCGGTCCCTGAACAAGGGGAAATGTGTGTTTGAAGGAAAGTTCGTTTGCTGGTACGCATGTGTGTGAAAATACCAGCAAAGGTAAACTCAAGGTTAGTAGTTTGAGGCACATTTTGAGAATCGAATACAATAACAACGTTCTGCTAGACTCGTGGCATGGTTTCATGAAACGAATATTAAGGAGGTGGTACTCTTTACAAATCCAAATCCAGGTGTAGGTTTGGTTTGGTTTCTTTGATTAATGGCATATAAACCTTCGTAGGTTATCTAATTCCAAAGCCATCCCTCTAGAGGAATATCAGTGATGCTTGTAGGGGTGCTGTTGTTTGGTGAATCTTTTTGGTCCCCCACCATTTAAGTTGGCTTATATTTGAAAAGGCAAATGAAGTACACGATGTGAAAGACGCAGAGAAAAAAACATATTGAAAACAAAGCAGTTCAAACAAAATTAAATTTATATATCAAGAAATACTTGAAAAAGGAAATATTTAAAATATTCAAATATAGTCTGTTGAATATTCCTCTGTGTGTGTGCGTGTTTGTATGTAACTAAAACGAGTCTGTTGAATATTCCTCAGTGTGTGTGCGTGTGTGTATGTGTGTATTGTGTGTACTAACTCAGACATTAAGGGAAAAGACTAAATATGGAAAGTGTCCAGTCGACTATAAAATGTATGTGGACTAAGTATTTCATGTAAGGTATCGATGTATAGAAATATAGCAACGTGTCCTAGGAGGAACGTGTCTTTTCCCATGTTGGGTATTTGTCTCTTTCGGGGTTTGACGGAATTTCTGAGGTCAGGTTCGAGGCTGGAACAAGTCTACCCGAAAAGGCAGAACAAGAAAGAAAAAGGTTGCGGAATGTATACATTTTCGTGGGGTTGACTGCTGGAAATCAAAATGTAAGAGAGAGAGAGAGAGAGAGAGAGAGAGAGAGAGAGAGAGAGCTGTCTCTGTAAGTGAAAATATAAAAGAGAGTGTGTTGTCTCTGTAAGTCGCAATGGAGAGAGTGAGAGTGTGTGCTGACTCTGTAAGTCAAAATGGAGAGAGTGAGAGAGTCGGCTCCAAATGCGCGGGACAAAATCAAAGTTGCAGATTTAGTTGTGAGCACTAACCACGTGACTTTCCAGACCAATAGGTTCTCGAGACTGATTAGTTTACCGAGGTCCGCCATCTTTGTTTCGGGAACAAATGGCATCACGGACATTTTAAAATATAGGAGTGTAAATCCTATATGCTATTTAACCCAAATGTGGGAGGATAAGGGGTTCATACCTTTCCCAAGGGTATTTGTCTGAAAGTGAACGTAATAGCGCAACTGGAGTTCGAACTCGCTTTTAACAAATCCAGCTGTAGTTTGATAATTTATTTAAAAGTAAATAGATAAACTCACAAGAGGGAAATAAAAATGGATATTTTAAGGAGAAATGCTACTATATTTTTTCTGTGCGTCCATCTTATGATGTATAAATGCTAATCTTTTTTTCTCTTTAGCGTCTTTCTTTCCAACTTTCTTAAAAGTTTATTGTTATTAATTTCTTTATAGCACAATACAACTACAAAATTCGATCTGAAATTATATCTACAGTACATCATTTTTCCTCTTCTCTGTTACTTTTCATACTTTGTTGTTTTAGTTATTTTAATAGCTCCTACACTGAGGCGTAGGGGAGGTGCTACTCCTTATTCTGTTCTTTGCCAGTTATCACTTATCGTAGATTTCTTCTTCTTTTTTTTTTTCGTCATTTTCACGCCATCTTTGGTCCTGTTCACACCCCAGCGTTTTTGCCAATTTTTTCCTGTTGCTTCTTCTCTTTCTTTACTTCCGCCTCTTCCTCCTCTTCGTTTTCTTCCTCTTCTTTATTCTTCTCACTACGAGCCAAGCCAAACCCGATTTCGAATTTAAAACCACACGAGGATTAAAAAGGAGTTCAAATAGTTAATCAAAAAATGTTGACGGAAGAACATAGATATTTTTCATCCTCTCAGAACATTGCTGACAAATTTTTGAAACTTTATCTGAACCTATTTTCACAGATAAATTTTGTAAAATTTAATGAAGATCAAAACATCTGAGACAAGACAAAGTAAATGCCTCCCCAGAAATATACCTCAACCAGATGACATAACAATCGAAGTCCCTTCGCTCGTGGCTCAAACGGCTATCACCTCACCCCACAATATGACTTTACTCATAAGAACTCTTTTGTTGCTGGCTATGAACACTAGTAGATTCGTATTGACTTTGGTAAAGAAAAGCGGCTAAATACCACACCCGCTCGTATAAAAAAAAAATGTAGCTGTGATTGTTACTATTTACTAGGCGCGTTTAGTGTAATGGTTATCGTATAAGGAAATGGACTTGGCTAGCTAAGTTCATGTTCTGGAGAAAGTTGTTTGCGTTTCTCTTCGTTCTAATGCCGATAGAAAAAGCATGAATCCGTTTGCCCTTCCCTCAGCAACGAGTAAATAGTAGAACAGATTTGGTTCTTTAGCTTTAGTAAGCTAATCAGTCTAGAAGAAAAAAAAAGGAGGTGATCGTGGTGTAATGGTTATCGTCGCAGGACGATATGGACACGGCGACACGAGTTCAAATCCTGGCCTTGACTGATTGCATTTCACATAGCACTAATACCCTTGGGAAAGGTATGAATCCAATTATTCCCCCTCCAGCTATGGGTAAATAGTAGGACAGACTAGGTTCTTCAGTCTTGGTGAGGCAACTAGTCTAGGAGAAGGAAAACTCTGAATCCAAACCTGTTAAACTCTGCTTAAAAATTGACCTTGTGTCATATCCTGCCCGAGCGGAGGGGTTGGTAAATATGCTAATCAGTCTAGAAGAAAGAAAGTTCTGAATTCAAACAGCTATACCTCGCTTTAAGATTGACCTTGTGTCACATCGTGTTCGTAATAGGGAGGTTGGGTAAATATATACTTATTACTTATATATCTAAGTAAGCGGCCTATTGGTCAAATGAATCGAGTGTTCGCCAATGACCTGTGAGAGCGGAGTTCAATCCCAGGTTGGGTCATACCAAAGACTCAAAAAATATTACTTGCTCAACACTCAGAATTATAAGGTATGGATCAATGAAAAGTGTAGCGCCCACCTCAACACCTCAGTGTAGTAGCTATTGAAAAGGGAGCCCTCGACTGCGGTCGCCAACTTTACTTTTACACATATATTTACCACGCATAGCCACTGGAAGAAATAAATAGAGAACTGTGAAGGTAACGTACCTGGGCATTCGAAGCGCGCACGAACGTGTCTGGCTTGTAGAGCGGAAACCGATATGGCTGCCTCGAGCTTCGGGTGGAGGAGGCCCCTTTACCTCTTGGTCTAGAAGAGGTTGGCTCAGGGTCATTGCCTGACACCTGAAGTGCTCTTAAAGAGGAATGTTGATGGCACTTTTGGGGCTCTGCTACCCCTTCCTGTGTGGCTAATATTACCATTACAAGGGAACGCCTCGATATTCAGATGGGGGTGTCCTCGTGGTGTAATGATTAAATCGGTGGACTGCGGAATCGTAGTAAGCGAGTTCATACTCCAGTCGAGCTATTATGTTCACTTTCGGGCAAATACTTTGGGGAAAGGTATGAACCCCCTTATCCTCCCAACTATGGGTTAAATAGTACCACTACTGTTCTTCTAGGAGAATGGTTTTGGCATTAAATAACCTACAAAGGTTGATATGCCATTAAACAAAAGAAACCAAACCATCGACATTCAGAGCCCAAGAACAGTCAATCATACCAATATTCTACCTCCAGACTCTTTTACCTAAACCTGATCTTAAAACCACGCATTCCAAATATCATAAAGTCAAGTGAGCAAAACTATTTAAGAATGGATATCCGTACACTACAGAAAATTGTCAATACATCCAAAAATATTTCTTGATAAATGATTTCTGAACTTTCTCTCCACCAATATAAATAAAGCCTATCAAACACCACATAAAACTTTAAAATAGATTTGAAATAACGGATAGTAAAGGACTAGACCCGGCAAAAAAAACTAACAACCGCGCGGATGTAGTCCAGACCAATTACGCGTCCAAATTACTTGTGACCAATGGTATTTGAGACAAAAAATCTTAAACTTTGGTTGCTTTGGAGCCAAGCCAATCTGTATGAAAATAGCTGATAAACCTTTACTGGAAGTCAGGTCAACAGATGGTCAGTCGCTACTATTTACAAATATTTTTCAGATTTATATTCGGTCTTGGATAACCCAGACAAAATTAATTCCTTGATACTCGCCAAATCAAGTAGGGAATTAAGTTTGTTTATTACTAAGAAAAGATATATCACGAATACATACAAAAGATTTTTTATGATAATGGCTTTTATTCATCTCTAATGTATACTCACTCAAACGCTCACAAAGGACGTTCCACTTGATATCACAAATATTTCCTTTTCAAGCTTTGTCACATTTCGTTGAATAAATGTCTATTTGTTATTGTAACATTTGTTTTTCAACCTTATTTCATGTCATTCGTACATCTTCAGTATTTTTTCTTTCAACTCTTTCGCACTTGCCACTCGTGTATATCTGTGTGAGGATATATATATATATATATATATAATATTGCCTATTGATACATACACTTCAAAGTACAAGTGTGTGTGTGTGTGTGTGTGTATGTGTGTGCTTGCTTGGAAATTTTATGAATCTAAGGCAGAAAAGGAAAATTTCATCTCTCTCTATGAACAACCTCAAAATATCCTCCTTACAACAATCAGAAAGATATACTGCCCACTGCTACTGCTACATAATATAACATCTATCCATAATATAACATAATATAACATAACATCTATACATAATATAACATAGTATAACATCTATACATCATCATCACCATGTCGTGCCGCTAGCACGGATATCCCTGACCCTCTCTCGCCACTTCTGCCTATCATTCATCGCTTTTGGTGGGTCTTCAGGGCTACATCCCGTATCCTCACATAGCTGCTGTATGTATGTTTGAGCTGGTCGTCCTGCTTTTGCTTGGCCATATGCGGGGGTCCATAGGAGTACATCACTGATGAGTTCATCCTTGCTTCTCCAGCAGTGTCCTGCGTGTCTGGTTCGTCTAACTTGTATAGTTTTCGTGATGGGAGGCAAGTGGCCGTATAGTTGGTGTCTTGTGGGGTGTTGCCGCCAGAACTTGTTCAATTTTGCTCTCAACATTCTTGTGTAATTGCCATCTAGTTTCTTCTTCAGCCATTTAGTTAGCATTCAAGTAGTGCATCCATATAGCAGTATCAATACGACCGCTGCCTGGAAGAAACTGTGTTTCATTTTATCGGTCAGAACATAACATCTATACATAATATAATATAACATCTGTACATAATATAACATAATATAACATAACATCTATACATGATATATCATCATATAGCAAAATATAACATCTATACATAATATGACATAATATAACATAATATAATATCTATACATAACATAACATAAAATCTATACATGATATAACATAATATAACATAATATAACATCTGTACATAATATAACATAATATAACATCTAGACGTAATATGACATAATGTAACATAACATCTATACATAATAAAACATAATATAACATCTAGACATAATATAACATAAGATAACATAATATAACATCTATACATAATATAACATAAGATAACATCTATACATAATATAACATAATATAACATCTGAAAGAAAAAATGCATTACTATAGTGAGTTCAATCATCCCTGTGGCTTTGTGCCAGACTTAACTAACTTTAATAAACAACTATTCATATCTGAATTACAATTTTCTGAAATTTTAAGACGAGTAATTTTCATTTTTCCTCATATTTTGTAGTGTAGTCATCTCCTCATTTGATGGCAAGACTCTGAAATTAGTTGGCAAGTTCATATATCTCATCTACTGAAAGTATTGTCAATATATGCATGGGAAAGGTATGTACTGCTATTGACAATCTTTCGATGATATGGAAATCTGATCTCTGTGTTAAAATTAAACAAGAATTCTTCCCAGCTGTAGTTTGTCAGCACTATTGTATGGTTGCACGACTTGGACTCTAACAAAACACCTGATGAAAAAAGCTAGATAGGAACTACACAAGAATATCACATACTGTTTTGAACAAATCCTGGAAGCAGCATCCTACAAAACAGCAGCAGTACAGCCACTTATCTCCTATCTTACAAAAAATCCAAGTCAAATGAGCAAAATTATGCTGGTAAAGTAAGGATAAACTTATAAGTGACATTTTCCAGTAGACATGGACACACAAGTGTTGGCTGACTAACAAAAACTTACACTCATCAGTTCTATATGGAAACTGGATACCTCCTAGAGGACTTGCAAAGAGTAGTGGCCAATAGGGACAGATATCAAATGAGAATCAAGGGAGTCTGTGCTGTCGGCACACCTTAATGGTGATGAGTGTTGGCATCATTTTTGGCAAATATGTTCTTTGTTCTTTCTCTGGTATATTTTGTATCAAGCAGTCTTCAGAAGTGGCTAAGGGATAGTCCTCCTGGAATAGTGGCTAACTTGCTAACATCATAGTTATCAATTTGAATGTCAGTCACTCTATTAAATTCACTTGCTGACTAATAACCTTGAGAAAGGTATGAGCCCCTTTTATCCTTCAGCTATTGGTTAAATAGTACCACTAACCAACCCATTTTCTAGGACAGATTCCAAGTTCTCCATATACCATATGTTCGTATAGTCAAATTTAAATCTCTTGCACAATTCCCAGTAGATCACCTTGTCCACCCAGTCAAGTCAAGCCTTATACTCTTTTTGTGCTAATTAGCTGCATTCACTTAGTATGTGCTTTATAGTTTCATCTCTCTCACCACATAACCCACATTTTCTCTTTTCCTGCATCTTATCTTTTCTTGCTTTGATATAAGTAAAGTAAAGTTGGCGACCATAGTTGAGGGTGACCCGAAGGCTCCCTTTTCGATAGCTACTACACCAAGGTGTAGGGGAGGGTGCTACTCCTTCCCTGGATTGCTCTACTTTACCCTTGATCCGTACCTTATAATGCTGAGTGTTAATGCTTTGATATAGTTGGTTCTTATTGTGTTGTTTTGTGCAGCTTTTAGAAGAGATTCTGTTTCTCTCTTAAGGTTTCCCTTTCTTAGCCATGTCCAAGTTTTCTAGTGTGAAATTTCGTTTGTTTGTCACTTATTATTATTCTCTCATTAGAGCTTTTCACATCTGCATTAACTGATGGTTTTTCACTAGAGTCTGAGTGACAGCAAGTCTCCTCAAGTCTCCAGGACTCTTCTCAGTATTCTGGCCGTTCTCAATAATGCTGTTGTTTGGATGGTCTCCACCCGTCCACCAACATCCAACTCCTCCAGTCCCTTTAGTAATCCTTTAGTTACTGTTCCAAACACACCAATTACAATTGGTATAATTGTCACCTGCATGTTCCACAGTTTTTTCAATTCCCTAGCAAGATCCAGGTACTTATCCTTCTTTTCACATTCTTTCAGTTTTATTCTGTGGTCAGCCGGGACAGCAAAGTCGACTGTTTTGCAAGTTCTCTTTTTTTGTTAATTATAATTAAGTCTGGTATTATTATTATTATTATTATTATTACTATTATTATTGTGTTTTATATATAAAATACTTTGAATGTTGATTTGAAAAACTTCTCATGACTGATGAGCAGACATTGAAAGAGTTCAATGCTGGAATGTTAACGAAATTAACACAACACAACACTGGAAATGACAACCGACACTGAGGTGTGGAATATTGATGATTAAATTGAATGGAGATGACCAGATGTATTTCTAAAAATATCTATCTTGGACAAGTGAAATTCTTCGACAAAATTGCCCTCTAACAATCGCTAACACACAAGCAGCTGCCAAAGACTCATCCTTTAACAAATACAGCAGACATGATTACAGGTAAAATACTCATTTATTCACACAGATATGTTACCTGATACCAAACTGGGCATCTATTTTAATATGATGGTCAAAAAACAGGTCTGAGAGATTATTAACTGTTTTACTAAGTTTGATCCTTACAAATGCTTGATTGTTATGGCTTTATGCCAGCCTAAGCTCAGCTTAATAAATATATATAATTCAAATTCATTGCAAATTATTCAGTAATGTATATACAGTTCATCTGGTTGGTCAATTTGTTTGTGCAGTGATTTTCATCTTCAGTGGTTGGTTGATGGTTTGGTTTTACTTTTCCACCCTTGTTTATATTTCTAAGATGAGTAATAATTATTATTATTATTATTATTATTATTATTATTATTATTATTATTCTCTACACATTGTAGAATGTTATACTCAACCAAGATTTGTATAGCAGTCTATAGTGTGTAGAGAATAATGTCAAACTTTGTTGGTTTCTTTAATGCCAGAGTCATTTTTTCTAGCTATAAGTAAGTAAAGTTTTGGCGACCGTAGTCGAGGGCAACCAGAAGGCTCCCTTTTCAATACCTACTACACCGAGGTGTAGGGGAGGATGCTACTCTTTTCCCTGGATTGCTCCACTTTACTCTTGATATGTACCTTATATTGCTGAGTGTCAAGCAAGGAGGTATCAAGTACCATTTTTAAAGTCTTTGGTATGACACGACCTGGGATTGAACCCAGGTATCCCAGACCATTTGCGAACACTCTACCCACTTGGTTATAAGCTACTATAATAATAAACACTTGTGAAGGAATATAACTTCAAGTAACTATTCTTTATACAAATAATTAGCTCACAATCTTATGTGGCTTCAGTACGAATAGTAATAATTTGTAGTTGTACGATTTGAAGTGACTATTCCTTTTTAATAAGAATCATTTGTTTTCCCAAAGTTATATCATCTCAAGCAACTAATGAATAAAGTAAGTAAAGTTGTCTCCCTTTAGTCGAGGGTGACCCAAAGGCTTCCTTTTCAATAGCTACTACACCAAAGTGTAGGGGAGGGCGCTACTCCTTTCCCTGGATTGCACCACTTTACCCTTAATTAGTACCCTATAATGCTGAATGTTAAACAAGGAGGCATCAAGTACCATTTTTTGAGTCTTTGGTATGACTCGACCTGGAATTGAAACCAAGTCTCCTGGGCCATTGGCAAACACTCTAACCATCATACCAATGTCCGGTACAATAATAATCCTTGATTATCAATAATAGCTTCAAGTAACTATTCTTAAAAGAAATAATTTGCAACTTCTTATTTGCTAAAATTCCTTCCTAATACCAATAATTTAAAAATAGATCTATCTGACTCAAAGATGGGACCCTAAGAGATACGACCACTCCCAATCAAAGTAGACCTGAGAGTAATGGCAATAAAAGAGTGACTTCTAATTCTTCAGAGCTCTAGAACAAGAGCCTCACCATCATATTTATTTTAAGTCACACACAGCTAAATTTAGTGTTCATGAAGGCGATGTATTTGCACAATCCTGTGTTTTGCTGAAAACTGATAAGTAAACAAGTTTTGAGAATTGGTACTGACTCATCGAAATGAAGTCTATATGACAAGACACAAGTCCAGAAATTTAGATAACAACACTTCATTATATAAGTTTCTCAAGTCAACACATATCTAGACATCTATGCCATTAGTCTAGACATTTAGATATCACTTTCTTATAGAAGTTTCCCTGGTCTACACATACGTGGTGCCTTCAATAAGTTTCCAGACTTTTTGTACAGACATTTAAAATTGTTGTAGACTCTTGAAAATTTTGAATGTTATTGCTATACATCTTATAAAATGACTGACCAATTTTTATGATTTTAGGTTCAAATGAATTGCTACAACAGGAATTGGAATACACCCTGCTAAAGCCTGATTGTCACAGCTGGTGAATTTCAAAAATACAATTTGGATATGACACTTAAGAAGAATGATATGCAATAAAATTCTGTTTTAAACTTGGAAAAAATGCCACAGAAACGTATGGAATGCTTCAGACTACTTTTCAACCATCTTGCATGAATCGAGCATGAGTTTTTGAGTGGCATAAGAGATTCGAGGAAGGCAAGGAGTCTGTGAGGGATGATGAGAGGTGTGGGAGGAGTAAGGAAGTCAATACAACAGAGTTGATTGGCCAAACAGTTAGGGTTAGGGTTACTATGTTGAGGTTTTAAGGGAGTTCAGGAAGAGATTCCGTCGGAAGAGGCCAGCACTCTTGAAATCGGATCAGTGGCATTTCCACCAGGACAATGCACCAGTCCACAACTCCATCCTTGTCACAGACTATTTGAGCAAGATGGGTATCAAGACACTTCCTCACCCTCCCTATACTCCAGACCTTGCTCCCTGTGACTTTTGGTTATTCCCTAAGCTTAGAGGCTGTCGTTATGAGACAATTGAGGAGATGAAAGAGGCTGTGATGAAGGTGATCGACACGCTCACACAAGAGGACTTCCATGGGGCCTTCCAGAAGTTGTTGGACTGGTAGAACAAGTGCATTGCAGCTGGAGGAGATTACTTCAAAGGGGACTAGAGTTTCATGTCTGTACTATCAATAAAAGTGCCCATACAAAAAAAGTCTGGAAACTTATTTAATGATCCTCATATCTAGACATTTATGCTTAGTCTAGACATTTAGATATCTAGTTATGACTTTATTATACAGTTTCTCAGCTATGCACATATCTAAACATTTATGCAATGAGTTTAGACATTTAGATATCACTTTATTATGTAAGTTTTTCAGCTATATACTTATCTAGGCATTTATGCCATTAGTTTAAACATTTAGATACCTAGATATCGCTTTATTATATAAGTTTCTTAGCTTCATTTAAATTTTGAATTCTTGAGTTTAAAATTCTAAAGATTTACATTTTGATTTTGCCAACTATACATAAGCAATTTTAGTAACATCCTCTAAAGCTGCCCAAATCTTTTAGGTGAAGCATTGTTGCTGTTTATTTATTTTACGAGTTTTTCTTTCATCTTAATTTTGTTCAATTTTTTTACAATGCTTAAGTCATTTAACATCTATTCTAAATATTCTCAAATCCGTTCTCTATTTTCAATCCATATTTACTGTTTGAAAATTATTTGTATTACACGGTAATACTTGAAACCATATAATTGTACACAAATTATTTATATTAGTTAGGAATACTTGAAACCATATTATTCATATCAATAGTAATTTAAGCTTCAATTTTTTACAAATGTTGGTTGGTTGGATTTTATGGCAGATCAACCTTTGTCAGTTATTTAATGTCAAATCCTGTTTATACATGTATATATATATCCATTAAATATACATTATTTATAAATGAATAGTTTGTTCTTAACTTTTTTAAACAAACCAGAACTCAATTCTATTTAGTATTAATCATTTGTTCACACACAGTTAAATGGTTTCTAGTATTGCTATGTAACACTAACAATTCAATTTAACAATTCAAGTTATTTGGTTTTTATGGCATATAGACCCTTGGTGGTTATTTAATGCCAAATCCTGTATATATATATATATATATATATATATATATATATGTGTGTGTGTGTGTGTGTGTGTGTGTGTGTGTGTGTGTGTGTGTGTGTGTGTGTGTGTGTATTATTCAGTCCAGTTAAACCGGAATTGGGAGTAATTCCATCAGGACAAAAAACCATTCAACAGTGAACATTTAACTTTTCCTGGTAAAGAGCTCAATGTAACTGACATTACATTTGTTTTTTTCTTAAAGAAATATATATATATATGTGTGTGTGTGTGTGTGTGTGTGTGTGTGTGTGTGTGTGTGTGATTTGTAAGTGAATAGTTAGGCAGTAATTTTATTTTTAAATGAGTTAAAGCTACTTTGTTTGCATACAATTAAATGGTTTCAAGTATTGCTATCAAGCACTAAAAATTTTAATTGCACTCTGTTAAATGAATTCAAGTATTGCTATCAAATACTAATAATCTTTTTTAACATTTGTACAGAGCGAAGAGGTTCAAAGTATTGCTAACTCTCATAGTTTTATTTGCACACAGTTAAACAGTTTCAAGTATTGCTATCTAACACTAATTATTCAATTCCACTCTATTCATTCATTTGCACTCAGTTAAAAGGTTAAAAGTATTTCTATGCAATGCCAATAATTCAGCTTCACTTCAGTCATTTATTTCCACACAGTTAAATGGTTTCAAGTACAGTTAAATGGTTTCAACCCACTAATGGGTCAGAGTTAACCTTGAAGTAATATCAATGAAGAGGTACGCTAGATTCTCCAAGTTCCAGAACTAGAGCCTCACCATTAGATGCAATTTCATGTCATACCCCTAAGCAGAGATGCACTCAGCATAGTTTACAATTGATTATTAGTATTAGTTACTTGAAACCGTATGCTTGCCTCCTCCCCACAAAAGACCAAAACCGACTTCAGCATTAGATAATCGAGCAAGGGTTGACATGCTATAAAATTAACCAATCAACCATTATTTAAAGAACTGGATCCCATTAAGTGTAATTAGTCTTACTAGTTTTGCTTATGGAATCTCAGTTTTTTTCTATCATTTTCCTCTGCTATAATCACTGATCTAAGAATAGAAATTATGGCTATTCAAAATACAAATTAATTGTTATTTTTAGGCTTAGCTTAGTCTGGTCAAGGCTCCAGTAGCTAAACACTCAGTGAGAATCAAATGCCCAAGAAAATTGATCTGGAAAATGAATCTTGTAGCTAAATTAAATTTTGATCAAAAGGAATTTAAGAGAAAAGTCTTGATTTGAAAGATTAGGATGATCCAAAAGTTCCCAGTTCCCTGTTCATAGTTCCATCTTGGGCACAATGTTTGGGAAATCTTAGAAGTATCATTAAAGTTTCTCTGTTATTTATTGCTAGTGTGATCAGTCCATAATAAAAAATTCACTAACTAGAAAATTGACAAACTTACAGAAAGAAACATTAGTAAGACATTTGTCTTTCCCTTTTTAGATCAATGCAGAAGAAGATCATTGAGATCCAGAACTCACTTCGACAATTATATGTATTTAATTAATTAGTTAATTCACATGGTTACAATATGTATTCAAGTTTCATTTATACTGTTTCTAAATTGTTTTTTCATAAGTTCTTTTGCCTTAATATATAAAAAATAAATAAATAATTCAAATTCTTTAAAAAATCAATGTATTATAATGAAAGCGCTTCATCTGGGAATATTTCAATTACAAATTTGATTTGATCTCGACTCTCTGGTTGGGATCTCGGATCTTCTATTCCTTACGTTCAATCACTGGCTCTCAAACAGTCGTTAAATATGATATGTGCCTCTTTAAGAGAAATGAGATCGATAATCGAGTTATCTGCCCTTGTAAGCTCAATCATCTGAGCTGGCGGCTACCGTTGCCGCTAGAGGTCAGCACTGTATGTGACGTCAATACTTAACATACGATGGAAGTATGAAACCGACAGACGACAGAGGCACTCAGGTTAGTTGAAATGTCTTGTGTGTTTTGGTGGGTGGTTTGTTTTTTTTACATACACTTGAGGGCATTTATACGTTGAAAAATATATGTGATCACATCAATATATATGCTCCTTTGCGATTTTTTATACCGCTTTATTACACCTTTATTTTTTTGCTAGTTGCTGGACTTATCAAGTGAAGCTTTGTTTATTTCCATCAAACACGTATCTCTTTCTTTTAGTGTTTTTGTTTCGATTGTGGAATTCGTTTTTTAATTTCTGTTTATATTTTCTTGTGATAAATCAGGGTGAAAATTTGATCTGAACTTCTTTTATCCATTGTCTATCGTGTGTATATTTGGTATAAAATAGATTTTCGCTCTTTTTTTTTTTTTTTTTTTTTTTAATTTGACAGTTCACTTTTTATTTTTCCTCCCTGGACAGAGAGAGAATTGTCAATTCTTTTCTTTTTTTCTTTGCTTTTCTAAATGACTGCTGACGATAGAAAAAAAAAAAGAAACTCTGCCGGATTTCTCTATTTTTCTGGAGAATAGTGACTTAGCTTGTAATTATATAACTTTCTCTTTAAGCAAAAATGTTATGATTAAGGATTTTCTCTGATCAAAACTTTTGAGTACATTCGATACTGTTTTTTTTTCTTTTATCTTCCCACCCCAGTAAAAAAAAAAAAAAATCTAACTCATAAATAAATGAATATATATATATATATATATGTGTGTGTGTGTGTGTGTGTGGATTCCTTGGTATTCAAAACGAAAACTATAACAAAATAATTTTCCTATATTTTAACAGAAACTTGAGCGGTGGTTGTTTCTTTTGATCACTTTTTTTTTTTTTTTTTTTTTTTTTTTGTCGTAATTATGTTGTCAAGATATGACTTTCCATAAATTAAAGAAGTAAAATTTCTTTTCTCAGATTTCGTCTAACCATTGTTAGTGTATACAAGATTCAAAGTTTAATTAAAGAATTACACATCGTAAGATGAAATCCGTTAACTAAAGTATTCGCTTAAAAAAATCACTTTTATTTTTATCTTATTTTTGAGTTGACTTTTAAATCGATTTGTCTTGCTTTCTCAGCTGTTTTTAATGTTGCTCTGTGTCTGGCTAGATCCTTTATTTAAGCTACACGGAATGTAATGATTCTTTTCTCTATTTATGAATTAAATTATAAGTTTTCTATACGTTTCTCTCTTGTACCCACCTCTTTTTCCTTAAAAGAAAAATAAAGGAATCAACTTGAAATAAAAAGACAATTTGAGAGTCTAATCATTGAGTTTAAATAAATGCCTAGCAATGGTGCAACCTGACAAATCAATCACCTTGCCACGGAGGATCGAATCATAGAAATATCAATTTTTCTGTATCATCCCAAGATACTCTTTTTTTTCTTTTTTTACTTTTGAGAATTAAATGTTTTCTTTTCTATCTAAATTTGTAAATATCAAATTACTTTCCAAGATTTTAGTTAAACTCTTCTCTTGTGAATCATTTTCAACATTCGGCGATCAAATTGTTGAAAATGTTTCATTCAGGATTTGCTGCTCGCTCTGTGTAGTAGGCAGTTTGATGATGGTGATCAGATTGAAAAAAGATCAATATCTCCTGACTTGACTACGAATAATGTCGAAGACTTGGTATGTTTTAGACTTACATTTGTGTGGGTGGAATTGGATCCTTAATATGACTTGCTGTCCGTTCACTCTCAAGTATCTATATTGCCCCTCTTCAACAACAACAAAAAAAGTAAATCTAGTTATTTTAATTCTTAAAGGTTTGTTTCTGTTTGGTGTAAGTGATAATGGCTCAAGTTGATATTACTTTTTTTCTCTTTTAACACTTATCTGAATAAATTAGTAAAGCTTTTCTTTGTCATGTTAATTTTAAAGATGAAATGAAAATATTCTTAGACTTCCCTTACTTTTAAAAAAGTAGTCTACAAGGATCATAATTTTGTTCTTATGTATCATTTTATTATATATCTTAACTGATGTTAATAATTTAAAGTATCTTGATTTGAAAAAAAACAAAGTATTCTCATGAATATAAAAATAAGTCGGTTCCCACCACCTCTGATGATCTGATAAAAAGGTCAAATGTGTTTAACTGGGTTCAGTTTCAACCATCCAAAGAACAAATATTAAATTTTTTAAAGTTATAATCAAATACATCTCTGAGAAGGATTTATTGTGTACCTTGTTATAAATTTTAAATTAAAAAAAAAAACGTCTGTTTCTCATGTCTTAGCACGAAAGATAGCAAGTTCGTTTTCTTAAAAAAAATCTGAATTAAATTTTTTTTTTTATTTAGAACTTGTCTTTGGCAATTAATTCTCTAGTATTATGAGTACGATCCACACTGGGTGCATCATTTATGTTATCTTTTCCGATCAAATAAAGATTAAATAATTAAACACTTGCTGTTAAGTAAAGTTTTTTTTTTTTTTTTTTTTTTTTTTTTTAAGCAAACTTAACTAATTCTCTTGTACAAAATTCAATTTTTATTCGTTGCTTCGCTATTTTGACTTTTTAATAGACTGAATTAAGCTTAATGTCACTTTTGAAAAAATTCATTTATTTTTATTTTTTATTTTCAAAATTTTTTTTTCCTTTTTGTTTTTTTTGTTTTTTTTTCGAACGTCGTTTAATGTGCAGAAACTTCATTGTTCGAATGTACCGACTTTTTCTCTTGATTACTTTTGTAACGTAAAGCAAAATTTGGCATTAAGTAACTCATAAAGGTTGATATGTCATTAAACAAAATAAGATAATCTTAATCTTTCGTAATATTAAGTGTTGTCATAATTTAACAGCTTCCTGATTATCTCTCTTACTTGATGAGTCCGTATATTTTTAATTTTTTAAGGCATGTAGTAGCAGTAGTTGTAGTAAGATAGGGGGGAGCCGGAGCTTCTTCGCATCACGTGCGACATTTCTGCGCACGGCTCACACGTTGTAAGGTTGCCGAATTTGAAACTGAAACTTCAATTTCACTTTCACTTACCCCGTTCTATATATATATATATATATATATATATATATATATATATTAAAAGGAAAGACAAACATACCACTCAACCGTACGGACATTCATTTGAAATGCTTATCCCCATTGATAATACAAAAATTCATCATTTTAGTGATAAATTTTGTAGGATGTAGATCTATTCATTGCAAACGAGTGCTTTATTTTATTTATTTATTTATTTGTTTTTAACGCTTTGAAGAAATATACTTGTTTGTATTTACCAGAGAACTATGTTCTTTGAATTTTTGTTTAAAGCAGATCTTCATGAAAGAAATTCTAATTTTTTAAAATTCAAGAACACGAAATAAGTTTTTTTTTTTTTTTTTTTTTTTTTATTTAGCTTATTTTAAATTTAATTTCTTTTGAAAATTTAAAATTCTACTCTTAATCAATGTTAATTCAATTTTCTTAAGTTTAGAATTTACTTGCTTAGTTTAGGAATATACAACTTTATTTATTTCACTTAATGAATAAATTTAATTTATGCTTTTGCTTTTACGTATTTTTTTCTTTTTTCTTTTTTTCTTTTTAACCTTGTTTATAGACAATTTGTTAATTGTCTTTAACTGACGACCATGACTCTATTTAAGGTTGAAACTATTTTAAATGAGACAATCCTTTACATTATTTTATTTGATTAAAAAATTTTTTTAAAGAAAATCGTCTATTTGCTCTGAGGTCCTGTAGAGAATGATTCAAATCTAACAGTTTAAACAGTACACACCCCTTTTCATACCTTTCCCGCCACCCTCACTTCGTCATAAGATTCACCATAAACACAAAATGCAAGTTTTTGATTTTTATGAATGCGTAGTTTTTTACTTGTCGATTGTTGCCAAAAAAAAAAAAAAAGAAAATCTTATCATTCATTGTTATTATCGATCATCACTTAGCTTGGTCTAATTATGGCATTAAAAAAATGTCGATGGACGAAGCAGTTATTTTCCTTCAGACTCGTGAGGAGGGATTTATTTTTAGACAAATAATCGCTTAAAATAGCTCTTGTTTATCTATTTTAAACATTTCAACATAAATTTTCTTATTAATTGTTTGATGTGTATAAACTGGGAAGAAAGATGGAATTTGAAAGAATAAATGACTAGTGGAAGATAGAAATGGAATTTTTTTTTTTTTTTTTTTTAGAATAGGAATAGAATTGTTTTTTGGAAGAAATTTTTTTTAATAAAAAATTGATTATTTTGTTGGGAAAGATTCACCCTGTATGTTTGTGATGATAGTAAAATAAAGATGTTTTCGGTAACAGTTAATTCAATAAGCATGTACATCATACTGTAATGTACAAAATAAAACGCACATGACTATTTTTTCATAATTTTTTAGTTTCTTTTGAACAATCAGCCTACATACTATCTTAAAATTCAGTAGTTTGAAAAAAGGTTCTTAAATATATTCAAAATTTAATTTTGAAAGGTTGGTATTTAAATCACACAGGAAGAAAATCTTACAGTCATTATTCTGGGACCACGAGAGTGTTTTTTTTTTTTTTTTTTTTTTTGCTTATTTACTAAGTTGAGCTTAATTGTAACACAAGGCCAGAAAGAACTGATTTATGAGAAATATGATATCCAAGGATTTGAGTTGAAGACCCAGTGAATTTTATAGGTACTTATAGCGCTAATTTATTTGAAATAATAACTTCAAATTTTAAAATATCTTAATCCAAGGAGCACTTCTTTATTTATAGATATGTAATTCTAAAAAATACAAGTTATGCAAATCTTAAATCATTTCTTTTTCTAAAATCTTAATTTTGTTTTTTCTTTAAAAATTTTCTTTTTGCATATTTTTTCTGATTCTCTTGTCAACTTTTGCCTTATTTTTCATAATCTGATAAAAAAATAAAAAAAAAAAAACAATAATTCCAAAATTTGATTATTATCTTTAGTAATTTATTGAGCTTTATGCTAGTTTCCTCCTGTAATTGTTTTTGCCTTTTTATATAAAATACACAGCTTGGCAGAATGATCTCTTAGGCATGGAAGATACATGAAAAAAAGCACATAGATCTTATTCAAAATTTAATTTCTCATTTTGTTTTTTGTGATCACCATCAAGGAAGGTTGTGTGTGTGTGTGTGTGTGTGTGTGTGTATATGTATATATATATATATATATATATATATATATATATATAAGTGTGTGTGTGTGCGTAAAATGAACAAATATTGATATTTATTCATGATTAGAACAGATAATTTTTGGCAGGAAAACCCAAAATCAATAAAAATGTCTGTGAGAAAAAAAGATTTACAATTGAAATGAATATCAAAAACCATATTTTAGATAAATATATTTAGTAGCTTTTCACTAAGACATTTTGATGTTGTTTGAAATGAATTGTAAAAAAAATATTACCAAGTCTGTCATTTAGTCTTTATATATTAAGTAGAAATCAGAAAATGCAATTTCAATTTTGTTTCTGATTTAATTTCTTCTTTTTAAAAAAAAAAGAATCTTGTTTCTTAAAACTAGAAATAGTCAAAATGTATTTCTACTCTTTTACAAGGTTTCCTGGGACTACTTTAGAGCTATTTGGGCTTATTAAAAAGAATTTTTATTTAATACTTTATGTCATCATCTAATCAAATAAGAAAAATGAAGAATCGAAAATACATTGCCAGTGATGAGCAACAATACTTTATATAAAAACAAGTATCTTTATCTAACAATTACCTCATTTAGGTTAAATTTTTGATATCATATGTATGGTATAGTTCCATAAATATTAATTTTTTTGTTGTTTTTTTTAAGAAAAGAGTTGTTGTATTCTTATATAATTTTTCCTTACATTTTTAGAATAAAGCTATTTTTTTTTTTTTTTTTTTTTTTTTTTTTTTTTTATCAAAAAATAAATTTAAAAAAAGCCTAAAAGCTCTAGAAAAACCAACCAACCAAACAATGAATGCATTTAAGAAGCCAGAAAGTTTTAATCTCTTAATCTATGTCACAGAAAAGAAGACATTCATTGCCTTTCTACTTGTTTATCTGTCATTTTAGTTGTCTCTTATACAACAAATTATCAATATTGGGCTGTGGACAAAAGACAAAACATTTTAATCATCATTTGAAAGGATTCAAGATATTTGTCAACATGACATATTGTTATTAATTTTTTTCTTTTTCACATTTGTCACTGGTGTAGCAATTTTCTAACTTTCTCCCCAAATCACACTTGAATATGTCAAGGAAAATCATCAGTTTTCAGGAAAAATTTTAAAATCAGTATTCACTGTATATACTGACATATCATGCACATTTTTTAGACCTTTTACAGCTTGAAATTGTAGGTATATCAGTTGGCCTTGGCCTAGGCTGACTATTCACACACACACACACACACACACACACACACACACACACACACACACAGAGTTTGTATCTCACATATGGTGTGACCCCCCCATATTTAGGTAAAATTTAGGTCTCATAAAAACACATATGTGAGTATATATGGTACTAAGCTTAGCCAAGTCTGTCACAAGGTTATAAGGAAGAGAACCTAATGATTAAGCACATCCACTCTATTAGCAGGACTTACAATATACTGGCTGTATCCCCTGCAGAGGAATAAGACACCTCCCTAAAAAAAAAAAAAAAAAAAAACCAGGTGTCTTTGGTATGACACTAAACTGCATCTGAGGCTCCAATTCTGGAGTGTATGGAGTACCCACTTCACTGCCATTACTTCCAGGTCCACTTTAAAAATTATTTGTATTTGATAAGATTGTGCAAAAAACCCAGTTGGCTGTGGCTGTAGAATATACTGACTGCATCTCTGCACACAAAGAGTGTCCTGTTTATGACTCTAGAGCATCTAATGGTAAGGCTGAAGCTTTGAGGAATGTGGAGTACACTTTTATTACCATTACTCCTAGGTTCACTTTGATCTGGAGTGGTAGTGCCTGTTAAGATCCCATCTACAGAAATATATTTAATGATTTTCTATGCTTGAAATCATTTCACTGTATGCAGACAAATGACCAGTGTTAAATTGAATTATTAATATTACATAGTAATACTTAGAACCAATTAACTGTGTGCAAGCAAATAATGTTGAATAATATTACTAGTGTTAAATAGCAGTACTTGAAATCATTTAACTGTGTGCAAACAAATGAGTTCTAGATTGTTTCAAAATTGTTACCTACAAACTATTTGCAAATCATGTTTTTGATATATATGAATATATGTATAACCGATTTGGCATTGAATAACCTATAAGAGTTGATATGCCATAAAATACAACCAACCAAACCAAAATAGCCCAATCAACTGGGACTATAGAATACACTGATTGCATCTTTCCAAAGGGGGTAAGACCCTCCCCAACAAGTGTCCTGGATATGACACTAAAGCATCTGATGTTGAGGCTCCAGTCATTGAGTTTTGAGGAATGTGGAATACCCCTTCATTGCCATTACTCTCATATCCACTTTTAGCCTGAGTGGTAGCACTAATACCCTTGGGAAAGGTATGAATCCAATTATTCTCCCTCCAGCTATGGGTAAATAGTAGGACAGACTAGGTTCTTCAGCCTTGGTTAGGCAACTAGTCTAGGAGAAGGAAAACTCTGAATTCAAACCTGTTAAACTCTGCTTAAAAATTGACCTTGTGTCATATCCTGCCCAAGCGGAGGGGTTGGTAAATATGAGTGGTAGTAACTGTTAGGGTCCTATCTATGGGTCAAATAGAACTGTTTAACCATCTGTGTGCAAACAAATGACTGATGTCAAATGGAATTGTCAGTATTACATAGATAAATGGTTCCAAGTATTGCTCTGTACAATCAAATAAATAATACTGAATAGAATTATTAGTGTTAAATACTTAAAACTATTTAACTGTGTGCAAACAAATGAGCTCTGGGTTGTTTAAAATGTTACCTTCAAACTATTTGTTGACAAATCATATTTTATTTACATATTCATGTCCATACTACTGTATGGATGCACCACTTGGATGCTTAAGCTATATTAAACAAATCCTGGAAGCAACATCCCACAACACAGCAGCTGTATGGGCTCCTACCAGCCATCTTGAAGACCATCCAAATTAGACAAACAAGACATGCAGCACACTGCTGGAGGAGCATGGATGAACCCATAAGCTACATTCTCCAATGGATCCCTTCACATAGACGTGCAAGTGTGAGACGATCAGCTAGAACTTATCTATTAACAGTTCTGTACAGACACAGGATGTAACCTGGAAGACCTGCCAGAAATGATGGATGATAGACAGATGGCAGGAGAGAGAGTTAGGGAAAACCATGCTAGTAGCATGACACACATCTATATATATATATATATATATATATATATATATATATATATAATATATATATATATATATATATATATATATATATATATATATAGGTATTCTTCAATCCAGTAAATCTGGAGTAGGGAACAATTCCATCAAGACAAACAAATTATTCAAATTTTGAATATTTAAATATTCTTCGTAGAGAGCTCAATGTGAATAAATTCACAAAGCAAATAATATCATTTCAAAAAAAAAAAAATTTGGTCACATTAGGATAATAAATTTATTTCATCCTGATTGATCTGAATCAAAGACTCTAAAATAATAATTTTTAACAGGACTTCATCAGATCCTGATGAAGACCTGTTGAAAATTATTTTTGTTGTGTGTGTGTGTGTGTGTGTGTATATATATATATATACACACACACACAGAGGACTTGCATTAAATAGCCTAAAAGGGTTGATATGCCATAAAACTCAAGCACCCAAACCCTCCCTCCCTCCCTCCCTCAGAAAAAACTCTTGAGAAATAAGTACCCAAAAATGTAATTATGAATACACAGTGAACAGGATTCTATAACTTCTGAGTATAAAATAATCCTAGATGGGTTCAAATGAATTAATGATATTGTGGGACTGATAAATATGTTGATCCTGCAAACTTTTATAAAAATAAGTGATGTGGTATAAACTAGGCAAAGATGACAAAGACTAAATTTGAAAGCCAACTTTTTTTCTTGTTTTTTTTTTTTTCATTTGGTGAATTGTACAAATGAAGTGTTTGTTGGTCGTCTCATGGATCAAATTGTAGCGTGAAAGGCTAGGTTATATGGCCGAAATTGTCGGGCATATCTGTTCTATTTACAGAGTTGATGTTTGCTGATTTCTCCGGAGAAGTTGACATGTTGAAGTGCAGGAATCGGTGCTGCTGTTTATCTGGAGACGTCAGTGTGCCAAGGTGTTGGAGTCAATGCTGCTGCTTCATTGTATCATGCTGCTGGTATGTCTTACTACCCTTAAAAGGGCTGTAAATAAGAAAGCTGGCGGCAATCCCTAACAGGACTGAAAAAGACTTTTGAGTATAGTCCTAGAAAGCAGAAAAGCTGAAATAAAGACTGAACCACTGCTAGATGGCCAGGATGAGGCATCTGGGTGCTTGTACTTGTAAAAAGGGGGCTCTGCTGCATTGGCTGCTGGTGACTGAACTAAAGTGTCTGGTCAGCAAAAGGCAAGGAATTCCTTTCACCTAAGGCTAATGTTGGTCAGTGAACTGACTTAGCTGTCAGTGACTACTGGTTTTATAGTAGAGAGAGGTTATCTATTTGTCAGGTTCACAAGTGTCCAATTTTTTGACTGGAATCTTCTCTTTAAGTGTAGTAATGAAACAAATCATGATACCGTTAAGAGAAGCTGGAAAATAGTACCTGCTATGCTCAACAGTTAGGAAATACTTTTGAGATGGTTTGCAGAATTAATTTGTTTTGAAAATAGCCTCTGGGTTTGTTCTTAGTTGATATTAGAGATTGTTTCTGGTTGCTGCAAAAAATTCTGTCTACTGACAGTGTAGATGATGTTGCATTTTTCCCAAAACAAAGATTCCCAATATGGGAATGTAGCGAATGGGCTACAATAATATATTAGTTGTTTTTCTTGGCAATATGAACTTTATATTTTAACCTAAAAGTTCTACTTGGGACTATCCGGGTAGAGGGAATAACATTATCACATATAATGATCTCTAAAGACTTATCTTTATCAGAAATAAAAATATTCCCATGTAGAAATGTTTTTCTTGAAAAATTATGTGATTCAAAATATATATTTCTGCAATTTTTTTCCAGAAATAAAAATATTTAAAAATAATTACATTCATTAAATACTCCTCCCAAAAATCTATTTAACAATTGATGCAATTAAGAAAATATTAACTTAAGAAAATGGAATACAATTTTTGGAATTATTGGTAGTTTAAAAAAAAAAAAGATTTTAAGATTTTGTCTAATTCCCCATCTTTCTTCAGCCCAGTCAACTAGGGCTGTAGGATTTACCAATTGCATCTTTGCAAAGTGGTAAGACCCCCCCCCCGCCCCAAATGAGTTTTGAGTATGACATTACATCTGATAGTAAGGCTATTGTCTTGGAGTTTGGATTACTTCTTCATTACCATTACTCTCAGATCCACTCTGACCCCAACAGGTAGTACTTGTTAGGGTCCTATCTATAGGTCAAATAGAAATATTTAATCATTTTCTATATTTGAAATCGTTTAATAGTGAGTAAACAAATGACTGATGTCAAATTGAATTGTTAGTATTACATAGCAATACTTGGAACCATTTAACTGTGTAAAAACAAATGAGCTATGTCTCATTTAAAAATGTTACCTAAACTATTTGTTTATAAATCATATTTAAAATATATATAAACAAGGGTTGGCATTAAATAACCTACAAGAGTTGATATGCTTTAAAAAAAAACCCAACCAACCAATCAACTAATTTTTTTTTTTCATGTAGATGATGAAATATTGAAAACATAATTGCCATTACTTTATTGTCATTTCTATTTTGCAAATTAATATTATGAACAAAAAAGTTAATTTGTTAACTTTGTAGCAATGCAACATTAATATTCTACTTACTTGTTTTGGTCTTAATTTGATATCGAAAGAGTGAAAAACAAATGAGATGATAGTAATGGTGTGTGCTGAATCTGAAAATTTTTTCCAGTTAGAATACCAAAAAATACCCATAACTTTGTTTCCAATAACCAAATTGACTGAAAACCAATTTCATTTTCATTGCCAAGCAAATCTTGGGGTACCTTATCACAGAAAATGTCCTTTTTGCCCAATAATTTGGTTATAAACATACAGAGATTTGATATTACAATAGATTATTAAGTTTTACATTATGCAAAAATGCTTCACTGTTTTTGTATGAATTTTGTTTGACACAATTTATTGTAATTCATTTTTGTTATTAGATGGACTGTTTTCTTATTACTTTTCTATGTTTCTTGTTATGGTATTCAAAGATGACTCCATATTACTCAACTATCTCATCAAAATGAAACCTTTTTTTGACGGACAATCATGTGAGCCTCCTTTGACCATATGGGATGGTGGAATAGATACCTGATTCTAATTTTGTTTTATAGGGAAAATAGTCCATTAAATACAAAGTGAATTGTTATACGATAAGCATCTCCTCAAATACTTCTGCTTTTGTTCTCATCAGAAAACACTTTTTCAATGCAAATAATACGAAAGATCTATTTGAAAATGTCAACATAGATGACATTCTGTGCTTTTTGAGAGAAACAAAAGTATACCAAAAATTATAAATGTATATCTGATCAATATCATATAAAGTAACTTCTCAACATGATCCTAATAATGTTAACATATTGTTGAAACTGCTGTTAAAAACGTGTAAATATAGACATACAACATACATTATTTCCTAACCTCTAGGCATAAACTAACCCCAGATGAATTGACATACAATTAAAATCAACCAACCAACTATCAAATATTGTCTCTTCAGTCATATATTACAAATTTTCAAAGTTATTGATTGCTATTTCTTATCTTCTTTTTGGTAAACAAGCCTCTCTTACCCTGCACCAAAATTTAAATTTCAACTCTTATAGCTTTCAGTTTGATATTTTAGATACTAAGTAATCATTCTAAGTTGATATTTCTAGTCACTGATTTTGTGTTTTGTAAACATTTCAAATTCTATACCAAAGATTGTGGATTTAAGCACTCTTAGAGAATGTTCACTTTGTTTTGTTTTTTTGTTTGTTTTTTTGTTTGTTTGTTTTTTTTTTGTTGTTGTTGTAAATAAACCAATCAGAGAAGATGCAAAACATTTTTCTTTGGCTTCATAAAATATACCTTAGACAATTTAGATTAAATTATGAAGTCAGAATGTTCAGCTCTTAAAGAAAAAATGTTTTGTATCTTATCTGTTAGTTTATTTACTGCAATAAAAAAAAAACCCACCAAGGTGATTGCCCAATTGGCTGGGGCTGTAGACTACACTGACTGCACTTCTGCAGAGGGGTAAGACCCCCCCCCCCATGAGTGTCCTGGATATGACACTAAACAATCTGATGGTGAGGTTCCAGTAATGCTGGAGCTTTGGGGAATACGGAGCACCCCTTCATTACCATTGCTCCCAAGTCCACTCTGGCCCAGAGTGGTAGCACCTGATAGGGCCCTATCTATGGGTTAAATAGAACTAACAGCATACTTATGCTAAACTGAATTGTTTGAAATAGAACTGTTTTTTACATTGAAACTGTACTTACACTAAACTGAATTGTTATATATAACTGCTTGAATATTTTGAAATAGAAATGATTTTGACAATTAAACAGTGTACTCATGCTAAACTGAATTCTTTTAAATAGAACTGATTATTTACATAAAAATGGATTTGGCGTTAAATAACCTACAAAGGTTGATATGCCATAAAACCAAACCAATGTAAACATCCTCTAAATGTAATTTCATAATTTTTGCCAGGGCTAGTATACACAGATGTACTCTGACTAATGGCCTTATCTTAGTTGTGTTACATTATCCAGTGATCATCTTGTGGTTGGAAGAAACAGTGATACAATGTCTTTTAAACAATCATAGAAGCTTTATTATTTTCAGAAGTTAGAAGCATGATGTTTGGTTCTTTGTTTTAATGGCATATCAACCTTTGTAGGTTATTTAATGCCAATGCCATTCTCCTAGAAGAACAGTTATGGTACTATTTAACCCATAGCTGGGGGGATAAGGGGGCTCATACCTTTTCCAAGGGTATTTGCCCGAAAGTAAACGTAATAGCGCGACTGCAGCATGAACTCACTTACTACGATTCCGCAGGTCATCACTTTAACCATTACCCCATGAGGACACCCCCTTAGAAGCATGAGTTATGGGTTTTCATACTAGATGTCTGAATGAGAGGAAGAGAGAAAATCTTCTGTAAGTATCTCTCCCCAACATGTGGGGCTTACATTTGTTCCAGCTCAGTTTCCTTTATCACACACATTTGGTTTACCCTCCAACTTCTCTCCCAGATGTCTTTGATGATACCTGCACCCAACAACAGCAATATCATTTATAGCATCTGTTTTCAGATGTCTCCTAATGGTAATTGTATTTTGTGACATCGAGTTATCATGTTGTTACAGTCACAATATTTCAAACATTATACCTTCTAAGAATATAAAAAAACAAAGATGAGGATACTAGTCGGAGTATATCAGTTGATTTAGAAAAAAAAAAGTCTAGTCTTAGAAACTTGGGTTAAAAGAATATATTTTTGCTTGAAAATTCCTGGTACCTTGTCATATTTGATATAACCTTTGGTACATTGCTTTACCATTAACAAATATATTTGATGAGTGAGATTTATATTTCTTATGTACCTTAAATTTTACAAGTATATGAATGTACTGTCAGTATAAAAAGCTTTTGTAGCATCACTCTCCTCAAAAATCTGTTGTATAATCCTGATATTAGTGAAAATTGTCACCATATTTGATAAATAAATTTGACATTTAAAAACATAATCCTTTACCAGATATGTAAAATATCCATTATGAATTCAATGACAAATTGATTTTATACATGGAAAGAAGTAAGATTTACCTTGACATGAATAGTCATAGAACTTTTGAACTTTCAATTTAAACAAAAATATTCAGGTTAGACGTACAATGGTTTTTTTCTTTTTACTTTACCAAACTATTAAAGTGGTGATGGTTGGGGGAAACAATTTTACCAGAAATATGCTTTACCGTTTGAACTTTAACTAAACACCTGGAGAAAAAGCTAGATTGGAACTATGCAAGGTTGCTGCATGGGCTCAACATTAGTTTGCCACTATAAGATATTTGTCGCTGCCTCCCACCAGACAAGACTTGACACAAAGTTAAAAGCCCGAAGGCCGATTAAAGTGGGGATAAAGGGGAGGGGAAGGTCGGGAACGAGCCGAGACTCGAACCCTGCTAGTCATTGACCTACCAAGTGCAATGTGGGTCCAATGTGTCAAGCAATATCACTGACCTAAATCTAGATCTGGGCACATATGCCAGAATATAACTTGAACTAGACCGTGAGGTCTAGTGCTATACAAGGGGTGCAGGGAGGGACAAAAAAGCAGCTTGCCCACCCGAGGGTGGCCCAACCAAAGTTGGGGGCCTTTTGGCCTTGAATCTGCCATTGGTTTCAATACCCCATCCAACACAAATGCCAGACGGCCCAGCCAAAAGGCCAGGGAAGTTTGCCACTATAAGCTTGATTCAAAAACACAGGCCATGGAGTGGAAAAACATTGACTATCCGGTAAAGAAAAAATTATCCTGGGACATAAAAGAACTATTGATTTCCTTGAAAAAAGGTGCAACTATAAACAGTGTTTTCTGTTGCAAGGTCCTTAAGCAAAATTCACCTTATTTATTGATGACCCTTGTATCAACATTTTACACAAATAAGCAAATTTTATTGCAATCAATATAACAAGGTTTGATGCATTTTATCATGTTTTGTGGTTCTGAATGTTAAATGAGGAAGAGGGGGTTTCTCTCAGAAAATCTTATTTACAATAGATCAAGGAAATTGAAAAGAATGCTCATTGTTATCTGAAAGAGTTACCAAACTATTGAGTTAATTTGGATCTTCTCTAGTCAAAATCTAGTCCAGTCAACTGTGCTTAGGATATGCTAACCCTAATCCCTGCAGAGAGGTTAGACTTCTGCCTTCTCTCTAAAATAAGAGGGGTGTTCTCAATATAACTCTAAACTGCATCTGATGATGAGGCTCCAGTTCTGGAGGTCTGGCAAGTGTGGAGTATCCATTTATTGCTATTACTCCTAGGTCCGCTCTGAGCCAAAGTGGTAGTACCTTTTAGGGTCCTATCTATGGCTCAAATAGATCTGTTTTCAAATTATTTGTATTAGATCAGGATTCTTAATATATAACCTTATGGCAAAAAACTTAAGACTACACACTATTCCCTAACCTCCTTGGTATAAAATAACTGCTGACAGGTTGTTATGCCATTAAAATCAATGATCCACCAACTTTGGAAGATCAGGTTCCATAATCAGACCCTAAATCCACTGTCATTTTGAATCAAAACTTCAATGTACACAGTGTTGTCTTTTGTTGTTTATGTATGTGGTATCTCTCCCCAAGTCTCATCCTGCAGATTTGTACACCCCTCTTTAAATGTACTATGCCAGACTGATACCTACTTCCTGCTCATTAAATGTTTGCTACAAATAGCAACAATTTTGACAAATCAGTGGATTTCTGTTGGTATGCAAAAATCTTGATACACCTGTCACGATCCACTATTTTCTGGTGTCGATCATCTTCTGGCGGGTATCGCATATATACTCAATAAGACTGTTCTGGGTGTTATAAGAAGTATTGTATATTCTGTTACTTTGTATACAACTTCCACATTGTCTTAATTCTGGTCAATTTTTACCTTACCCTTAGACATCTCTTGTCATTTAGAAATAAAAGAACAGTATGTGTAAAATAGATAAAAAATTACTTTCTTGCCTCAACTTTTATCTATTGGAAGGACACTAAAATTTATCTGATGGTGAGGCTCCAGTTCTGGGGAATATGGAGTACCCCTTCATTGCCAGTACTCCTAGATACATTCTGATCCATTGTGGTATAGTCCAGTCATCTGGGGTTGTAGAATACATTGACTGCATCTCTCCAGATGTGTAAGACCCCCTATGAGTGTCCCAGATACAACATTAAACCATCTGATGGCAAGGTTCCAGTCTTGGAGATTTGGGGAATGTGGAGTACCTCTTCATTGCCATTGCTCCCAGGTCCCCTCTGATCCAGAGTGGTAACACCTGATAGGCTCCTATCTATGGCTCAAATAGAACTATTGGACATTTAAACTGAGTACTGAGTTATGCTAAACTGAATTGCTTGAAATAGAACGGTTTGATCATTTAACTGTGTGTAAACAAATAACTGATGTATATATCACTAACAATTCAATTAGAATTCTGGGCAAATGAATGAGTAATGTTGAATAGAATTATTGATATTGAATAGCAATACTTGAAACTTTTTAACTATGCGCCTAAATTGAATTATTGGTATTCCATAATAATACTTGGAAACATTTTACTGTGTGCAAATAAAAGAATAGTGTTGAATAGAATAATTAGTGTTAAATAGCAATACTTGTAACCACTTTACTGTTTGCAAGCAAATGATTAATATTGAATAGAATTATTAGTGTGAGATAGCACTAATAGAAACCATTTAACTGTGTAGAAACAATATCAGTACTTGTGTGCAAACAAATTAGTTCTTACTCATTTAAAAATGAAATCACTGACAAACTAATCTTACTTATCATGTATATATATATTTAGATGTGAACTAACAAATGACTGATACCATATTGTTACTGTTACATAGCAATACTTGAAACCATTTAACTGTGTGCAAACAAATGATTAATAGTAAGTAGAATTATTTGTATAAGATAGCAATACTTGAAACCATTTAACTGTGTGCAAAAAAAAGAAGCTCAGGCTCATTTAAAAATGTTATCAACAAAATGTGTTTACAAATCATATACATTTAATATATATTTATAAACAATATTTGGCATTAAATAACTTAGAATGGTTGATATTCCATAAAACCCAACCAAACAGTAGGGGCAGTAACTGTTAGGGTCCCATCTATGAGTCAAATAGAACCAGTTATTCGTATTTAATAGGAACGCAATTCTCTAATATCTTGGCCTAAAAATCCTTGACAAGTTGACATGCCATTAAAATCAATCAATCAACTTTGTCATTTCAATGATCATAAGATTTTTTTTTTATGTTTTAGAAATATGAAGAAAGTATGTGATTTTCTTTCTTTTTCTTCACAAATTTTGTCTTGTTCTGACTCGTATTTTGTTTTTAATAGTAACGAAATAATTTTTCAAAATTATCCCGTAACTTTTGTTGAAAAACGGAGCACATGATACGCTTGGTTTAGAACTTACCCAGGCATAACAATGAGTGAGTTAATACACTCAAAGATAGATAATCTATTTTGTGTTTATTTTTAAAATATATTGGTCCAGTATGATAAGAGATTTTAAAATTCAATTTCATAAAGAAAAAAAAAAGAACTTTAAATGTCACACAACTAAAAATGATCCTAAAATCACTAATGATATACTTACAAACTGGCTATTAGATTATTTACGAATCCACCTATGTATTTGCTTCTAGTACTAAGGTGATTACACTAAGGATCGGACAGAAGAATTTTGAGCAGCCAGAGACAGTTTAATTATCAACAACAACAAGACAGCCTTGTAGATAAAGATATTTATTTAGTGCATTTTAGTAGCAATGTATCGATCAACAAAAAGTTAAAATAGTTCAGTTTATCAGTGTTTTTGTGTCGGCCTTATTATGCGTGTCTTAAAAAAAATCCTACTTTATTCACGCAGACTTTGTGTTTATTAGACTCAAGTTTTATTCTTTCTTTCTCGGTATTTAATTCTAAACATTGAAGTTGAAAATATTGTTTGCTTTATAATTTATGCATAACAAAAGAAAAAAAAATGCACCTTAGGAAAATCAGAATATATTGAGAGAGAGGAAGTGAGTGAGTATGTTGTTGTTGTTCTTGTATTTCTTCTTAACTAATGAATGTCCGACTATCGACTTTAAAAAGTGCGTGGGAGTTGCAGCATGCACGTCATTATTTTGCTTTTTAAAACTGACACATTGTGGTGGGCAAAAATACCTGAGTAGGTGTGGCTGACCGGCAACCTGATCTCTTATAACTGAAGATGGTCACCAACAGTAAAGACGGATCTTTTTAACTATACAAAACTTTAATTCCAGAGAAAATGTAGTCTTCGTTAATCACATGAGATATCTTAGCCAGATCGAAGGTTGGAATTTTTCTTTTTTCCTTCTTCTTCTTCTGGACGATTTGTCTTCTTTGCTTCGGTAGACTTTCTTTTTTTCCCCCCTCACAGTGAGTATTTTGTTTATATTGTTTACTAACCTTGTAGTGTTTGTTTAGATAGCTTATATGGTGTTTTCGATTATAGATCACTTCTTATATTATTATTATTTAGATTGAATAATGATTTTTAAAACTTAAATTTTAAGACAATAAATCTTACAAATTTAAAATAAAGAGTATTAGTTGCAATACAAACATTTTCTTAAATGTAATTTTCAAATAAGTAAAGAACTGGACTAATTAGACTTAACAATATTTTTAGAATTTTATTTTTAGTTTAGTTTTTAGTAAATCTTTCTTTTTAATTCAACATCAACGAACTGACCAACCAACCACGAACGAACGGCATAAAAAAAAAAAGAAAAATTGGCTGTTTTAAACGTGTGAAAGTTAACCTATATTTTTTTTTTTTAATCTATTTTCCAACTTGTTTCAGGAAGCATGTCCTAACAAAAGTAGAACTGAACAATTTCCTACTGTGATTTTTTGTGAAAATGATCTCGAATCAAAGGTTAAAACTTATTGTGTCAATTACATCCCATTCACATTAATTTGGGTTTTCGAATACCAACCAGTGCTTGGCAAGCACATCTAATTTCCTTGGTATTATTATCATCAAATTGTCAAACTCCAAACGATTGTTTTTATCTTTCCAAGCTAAGACCGATAAAAGGTCATGTAAAATGAAAACCTGGTTATTTCTTTCAGATTTTGCTTAGTAGTAATGGTATTGGGTCGATATATATATATATATATATATATATATATATATATATAGTATTTATTTCTTCAAAAATTGAACTATTCACTTCCAACATTGAATTGCTCCTACAATTAATCGATTGATTTCTAATTTACGTTAATATTGATTTGACCGAATTTTGATCAGAAATTCTGATTTTTTAAACTTTATTTTCGTTTTTCACTCATTTAAAAATACTCTTTCTTATGCAGTTTTTTTTTTTTTTTAATTCTATTATCTGTCATTTGCTTTTTAGAATATTTTCTTTGCGTTGTTACAGATTTTTAATATTTTTTTACCATATTTTAAAATGGACATAAAATCCCCATATGTAATTAGTTGAAAAGTATATACATATGAACTTGAATGTATTAATTGTAAACGAAATTGGTTTCCTAGTAAAAAAAAAAAAAAAAAAAAAAAAAGTAATCGCAAAAAGTAAGGATAAGGAAGAACATAATTTTGGTTTGTTTTCTTTGTTAAATGGCATATCAACTTTCGTGGTTTATCTAATGCCAAAGTCATCCTTGTAAAAGAATAGCAGAGATACAATTTAAACCATAGCTGGGGGTTAAGGGGGGGGGGTTCTATATTTTTTCCTAGGGTATTAGTCCGGAAGGGAACGTAATAGCGTGACTGAAGTTCCAACTTACTATGAGGAGGCGGTCCAGCACTCTAGCTATGGCTTTATAATGGTTTTAATTTTTAGATAAAACCAAAAAATTATACATACGTTGTAGATTTTCAGATCTTTTATATACATGGTGCAATATGTTTTTAAATTTTACCCATGCATCATCAGTGTTGAACTTGATATAATCTAAATAAGCTTTAGCCCCAGGCATCATTTTAAAAAAAATATATTTTTATATTAGTTTTACTTTTTGTTCTTAAACTCTAATTCATAAAAGTGTATGTGCGTTTGTAAAGCTTTAAAGATTTTTTTTTAAAAACTGTGGATTTAAATTGTTTTATATGTGATATTCGTGAGCCCGACTCTCACTTACTGGAATTGTACGTTATATGAAATGTGAGGCCCTTCTCGTTTTTTTTTTTTTGTTTTTTTTAGAATTAATGTTAATGATGAAATATATATATATATATATATATATATATATATATATACTCCGTAAGACTGTTCTATCTGATCTTAGACAGACGTTCTGATCCATATGTAAATAGTTTCCTCATTTTTCATTGGTACTCAGCTAGTATAAAACTCGAAATATAGCTATAACCTTTTAAAAAAATCAGCTGTCAGTGTCTACATTTCTTTAAGAAAAAATCGAAACAAGTTTGTATGTAAAAATGTCATTTTAGGAAAGAAAGAAAAAGAAAACTTCAATTATTTTTAAAGATGTTAATTTAAAGTATTGGATTTTTCTCTAAAAACAAAGATTGTATCTGTCAAACATGTTGCACACTTTGAAATATTATATAACTTGGAATAAAAATCTTTAAATCTAAATGCTTAAGTTACATTTGGTGTGCCTGTAAACTTGAAAATTACGGTAATTTTGAAATTCAGCTATTTTTTTTTCTCTTTCTCTTTGAATATAATAATAAATATTTGATAAGTTCAAGTGTGTACATCAGATATAAATTTTGTCAAAATCTCTGAGATGAGAATAATGATGATATTATTATATTAGTTTTCAGACCAATTTTAAGTAGAGTCTGAGTGACAGCATATTTCTTCAGAACACTTCTAAGTATTTTAGCTGATCTTCACAATGCTGTGGTCTGGATAGTCTCAATTCTACCCATTGATCTTCAATTTCTCTAGTCTTCTTTTTAAGCCCACCAACTGCAATTTGTATCTCCATCATCTTCCACAGCTTTTTCAGCTCTCTGGCAAGATCCATTATTATTATCATTTAAAAAAAAAAAAAACTTTTTTCAGCTTTCTTTTCGGTTTCTTACAGTCCCTCACCTGATGTTTACCTGAGATATTGGGTGAAGGAGGTGGTGAGTATTCTATGTTCTGTCTGTACTTTTGGGTGCTATTCTTCCAATCACATTGATATTATTTTTCTAAGGAGAGAGCAGTTCTACAAAGTACAATTTTTGATATTTCATATTGGCAGGAACTGTGTCTATCTCTCTCTCTCTCTCTCCCCATCATACTCAGGCCTCCCATTATTACAGTGGTAGTTTTATGGTGCCAATTTCTATTTCAATGTCTTTCTATTTACTTATTTTATTATATTCTCTGACTGATATCCGTTGGCCCTAATTTATCATTAGAAGGCATGTTTTTCTTTTATCAGTATTTAACCATTATATCTGGTCTCTTGCGGTTTATTTTTTTTATCAGTTTGGATAGCAAAATCCCTGAGAATAGTAGCTCCTTTTGCTTTTGGTTCTGGTTGGTGTTTATACCATTTTTCACGATCCAATATTCTATAGTATTTACATACTTTGCAATGTCCTATTTCATCATGATTTTCTTTATATTCTATAGGTGTTAGGATTGAGCAACTGGATACTAAGCGGTCAAGTGATTAAGTTTTTTGTTTACACAATCTACATATTGGGTTTGATCTAGTCTTTTTTGGGTTTTTTAAAAAAATTTCATGATGTTGGCCTGATAGTTTCTAGTTGGTAGTTCCCTGTATTGCTATTATTAATTCCTCTGTCTCTACTTTCATTCCAGTACTTTTCAGTCATCAAATAGTTTTTACTTATTAATTTCACTCTTAGTAGGTTTTTCACACCAGTTTTAACTGAATTTTGAATGACAGCCATTCTCCCAGCTCTCCAGGGCTCAAACTATTCTAACTTATCTCAGCAGTACTATGATCAGAAAAGTCTAAATTGTTCTTCAGATCTCTTGTTATCTCAGCCTCTTTTTCAGGTATTATACATTGATGTACTTTAACAGGTATCTGTATGATTGTTATAAGCACAACGTTTCAGCTATTGTATCTTTTGTAGACTGAAATGTGACTCTACTAACAGTCAAGATAAGGATACCAGTTTAAGAAGACCGTAAAATAAGAATAAAATGCAATATTTCAGAATCTGATGTATTAGACTAAAATAGTTTACATATTTCATTGACTAGGAAATAATTTTTTTAGAACGTAAACTGAAATTATTCCGTGTTATTTTTAAAGACTGCATCTACTCTGACATGAATTTTTTTTTTTTTTATAAAATATACTTAATACCGAGTAACTTTGAGTAGAAGAATGAATTTTTAAAATCCTTTCTTATAAGAACATTTGACAAAATACCTATGGGGGAGGGGAGTCCTCGTGGCATAGTGACTAAAGGGCTGAACTGCAATATTGTTGTTCAAACATGGAGTGCCCGTGGTGTAATGGTTATCGTTGTAGGAAATGAACACGACGACACGAGTTCAAATCCTAGACGAGACTGATTGCATTTCACATAGTACTAATACCCTTGGGAAAGGTATGAATCCAATTATTCTCCCTCCATCTATGGGCAGACTGGGTTCTTCAGTCTTGGTGAGGCAACTAGTCTAGGAGAAGGAAAACTCTGAATTCAAACCTGTTAAATTCCGCTTAAAAATTGACCTTGTGTCATATCCTGCCCGAGCAGAGGGGTTGGTAAATATGGATATTGTTGTTCAAACTCAAGTCACGCTACAATATTCACTCACTTTCAGACTAATACCCTTGGGAAAGATATGAAGCCTCTTATCCCCTCGTCTATTGGTTAAATAGTGCCACTATTGTTATACAAGCATGGCTTTGGCATTAAATAACCCATGAAGGTTGATATACTATTAAAACAAAGAAAGCAAAATTCCTATATACACATACATGTTTTCTTTTTCAATTCTTTTCTATTGTCTGTTGAAATAAGATATACAATATGTTTTTAAAAAATCTGATATCATTTGAGATGCACAGGGTGTTTCAGAAAAAAGTTGATATCATTTCATAATCTAATAACTTGACCAATTCAAATTACAAGAGCATACGTAGAAACAACTCAAAATTTTATGTTTAATGTTTTTTTTCTATGTATAGAAATACCATTCACTTGGAAAGAAAAGGTGTTTAAACATTAGATATAAAATTTTAAGTTGTTTCTCTATATGCTGTTAAAATTTGAGATCATTTGAATGAGGATTGGCCAAGTTATGAGATTGCTACATGATAGAACAAATTTTTTGAAACAACTTGTAAATACTTCAATCTATTTTAAGTTAGATTGTCAAATAGATACAAAGACATCCTCAAAATAAAAGAATAGACAGACAGGCGTAAGTCTGAACAATTGCATTAAAGTAATTACCCATATACAATTATTGCAAGCTTTAATTTTTTGTTTAAAAAGTATGTTTTACCCAATGATTATTCAAAATTTCTTGTTAAAAATTTGTATATTTCTCTTTTAAGGTTTTATATTAAATATGTGATTTGTAATTTTCTTATATAGTATAGTATAGTAAAAGTAAAGTTGCAACCCAAAGGCTCCCTTTTCATTAGCTACTACACCAAGGTGTAGGGGAGGGCGCTACTCCTTTCCCTGAATTGCTTCACTTTACCCTTGGTCTGTACCCTATAATGCTGAGGGATAAGCAAGGAGGCATCAAGTACCATTTTTAAGTCTTTGGTATGACTCGACCTGGAATTGAATCCCGGTCTCACAGGCAATTGGCAAACACTTTACTCCATAGACCAATAGCTTTATATATATATATATATATATATATATATATATATATATATATATATATATATATATTAAATCACTTATTAGTAAAAGCAATTGAACAGGAGTATAGATTGTTTTAGAAAGTTTTACCTTTAAATCATCAAATAGCTTTCTCAAAGAAAGAAAAAATTAATTGAAAATAGAATTGTTTACTTCCTAGTTGATTGATTTCAATTAAATCTTTAATGACGCTTATGGGAACAAAATAATTGAGGAATAGATTGATCAGTCTGTTTTAAATTTTTTTGGTTTGACGCCTTTGTTTTAATGGGTTATCAACCTTTCTGGGTTATCCAATACCAAAGCCATCCTTGTAGAAGGACAGTAGGGGTACTATTTAACCCATGCCTGCAGGAATTAAGAGTTTTGATACCCTTTCTTAATGGTATGAATCCAAAAGTGAATGTTATAACGCCACTGAACTTGAACTTGCTTACTACGATGTTGCAATCCAGCACGTTAGCCACAAGGAACCCTCTCCTCGTAAATTCTTTTGGATAGCATCTTGTATTTCAATAAGAATCTTAAAAAATATTTGTTAAACTTTTTTTTTTTTCTTTTTTTTTTTTTCTTTTTTTTTTTTAAGTCTTGCGTGGTTCTTATTGGCATGTTTGATTTTATTTGCTCAAGTCCTTCGCTATAACCAGGATGTGACACAAGGTCAAATTTTAAGAGGAGTACAGCTGGTTTGAATTCAGTTTTCCCTCTCTTACTAAGACTGAAGAACCCAGTCTGCCTTACTATTAACCCATAGATGAGAAAAGAAAAGGGTTCATGCCTTTCCTAAGGGCTTTATCACAAAGAGAAATGCAAACAAACCTGTCCAGGCTTTGAAATCGTATCGCCAATTCTATTTCCTACGATGATAACTGTTATACCAAGGGCATTTGCATGTTTTCCTCCCAAGTTGTTAATGTTGCTTCATTAGCATCTGTTATTATATGCACTTGTGTGCAGGTCAACAATGGACTTATTTATTTATTCATTTTTCAGTTTAAAAAAAAAGCATTAATTTATTTTATGCCTCATTTAGATTTTTAAGCTAATCAAATATTAAATTAAAGTATTAAACATTTGGTTACTTTGGATTTGTTATGATGATGCAGAAGTGTCTGCCCTGGTGATGTGACACATTTAATAGCTATGGGTGAATTGCCTATCAGTGTAAACAATCATCTATTTATATAATAAACTGTGGGTTTTTTTCCTCTATTTGATTCTTTGCTCATCTATCTAACTTCTGAGAATGTAGTATATATATCTCCTATCTGGGATCACTTTGCCTAAGATTAGTGAGTAGTATCTGTACTTATAGGAATCTAATCAAATATATTGATAGAAAAAAATTAAAACAATCAACTACATGTCATTCTCTTTTCTTTTTTTTTATTTGGAAGTATTAAAATTTTTATCTTCTTGGAAAAAAAATAAACTTTTTTCATCTACATATTTTGGATCTTTCAGTTTTTAAAATAATTGCAAGATTTCTATGAGTATAGATTCTACACTTCAATCTGAAGAAAATTACTAATAAATATATAAGAAATACTATGATTTTTATGGGAGTTATGCCAATATAGATTATAATATTATGTGACAATATAAGAAAGGTTTTGTTTTCCTTAGATCTATAGTCACTGTGATGCTACATATAATAAACTAGTCTGTACTAAAAACTTCCATCTAGGACCCTGTCAGCAGAGTCTAAAATACATTCTATATCCCCTGCAAAGAGGTTTGACTTTACCCTCCAATAGAGTGTCTGGAATTGGCACAATACTAAATCCCGTTGTGAGACGCCAGTTCTGAGGAGTGTGGATACACTCTTTGTGGCCAATACTTCCTGGTCCAGTCTGACCCTAGTATAGTAATAGTTGTTAGGGTCCCATCTATGGGTCAAGTAGTTCTGTTTAATAATTATTAGAGGGGAATACTTGAAATTATATAAGTGTGCAAACAAATGATTATTATTAGATAGGAATAGTTACTTGAAATCATATAATCATGTCCAAATTATTTATATCAAGTAGAAATGTACTCTCAAATTTATTTTTTTCTTTTTTTAAATTTGATTTAGTGTATATAAAAGTTAGATTTTTGAATTGAGCTCATTAAGAAAAATACTTTTCAAATTTTGAACATCCATTGAACGTTTGTCCAGTAATTAGGATTTTTCTCTTGTACCAAATTAAAAATTTTACTTATGAAAACAAGCAGAATTATAAACCCCCCCCATACTTTTTCATAAATGAAATTAATTATCTATACTATCACTGAAGATAGATTCATGAAAATTATGATAGCAATAATTTTCAATTTAGGTAATGATATAGTGTTGTTCCTGACCACACAGATATTGTGGCTATCCAAGATGACTGTCTAAAAATCAATTTTTGTTGTTATTGCAACAGAAAATGGCCATTATCTGGTCAGTTATTTTTTAGCCATTTACAATCGTGTTTTTTTTTATCCGCTAATATCTATAGATAATATCAATTAATGTTAACAAAGGCCATTTTTTAATTTTAAAAAATGTTTAGAATTGCAAGCATATTCATATTATATATAAAAAATAAAATCCCTCAGTGAGTAGGACAACATAAGGATGACAATAATTAATTTGAATCGACCTGAAATTAACAACACCTTAAAAACAGGTCTCCCAGTTGTGACTGAGTTATTTTTGCAGAACACTAACAGCAAAAGAAAGAAATTAAAACCTCATAAACACATTTGCATCAATTTTTCCACACACACACACATACACACAGAAAAAAACAAAAACTATCCGAATCAGATCCATGTACATGTGTAGAAAGTATATCATCTCAGAAATATTTTGATTTGTATAACTAGTTCATGGCCTAAACTTTATTAATTGGTAGTTTCACTAACATTCTTTTTTTTTTTTTTTTTTTTTTTTTTTTTTTTCCCTACATTGTAATTTACTTTAATATAACAGTTAAAAATATTTTTCCAGTGACTTTATCTCCGGTAGCAAAAAACTATAAAGCAAAACAAAAATTAGATAATTAAAACAACAACAAAAACACTACTGAAAGTTATTTTTTGGAATTCAACTTTTCTTTTGTTTGCGCAGAGGAATGAAAAACTTATTCTCAGGCTAATTTTTTCAAAACCGATAAAAGCTCACAAAAAGTAAAATTATATACTTGAAAAGATTATTCTATTATTTTTCAACCATCTAAATATTTAAAGTAAAGCAAGCTCAGCTCCTTAATTTCAGCCATTTTCAAAGCTAAATAATGAAAAGTTTTCTATTTTCAAATGAAAATTACCAATAAATCTAAAATGTTTTAACAGGAGGCATACCAAAAGATGCATAAAACCATTATTATTAACCAATGTCCGAGTGTTAGAAAGTGATAGCTTTATTTTCGAAAATGGCAGTCAACTTTAACAGGTGATAGTTGCATTTTCCAGCATCTAATTCCATAATATCATATATCAAAAGGAAAAACTCTTCTATTTTGTCAGAAAATTTTTAAAAAATAATTTAAGGGGTTTCACCAATTTTATTTTGAAATGAGGGTATGCATACGAGCTGCATAAAAAAAAAAAAAAAACTGATTCTCAGCTAAACACGCTCAAATGAGTGGCATGGCAGTTTTTGTCATTAGATAATAACAATAGAAGTTATTTTGTAAATTATTATATCAAATTAAAGATCCTATCTCTGCGCTGTTTTGAGATATAAGTTTGACTGTTATAGAATGTTTGGCTGTGAACTTATAAGGATTTTACTGCGAGGAGTATGATTTAAAAGTCGAATTCTGACCTTTTTGGTCGTGAATGTGCATGGGTATATCAAGAATAATTATTTTTAGCTGTAATTGTTTACAAATGATTAATAATTTATTGAAATCATATAGTTGCATGCAAAAAAGACAGATTTTATCATAAATCCAACCTACCAGAACTTCCATATAAATTGCTGAAAGAACATTGTAAATTAGCCTCATATGTTTTGCTAAGCTTCATCTGAAAGTACTTTGCTGCTTTTCATTACGAATTACTACATGTATATATAGCAATAATTTGCTCGTAACAAATAATAAATATTTATGTGTCTGAAGATATCTAACAAGCTCTATATTATTTGACTGACAATTTTTCCCCTCAATATTCTGTCTTAAAACTTTGACTTGTACACTTCAATTATTTCTAGCATTTTCAAGCATTCAGAGATTGGTATGAAACTGCACTGTTATCATGGACATATCAGCCTGTTGGATTGTATGTATGCCTTGTTAGATATTGAAAATGGAATATGCTAGGAACCAAAAACTTTTAATGTAAATAGTTACAAAACCCAGTTTAGTCAAGAAAAAAAGGATTCAAATGTTGGGTACCCAGTTAGAATTGAATTCACTACAGAAGTAATGGGCAACAAGACTAGTTTCTAAATACCTTCATGATTTAGACTCTGGTTATAAATCTTTTTTTTCCTGGGGATTGAATTTAATTTTGGGCGTTTTAGATCATCATCCTCAAGACGTGCTGACAGCACAGATTTCCTTGATTCTCTCACCATCCATCTCTATACGCCATCGCTCTTGGTAAGTCCTTGAGATGGTATGCAGTGTCCACAGAGCTGATGGATGTAATTCTTTGCTGGTTGGCAAACACTAGTGAGTCTATATGTAGGAGTCATCAAAAAATGTAAATAAATAATAATTAAAAAGAAAAAAAAAGGTAATCTTTGTTTGGGCTGAAAACTCTTCAGCACCTTGCGTATATAGATTGATTTTTAACAACATGTCAACCTTTCTGGAGTTATTTTATGCCTTGAGGTTAGAAAATTTGTACATTGTATGTTAATATTTACATTTTTTTTTGCATAGTTGTTTATTTTTTATTTGCACATAGTCCTATTGAATACAAATAATTTTTAAACAGATCTATTTGGCCCATAGGTGGGACTCTAACATGTACTATCACTTCGGGGAATCTGGGAGTAATGGCCATGAAAGGGTACTCCATACACTCTAGTGCTCCAGAACTGGAGCCTCACCATCAGATACAGTTTTGTGTCATACCCAGGACACCTCAATTTGGTAGGGTTTTAACCCTCTGCAGGGAATACGGTCAGCATATTCTAAGTCTTGCTAACAGGGCTATGTGTATGTTGAGTAACTCTTTATCTAGAACATAGTACTATTAAAAAATCGTCTCTATCTTTGGTGATATATCACATTTGAGCTTGCTTGTTAAATCCACTTTAAGAAAACTCTGAGACACCATGGTTCAGTCTCTTCTGTTGATAGCTTTCTGCTACTAAGAGGATCTTCAACATTGATTTCACAACCTTTCAACTTTTTCTCCCATCTCTCATTAATTGTCCCTCTTCTTACATACATTTTAAAAGTTTTCTGTATCTGTTAGTAGTAGTAGCTTCTTCTTTGCTCAAAATCTCAATGACACTTCCTTGCAACTGTTTCATAAACATAGTTATGCATCACCTGAAAATACAAATACTATATCGGTCATGCAATAAGAATTATTCTGTCTGGTGATGTAAAAGTATCACATTTTGATTACCATATATAAGTAAAGTTTGCAACCGTAGTCAAAGGTGACTCAAAGGCTCCCTTTTTGATAGCTACTACGCCAAGGTGTAGAGGAGAGTGCTACTTCTTTCCCTGGATTGCTTCACTTTACCCTTGATCTGTACCTTATAATGCTGAGAGTTAAGCAAGGAGGCATCAAGTACCATGTTTTGAGTCTTTGGTGTGACTCAACCAGGGATTGAACCCAGGTCTACAGGGCCGTTGGTGAATACTCTAATCATCATGCCAATGTTCGGCACCATATATACTCGAATATAATCTGATTAAAATGGGACAATCAGTTAATTTTTGCAGCTGGAAATTGTAGGGATACCATTGTAAGTTCCTGAATTAGACTGTTGCATATTCATCTGTGTGACTTTCAAATCATACATGGAATGAAGCAATGCACATGTCAGCACACTATCACTATACTACCAACAATAGTAGGTACCTTTTACAACTTGATCTGTTTTAGTCATGTGATATATATCCCACAAATGAACACCTACCAAAATATTGTAAAACTTTGACTCTCTCAAGCAATACAAATCAATATAATTTGTATGTGTGCAGTGTACACACACACACACACACACACACACACACACACACACACACACACACAAGTTGAATTATTTTTTAATCATAGAATTTTTAAAGCTTTTAATGAGAAAAGAATTCATAAAAAGAATAAAAGATGAATATAAAACAGCTGATTTACATATGCTGGATGTTTTGTATCATGAAATTGGAATTTGTGTTTAATCTTTTAGACTTCTCAGGAATTTTCAATCTTGTTACAAACCAAACAGTTTTTGAAAATTCTTTAAATGTATGAGACTTATATATTAAAAAAAAGATAATAAACCATTAACTTTGTAAATGCAAAAATATTGATTGCAGTTATCATATTGAAATAAGTACAAGACTAACTGTAAGTTAAAAAGATGAAAAACCAGCTTTAAACTGCCTAGTACTTTGGATAAAATCTCATGTCTCACCTCTTAATTATAGCATCAAATTCTCAATGTTTTGTATAAAAACATAATATATATGTACTGCCTGGGTAGGCAATATCGTCAGTGTCTACTGTCTATTCTGATCAAGATTATAAAGGTTTATTATTAAATATAAAAAGTGAAAGAATTCCAATTCATTGTAGATTCATAATTCAATGTACTAAGGATGTTGTATAATTCAGTAAATGGTTATTTCTTATCTTAGGCTGATATAATTCTGCCATATCTTTTAACTTTAGCATACAATAATACTTATGTGTTTATTTCATGTTATGAATACTACTACAAGCTATATTTGATAATGGATGATTTAGGGCTGCAGAAATTCTACCTTTACTTAAGTAGTTATGTTTGAAATAAGAAATGTGTGTATGATATATATAAAAAAATCTCCTTTTTTTTATTATTGGAGGTGCCGTGGTGTAATGGTTATCGTCATAGGAAATGGACACAGGGACACTAGTTCAAATCCTGGACGAGACTGATTGCATTTCACGTAGCACTAATACCATTGGGAAAGGTATGAATCCAATTATTCTCCCTCCAGCTATGAGTAAATAGTAGGACAGACTGGGTTCTTCAGCCTTGGTGAGGCAACTAGTCTAGGAGAAGGAAAACTCTGAATTCAAACCTGTTAAACTCCGCTTAAAATTTGACCTTGTGTCATATCCTGCCCGAGCGGAGGAGTTGGTAAATAGGATATATATATCTCCTTTTTGATTATTTTTTTTCTTGTAGTATATACTTATATGATAAACAATTTTTTAATATTAATTTTTCACCACAAAACAAGGGGTCTTTTATTAGATATGTTTTTGAAACATTGAAGCTTACCTTGTTTCTAGGCATGTTCCCTGTCGGCTATTAGGTTAATAAAACTTTTACTTACCATTGTTTACTATTTAAAAAGACCTGTGTATACAATATGTACAAATATTATGAATAGTAAACAAAGTAGGCTAGCATAGGCAAAATGGTAAGTAAAGTTGGTGACCATAGTTGAGAGTGACCCGAAAGCTCCTTTTTCAATAGCTACTAGGAGAGGACACTACTCCATTCCCTGGATTGCTCTACTTTACCCTTGATCCTTACCTTATAGTGCTGAATGCTAAGCAAGGCAGCATCAAGTACCATTTTTGAATTTTTGGTATGACTCAACCTGGGATTGAACCCCAGTCTCCTGGATTGACGAACACTCTACTCATTAGGCCAATGGACCAGTGAAATGGTAAAAGTAAGTAAAGTTGGCAGCTATAGTCGAGGATGACTCGAAGGCTCCCTTTTCAAGAGCTACTACACTGAGGTGTAGGGGAGGGCACTACTCCATTCCCTGGATTGCTCCATTTTACCCTTGATCCTTAACTTTAATGCTGAGTATTAAGCAAGGAGGTATCAAGTACCATTCTTTTAGTTTGGTATGACTCAACTTAGGATTATGTTACGTTCCGCCCTCTGGTCAAACAAACGACAACACGGAATTTGTATATAACAATATATATTTATTTTCTCGACAGACGCTTGTGTGAAGTAGGAGCAGTCAGGGGAGGAATTAAGATCGTTCGTCGATGAGGCTTGAACTTTTCGATGTCAGGAGACGAAGGCCGAGACAACACACACTGCGTGACAACGAGAGATGTTTCGTGAACAGCGGGATCCTTTTTTCTCTATCTTCTTCTGTTCAATTCGTCGGCCTTATATTACCTTCAAACTCCCACGCAGAGATAAAGATATGCCTCTACGCCTCTGCAATCTTCCCGATCTCAGGCGATTGGGATGTGTTACTTCCGCTCATTTGGAATGGCCTGTGTGATCGTCGTCGAGCGGAAATAACTGTCATGCAGTTCACAGGTCACTCTCTTCCGGTGCATCATTGAAGTGGGACCTTCACCTTGTCCCATATTATCAGCCGAGCACACCTGCGCACTTTCTTTCGATTATTGGCCATTGGGATGTGTCACATCCGCTGTCTTCGGAATTGCAGGTGTGATCATCATCGAGCGGAAATAACTATCTTGCAGTTCATAGGTCAATCTCTTCCGGCGCATCACTTTTTTTACGGCACAGTGAGAATTTTTACCTTGTCTCATATTGTGAGCCAAGCTGTATTTTACAATTAAACCCCAGTCTCAATCCCAGGTAGTGGTCATTGTTGTTTGTTGGTGACCGTAGTTGAGGGTGACCAGAAGGCTCTCTTTTCAATAGCAACTACACTGATGTGTAGGGGAGGGTGCTACTCCTTTCCCTGGATTGCTCTACTTTACCCTTGATACATACCTTATATTGCTGAGTGTTTAGCAAGGAGGTATCAAGTACCATTTTTAAAGTCTTTAGTATGACATGACCTGGGTTTGAAACCAGGCCTCCTGGACCATTGGCGAACAATCTAACCACTAGGCCAATAAATACACTTTTTTGTGGCTAAAAATGAGGAGTAGTTAATTACACAAAGTCTCATTACTCAAGTATATTTGGTCTATAGAAATTTGAAAATATTATTTAGTATTATCTAAATTTCTTTTTAAACTGTTTTTAGATATTTTCATATATGTCACAGATTTTGTTGCCAATGTACTTTATAAAGATCAACTGAATAAATAATACGATGGAAAAGCTGAAAACCTTAGATTTCATTTTGATTGGATTTCTAGATAAGTTATCTGAAAAATGTGCTAATTCTATTTTTTAATTATTCATTGCAAAGACTTGATATTTGTTTTCAAATTTCTTTTCTTTTGTACAAGTACAAGGGTTAATCAATAAATAAGATGAACTTTGCTTTAATAGTTTGCAATACGAAGCACTGTTCCAGAAGACTGTCAGCTCACCTTTGTTTATGCTGCCCCCAGAATTTTTTGTTTACCGGTGAGTCAGTGCATTATCAGTCAATGGATTATCTTTTTGACGCAGGCTTGTAGTGGCAAATTCATGTTTAGCCCATTTGTAAACATTTCTTTTACTAAAACATGTGTCTCCTCAAAAATCATTCATTCTTCTGTTAATTACACATAGTTTACACTTCTCAGATGCCATTTTGAATAGCCTCAAAGTAAATATCTTTGAGTGATTAAAATAATTTTTACTATAAATAAATTCCAAACAATGCAGAGAAATTTATAGAAAAGTCTAAAAAAATATTTTCATGCCTTTTTAAAAAAATGTCCTTTTGTTTTTTAAATGAACCTCTGTGTGTGTGTGTGTATATATATATATATATATATATATAAAGCCCTCGTATTATCTCCTATATTGCTTATAAGAAACTTTTTTAGGGGCAATAATTAAAACTAAGTAAACTGACTCTTGCTAAAGACTTGATGAGTACAGTTTTAACAAGTTGTTCAATTATTCGCTTTTCTTTATTTAATATAGAATTTAAATAAATTTCTAAAACTTAAAGCTGTTATTTATTCCCTGGATGCTGACAAACTGCTGAATAACATAGAGTATCATGTATACTTGTCTCCAAGATAACCTTTGATTTATGGTCTTGAAATCATTAATTTATATATATTTTTTTATTTTTGAAGCGAAGGTTTGCTCCGAGTCCTACTCTTTATGCTTGAATTTTTGATTTTATAAAATTATTACTCCCGTATAGGTTGACTGTACATTTTACTTCAAAATTGGATTTCAAAATCTGACCTATACACAAGTAGATATGATAACTCAAGTTATATTTTTTGCATTTGATTGCATATAAAATGTCCCTTCATCCTTTAAAGAAAACCAAATTGGCTCAGCTCAGTCTGCTGGAGGTTGTAAACTGCATCTCTGTGGAGGGGTAACCCCCCACCTGTGAGTATCCTGGATATGACATTAAATCATCTGATGGTGAGGCTCCAGCCTTAGAGCTTTAGGAAATGCGGAGTACCTCTTCATTGCCATTGCTCCCAGGTCCACTCCAACCTGGAGTTGTAACACCTGATAGTCTTATCTATGTGTTAAATAGAACTGTTTGACATTTAAACTGTGTGCAAACAAATGACTTGCATTAAATTGAATTGTTAGAAATTGAACTGTTTGACCATTCAAGTATGTGTAAATAAATGACTGATGTTTAATTAAATTATTAGTGATACATGGCAATACTTGAAACTCTTTAACTGTATACCTAAACTATTGGTATTACATAGTAATACTTGGAATCATTTAACTGTATGCAAATGAATGAATAGTGGTGAATAGCAATGCTTGTAACAACTTCACTGTCTGCAAACAAATGATTAAATTTGGATGGAATAATTAGTGTTAGATAACAATAATTGAAACTATCTGTATAAACAATAGCAATATGACTGTGCAAACAACTTGTTTAAAAATGAAATACCTATAAACTATTTACTTGTTTCAAGATGTTATCAACGAAATGTGTTTACAGATTATATATTAGATATATATATATATATATAAAGAGGATTTGGCATTAAATAACTTTGAGTGGTTGATATGCCATAAAACCTAACCAATCAAAATGGCTATAAAGAACATTTCCTGGTCCTCTAGGTAAAATTGAAGCATCTAAGGAGGCTAATGTTTACCCAGATACTTTAGACTATCAGTTCTTGTGTCGAGTTTAACTCCATAATATTAAAGGGAAAATGAGATGATCTTATATACAAAACTGAATGTTTACTTACTCTAGACTACCAGTATTTGTATCTAGTTTAAATCCATAATATTGTGATATTAAACATGAATAATGGGAATATGTACTATCAAATACAGTAGATAACTGTTTTCTTTGATATGACAAAGAAACCTGCTATGAAAACATATGTCAGAAACCAATTGACTTAAATGTTTTCAGATATGAGTGATCCTGCATAAAGCAAACAATGATTTACACAATTTTTGCCAGTTGTTTAATATAAGTAATTATTTACTAAACTTAGTATAGCATAAGGCTAGAGGTATGGGGCACCCATTGAGAATCAGAATCACTTACAGTGATCTGTCAACCTAACTGACTAACCATTGCACCATGTAAGGTGCCTAGCTGTATAAGAATAAAAAACAAATGTTCTTTTGTAGGGTTATGGAAATCATGTACCAACAAATAGGTTTCTGTTGATGTAAGTTAACTTTGGAACAAAGTCTCAATCATTAAGCACCCTCTAAAGAATGAGTTTACTAACAATGGCTCACGAGATAAGCTAATAATTCCCCATGACTTCAGATGTTATGTGCGTATGGTATTTGCTCGATTATTGACACAATTGACCAATTTTATTGATAATAACTTTGCACTGTTTTCTGTCATGATGTCATTCTACCTTCATAATATTGGAGCATATCCCATTTCTTATATAGCTTTGAATGACAGTTCATGAAGGTGTTCTTTGCTTGATGCAGCTATGCAAGTAACTGAGGAGGTCTATATGAAAAGGTACAACTTACTACACTGGCTGCAGAGAAAGGTCTATGACATTTTTGTTTCCATTACAGTGCTGCTTCTTGTCACATTACAGCTGTTCTTGAAGAGTGAGGTAACTTTGATGGTTTGGTGCCAATGTTATTTGTTGGCAGCAAACCAAGATTGACAAAGAGGTAAACAATTGACTTGCTAAAACAAATGGTGCATTCAATAGACTTTACAAGCATGTCTGGAAATCCAACAACATAATGAAGGACACCAAAGTGAGAGTCTACAAAATAGTAGTCTTGTTCAGTATGGCATGGAAACCTAAGTGACCTATCACTACCACATTGACTTTCTTGAATGATTCCATTAATGCTAACTCTGCACCTTTCTTAACATTGCCTAGTCGGCTGGGGCTGTAGAATACACCAACTGCTTCTCTGCAGAGTGGTAAGACCCCCCCCCAACGAGTGTCCTGGATACGACACTAAACAAATCTGATGGTGAGGTTCCAGCAGTGCCGGAGCTTTGGAGAATGCGGAGTACCACTTCATTGCCATCGCTCCCAGGTCCACTCTGGCCCGGAGTGGTAGCACCTGATAGGGTCCTATTTATGGGTTAAATAGAACAGCATACTAATGCTGAACTGAATTGTTTGAAATAAAAATGTTTTTGACTATTAAACCGTACTTACATTTAAACTGCGTGCTTATGCTTAACTGAATTATTTCAAATAGAATTGTTTTTTCGACATTAAAACTGTATTTACACTTAACTGAATTGTTACATATAACTGCTTGAATAGTTTGAAATAGAAATGTTTTTGATCATTAAACTGTGTACTTATGCTAAACTGAATTGTTTTAAAAAGAACAGATTATTTACATAAAAATGGATTTGGTGTTAAATAACCAACAAAGGTTGATATGCCATAAAGCCCAATAAACTATAAACCATTCTTAACATCAGTTAGGGGACTTCATCATAAACATTGAATGAATGTATTGAAACTATTTTGCTCAAAATACACCTACATTGGTGAGGTCAGTTGTCAGAATGGAAGACCACTGCCTCCAAAAGATTACTCTTTTCAGAGTGCTGTCCAAGAGCCACTGTGTTAAAGGAGTGCCATGAAATAACTACAAAGACTCCGTTAAAAAGACTCTCCCCTCTTAAGTATAAGTAAATATACAGCAGAAGCACTGCAGATTGTACATTTCAAGATTAAGAAGATATCTTTTTAACTGTATATTGTCATCAAATTTTTCTTTTTGTGCTAATAACTATAATCTCTTAAGCACTGGTGAACAGCCTTAGCTCTTGAGATGAATCTTCAATTGTCCCTTGAGACATAAACATAGTGATAATATGGTAGGCCTTATATGATTATGAAACATGATTTGATTTTTCACACTAGTTTCAGGAAATGAGTTCCTTTATTCATTTATTTTTTCTTCACTCTTCTGAGCAGATGATCTTTGCTTTATTTGATAAATAGGTTGATGAAAATTATGATGCTCTAGTTGATGAGTAAAGAGTTCTTATTTTGCTGATTTGCCGTCCTTGGAAGTCAGTATGATTATATTTAAATTGGAAAAAAATATGTGTCTCTTCCCTGCATAGGATCAGGATGTAGTATATGTACATTCTGACTAATTTAGAATTTCCAAGTTGATTTTACTATGTTGTTTAAGTAACAGAACAATAACATAACGGCCATGTCACATGCTTTCATAACCCTATAAAAATCACAACTGGATTCATCTTTTAATTTTATATATCTGTTTGATTTTTAGCATGATAGAAATTACTAACAAAAACCTGCAGATAATGGTTGACAATTAATTCATATATATATATATATATATATATATATATATATATATATACACACACTCACATTCAGATGTCCATCTTTATAGACTTGTTTTAGAGAATGTATTCACATTAAAATAAACAGAATATTAATCTATATTAAATGTTTCACAATTTCATGCTAACATGGTTGGTTGGTTTTACAGCATGTCAACTCTTATTGGGTTATCTAATGAAGAAGTTGGCTTTTTTCTTTCCTTTTCTTTTTTTCCAAACAATTATATGGTTTCAAGTATCAAATCATAATCATTTGTAAACGATTATTGCCTCTCGTAATTATTATTTATACAAATAATTTGCACACAGTTTTGTGGTTTGGAGTATTCCTAACAAAGAGAGTAAACAATTATATGGTTTTTATTTGTTTGCAGACAGTGATGTAGTTACAAGTATTGCTATTCACCACTATTCATTCATTTGCATACAGTTAAATGATTCCAAGTATTACTATGTAATACTAATAATTTAGGTATACAGTTAAAGAGTTTCAAGTATTGCCATGTATCACTAATAACTATATCTATTTAATAATCATTTGTTTGTACATTTGTGATTTCAAGTATTCCTATCTACTACTCATAATTTTTTCAACAGGTTCATAGATAATACCCTTACAGGTACTTCTTCCACCTCAGGTTAGAGTGGACCTGGAAGTAAAGGTAAAAAATTGTGTGAATCCACATTCTCCAATGCTACCAAACTGGAGCCTCACAACCAGCTGCAGTTTAGTGTCATATCCAGGACACTCGTGTTAGCATGTTAAAATATTGATCTTTTGGTTACTTAATAATTCATGTTGACTCAAACTTTAGCGAACCATGTTTTCAATGATTTAAGTCACAACTTACAAACGGAGACTTATTAACACCTTCTGCTGGTTGCTTAATGAGAGTACCTGCCTTATATACAATCTATAAATTTTGAATGATTATTTTTTAAAATATTTTTTTGAGAAGCCCTTTTGGAAATAATGTTTTGTTTTTGTTTTTTGTTTGTCTTTTTTTTTTTAATATTAACTGGTCCCACTATTTTTTAAAGTTTTTTGATACTAACTGGTCCCACTATTTTTTAATTTTTTAAAGTTTTTTGATACTAACTGGTCCCACTATTTTATTATAGTTGTCTGAATGTAATGACATGTTTAAGCTGGTTCTTTCTTATAACTTTATTTGGATTAATCTTATTATTAGAAAGTAGAATTACTCATGCTACTATGATCTAAATTTCTAACACACCTTGAATATAAACAAACATAAGTACAGCTGCTACCAATGCATTACCAACACCAGTTGTTCTGTGATAAACATGTGTCACACTCTATCTTCTATCCTATCATTTAACCCTTTGACTAGAGATACCTCTAGCAACAACTACAATTGATTTAGGTTCCTTTTTCATTTAGAGGTTGCCCTTGTCGTTTTTATGAATTAAAATTAAATGGCTATAGCAAATAAAGCTTTTTTTATTTGCTATTTAATTTGATTTATTATAGCTTGGTATAAAAGTTAAGTAGACTGTAGTCGAGGACTACCCAAAGGCTCCCTTTTCAATAGCTACTACACCGAGGTGTAGGAGAGGACGTTACTCCTTTCCTTGGATTGCTCCACTTTACCCTTAGTCAAGGGCAACCAAAAAGCTCTCTTTTCAATAGATACTACACTAAGGTGTAGGGGAGGGTGCTACTCCTTTCCTTGGATTGTTCCACTTTACCCTTGAAATATACCTTACAATGCTGAGTGTTAAGCAAGGAGGTATCAATTACCATTTTTTGAGTCTTTGGTATGACTTGACCTGAGATTGAATCCCAGTCTCCCGAGTCATTGGTGGTATACTTAGACATAATATTTACTAGATTTTTCTTGCTACTGATACAAGGTCAAACAGAATGAAATATAGACAGAATATGTTGCATCAATTATCCATGTAGGATATGGAGGTTGCTTGTTTTGAAAAATGAGTATTTAAAGTTCTGATCTTATCTCAAACATTGACTACTGGTGCCAGTGAGAAATATGCAGCTATATGTCCTCATATTTTAGCCAACTGCAAGACAAAGGTCTTTCCCAATTTGTTCCGTAACAAATCTGATTATTCTAACCTAGTCATGGGAAAACCATGGACCACATGCCGCCTGTGGTGCTTTCTGACTGGCCTAAGACTTCATTATTTTATAAGAAAAGATCTTTTTACCAAAGAGAAAAAAATCAATTTTCCCTATTTCTATGGTAGATGTTTATACATATGGTCCTCTGTAGTGAAAATAATTAAGGTGCCTTTAATATAAAATTACCTTGAAAATTTTTTAGTGGTGTGGTCTGCCTATTGTTGAGCCATATCTTATCTGGCCTGCTTCTCAAAAAAGTTGGTCCATGCCTGTTCTAACCTATGCCATATCTTACCAGTAAATATTACTCTCTCATTTCTGTCTTCTGTCATTATTTTTTCCTGCTATGTTTATTTCTTGGACACCATTCTACTCACCTTTAAACCATAAGTACATCAATAATGATAAAAAAAAAAATAGATTTACTCTACACAACAAGTATGTTCTCCATCTTTATCAATGCATTTAATTCATAGAATGAACATTACACGGTGGAATTTTCTAAATAAAAACCTAGAGTGGGTCTAAAATTGTATGGTAAATTTATCAGCTGTAAATTCATTATCTGGTAAATTTATCACAGGTAAACTATACGTGTCTAAATTCAGAATTTAATCAATGTTTTTAAGAATTTGATAAAACCCGTATATTATAAGAGCAATAATATCTTAACCCAGAGTTTGACATAATGTTTTAATATAGAAAATATATTAAATATTTTTTAAACACAAAGTAAGCTTTTTAGAATATAATTTTAAAATATCCCCAGTTCTATTATATATGTATTCATCCACAAGGTCAATTTTTAAATGGTGTAAAGGTGATTTGAATTCAGCGTTTTCCTTCTCTGAAACTGGTTGACTAACCTAAACTTATGAACTTAGTTTGTTCTACTATTTACCCAGAGCTGAAAGGAAAACTGATGGATTCATGCCTTTACCTGGTGCATTAGTGTGAAGTGAAATGCAAACAGTCTCGTCTAAGATTTGAACTTGGGTTGTCAATATTCATTCCTATATGCGTGCTTCCTAGACAGTATTATTTACAAAAATTCATGAATTGTATTATTAACAGATATTGACTTGGGATATTGTTTTAGGATCTCAGTAATGAAACAATTTTGTGTATCGTACATTATACATTGATATGCTATTAACTTGCTCTATAATTTATATTTTGCTCATTTTCATCATAATAGTGAAGGTCTGTTTGCCTTTTGTTTTTATTTAGGTTCAAACAATGAACACTGCCATGAGTAGAAAGTACACAGGTACCTCAGCTATCAATCAGTATGTAAGTTGTTTCATAGCTTTTAGAGCTAAGGGTGCAATAGTTTTCAAATTGGATTTATTGCATTTATTTATTGAATAAAATCTGAAAGTAAAATAGTTATTAAAAGAAGTTATGCACTATTGATATCTGGTAAATTAGTTAAAAAATGCTTAAAGATAAAAGCAACAGGAAGATAACCATTATCATAGGAAAAAACATAGTTAGAAATGACATATAGTAGACATGTTATGGTCCTGTGGTTGGAAAAAAGAGTATTTGAAGAGGAAAGGAAATCTATAAAGTGATAACTTTCTTTGCAAGTAGAAGTAACAAAAATAAAGATGGTGTATTTTTTTTTTTTCTCTTTTATTCAAATACTAATTAATCCACTGTTCTTGATTTTTCATCATTAAAGTCTTTGATTGCATAGAATAAAAGGCTGAAAGATATTCACAGAGTTAAATTAAGCTTTGAATCCATAATGAGCTTATGCTTTTGCCTGTCCAACCCGATTTCTTTTTCTCTTTATTTTTCCTATGTTGCTTCTTTAGCATTTATCTTGATATAACTGGAACATTCCAGCAACCACTCAAGCCACTTAGATTGTTCAGTTCACTGGGTTTTATTTTGTTAGAATGCTAAGGCATACCTAATGAAGTCTGTCTGTTGTTGCAGCTTCTTTGAGTTGATTTCTTTTTTTATTGTTTAGATTCATACAACATCATTAAAAAGAACTTTATTTATGATGATAAATGGTTGATTCCTTTTTTTTCCAATTTCAATCTCTTTTCTATCCGTTTTTTTTTTTTTTTATCCATCTCCAAAAACATGCACATTTTAGCCTCATCTTCTACCATTGATTGCAGTCATTAGTCTACCCACCCACCCCAACATTTTGGATGTAATTTGACAACATAACATTGATTTCTGCCTACAATTATTGATGTGGAGTGTATAAATATTTGATATTTATTTATTTATTTATTTATTCCTTTTTTTATGAACAAGATAATTTGTGAAAGAATTTATTCAGCTTGTGAAGTTTTAAACTCTTATTCTTTAATATATTTTTTCTTGTCATTTTAACCTTTTTTTATTGAACATTGTGACTAAAATTATTCTATTTGATTTTTTTTCTCCCGAGATGTACTTTAGAAAATTGGCATTGGTTGAAAAAAATTTTAATCTTTCACTGCACTAATCTGCAAAAGTGAGTTAATAGAAAATCAATTTCATTCTATTTTGTGTTAAGCTGAAGTGAACTGTTTTGTGGGGTGTAACTGAATAAATATATACAGGGTGTTTCTTAAAATTAATATTAGACATATTAAGGGTGTTTAATAAAAAATGAAATCATTTCATAATCTAATAACTTGATCAATTCTCATTCAAATGATCTCAAATTTTAACAGCATGTGTAGAAACAATTCAAAATTCTAAGTTTAATGTTTAAATGCCTTTTCTTTTCTAGTAGAAGTAGTTGGCGACCATAGTTGAGGGCAACCAGAAGGCTCCCTTGTCAATAGCTACTACACCGAAGGTGTATGGAAGGGTGCTACTCCTTTCCCTGGATTGTTCCAATTTACCCTTGATAAGTTCCTTATATTGCTGAGTGTTAAGCAAGGAGGTATCAAGTACCATTTTTAAAGTCTTTGGTATGACGTGCCCTAGGATTGAACCTAGGCTCCCAAGCCATTGGCAAACATTCTACCCACTGTGCCATGGCATTTATAAATCTGGAAAGAAAAGATTAAACTTGCCGTTAAAATTTGAGATCATCTGTTATTAGATAACAAAATATAAATTTTTCTGAAACACACTTTGTGTGTGTTTGGTTTGGTCTTATGGCATATCAACCATTGTAGGTTATTTAATGCCAAATTCATTTTTATACATATATACAGTTGAGTATAAGAACACAGTTTAGTTCTATTTGAACCATAGATAGGACCTTATCAGGTGCTACCACTCCAGGCCAGAGTGGCAATAAAGGAGTTCTCCACATTCCCCAAAGCTCCAGCATTACTGGAACCTCACCATCAGATTGTTTAGTGTCATATCCAGGACACTTGTTGGAGAAGTCTTACCCCCTCTGCTGAGAAGTAGTCAATGTATTCTGCAGCCCCAGCCAACTGTGTGTGTGTGTGTGTGTGTGTGTGTGTGTGTGTGATTTCAGTCATGTTTTGAAAATAAAGTCTCACTGATATTAAGCTGAATTCTACATTGATAATGGTTTACTCTTGTTATAGCAGGTTAGTTTGCCCAATTGTTTACTTACACACTCTTCATTGTCAGCTATTGTGACATAAGTGTTGAGATATTTTGTCAAGTTATCTAATAATGAGACAGTTCATTGAGAAGTGAAATCATTTTTCTTCCCTTAAATGTTATTTCAAAGTATTTATAAAGTCTCAACTGGAACTCATCTGACCAATTCCATTTTCCATACTGATTACTATTACCTCATTCTGACACTTTCATTAATGCATAGATTTTAAAAGCTTTGATATCCCTTAGCCATAGTCAAATGAAGGGCTACTCTTTTAATGGTCTTTAAGCTTGTTAACCATTGCTCCATCGAGAAATACATTTTATTCAGCAATGGTAAATTACTATAGTCAATATTCATGAGTAACAGTTTTAATATACTATAGGGAATACCTGCTGGAACATTAAGATAAAAGATCTCAAACATTTGATATTGATTTTTATTTTTACTTAATTTTGACTAGATTTTACTTTTGCCTTGAGTTTACAGCTTTTTTTTTTTTTTTTTTTTTAATTCTATTGTGAATGTTATTAATTTTGAATATTATTTGTGATATGTGTCATCAGTTTACAAAGAGATCCTTAAGATTAGTTTTTTGAAGGAGAGAAAAAAAAAGTTTTTCAATTGAAGTGACATTGCTTTATCTTCCCCTTTTGCTTTTCTGATTTTTTTTCTTTACTAATTGTATCATTGTTATTCTGAGATATGTCTCCTTTCCTACATAATCATACAGCTGTTTATATATCCAAAGTGCTCTTTCAAAATCTTGATAGAACCAATGAAACAGCAGTACACACAAACATGAACCAATGAACAAAATAATTTCACTATATCCTCTCTGTCAAAAAACTCATTAAGTCATGAGGACTTTTTATTAACCACACTGAATAGAAAAATAGGCCAATTTGAGTGATTTTTTTTTCCCTGAAGAATCATCTGAAAGGATTGGTAATATTGTAGGAATTTTTTAAAAACTTGGAACTAAAATATTAATCCGTGTGTGGGTGGGGGGTACACAAAAGGAGGAAAATCCTCACACGCTTATGGTGCATGATGAATATTCTTTTTTTGCTTTTAGTACCAATAGCAGTTGGTATAATTCATTTAGTATCATCTCTTGACTATAGAGGGTAATTACATAATTGGGAGACTGTTTAAATAGCTATTTACTCTAAACCTTGACTTGTATGTCTTGCTGTAACTAGCAACTATTAGCAAATACCCAGCTGTCTGTAAATTTTTGCTTTTTACCGTTCTTATAACATTTTAAAAAATTACTTTAGAATTTCTTGTCCTTTTTATACCTTAGAGTCGATAGAATATATCTCTTTAAGTACCTTATCATTCATTCTTTCTAGAAATTTTGAATATGGTCTATTTTTGTATGTATTAGCCACACTATTATTGTAGTGATTTCCTAAACATTGCTTTGTTTGGCACAAGGCCAAATGCATAAGACAAAGACAGAATGGAACTCATTAGCAATTTTCTGCTAGACTTTATTGACGACCGTTTTACCACAAAAGGTGCTTGCTCAGTCAGCTGGGACTGCAGAATACATTGACTGCTTCTTTGCAGAGGAGTAAGACCCAAATGAGTGTCCTGGATATGACACTAAACAATCTGATGGTGAGGATCCAGTAATGTTGAAGCTTTGGAAAATGCAGAGTACCTCTTCATTACCATAATTCCCAGGTCCACTCTGGCACTGACTGGTAGCACCTGATATGGTCCTATATATGGGTCAAATAGAACTAAATTGTGTACTTATTCTAAACTGAGTTGTTTGAAATAGAACTGTTTTGACATTTAACTGTTTGTAAACAAAAACTATGTTATATAATTAAGGTAATGATTTTTTTATATTAATCATTTTTCGTTAATTATATTTTATTTAGTTTGGTAAGGCTTTGAACTACTTGGTGTCTCTTAGTTCAGGTGCATAATCTGATAGTGCACTCTTATGCCTGCATGGAAAGTATATGACAATCATCATCCGTCATAATAAATCCCCAGACAGGAAATGGGGCTGAACAGCCGTTGGAGTGAATTGAGTGGGTGGTTGACGTCATATCCAGAAGAGATGATCCTGAGAATTTGAGGATTTTGAAAAGATGGCTAGTTGTGGTTCAACCATTGAAGCTCATGGCTGGGTTTTGGGGATCTGCTCAAAGCAGATCAGTTTGGGTTTTGACCAGCAGAGATGAGTTGAGATCGTAGACATAACAAGATGCACTGGTTAGCATTGGCATTTATGCTTTGTGTCTTTCTCCTCGTGTCACCAAGGACTGAAGGTAGAAAGAAATAAACTCGTTCATACCACCTGTATTAGTATTATTATTGTTATTGATATCATTATGGCTATACAACAACTACACTTATACTAAAATGAATTGTCTGAAATTTATTTCAGTCTTAAATTATCTGAAAAGGGTTGATATGCCATAAAACAAAACAACCAGCCAACCAACCAACCAACACAAGGTGCATAAGTCGCATTATTTTGTACTGAGATTTGTGACTATTGTAATCCCCATGTTTTTTGTTTTCTGATCTTTATCTTTTTATTACAAAAACTTATCTTTTATAATGTATTTCACTAAATCTTATTGAAAATGAAAAGGCTAAAATAAAAGTTTTTTTTTTTTTTTTTTTTTTTTTTTTTTCAAGTTAATATTTTTTAATGATATGATTTTAAAGTCTCTTTTTGTCCACATTTTTTACTATACTATTGTAATCTTCCCCAGATGGTCTCTGTAATATCAATTCTACTTTTCTGATAAAGATACTCCCTTAAAAATATTGACTATTTTAATCACCTATGGGAAATTCCAAGAATGTGTTGACAGGGATGATAAACACATGGAGATTGACTGAAATTATATAATAAAGGTAATCCCATAAAAGTGTTAACATCTTTGTTTTAATCAACTATATATTTATTATAGAAACTATATATTATTCATTATTTCATTAGATCTGTGCAAAAGTTCACCATGCTCTTTTTTTAAATCCCCTTTATTAAACTTGACTGAGTATACTATACCACTCAGATGGAGTTATAAAATATGCCAACTCTCTGCACAAGAGTCTTGGATATAGTACCAAACCAATGAGTGTCTCAGATATAGTACCAAACCATCTGAAGTTGAGGCCTCAGTCCTGAAGCATTTGGGAATGTGGAATACTTTTTCATTGCCATTACTCTCATCCCAAGTGGTAGTACCTGGGTTCTATCTATGGGTCAAAGAAAACTGTTTAACCACTTAACTGTATGCAATCAAATGACTGATATTAAATTGAATTGTTGCATAGCAGTATTTGAAAGCATTTAACTGTGTGCAAACAAATGAGTAACATTAAACAGAATTAGTCATGTTAGATAGGAATACTTAAAACCATTTAACTATGTGAAAATAAAAATTGTTGAATATTAAAAGACAGTATATTATGCAATGACTGTTTTAAGTAATCCGTTATACATGCTTTAACAAGTAAAAGTAATCTCATATGAAAAAGTTTAGTGTTTGATTTTTATACCTGGACAAGTTATGTGTAAGTACTGCTGGTTATAAATATTCCATACAGATTGTAAGATGGTCATTGTTGAATGTGGTTGGTATTCCTGCTACACACTCTATGTACAGGATTATTTGAATATTTTTTAATCATTTTTTTTTTTAATATACTAAATAAGATTTCCATGGGTACAGATACTACATTGATCCTAATCAGGGGGCCAAATAGTACACTCGCATTTTTTAATAGAAGGTACAGAGAGAGAAAAAGAGAGAGAGAGAGTGTAAGTGAGGGAAAAGTCACATTGTTTATTAGATACAAAGAAATCTCTGTATCTTTCTATCTATTTATTCAAACCCTCTGTGATATTATCTACGGGCTTACCTGTATATGTGTATATATGGACGTGCAGGTATATACATGTATATGATTATTAGTTGACCATACATATGCGTATGTGTGTGTATATCCATATAGGGGATGAGATATATTTGCATGCGAATCACCCATTCAGCCCTGCTAGTATAAAACACAGATGTCAGATAAAAGTGGATCAATGACTTAAAAAATTTTATTATCACACATTTTAGGGTGTCCTGCAGACCTGTTGTCTGCCAATGTGTTTATGTCCGGGTCTGGAAATAGAAATTTTCACCCCTGGAGATATACAAGTAGAGGGAGTATACTACTAGAAGGGATAAGAGACAGACACAGACGAGACTCGGAAGGACAGATAGAAGGACGGGCTGAGAGAACAGACATAGAAGAGACTCGGATGGACGGATAGAGGGACCACAGATAGAGAGATGGGCTGAGAGAACAGATACAGAAGAGATAGGGGAGACTAGAGTCAGAAGAATAGTCAAAGAAGATACCCAAACAGTACAGCCAGAAAACCAGAAGGTAACAGACACAGAGAATCAGCCAGAGCAGATTGGGGATGATTTCATCAGTCCTGAAGATGTAGCTGTCAGTTCTAGATTTTAGCTAAGAGAACTATGTAACCGCAAACTGTCATTTTGGTTCCACAAACTTCTTCCTCTCTTTAAACATTTATTCAACTTTTTGTTTTCACTTTGTTCTTCCCTTTGTGGATCATCTCAGACTCATGCCTTTTGACTTGACCTACTGAAAACCAGCAAACGCAATGTGGGGTAAGAGTTTTATTCTGCAAAGTGCATAGTCCATTCATATTCCCACACCACTACAGATATGAAGTGAAACAGCATTTATTTTTAAGCAAAATACAGTTAGTTTAAATTCAAAGTTTTCTTCTTGCATAACCAAGGTTAAAGAACCCTGTCTGCCCTGCTATTTATCTATAGCTAGGAGGAGAACAATGGGATTCATGCCTTTCCAAAGGGCATTAGAATGAAAGTAAAATGCAAACAGCCTTGTCCAGGATTTGAACTTGGGTTGCTGACTCCATTTCCTTAGAAGATAACCATTATGTTAAGTGTGCCTCTTTATTTATATGTCGTATCATTGCAAGGTTATATATGTACACAAATGTATTGAATGCATAGAGACTGTGTTGCACTGATCTCCTAAGTGGAATCAGTCTGTCTCTTGAAGATTAGCAACAGAAATTCTGGTTTTTACCTGGTTTGGTTTGGTTGGATTTTATGGCATATCAACCATTGTAGGTTATTTAATGCCAAATCCTCTTTATACATACATATTAAATGTGTGATTAGTAAACACATTTTGTAGATAACATTCTAAAATTAGCCTGAGCTCATTTCTTTGCCCTATTAAAATGGATATACATATATGTTTTGTAAGTGATTAGTTTGTAAGTAATTTTATTTTGAAATGAGTTACAACTAATTTGTAAACATTTTACTATTGCTGTTGATTCTATACAGTTAAATGGTTTCAATTATTGCTATCTCATCATCATCATCATCATCATGTCGTGCCGCCAGCACGGATATCCCTGACCCTCTCTCGCCACTTCTCCCTATCATTCATCGCCTCCGGCAGGTCTTCTGGATTACATCCCGTGTCCTCACATAGCTGCTGTATGTAAGTTCGGGCTGGTCGTCCTGCTTTTGCTTGGCCATATGTGGGGGTCCATTGGAGTACGTCACTTACGAGCTCGTCCTTTCTTCTCCAGCAGTGTCCGGTGTGTCTGGCTCGTCTAACCTGTATAGTTTTCATGATGGGAGGCAAGTGGCCGTACAGTTGGCGTCTCGTGGGGTGTTGTCACCAGGACTTGTTCAATATTGCTCTCAACATTCTTGTGTAGTTGCCGTCAAGTTTCATCTCCAGCCGTTTAGTTAGCGTCCATGTAGTGCATCCATATAGCAGTATCGATACAACCACTGCCTGGAAGAAACTGCGCTTCATTTCATCGGTCAGGTCTGATTTCCATATGATTGAGAGCCTATCTATAGCCGTCCATGCTTTCGTCAGTCGTGTGTCGATGTTGTTTTCGGTTGAAGAGACGCTACTTCCTAGGTAGGTGAATTTGTCCACTAGCCTCAGAGAGGCTCCGTCTAGTGTGGTAATGTTGCCCGTTTGGTTGTAACACATATATTCAGTTTTGTGCGCATTGACATGGAGGCCAGTGCCTGCTGCAGCTCGTTCCAAACTATGCAGTAGTGTCTCTGCTTGATTAGGCGTATTCGCCAGTAACGCCAAGTCATCAGCGTAGTCGGCGTCTGTGATTGTTTTTGCGGGGTACCTTTTGCTTCTTTTCTTAGTCAGCTCGAAGCCATTTTCTCTGATTTTTTTTTCTTTTTTTTTTTTCGATCGACAAAATCAGAGATTGCTATCTAATACTAATAATTCTGTTCAATATGAATCATTTGTTTGCAGACAGTGAAGTAATTACAAGTATTTCTATTTAACACTAATTATTCTATTCAACGCTATTCATTTATTTGCACACAGTCAAATGTTTCCAAATATTATGGAATACCAATAATTCAATTTAGGCACACAGTTAAAATGTTTCAAGTATTGCTATTTGATATTAATAATTCTATTCAACATTACTCATTCATTTGGGCACAGTTAAATGGTTTTAAGTATTGCTATGTATCACTAACAATTTAATTAGACATTTGTTTACAAACAGTTTAGTAATGAAATAGTTCCATTTCTAACAATTTGATTTTACATAAGTCATTGTTTGCACAGTTTAAATGTCAAATAGTTCTATTCAACCCATAGATATGACCCTATTAGGTGCTACTGTCCAGGGTCAGAGTGAACCTAGAAGCAATGGCAATCAAGGTGTACTCCACATTCCCCAAAGCTCCAAGGCTGGAGCCTTGCCATCAAATTGTTTAATGTTATATTCAGGTCACTCTTTGAGGAGAAGTCTTACCTCTCTGTAGAGATGTGGTCAGTGTATTATACAGCTCCAGCCAACTGGGCTTGAGTTTTTACCTGGGCTTGAACTCGGAATGTTTCCATCTGGTATATGTAATCTATCTCGGTCATCAAGCAGACCTAGATATTGGATAAATTTAGAGGATCTGAAAAGCTATTCACTATGGAGTAGTATTTCTGCAAGGAACAGTTAAATCATCACTGTGCACTCCACACACACTGTTGCCCAGTCCGTTGGGGCTGTAGAATACACCAACTGCTTCTCTGCAGAAGGGTAAGACCCCTCTCACCAATGACTGTCCTGGATATTGACACTAAGCAATCTGATGGTGAGGTTCTAGTTATGCTGGAGCTTTGGGGAATGTGGAGTACCCTTTCACTGCCATTGCTCCCAAGTCCACTCTGGCACGGAGTGGTAGGACCTGATATGGTCCTATTTATGGGTCAAATAGAACTAAACTGGGTACTTATGCTGAACTGAATTGTTTGAAATAGAACTGTTTATATGTATAAAAATGGATTTGGCATCAATAACCCACAATGGTTGATGTACCACCAAACCAAACCAAACAGACTTTTTCTGACCCTGTTATCTCTATACCAATGTTCAGTCATAATTCTTTTTTATTTCTGCTATCCTGGCTTTTGTTTTGTCCACACTGAATCTTTGGCCCATGGTCTCACAACTCTTCATTATTCGTTAGATTGCATCAATTCATTTTCTATTTGGTCTTTCATAGCAAATTATTGCAGTAAGCATGTTGTAATATGCATACTCCGGAGAAGAATTGATGAATCAACAATTCTAAAAGTTTGCTAATTATAGAAGAATGAGAGGAAAAATTCATTATCATTGTAAAAATTTAAAAACTAATTTCCTCTGTTCATATGAACTTTGACATATGCATAAAATTAAAAAGAATTGCAAATAAAGTAATAGAAAGTTTATTTAAAAAAAGAGAATAAGAGAAACTCGCTCTAAATTTATGGAGGCATATTTTTCCAAACTTAAATCTTCTTCCTGATGTTAAAGATTCATAACTAATTTTTTTCAAAATATTTTCACATATATCTTGATGGAAAAATCAGTGCTATTTTAAAAAGATTTTTTCAAAACAACTTTCAAATATGAATTTGAAATATGGATATACCTAATCTCTCCACCACAAACAGAATGTGACTTAAGGTCAATTTCTAAGTGGAGTAAAGCTGGTTTGAATTCAGTTTTCCCCGCTTTTAAACTTGTTGCTTAACCAAGGTTAAAGAATCTAGTCTGCCCTACTATGTACCTGTAGTTGAGAGAACAAGTATTTTCATGCCTTTCCCCAAAGGAATTTGTTCAAAGTGAAATACATTCAGCCTCATGCAGGATTTGAACTTGAATCCTCAATTCCATCTCCTATGATAACCATAACACTAAGCACACCCAGCCCAGTTGTCTGGGGCTGTAGAATACACTGACTGCATCTTTACTGAGGAGTAAGACCCCACCCCACGAGTGTCCTGGATATGACATTTAATAATCTGATTGTGAGACTCCAGTAATGCTGGGAAATACAAAGTACTCTTTCATTGTCATCATTCCCAGATCCACTCGGACCTGGAGTGAAAACACCTGATATGGTCCTATCTATGGTTCAAATAGAACTGTTTGACATTTAAACCGTGTGTAAACAAATGACTTATGCTGAATTGAATTGCTTGAAATAGTTGTTTGATCATTTAACTTTGTAAATACATATTCATCAATCTTAAAAAAATTAAACAGCAAATCCGTGGTGTGCACTGGTCCTAGCTATGATCATAACTGATTATATCTGAAAAAAATCTTAAGACATTAGCTAGAAGGAGCTACCATTACCACTTGCCTTAGTTCACGTGCACCTCACAGATGACAGTTTAAAATGTGGGAAGTATTTCTGCTACACCCTGTATTTGTGATTTTTTTTTATCTTGCATTTATTTTTAGGAAGTTTTAAATTCTATACCTTTCAAAATAATAGTTTTCATCTGATTATCTTAGTTTTGTTTTTTCAAAATAACAGGTACTACATTCTGATCTTAGGCAGATATACTGATCCATATGTCTGTGATCATGTGTATGTGTATATTATTAAAATTCTCATTATGCTAATTTATGTGAAACTATAACTTAACAAAAACAGCACATTATAGCAATACACTTGAAATGCTCAAACTTACAGAATAAAGTAATATCCAGTTCAATTTGTAACTGAATGATAATTTGTGGAGCTTGTCATTTTTTAATCATCAAAATTCATTGTATTATATTCTTATAAAATAGGAATTAGAATCATTCACTTCTTAAATAGAAGCATCAGTATCATCATGGACTGCTGTCCAGTAATATAAACAAATTTATATAACTGCTATCACAAAGACAACAGCAACAATGCCACTGGCAAAGCTTTCATCAGATAATCATCCCGGTGTCAGACATCATTTCAAGGTTGAAGCATCATTACCACTAACCTAGTGAACCTTGGCACAGAGCAACATATTTTTTATTTGCCTAAATTTCTGAGATGAAGGTTGATAATTGGATTAGACAAAGGGTTTGATTCAAAGTTGTGTAGCCTTCTGAGTTCAACAAGAAAACACCTGAAGAAGGCTGAAGAATGCATTGGCCAAAACATTGTGAATATAATAATAAAGATGAAGACAATAGTCCAAATATACTAAATGCAAAAAATAATGTTTTTTTTTTTTTTATATAAGTTTGATGCAACCGCAAAATTATCTAAATCTTGGCATCATTTTTTAATATATAGGAATATGATAGACTAGTATCTTTATTATGCATAAAATATTTGATTTTTTTTTTCTTGCAGTAGAACATTCTCATATTAGAAGATTCTAGATGTAAAAGGACTACATACTTAAAAAAAAATGGTCTAATATAAAAATCCTAGCTCCTCAATGCAATTAGGAGAAATGTCAATATCTTCATCGTCAAGAAATCTATACCCATTGGCCTAAGCAATATAGAAGTTAAAGGTGGCTTATTATTTAGATCAATGCTTTCATTGTATCTGATTGTCTAAAAAAAATATTGATGCATATCCAGATGGTTTAACTTGGAAACATTTTTACAAACTGAACTGTTCATGTTATTTTGTTTGACAATTATATTCTCAATTAACAGCTGAACAATAGTGATATTTTTGTTTCTCTTTGTTCAGTTCTTAAATAAGGTCTACTCTAAAAATGAATAAACACTGTTAATAACACCCATCATTATTATTTGAGATTAAAGTTAATTAAACAGTTTCACAATAAAGAATAAATGGTGTAAAAGACATCAATTAACCTTTTTTCTGAATGAATTTATTTTCTCTGTATTCATATTTACCAACCCCTCCGCTCGGGCAGGATATGACACAAGGTCAATGTTTAAGCGGAGTTTAACAGGTTTGAATTCAGAGTTTTCCTTCTCCTAGACTAGTTGCCTCACCAAGGCTGAAGAACCTAGTCTGCCCTAACATTTACCCATAGCTGGAGGGAGAATAATTGGATTCATACCTTTCCCAAGGGTATTAGTGCTATGTGAAATGCAATCGGTCTCGTCTAGGATTTGAACTCGTGTCGCCGTGTCCATTTCCTACGATGATAACCATTACACCATGGGCACCTCCACTTATTTTCTCTGTATTCATATATGTATTTATCAATCTGTCTATGTATAAAGAGAAAGATTCTTTTTCTTAATATAGTTATTTACTAAGCCTAGCTCAGTTCTGGCACAAAGCCAGAAGTATAGAGCACCCAGTGAGAAACAAACTCATTAAAAACGGTCTGCTATTCTAGCTTGCTAACCTTTACACCACATGAGGTGCTACTTGTATAGGTGCTTAATATATCAATTAATCTAATTCTCTATCTCTCTCCTGAAAAATGAAGAGGCAATTTGTTGTTAATAGCTATCATTATGAACTAAAATTAAAAGCTTTTATAGTTGGCGACCATAGTCGAGGGCGACCAGAAGGCTCCCTTTTCAATAGCTACTACACCGAGGTGTAGGAGAGGGCTTTACTCCTTTCCCTGGATTGTTCCACTTTACCCTCAATGCATACCTTATATTGCTGAGTGTTAAGCCAGGAGGTATCGAGTACCATTTTAAAAGTCTTTGGTATGACACAACCTGGGATTGAAACCAGGTCTCCCAGACCATTGGGAAACACTCTACCCACTAGGCCAATGAGCCGGTAAGAATAATTATTTAAAATAAAGTTTAGACTCATAAACATTCAATGTTTTTTTTGATGATATTTATTATGAGTATTTAAGAGATAATAAAGTTATATGGTGACAAAATGTGGAAGCGTTTTGTGCATATATTTTTCACGTTGAAAAAGAAATTCTAACATTGATTCTTTATCATGAAAATATTTAATGAACTTTTCATATAAACAGTGCTGACTACTATTAATAAACAAAGCATGTTTATTGTTTATGTTTAAGAAGAGTCAATAATATTTTCAAGATTTGCCAAAGATAAATATAATCTCTTTTTTTTTGGTTTTTGATGCTGTTACCATAAGTTTTTGCTTGATCCATTCTACAAAGCTCTTCAGGTGTGTAAGATTCTAAAACCAAAAAAAAACGGGGAACCCTCTCTCTCTTTTTCTGTCTTTTTTTTTCTTTATACACCTGAAGAAGGTGGTAGAATGGATCAGCCAAAACACTGTGGTACATCAATAATATCATGATTTCAGTTATCCAAACAGATCTTGAAACATTTATATATATACATATTATAGGTGTACATTTTGTATTGTATAATGCTAAGGGATGATTCTACTGATATCTACAACTTGACCTCTCAACAATGTGAGTTGTGCCTTGCTGTAGGAGCAGAAAATTTTGAACAGTGATATCAAAATGAAATATGAACACTTCAGACTTTCCTCTTTTTAAATTTTAGTATGACAGTTATTTATTATAAATGTGTGATTAACTTTCAGCTAAGAACTTCAGTTGCTATTATTGATGATGATAAAAACATCTTTATGCAAATATAGCACAAAAATATATTCATTTTAAAGGGATTATGATCCCACCTTTCAAGGTAATCTTCCACCCAGCTTCCAAAAAGCAAATGCGAGGACACATATATTAATGATAAATGAAATACTCACACACTTATTATACAAATTTTCCCCTATGTTTTTATATTTTGCATTTCTAAACATCCATTGTTGACTTAAAATCGCTCATATCACCCCTCATGATCCTGATGATGGTTTAGTAGAACCGAAAGGCTATATTGTCGACCTCTCAATAAATCTCTCCTTCCACTTGGATCGTTGTTATCAATTTTTCTACGTGTGTGTGTGTGTGTGTGTGGGTCAGCTGAAAAGTTCATAGACTGACCAAGATACTCATAGAATGTGACCAAATGAGATTTATTTTTCAACATAGGCCTCCTTTCAATCTACACACTTCCTTTGGTCTTGCAGTACTTGGATCCCATTGGTCAAAAAAGTCATCAACAGTAGATATAACATCATCAGGTGAACCCTTCAGTCCAAACTTTTTAAAAGAAAAAAAGAAACAAAAAAATCCTTGAAAGTAACTAAAAAAAAAACATGAAAATAACAAAGCAGTAAACATCAGTATGTGACATTGTTGGTTGATTAGATATCTGACACTTAAGGTCAGCTTAACTTCATCATTAATAAAAAGCATGTCGACATTTTTAGAAATAAAATTAGGTTTATGATAAACAAAAACAGTAACATTTAATGAAGATAGGTGCCATTGGTTAACAGACATAATACACTTATCAATTTCATTGTTTCTATTTCATTTTTATAGGCCAATATAGATTTTTTATTTTTAGTTTTAAAAAAATCTCTCATCTTCACAAAGGAAAGAGTTCTATTATTTCAGTATTGTTACAGTTTTATTTTACCTTATCTTTCTATATAATTTTTAATAAGCTATGAATAAGATAACTTCTCTTCCTTTTTAAATACCTGAATAAACGCAGACGAGAGACTAACTGCTGTTATAATAAAAGTCTAAAGTAGGTTACATTATCAGTTCAATATATGGATTAGATTTACATTTCATTAACTTTCCTGATAGTTGGTAAAAACAAATATTTTTCTTTTTTTCTGTCTGGGTGTTAAGATACAAAGATACTCTTATTAAGAACCTTATCTTTAAATAATAGATGATTGATACCTGATTTCATACAAAATTATAATACTTTTCCCTGTTCTTTTATTCTGTGATATACCCAAATTGCTTTTCTGTTCAATTATCATATAGTTAGTTCTATGCCGTAGTCACCCATCTAAGTACTAAATAGTGATTACTGCTTAACTTTAGTGATCTGACAGGAACCAGTGATCTCGGCATGACTTTATGGTAGGCCTTTCTAAGTTACAGTTGGTGAATTTTTTTAATTTCTTTTTGCATAAGTGTTAAAGCTTTTGTACAAGCTGGTGTTATTTTGGTCTTCATATACTTTATAACCTGTTCACTTCTATATCCAGGTCTTTGTACTTAAACAGCTTCTCTGTAACTTTGACAGAAGTGTTTCTTTTAGATGGTATTGCTCACTCTCTCTATGAGCAGTCATCTCTCTTATTTTCTATCCTTGATTATGTCACACTTGGCTTTTATCTCTCTGCATGTCCCTGGAGATCATGATATCATTATTCTCAGAAACATTAGTGATGTTCATACAATTTCTCAGTCATTTTAATTGTGTAATTTCTGTAGATCTTCAAGTTCATGTATGTTTTTTTTTATTTTGCGAGTTTTTCATGCCAGTTTTAATTAAAGTCTAAGTAGCAGCAAGTCTCTTCTGGTCTCCAGAACTCGTCTAAGTATTACATCTGATCTCAACAGTGCTGTGGTTTGGATTGTCTTGATTTTTTCCTATGATTTCCAGTTTACCTAGTCTTTTTCTCAAGCCTTTGGTGACCATTTCAATGGTTCCCTCTCTTTTCTTTACTCAACTTTCAATAATATTTATCTCTAAGCAAACCAGCTAACAAACTCTTACAGAAAAAAAAACTGACCATGCACATCAACATCACAAAACGAAATAAAAATATCAGATATGTAGTTGTAGATGATATCTACCGTTTATAAGATTACTTTATAACAATTTGTCATATATATTCATGTGGGTCCAATCCCAGGTCATGTCATACCAAAGACTTTAAAAATGGTACTTGATACTTCTGTGTTTAACACTCAGCAATATAAGGTACGTATCAAGGGTAAAGTGGAGCAATCCAGGGAAAGGAGTAGCACCCTTCCTTACTTCTCAGTGTAGTAGCTATCAAAAAGGGAGCCTCCTGGTCGCCCTCGACTAAGGTAACATTTAACATTCATGTTTACTGGCTGTAACCATATGATCACGCAATATAGACAATAAAGAAAACTCTTATTGATATTTGTGTGATGGAGTATATCAGTTGTAAAGTAAATAAGTAAAGTTGTCTCCCTTTAGTCGAGGGTAAACCGAATGCTCCCTTTTCGATAGCTACTACACCAATGTGTAGGGGAGGGCGCTACTCCTTTCCCTGAATTGCTCCACTTTACCCTTGATCCTTACCTTATAATGCTGAGTGTTAAGCAAGGAGGGAGCAAGTAACATTTTTTTAGTCTGTGGTATGACTCTACCTGGGATTGAACCCGGGTCTCCCGGTCCATTGGCGAACACTCTAACCATTATACCAATGTCCGGTACTAATTTAAAATTGTGATAATTTTATATGAATATTTCAAGCCACAATGGGAGTGCCAGAGTTTGAATTTTAGGTCACATTGGCAATTACCACATTTTAGAATCTAACAAGCAATTTGGTTGAACAAGGTTCTAATGGTATTTGTATATCTATTTTTACATTTTTCTGATGTCTATAAAAGCCAATAAACAGGAGAATTTAAACTGAAACAGGACAAGATGAGAATGCAGATCATCAGAATGCATTGGTGTATAATGATATTTTCTCATTTCAAGAGGGAAGTTCCTATGGCATAGTGGCTAATGTGCTGAATTGTGACATCATAGTAAGTAAGTTCAAACACCAGTTGTGCTATTACGAGGATCATTAAATAAGTTTCCAGACTTTTTTGTATGTGCACTTTTATTGATAGTACATATATGAAACTCTAGTCCACTTTGAAATAATCTCCTCCAGCTGCAATGCACTTGTTGTACAGTTCCAACAACTTCTAGAACGCCCCATGGAAGTCCTCTTGTGTGAACGTGTCAATGACCTTCGTCACAGCCTCTTTCATCTTCTCAATTGTCTCATAACGACAGTCTCTGAGTTAAGGGAATAACCAAAAGTCACAGGGAGCAAGGTCTGGACTGTAGGGAGGGAGAGGAACTGTCTTGATGCCCATCTTGCTCAAATAGTCTGTGACAAGGTTGGAGTTGTAGACTGGTGCATTGTCCTGGTGGAAATGCCACTGATCCAATTTCAAGAGTGCTGGCCTCTTCTGATGGAATCTCTTCCTGAACTCCCTTAAAACCTCAACATAGTAACCCTAAGCCTAACCCTTTGGCCAATCAACTCAAGTGTTCTGACTTCCTTACTCCTCTTACACCTCTCATCATCCCTTACAGACTCTCTGCCTTCCTTGAATCTCTTATGCCACTCAAAAACTGATGCTCAATCCATGCAAGATGATCCAAAAGCAGTCTGAAGCATTCCATACGTTTCTGTGGCATCATTTTTTCCAAGTTTAAAACAGAATTTTATTGCATATCATTCTTTTAAAGTGTCGTCACGTCCAGATTGCATTTTTGAAATTCACCAGCTGTGACAATCAGGCTTTAGTAGGGTGTGTTCCAATTCCTGCTGTAGCTGTTCATTTGAGCCTGAAATCATAAAAATTGGTCAGTCATCTCATAACATATTGAATTTTCAAGAGTCTATGACAATTTTAAATAGTCTGTAACCTTATTGAATGTGCCATGTACATTCACTTCTGGTCTAATACCCTGAGGAAAGATATGAATCCACTTATCCCTGCCAGCTATGGGTTAAATGGTATCACTACTGGGTTTGGCATTTAGTAACCCACAAAGGTTTATATACCATTAGATAAAGCAGCCAAACAAAACTCATTTCAGACAAAAGCAATTTTATCTTTAAGATGGAATATGAATATTTCTTTTGTATGTATAATGTTTTCAAAAATTATTTGTCTATTTTATATTCATTAAGGATAACTCTCAAATGTCATCAATAACTAATGATAAATCATGATGAATTATTTGTAAAAAAAAAAAGCAAAATCTTGAATAATATAAAAAGAAACTGGTTTTAAAAGTATTTTGTAATTTGCTTGAAGTATTGGACAAATTATTTTATTTATAGTATTGAATTAATTTAGAGGGCTATTGCAATGCGAAATAATAATTGAGTTTAATTAATTTCAGATTTGAAATAATAATTATTATCATTGGACTCAAATAATTATTATTTCAAATTTGAAATTAATAATTATTTGAGTTTAATTAGACTCGATAATAATAATGATTATTATTATTTCAAATGTGAAATTAATTAGACTCAAATAATTATTATTTCACAATGCAATAGCCCTCTTAATTAATTTAATTCTATAAAACTGGTATTACTTTAAATTGTCTACAAATATAACTAGTTACCAATTTCCATCAGATTGAATTTTTGAATTAATATATCTTTTTAAAAAGTCAATCACTACCACTGGTTTACAAAGTTATACATAATTTTTTTAGTAATCTGTGTTATTAAATGTATTTTAAATTCCATTCATCATCAAGGCATGCTGATAGCACAGATTCCTTGGACTCTTTCTTGCCATCCCTTTCTATTGATCATCACTGTTGGAGAGTCTACTAGACAGTATAGAGAAATCTCCATACCATAGTGGCTAATGTGCAGGACTGTGATATTGTAGTGAGTGGGTTCAAACTCCACTGGTGCTATTTCATTCATTTTTGGTCTAATACCCTGGGGAAAGATATGAATCTTATTATCCACCAGCTATGGGTTAAATAGTATCACTACTGTCCTTTTACAAGGATGAATTTGGCATTAAATTACCCACAAATATTATAATATATACAATTATACTATTTCATTATTAATTATTGTAGGTAATCTTATCTCTTATTGTGCATCAGTTGTAAATTAAACTTTATTATAGTTATCTATGTATAGGAAAATAAGTATATATTGAATTTGGTACTATTTTCATTTTCAAGCATCTACTGGGGAGCTAGGATCCCTTGCAGATAAAGAGGAATTACTGTGCGTATGTGTAATATATTTTCACAATTATCCTTTATTCATACATATAGAAAGAGTGCTCAATATCAGTGATAGAGGATATATATATATATATCTATGTTAAAATAGCATAGACATAGTCAATGGCTCTTGGTATTGTCAGTTTTTCATCTGTCTTTATGTATATCCCATCAGTCTTTTCTTAGTTCATTCAAGAACTTTTGCTTTCTCTAAGATCTGAAAGACATAGAAAGTGGTAGGCTTTACCTTGCCATACTGAATAAAATATTTGAGTAAAATAAAAGCTATCAAAAAATATTCTTGCAATATACAACCCAGAAAGTTTGAAAAGTAAACTATCTAAAATATTGTGATAAAAACAACAAAGATGAAGATGTTAGTTTGAAAAATGATTTAATCATAACAATATCTCATCTTGGCTTTCCAGATTAAGAACTATGGAAATCATATATTATCTTTCTATTGAAAAGGTAAAATTTTAATTTGAAAATACTGTCATTCTATTTAAAGTTCATATAAATTTATCTATTTATTACAGCAATAAACACGTATAAAGCCAAATTTTTTTTTGCTAATTAGCATTTGTATAAACACAAATAATATCATTTTTTTCTTTTTTTTCTTTTCAGATCCCTGAATATTGTGGATATGAGTTCATATTTGAAAATGATTGGCCTCTCTTATTCTCCGATTAAAAACACTCTAACAAATTGCCAGTTTTAAACTTGATTATTTTATAAAAATGCTCATCTACAACGTTTCTGCTCCATAAAGACACTTGTGCTGGCCCAGGCACAAGAAACTCCTACTTGAGTTAAATCTTGCACAACTTCTAGAATGTGCGAGTATATGAAAAGGTATTTCTGTCCAAGACTGTTGGATTATATCGTGATTGTTGGTACTCGCAATCCAAATCATAACAACAATGTGGCACAAACTCCAGAATTGCTACGTCGGTACCCTGTTGAAGACCATAGTGACTTCCCTCTCCCCAATGATGTTATCTTCTTCTGTCAGCCAGAGGGTTGCATTAGTGAGGGCCCCAAGAGAACCAGTTTACGGGAGACAACCCCATTTGTTTTTACTCTAACTGAAAAAGATTCTGGGATTGTACGCTTCGGAATATGTGTCAATTTTTTCCGCCCCTTTGAGCGAAAGACTCATTCCAATGAAAAATCCCGGGATCGCCTTGACTATTCCGCTGATCCTAACAAACTGACTCCACATCATGCAGCTGATGGTGACCAGCCACAGAGATCACCAAGAACTCGGCGAAGACTCAAAACCGCTAGCCGTGTTCGAAACAACACACTTACATCATTATGCATTGTTAGCCACCACCCTTTCTTATCTACATTCAGGGAATGTTTGTTTCTTTTACGAAAACTGATCGATGCTTGTCATGATAGAAGCTGTACAAGACGAATTGGTGGATCAAAAGGATCATCGAGGTAAGGTTTTTTTCATTACCTATTGCAGGTCTTTTAATTAATTAAACAATATGGTGTTGCAGGTATCATCATAGGAAATGGATATGGTGACCCAAGATCAAATCCTAGATGAGGCTGTTTGCATTTCATATAGCACTTATAACCTTGGAAAGATATGCGTCCAGCTATGGATAGACTGGGCTCTTTAACCTTGGAAAAATTGACCTTGTATCACATCCTGCTCATGGCAAAGGAGTTTGGTAAATAGATACATTATAGAAAATTACAGTCCTGAGATATTATCTAACCTCATACAAAATAATTTATCAAGAGATAAGTTAGGTTTTATTATTTTAAGGTAATTCATAAGCTAAATTTTAACTTACTCAGTGTTATGGTACTTACCTTACAGACTATAATGAACTCTTCCTATTACTATGAATACCGGGAGAATATTCATCTCGGTGTTAAGTTAATTCCAGCCTAACACTTTGGCAGTCAGACGGATGTTCAACACTCTTTTACCTATGCTGTATTTATACTTTCTTTCAATATACTAGTTTCACGTATTCCCAAGTTCATGTCTTTCTTCTGGACCTTTTACTGGTCCACAACCCTAAGTGACATTATGGAGCTCTAGAATGCACCAATTGCATCTGGGCAAAGGGGAAAGATTCCTCCCCCAGTAAGTGTCCGAGATAGGACATTAAACAATCTGATGGTGAGGCTCCAGTAATGCTGGAGCTTTAGGGAATGCAGAGTACCCCTTCATTGCTATCACTCCCAGGTCTACTCTGACCCGGATTGGTAGCACTTGATAGGGTCCTACCTATAGGTCAAATAGAACTGTTTGATGTTTAAACTGAGGGAAAACAAATGACTTATGCTAAATAGAATTGTTTGATCATTTAACTATGTGAAAACAAATAACTAATGTTTAATTGGATTGTGAGTGATAGACAGCAATACTTGCAAACATTTCACTTTGTTGGCTTATGCTAAATTGAATTGTTAGAAATTGAGCTGTTTGATCTTTTAACGGTGTGTATGTAAAAAAATGTCTCAACAAATCGTACATTTAATGTATAAGTACAAAGATGATTTGGCATTAAATAGAAAACCAAACCAAACATAGAGACATTATTATGAAATTTTAATTTCCGTTTCATACTGTAATTTTCTCATCTCTTATCTATGTTTATCTTTCAAACAGTTGTCCCTTTACCCATGCATTTTAATTTTATCCACACTCTTCATTAATCTTCCATTTATTTTATTTGTTCTTCAGAATTTATTTGGACATTTTTTTTCTTTATTTGCTTATAAATAAACAAAAAATTTTATTTCCATTCATAATTTTCTGAGGGGGATGTATATACACATCAAAATGATAAATTAAACCACAACTTAAGTTTGTTAATCAAATATTGATTATTCATGTTTTTGAGGGGTATCTCCATTCATTTATTCTATATATATATATATATATATATATATATATATATCTGTGTGTGTATGTGTATATATATATATCTGTGTGTGTATATATATATATATATATGTGTGTGTGTGTGTGTATGTGTATATATATATATATATATATATATATATATGTGTGT
>OY757921.1:91860063-92240063 GCA_963585895.1 Sepioteuthis lessoniana
CTGATTTAAGTACTTCTGAAAATTGTAAAAATACCATTTTGGAAAAATTAAATAGTGGCACATGGTTTATTTAAAATATGGATAAAGTATATATCCATAATTCTGAATAAATTATTACATATTATAAATATTAAATAAGATAATTTGTTTTATAAGGAAAAACTAATTCAATGCTGATATAAATATACTAAAGTTTATTTCTGCTTATTATAATTATTGTAAAACTTTGTTTTATATTATGTGTGTATATTGTGTTTTCAAGTCATAAGACATGATATTTTTAAATATATTTCTAAAGCTCTTTTTAAACAGTGTCAGCTTATTAACCTCTAAGATCTGACCGCTTCCCCTTGACAGTTTGGGTTAATTTTCCTGGAAAGTGGGATAAAAAAAAAAACATTTAAAATTAACAGAAACTGCTGTAATCTCTACCAAACAGTGACCCAGATTTTATAATGTATCTGGCCAAATTAATATTAAAAAAATATTCTATTTAATTTGACATAGGTTTAAATAGTTAGTATGATAAAATCTTATCTCTAATATTTACTAATTTAATTTACTATTTTATTATAATTCATTACTAACAATATTTCACTTAAACACAGTAATATTTTCAACTCCTTTTAATTCATTGCTTAAATAAGTGTCATAAGCACAATTTTTATTGTTTTGTTTCCTACTTTTTAAAGTTTCATAATCATCTGCATTCCTAATAACAATGCCGTGACAACTTAATCAACAGATTTAACATTCCCAAATAGCTGTCTAAAATTTTAAAAATGATTACCTGATGAAGCTTGTACAGGGTGAAACATCATAATAAATATGTAAACACTCTGCTCAATTAGTTTTCATGTTGTATTTTACTTCTATGTACATTTCACTATATCAGAAGTTAACATTGAAGAGCCACAAATGTCTAACACAAACTTACTGATATGGTCAGCCTTATACAGGTTAAACCATGTAATTCTTTTTGGTATATTAGTTCTGTTGGTAGATATATCTTTATTTTACACAAAGATAGCATTGCCAATATCCACACCAGACAGGATTTAATTGGAATCTTGATCTATAATTGTACTGACTCAAAAATATTTCAAATTATTCACAGAAATCTATAAGCAAGAGTGAAATTATTTATCCTGTTCCTAAGGATATAGAACAATTCTATAGTGAATATTATATTTCAAGCTATTTTATGGACTCTAAAATTGATTAAAAGCAGTGATAAGGCACCAAAGTGTTGTCTTGGTAAACTAATTATAAAGCTATTTTTCAATTTGATATAAGTTTTTCAGAAAAAATTTGTTATGTTGATATTTTACTATCAGTTTCAGTTATTAAATACTACGTAATTTATTTGCTTTTTATAAGTTAACCTACATTTGATATATTCAAATGTTTTTTTTAAATAGTTTAAAACTTTAATTGAATTTGTAATTAACTTCAAATGCAGTGTTTTCTCTATCCTCTTTTCTTATTCTATGCTGATGCATTAAGAATTTGCTTACAGTCTGTTAATTAATGTGTTGTGCAGAGTGTTGCAAAATTTTTGAAACAAACTGATTGGGCACAAATCAAAGACCACATATAAGAGTTATAAAAATTGCATTTATTGAAAGGTAGGATATGAATCCAGGATCTGCAATCATTTGTTCTCATTCATAAACCAAAAATGTCAAGAGGAGCCCTAGATACTCCAGATGTCCACTGTTCAGTTAAAGGCATGATTGAATATGGCATGCTAAGTTGTTGATAATGCATATGCATTCCTCATGGGTATTTGGATTGTTATCGGAGGCTCTGGCGGTGAGGAACCCATTACCCTATGACCTTCAATGTTCTTGACCAACTTAAAAATCTGATGCCTATTTGGAAATGTGTTTAAATTGAACTTCCTTCTGTATCTTGCTTGAACAATCTTGAAAGACTTAGTTTTGTAATTTGACTTTACACAAAAGACCTTCTGCTCCATTGTCCAAGACATGATTTTGCTATATTTGGTTGAATGTATCAAAATGTTAACTATTTTCCTGCAATAAAAGAATAAAGTCAACAGAGAAGATCTGAAAGGCTGCTACTTTGTTTCAATAATTGTGAAACATCCTGTATATATTTACCCAAACTTTCCACAGGATGTGACACAAGATCAATTTTTAAGCAGAGTCGAGCTGGTTTTCCTTCTTTTAAAGTAGTTACCTGATCAAGGCTAAAGAATCTAGTCTGCCCTACTATGCACCCATAGGTAGGAGAGAAATAGATGAATTCATACCTTTTCTAAGGGCATTAGCATGAAGTAAAGTGCAAACAGCCTCATCCAGGATTTGAACTTGGGTTGCTGAGACCATTTCCTACAAGAATAACCTTTACACTAAATGCACTACCACAATTTGTTATTGGTGATCTGTATTATAAAAGTTCCATTGCTGATGTAATTTTACAGAAAAGTGATAAATTTTCTATCTCTAGTCACAATATATCAATTTACACATGAGGATTTGCTCATAATGTCTATTATCTCTCTGTTAATTATTAAACTTATAGTTCTGTGCTCAGCAAGTATTGTGAGTCATTCAAGCTTTATAAGATTGAACAATATAAGACACAAAGAGGGCTGTTTGAACCTGTCACATATTTTATGTCCATTCTACTCTTCATATTAGAAGAAACAAAGGAATCAAAAGAAGATGAAAGTGCTTATAAATCAGCATAGGCTGCTAAACTTTGACAGAATATAAATCAGAATATAATGGAATTCCACAGAACAATATGATCTTATCAGAAACTAGATGAACAATGAACACATTGGATTTCCATTGTAACTGTGGTCCATAAAGTTATTAGTGCTTCTATTTAGGAAGATTCTAATTAGCATTTCATAGCTATCTCTGTTATATCAATAATTTAGAGGATTAAAAAAGATGATATTCAATGTGAATGTAGATCCCACAAAATTTGTAAATTTGACTTGAAATTTCTTTATTCTCCAAAAACATTTTAAGCATATTATTCTAATAAAAAATTCTGATATACTGTTGTTTTTTTTTCTGGTTTGTGGTTACATTATATAATCACCCATAAATAAGTATACCCCCTCGCAGTTTTTTATAAAAAGTTAATCTTCTTTCTAAACCAAAGATACTTGGATTTTATTATTTCTAATGAAACATTATATAATCAAAATAGATATTATTAGGTATTGTTTATTATCAAACTGCCTTATAATTATAAAACCTCTGTAAGCACAAAATAAATTTGTGTAAATGTATATAAGTGGTTCATTCATTTTTTGACTACTAAAAAAATAAGATCAAAAGATAAACAGATTACAATATTTGAGCTTTTTAAACTGAAACATTACTATGCATTATGGGATAGATAATTACAGAAGTCATAATTCATTAGAATGTATAAGATTAGTTAAACTGGCTGATATTTTCAATACTTGTAATTTATTATTTAAGATCATTCTTATGTATTGATCTTTCAGAATTAAGATAAATTACAAATAGTTTTCTATTTATAAAAAATCTTTTATTTATGATCAACTATAGTTAATTTTTCATTAACCAACTGGCTAGGCTTATAATTCACTGACTGTATTCTGTACAGAGGAGTAAGACCCGTCCCAAGAGTATCCTGAGTATGACACTGATGATGAAACTCCAGTTCTGAAGATATGGGGAGTCTAGAGTACCCTTTCATCATCATTACTCTGAGGTCCACTCTGACCCAGGGTAGTAGTATTTGTTAAGGTCTCATCTATGGGTCAAATAGATCTGTTTCAAAATTATTTGTATTTGATTGGCTTAAATTAACACTAGACAGATTGACATGCCATTAAAGTTAATCTATCAATTTTTCTACATTTGAAGTTTTAATACTTTACAATAAAAACTTAACCAGTCAGCTGGAGCTATAGAATACAATGACTGCATCTCTGCAGAGGGGTGTGACCCCCCCCTCTCCATGTGAGTCCTGTATATGATATTAAACAATCTGATGGCTAGGCTCCAGCTTTGGAGAATGTGAAGTACTCTTTCATTGCTATTGACCCCAGGTACACTCTGATCCAGAGTGGTAGCACCTGATAGGGTCCTATCTATGGATCAAATAAAACTGTTTGACAATCTAAACTGTGTCCTGACGAATGGCTTATGGTAAATTGAATAGTTAGAAATAGAACTGTTTGATCATTTGTAAACAAATGACTGATGTTTTATTGAATTTTTTGAGGTACATAGCAATACTTGGTACCATTTAATTGTGTGCAAACAAATGATTAATCGTAAATAGAATTATTTGTGTTTGATCAAAATACTTAAAACCCTTTAACTGAGTAGAAACAATAGCAATACTAATGTGCAAAAAATTAGTTCTATCTTATTTAAAAATGAAATTACCTACAAAACATTCAATTACAAATCATATGTATATCCATTTAACGGTATACAAAAAAGTGACTAGTAGTTAATAGGATTATTCATGTTAGATAGAAATATTTTAAACCATTTAACTATGTGTAAAAAAGTGAGCTCAGGCTCATTTGAAAACGTTATCAGCAAAATGTGCTTACAAATCATATATTTAATGTATATGTATAAAGAGGATTTGACATTTTATAACCTACGATGGTTGATATGCCATGAAATCCAACCAAAGCAAATCATACATATGTATAAAGAGCTTTTGGCATTAAATAACCTACAGAGGTTTATATGCCATAAAATCCAACCACATCATATATATTCAGTGTATATGTATAAAGAGAATTTAGCATTAAATAACCTACAATGGTTGATATGCCATAAAATCCAACCAAACCAAATCATGTATATATATATATATATATATATATATATATATATATATATATAAAGATTTGGCATTAAATAACCTACAATGGTTGATATGCCATAAAACCAAACCAGACAAGCAAACAAAAACTTAACAGATATGTATACTATAGTGTATCGGTGAGCTGAATAGCATGAATTACGGATATGTATTTTTGACAGTTTGATGAATCTTGTTTGCAATGTGCTCAAACATTTTGAAATTAAGTGATGATGAAACCCATTTAACGTAGTTACTCGAAAGACTTGCTTTCTCAGAACATGATTTCTTATGGATTCTTTTCATGATTTAAGACACAATAGAGAATATCTCTTTTGAATTTCATCTTTAACTGACAGAATGATAATTCTTTTAGGATAGTAATGTGGGCAGTTTTGAGATGAAGTCAGTCACTAATAGACTCTTTCTTTTCCTTCCTTTTTGCCACTCACAGACAATTATGTAGGGACTTTTTTTCTGATATGATCATTCATAGACAGTGTAGGTGGTCATATTAAATTTCACAATTAATGTTAGTTATTACAGTTGTATAGTATTGTGTTTATCAATGAGGATATAAGTACTGTTACATTTTCTGTTTTGTAGATGTAAAATTTATCATATGAAATGCCGTGTTCAAACTCCTAGAAATTGATTTTATTTAAGTAAAGCTTTTTCTTCGTATCATTTAGTAAAGAAGATAAAGATCAGAGTGACAAGAGGAATAATGAAAAAGAAACAAGAAACCTGTTATTTGGATCTTGAAAAAAATGTTTTCAGCTTTATCTCATTCTTTAGAAACTTAGCTGGTATTGAAAATGTCAGCCAGTTTACTTTTGAAAACTAGATGGGAACTACGTGCTGTTTTAAACAAATCCTAGAAGCAGCACTCTACAAAACAGCAGTTGTATGGCCACTTATCTCCTATCTTGCAAACCATCCAAGTGAGACGAACAAGGTCAAACTCTCCCTTATGGATGCCTACACATGGACATACCAGTATTATCCGATCTGCAAAAACTTACATTAGCTCTGTGCAGATACTGGATGCCTTTTAGAGGACTTACCAGGAGTGTTGGCTGTTTGGGATGGATGTTGAGAGGGAGAGTCAAGGGACTCTGTGCTGTCAGTTCACATTGATGATGATCACAGTTTCCTAATTCTTTATTTTTTAATGTATTGTAATGTTTCAGTTTTAAAACTTTTGAATGTTCGTAACTCATCTTTCCATTTTATTTTTATTGCTTTGTATAAAATAAACTAATATTAAGTTAATAATAATCAAAATACTTCATCAAAAAAATGCCAACAACTTAAGACTATTACAGCAACTCTATTACTATGATTAAGTGTAAATAGGCACATTATGTAGTGTAATGGTTAACAAGCTTGGCTCACCTGGCCTTATGCTAATCTAAGCTTAGTAAATGGCTGCTACTAGATGTAAAGATGTTATGGCATTGAGAATATCTGATAAACGAGATCATAGCTCTCTGGCTAAATTTGAATTTTGACAATTGATGGGTCTTCATGGCCAATGCATCATCTATGTTAGACATAGATCCAGGATATAAGTTTAAATATCATTGAAAGCCACTTATTTTCTGATCCATACTGCTTACTTAGAAGTGGTAGAATATAAACCAATCTGACCTTTGTGATAAAATCAACAAAAATAAAAGGAAAGATATACTAATCTGAAATTAATATTGAAAATGAATTATCTAAGAAATTCTAATATATCTACCCAGGAAAATTGCAAACAACATACATAAACTAGAAAATACGTATAAAGAAAACTAAAAAAAATGTTGATAGGTTGACATGCCATTAAAATCAATCAATTTAGAGTTATTTTATGCCTAAAGATTACGTAATCATATTTATTGTACATTCATATTTACATTTTTTGTGTAATCTTAAGATTATTTATTCATTCTTTTATTGCATATGGCTCTATAAAATATGAATCTTTTTGAAACAGATCTATTTAACCCATTGATGGGACCCTAACAGGTACTATTTCTCTGAGTAGGAGTGTCCCTGAGAGTAATGGCAATAAAGAGACACTACACATACTCACATCTCCAAAATTGGAGCATCACCATTAAATGCAGTTTAATGTCATCCCTAGAACACCTCCTTTTTAGAGTGAAGGGTCTTACTTGTCTGCAGGTGATACAGTAGGCATATTCTAAGTTCCACCAACTGGGTAAACTAAAAAAATGGTGTAAGTCATAAATGTATTATCAATCTATTTTTTCATTTACTACCATAAATATCCATATTGTACATCTATTGTATCATATGGCATGTGTATTGTATCTACTCTCTATCATTCTATATTGTTGATTAGTGAAATTTTAAACTCATAAAATGTACTGTTGCAGTGTCGTACATTGTTTTACTTTTGTGTGTTAAATATAGTCAATAGTATTAAGATTTTAAGTTGGTCGGAGGAGAGATATTCATAGCATTTTTCACTCCTAATCCCTATGAATGTGTAGAAGGCTAATTGTATGTTATTTTTTTTTCTTATTTTGAGTAGAATAGAAATATTTCAACTCTATTTTGGATATCATTTTTTTTATGGCTACAATTTGTTTTGGGGGTGTCCTCCTGGTGTAATGGTTAAAGCAATGGACTGCAGAATCGTAGTAAGCGAGTTTGTACTCTAGTCGTGCTATTACGTTCACTTTCAGGCAAATACCCTTGGGAAAGGTATGAACCCCCTTATCCTCCCAGATTTGGAGTAAATAGTACCATTACTGTTCTTCTTGGAGAATGGCTTTGGCATTAAATAACCTACAAAGGTTGATATGCCATTAAACAAAGAAACCAAACCAAACCAAACAATTTGTTTTCCTTGGCACCTATCTTCCTCCAAAGAGATTAATTATTCCTTACATATTAAGTTATTACTTTTATTTTTAAAAATATTCTCTTCTTTTTATATTAGACATTTTCTTTTGTCTTTGCAGTTATTAACATTTATTATTTTATGTTCCACAAGCCCTTTAGCATTATTCTCTGGATTGCAATCTATTGATCTGAACCAATTGAGTTATTTAGAGATATATCTTCTGTAACCCTACCATCTTATTTATAGCTGTAAGAAACCTTTTGAATAAAGAAATAGCACACTATATCTTTTAACATTCCTAGGAATCAAAAATGAAAAAAATTGAAAATGTTAGTTTTTTTTTTTAATCCTCGGATATTAGAAGCCATAGAAAACTACAATGAAATGTTATCCAAAAAGCATAGCATTTAACTTTATTTATTCAGAGTAAAAAAAATATTTACTCCATTAAGAAAATTCATCCCAAGAGACTCTACTGAAAATTAAGTGAAAGAAATATTTTCTAACCTTCCTTTTTGATGTACAAATTTTATAAATGCTCATTTTTAATTTTAATTTTATTTATGGTATTTTTTGATGAATTTGTCAATGATATGCACACCAAAGAAATAAAGTCCAGAAAAATCAAATCATTGCATATACTGAATGCATAGATTAATCTTCTCCATCAGCTAATATTTAATCTTAGTCTTGCACAAGACCACAATAGTTGAGCACTCAATGAGGTATAAGGATTTAACTCACTATATTAACAATAGCAAATTATTCACTTAATGTTTAAAGTCATAAAACAATAAAGTTTATTGATAAAATCATTCTAATTTTTTTTTTTTTTTTTTTTTTTTTTAACTGAATTTCCTGCTTGAGTTCTTTAAAAAAAAATAACTTACTTCCTATTTATGTTTTGTCCTGTCAGTAGGGCTTTGAATATACTTACTTGTATCCTCTGCAGAGGGCTGAGACCTCCCAAAAAAGGGGTATCCTTGGTATGTCACTAAACTGAATCTGATGGTGAGGCTCCAGTTCTGAATATCTGGGTACCTCTTCATTACCATTACTCTTAAGTCCATTCTGACCCAGAGTCATAGTACCTATTAGGGTCCCATATATGGGTCAAATAGATTTCTTTAAAAATTATTCGTATTCAATAAAAATAAAAAAAACTACAATACAAAAAATATAAATATGAGCACACAATGAATATAATTCTCTGACCTCAAAACATAAAATAGCCCTAGACAGGTTGACTTGCCCTTTAAAATCGATCAACTTATTCATATTCATTGTATACTTACATTAAAAAGATAATATAATTTAAGCCTTGTATAAAATGGAACAGTTGTAAATTAATTATATGGCTGCTGTTCATTACTGCTTCTAAATCAATACGTCTGTTGTATAAGGAAGGCTTAAAGAAATTCACATTCTTTAAACTTATGAGTAAAGGAGTGTTTTTTTTTTTTTTTAATTTTTGTTTTATTTTTTTGTGGGGGTGTTTCCTATAAAAACAACTAAGCTTCATTCTTTATATAAAGAAAAATTTACTAGAAGATTTAATCTTTTTTTTATGTTTGCTATATTTAATTTTCATTTGCTTTTCTGTGCATCCATCTTGTAGCAAAACAAGAAAAAATTTCTTAAAACATTCAACCAGTTTTATTTTAAATGCATATATAATTAGCAGTAGATAAATAACTAGAATATGCTAATTCAGTCATGGGCAAACTGTGGCTCAGTGCTTTCTGATTAGGCTGCCTAAGTCGTTTTGTTTTTTGTTATAGAAAAGATGATTTTATTTCTTTTCCATTACAGTCTTCTGTTGTGAAAGCGATTTAGGTACCTTCAAGAAAAAGATTACCTTGAAATTTTTAATAGTGTGGCCTACCTGATGATAAGCCACATGTTTCATTCAGCCCAAAAAGTTTATCCATGCTTTTTCTAATTCATGATTGTTGCTGAGTGAAATTTGTTGATTTAGGATGAGATTTTCAAAAAAGAGTTAAATAATACAATGAAATACAATGACAATGAAATTAAAAGCAGAACTTAAAGAAAAGTGTATTAATTTTCTTTTTAAGTGAAAAGAATGTGATCATATGAAATTCATTGTTGGGAATTGTAAAGCTATTTCTAACTTAAGCAAGTGAAAAATATGTATAATGAAAAAAAAAAAAAAAGATTAGTATCAATTCCCTTTTTCAGGAAAATAAAGACTAAAGAATAAACAAACCATTAAGTAGGCAAAATTATTAAACAGTATTTTTATAGATGATTACTCTTATTAAATAACAAGAGTAATGATCTATAAAAGTACTGTCTATAAATTTTGTTCCTTCTAATATATATGTACATGTATATTATAGGTGGTGAGGCTCCTGTTCTGGAACTCTGGAATGTGTGATGTCACCCTTTTATTATCATTATTCCCAGGTCAACTAATCTAGAGTGATAGTACCTGTTAGGGTCCCATCTAGAGGTCAAATGGATCTATCTAAAAATTATGTATTAGGATTACTTAAAACTATATAAGTAAAGTTGGCGACCATTGTCGAGGGTGATTAGAAGGCTCCCTTTTCGATAGCTACTACACCAAGGTGTAGGGAAGGGTGCAACTCCTTTCCCAGGATTGCTCCACTTTACCCTTGATCAATACCTTATAATACTGAGTGTTAAGCAAGGAGGCATCAAGTATATGATTTTTTTGAGTCTTTGGTATGACTCGACCTAGGATTAAACTCTGGTTTCCCGGACCATTGGCAAACACTCTACCAACTCATGACCAAATGAGGCTTATTTTTCAATTGTCCCTTTATGGTCCATACACTTCTTCCATCAAGTGTAGACATGCTTTGATCCCATTGATAAAAAAAATTAACAGCAGATAAGAGGCATCAAGTATGATTTTTAAAGTCTTTAGTATGACTCAACCTAGGATTGAATCCAGGTCTTCCAGGCCATTGGCGAACGCTCTAACCATTATGCCAATGTCTGGTTTGAAACTATATAACTGTGTGCAAACAAATTATTATTATTATTAAATCAGAATAATTGTAACCATATGACTGTGTGCAAATTATTTGTATTAAGAATAGTTACATGAAGATACAATTGTTTATAAATTATTTTACTCATTGTGAGTTTTTCACACTGATTGTTTTTCACTGGAGTCTGAGTAACAAGTCTCTTCAGGTCTCTAAGACTCTTCTAAGTTTCCTTGCCAATTTTAATAGTGCTGTGACCTGTATAATTTCAAGTCTCATGTTCTTTGGGGAGATTCCTACTGTTTCAGCACTGTCTCTTTTATGTTCCACAGCTTTTTCGGTTCTCTGACAAAGTCTAGGTATTTGTCCATTTTTTTGCTTACTTTTACCTTCATTCTGTGGCCTGCTGATACAACAAAATTCACTAGCTGACAAGTTCTTTTCTTGTTAATTAAAACTAGACTTAGTCTTCTGGGTTGGGGGATCCATCTCTATCTTAAAATTCCAGAAAATTTTCTCTTTCATTTTTGAAAGACAGCTTCTGGTTTGTGTATGTATTGTTTGTTAGTATGGTGAAATGTCAGTTGTTTGCACAATTCCCAATGGATCATCTTTCCTACCCAGTCTTGTCTGTTCTTGTATTCATTTTATGCCAGTTTGCTGCATTCACTAATATGATTAACTCTTTCATTTCTATCACCACATAACTTACACTTTCTATTTTCTTACGTATAAACAATTTTGGTTTTGATTTAATTATTCCTGAGTTCTTTATTTTGTGCTGCTATTATTAGAGGTTCACTTTCTCTCTTTAATTTCCCCCTTTACAACTATGACATGGCACATCTTATGTGCAATGTCCTTTGTTGCTTAAAGTATACATATAATTGTTTTTCTTCTCGTTTTTATTTTCTAGAGTTCTTGATTTTTGTTTTCCTATTATTGCTGTTACTGGCTACTCTAATCAATCCCTCTTTGCTCTTTATATATTTTTTGAGTCCTTGTATTGGTTCAATCACACAATCCTCAATGCTTTCAAGTCCTCTTCCTTATTCTTTTCTTGACACAGTCTATCAATGTCATCTCTTGGGTGTAAAGCTTTGTGGATCATCATCAATTTCCCTGCTCTATTGTCCATATTTCTGAGTTGCTTCCTCATCCAGTTTAAGAAGGGTCCAGAGCATCTTATGAGTGAGACGGCTTAGGTATTTATTCTTTTGAATAGATTTCTCCTGCAGTGTTTGGTGTCAAGAAATTTATTGTTCTTCTGAGGAATTCCTTTCTTAGTTTGATGATGTCCACTTCTAATATTCCCAGATATTTGAAGTTTTCCTTTTCTCCAAGTGTTCTGATGTTTCCCTGATTGGGCAGTTCTATTCCTTTTGTATCATTGTCATGGTGCTTTTTTCAATTACAGATTCCTTTCCTATATCTTGGCTGAAATTTAAATAGTTTGTATGAGGATTCTAATTTTTTTGTTCATTCTTGGCAAAATTTTTAAATCATCCATATACATGGTTCATCTTATGACTTTGTATATCTGTAACTTCCTTTCATTTCCTAAGTATATAATTCAGTGGTATCATTGCTATAATTAATAGTAGTGGCAACAATGTGTCTCCTTGAAAGTTACCTCTTTAGATTTTTACCTCTGTTAGATTTTGTTCTCCATCTGGTAGTTCTCTTTAGCTCTTTTGATAAAGTTTATAACCTTGTCTGATATCTTGCACATTTTCAGATATTCTATTATCCACATTTATAGGATCATGTCATATACTTTTTTGTAATATAGCTATGCCATAGCTACATTTTTCTTTCAAGTCTCTGCCTATTTCAAAACATGTTGGCCTATATATAAATGGTTTATTTGTTCCTCTAGTTCCTTTGTGACATCCTTTTTGTTTATTATTATTAGATTAATTACTTGAAAATATATACTTGCTTGCAAAAGAAAAACAGACTTGGGCATTAAATAATTTAAGAAAGGTTGACATGATATAAACCCAACCAAACTAGATCAAACTGTATGTTATTAATCCCATTATAGATATATAATTATTGACATAATTATATACTCTTCTTTTTATATATCTATACTGACCCACTTAAGAAAAATAGATATCATAGAATTCTTATGCAATAACTTGAGAATTTTTTTTTCTTCTTTTAAGATGTCTCTGCTTAAATTTGAGGTGAGAATGTAATAATTTGACACAAGAATAACTTGATTTTATTTTAGGATTGCCAAAGGTTTTTGAAAGTAGAAGAGATGGCCATTTTTCTCTTGTAATTGAAAAAAAAAATTAGTTTAAGCTACTTTTGTTTATCTTTGTTGCTGATTCATTAAGAGAGCATAAAAAAGTATCCAAATAAGGAAAAAAAAACAAAAACATGTATTGTGTGATGGAGTCTCAATCAAATTTGTCAACATTAAAAGAAGCCAATTTATTTTAATGTGTCCTTTCTTTACTATTATTTCTTTCTTTTTATTAGATCTTGGCAATTGATCTGCTAAAGAATTTTAAAATTTAGTTGAAAAATTGACTTGAAAAATATGAATCCTTTCAAATAAAGAATTGTGTAAGATTAAATGTGCTAACAAAATTAATGGCTAGTGGGGTTGTTTTTTTTGTTTTTTTTTGTTTTTTTTTTTTAGAAATGAAAATATTTTTTTTAGTAATTTTCAATTTGTCGCTGCATTACAGCTTTCTGTTAATTACATAAATTTCTAAATGACAAGAAATTTAATTGTTATATAAACAATTGGCCATGTTTGAATTTTGAAATGGTTGAAAGTCTTCTGCTGTCAAAACAGAAAATGAGAAAAAGATACCACACATTTTGGAGATTGATTTTTTTTAAATTTTTTTTTAGTTTTATTAAAAAGACAAGCATTCCTAAAACAAATCTAAATTGATTGATGATTTTAAAGAGTTTTTTGTTAACCTTTTAAAGTAGATAACCCTAGTTTTTGTTTAGCTGCGTATCTGCAGTATTTTTCAATCACACACACACACACACACACAGTGTCCATGCTGTAATTGTTATCATCATTGGAAATGGACACAGCATCCAGGGTTCAAATCATGGACAAAGCTGTTTGCATTTCATATAGTGCTAATACCTTTGGAAAAGCTATGCATTCAACTCTTCTCCCTCCAACTATGAGTTAATAGTAAGGCAAACTGGGCCCTTTAGCCTTGGTATGGCCACTGGTCTAGGAGAAAGGAAACCTGTTAAACTTAAAAATTGACCTTGTGTCACATTCTGCTCATGTGGAGGGTTTATTAAATACATACACATACACTCTCAAACACAGCAATATCGCAATATATCTTAGATATAGAAATAAAATATAAAACAGGATAAAAACTGATGTCTTAGACTTTCATGTTTTCAATCTTCAGGTAAACCAGTATTCAATATGTCGGATTTTTTTTTCATTAATTTAGGCTTTGTAGCTTCTCCCTGTGTCAAGAGGATTTTTTTTCTTTTTACAGATGTTTTATCAAATCTTCTCTAGCTTACCTGATTTTATCAAATATTTGAGGTTGAAAAGACACAATTTCCTATATCAATTACAAAACTTGCTTTTCAAACTATTTATTCAGATTTGCTTTTTTTCTTGTGCTTATATATTTTGTATATGTGTTAGAGAAAAAAGCTTGTTGCAAGATTATTTGAAATCTCTATGGAAAGAGATTCTTTTGGGTAGGTAAGAAAGAGGTTTTCTGTTGAATATTACACTTTAAGATTCCTCCAGTTTTTCTAAGAAATGAATAAACAAGGTGTTTTAATATAGATTTTTTTAATGCTTTTAGTGCTTCTTCTAGTCAGATGTGACTCTGCTGATCAGATATTTTAAAAACCTCAAGAATTAATTTTATTTATTGAATTTTTCCAATTTATACATAGTTAATTATGTGTATAATATTCCTGTTCTATCAGCAATGCTTTATTCCTGATCACTGATAATCACTTTTTGATTTTCCTATTTTATATGTTAAAATCAAGCCTGCTTGTTGGACTCCAAAAGGGCAGGTTTCATATGATTTCTAAAAATACTACATAATTAAAACTGACATGTTGTAGCATGGGGATTCATATTTTATATGAATACTACTTTATGAAAATTGTCATGCAGTAGAATGGGGCCTCTATATCATAGACTTGTGGGGAGAGGTATTATACATGACCCTATTACTGGCCCTGATTTTAACACATTTGTTTTATAAATTCTACTGATAATAGCTTATATAAACAATTAGATTTATAAAATTTGCAGTTATTATCTTGTTGTTACCTTTCCAAGAGCAAAAGAAAATCAACACCAGCTGGGAGGACATCTTCCCTCAACTTCACAATATATGATTCATTATCCATTAAGGCAATAAATTGGTGGGTCACTCCTTAAAATTGATCAAGAAACTTTGTGACACAAATCAACTTGAACAAAATTGACTTGAGATAGCCTATACAATTACAGTAAAGCTTTTTCATCTTCAACATGTTACCAGAAGATGATCAGAGAATATCCTGATCAATTAACTTTTGATGCTTTAAAAATAAGCAAAAGAATTATTTTAAAGAAGTTTTTGAAAATCAATATTTTTCTCTTATTATTGCTATATAACAGGAAATAAAGAGGAATGAATAACTGTTTTGATTGCTTTTTTTTTTTTTTTTTTTTACTTTCCAGAGACACAGTATGGAGTGTATTGACTGGGCAGTGTGCTGACAGTATTCCTAATTTGGTTCTTCATGAAATCCGAGAACTGGAAACTTGGATATTACGTCTGTTGAGTGCTCCAGTACCAGTGCCTGCAAAAACAAGAGTAGAGGTAAACATCAATTGCTACTAAGTCTTTAATTTTTTCATTTATTTTCAGTTGAAATTTTGCTGAACCTTTTAGAGTTAAACAAAGTTAAACTTTCATTATTACTATACCCTCAGTGATTTAAGAGTGCCATCATAATGAATATATAGTTAAATTTTGTATGTGTATTGATAATGATTTAAAGTTTATCATATTTACCAACTCCTCCGCTCGGGCAGGATATGACACAAGGTCAATTTTTAAGCGGAGTTTAACTGGTTTGAATTCAGAGTATTCCCTCTCCTAGACTAATTGCCTCGCCAAGGCTGAAGAACCCAGTCTGTCCTACTATTTACCTATAGCTGGAGGGAGAATAATTGGATTCATACCTTTCCCAAGGGTATTAGTGCTATGTGAAATGTAATCAGTCTTGTCCAGAATTTGAACTTGTGTCGCCGTGTCGATTTCCTACGACGATAACCATTACACCACCAGCACCTCCAATGATTTAAAGTTTATCATTAATTGATAGAATATTTCTTTTTAAATCTCTTTTTAGATTTCTCTTTAGGCAGCATTATTTTGAGGGTTTAATTTTTGAAAATAATGTATTGAGATCTTCATGTGCAATACACTTGGGAAAAATATGAACTCCTTTATTTCTTTAGCTATGGATTAAATAGTATCACGACTGATCTTTTCCTAGGATGAATTTGTCATTGAATAACCCATAAAGGTTTATATGCCATTAAACAAAGAAACCAATCAAAACTATTGCTGCAAACTAATCTTTGAGAATAGTCTTACAAGAATATATGTTATGGAAGAAGAATATGCTGATACCGGCCCATGTGGTCAAACACAGATCTCCAGGCAACAAACACAACAGTTGATATGGATTGTGCACCTAGGGTCATATGACTAGGAATAGTAAATGTATAAATCATTCAAACTGAAGTCCAGTGGGCTGTAGTTGTACCATTGTGTAGCATTGTGCAGTGTAGCTTTCATTACTTGGTATTCGACATTGTACGAGAGTGAAAACATTAAGAGTCTGTGAAGATTACGCCCTGAACAAACATTATAAAAACAAATTAAGTTAGGATTCCTATGTTATTAAATAATGCCGTTAGAATGAAAGTTATGAAAATTTACTAAACACTTTGAATTTCTGAATTATAAATGACAAAAAGTAATGTATTTGACAGCTAATAAGTCCCCAAAAATCACCCTGCATCTTATTAGATCAAGGGTCAGCTTTGGAGTTATTAGCTAGTGGAGTGCTAGGACTGCAGTTGCCCTTAAATTAAACTACAAACATTTCCGCAAATGTAAACAAGGTGATGATTGCTTCTACATTAAAAAAAAAGCATTTTTTTTTCTAAGACAACAATATATAACAGTAGTACTTACTAGTATTTCACATAAAATAACATTAGTCAGGAAGAAAATTAAGTGACAATGCTTAACCATATATGTACTAAAACGAACTTAAGATTTTTGAATGTAAAATATTAGGATTTAATAAAGATCAGAATATATATGAAACTTTAAAACTGAACTGCTATCATGGAGGGCTAAGAATTTTAGGCAAAAACTCTTCACTTGATACTCATTGTTTAAACCCGTTTATTTTTCCTTTTTTTGTAAATTCCTGTCTAAATTGAGAAGCTTCTTATAAGCTGTAAAATTTGAAATATCTAACTGCCAAAGCTCACTGCATGTCAAGATGGTTTCTTAATGTATTTTAGGCATAAGTTTTTAAACAAAAATCTTTTACTGTAATAGAAAATATAATTAAAAAATGCTATATCTTTCCATTCACATTAACAGTGTTTTCTATAAGAAAATACCACCACTCAAAATAAACAGGGAATATTCTATATATCTAATTCTTATACTTTTTATCAAGTAAGAATTGAATAAATCCAATTAGGAAGAATGTATCTATGATTAAATTGGAATGACATCTACTGCTTAATATTAATTTTGTGCACATTTTTCTTCTATCCTGTTTAAGATGAAAAAGATATAAGTAAAAATTAATTGTTATTAACTTTTTCAAAATTGTAATTGTGAAATAAGCTGTATGGTTATATAGATATTTACTAAGCTTAGTTTTGTCAGATTCAAATCTAAAAAGGAACTAATAAGAGTAGGATGATTTTGTTAGGTCAAACTTTCAAGTAGAGAGGGTCTGTCTTGAAAATATGTGGGGGTGTCCTCGTGGTGTAATGGTTAAAGCAATGGACTGCGGAATCGTAGTACGCGAGTTCGTACTCCAGTCGCGCTATTACGTTCACTTTCGGGCAAATACCCTTGGGAAAAGGTATGAACCCCCTTATCCTCCCAGCTATGGGTTAAATAGTACCACTACTGTTCTTCTAGGAGAATGGCTTTGGCATTAAATAACCTAAAAAGAGTTGATATGCCATTAAACAAAGAAACCAAACTTGAAAATATGTAAATATAGATTTTACATGTGTTCAAATACTGACCACTGGAACTAATGTGAAATTTATAAATATCCTAAACAAAAGATATATGGTTACATAGTCAATATATTTTGTTATTACATTACTGAGATTGGCTATTCGTATATATTCCACATGGATTTGTAATATGTATAGTCAATCTCAGTAATCTTATAACAAAATATATTGACGATGTAACCATATATCTTTTGTCTAGGATATTTATAAATTTCACATTAGCATCAATGGTCAGTGTATAATATATGTATATAAGAAGTGTGAATAAGAAAGGTTTTTACATGAAAAGACTGCTCATTGTTATTATAGCAGAACAGGTATAAAATCTTAAAAGTATTAGAATTATGGACACTATAAGTTTTATGTGTTTTACACAATCTTCAGACAGAAGTGTGATTTAAGTTTGTTTTTTTTCTTATTTGAATGTCACATGTACTAAAACCTAAACACATTCTTTTGTGTAGATGTCTTGCATTAGGACATCATATGACTACACCTAATCCTATATAGATGCTTGAATGGCCACTTTTGTCACATTCCCATCTGAGTAAAGTAAAGTTGTCTCCCTTAGTCACGGGCAACCCAAAGGCTCCCTTTTCAATAGCTACTACACAGAGGTGTAGGGGAGGGTGCTACTCCTTTCCCTGGATTGCTCCACTTTACCCTTGATACATACCTTATATTACTGAGTGTTAAGCAAGGAGGTATCAAGTAACATTTTTAAAGTCTTTGGTATGACTCGACCTGGGATCGAACCCAGGTCTCCCGGACTATTGGAAAACACTCTACCCTGTAGGCCAATGAGCCGAAGTAACAGTGTTCATAATTCTAATATATACAAGGTATCAATAAGTCTATAAACTAATGTAAAAAAAAAAGGAATAATTTATACAATAAACGTTTATTTTTCTACATAATCTATCTTAATTCAGTGTTAAATATTAATTATATTCATAGAACATTATACAATAAAGATTTCTGGTCCTGGTAATTCAACTCACAATATAACAACTCTACTTAAAAAAGAAAATGTACAACTATATCCTTGCCCTTGAGGTTATAATAATTACGTGGATGCGTATTTCCAATCCTCTTGGGAAGACGTGGCCCTTGAGGTGGCTGTGTCCTCTGTAAAGAGTACGGATGTAACTTGCAAGTTACATTCAGGTTAATTGGCTGCACAATTACCATGACTAATTAATTTGGCGTCACTTTTATGAAATGTGGACTGTGGCTCAATGGTAGAATTTCGGCTTTGCATTGTGTGGTCGCTGGTTTGATCTCCAGTGGTGGAGATCACGGTATACATGATGAGACCTGATAAGGTCAAAACAGCTGTCCAGTGTTTCCGTATGCCGTGCGCAAGTGTTCACTAGATTTTCTGGTCATAGTAATTCAATTCACAATATAATTCCTCTACTTTAAAAAAAAAAAAGTACAATAAAAATTTCAGTAGAAAATTCTGCTAAAAAGACCTATTAATACACCATATATATATATATATATATATATATATATATATAAAACTGTTATATCATCATAAGAAAATAAACTCTGTAACCCAAGCTCAAATCTCGTAATGATTGCATTTTATTTCATGCCCTTGAGAAAGGTGTGAATTCATCTCTTCTTCAACTCTGAGAAAGATAAAAGGGTGGATTGGTCTCTCTATTTTTGATATGACAACTTGTCTAGGAAACTGAAAAACTCTAAATTTAAAACCTAAGGAATGTTTTTCAGAGAATCTGTGGCACATTGATGCACCATTCTTCTGTTATCAGTTCATCCAAAAAGTGATTTATCCCGCACACGTCTTCTCTAGTTTTAACAAAATAATATCTAAGCCGTAATAATGATGATAATAAATGAATTTATATATATATATATATATATATATATATACACACACACAAAGTTCATAAAGCAGTACCTGATTGATACTTTTACTCTTTAGAATCCTTTATTATCAAGCAAATTAATTGAAATTTGAACAAGAATCCATCTTTCATATCTGTAATTGGTAACAAAATGAAAATCATTGTTTGCTTAAAAAGAAGTATTAAGTTTTAGGTAATTGGTTTTGATATATGCACACACTGAATGCACGTTAGTGTGTGTGTGTGTGTGTGTATATATATATATATATATATATATATATATATATATATATATATATATAATGTAGATTAAATGAATATCTTTACTCATTTTTTTAATCGACTTCAGAGCAATTGTACTTTATAAAGTGTTACATTTTTTATTTTTAAAAACTACAAATTTTCTTTCTCATTTACTGAAATCAATATCAATATAAGCATAGGTAAGTCATGGACTGATATTGACAAGTCAATGACCATATGGAAATCTGATCTCTCTAATAAAATAAAACAGGAATTCTTCCAAACTGTAGCCGTATCAGTACTACTGTATGGTTGCACCACTTAGACTTTAATGAAATGCCTGTAAAAAAAACTTGATGGAAACAACATAAGGATGCTACATGCTATTTGGCACAATGGTTAGAGTGTTCACCAATGGCCTGGGAGACCTAGGTTCAATCACAAGTCAAGTCATACCAAAGACTCAAAAATGGTACTTGATGCTACCTTGTTTAACACTCAGTATTATGAGATAAGGATCAAGGGTTAAGTGGAGCAATCCAGGGAAAGGAGTAGCCCCCTCCCCTATACCTTAGTGTAGTAGCCATCGAGAAGGGAGCCTTCGGGTAACCCTCAACTACGGTCACCAACTTTACTTATGGAAACAACCCGTTACAAAACAGCAGCTGTATAGCCATCTTTCAATTCATCCAAATAAGACAAGCAAGACCTGCTGGGCACTATTGGAGAAATAAGGACAAAATCATCAGCAATGTTGTCCTATGGACTCCTACACATCGTCACATCAGTATTAGCCAACCAGCAAAAACCCACTTTCATCAGCTCTGTGTGGATACTGGATCCCGTCTTGTGGATTTGCCAAGAGTGATGACTGTTTGAGATGGATGCTGTCAGTACATCTTGATGATGATAATGATAACATGTTCTTAAGTTGTCACTCATCCAATTCCTGATTCTGTAAAATTTTGCTCAACTCAATCATGCATGAAAACTGTACTGGCTGTAATATGTCCTGAACACTTTCGAGAATTATAGTCAAAAACAACAAATCAAGTCAGCTCTCTGTGTCTACCATGAAATTTATTGATACACAGTAATAGATAGCTGTTAGAGTGCCAAGCAGGAAATTAGTTCTTGGAGAGAGGATAAAGAATATTCTTTTATTGCCTACGCAATAACATTCAATAAATATACAGTGTCATGCAGTCAACTCTTGTGACTGCAAATATATTGAATTTCTTTTTATTGGTAAGATTATACATTTTTGAGGATCAGGTTTTGACGTGTCCTAGGAAATTTGCTCAATGTTTTTCTATATCATGCTCAACCACTAAGCTCTTTTCAATGGGTGAAATCTGAATTTACCTTTATTATTATTTGCTCTAAAATCTAAATCTACATTATTATTCACTCCTATCTCTTACAATAAAATTTGAATTTACCTTTATTATTATTTGCTCTAAAATCTAAATCTACATTATTATTCACTCCTATCTCTTACAATAAAATTTGAATTTACCTTTATTATTATTTGCTCTAAAATCTAAATCTACATTATTATTCACTCTTATCTCTTTCAATAAAATTTGAATTTACCTTTATTATTATTTGCTCTAAAATCTAAATCTACATTATTATTCACTCTTATCTCTTACAATAAAATTTGAATTTACCTTTATTATTATTTGCTCTAAAATCTAAATCTACATTATTATTCACTCCTATCTCTTACAATAAAATTTGAATTTACCTTTATTATTATTTGCTCTAAAATCTAAATCTACATTATTATTCACTCCTATCTCTTACAATAAAATTTGAATTTACCTTTATTATTATTTGCTCTAAAATCTAAATCTACATTATTATTCACTCCTATCTCTTACAATAAAATTTGAATTTACCTTTATTATTATTTGCTCTAAAATCTAAATCTACATTATTATTCACTCCTATCTCTTACAATAAAATTTGAATTTACCTTTATTATTATTTGCTCTAAAATCTAAATCTACATTATTATTCACTCTTATCTCTTTCAATAAAATTTGAATTTACCTTTATTATTATTTGCTCTAAAATCTAAATCTACATTATTATTCACTCTTATCTCTTACAATAAAATTTGAATTTACCTTTATTATTATTTGCTCTAAAATCTAAATCTACATTATTATTCACTCTTATCTCTTTCAATAAAATTTGAATTTACCTTTATTATTATTTGCTCTAAAATCTAAATCTACATTATTATTCACTCTTATCTCTTTCAATAAAATTTGAATTTACCTTTATTATTATTTGCTCTAAAATCTAAATCTACATTATTATTCACTCTTATCTCTTTCAATAAGATTTGATGCCTCTATTTCTAGAAAAACCCATTTTGATTTTTCTATAAAAATTCTATATAAAATTTACTCATTATTCTAAATTCATTGTTTTAAACTCTATTCTAAAATTTAATTAGTGTGAACTTTGCCAGGGATGTGATGTTAGTTTATGCAAGTATATAAAATCAACTCAAAACCATTGTGAAACTTCTTAGTTAGGAATAAAACTACGTGACAGTAGATAATGTCAAAAAATTCCTGTAATATTTTCAATAATCATCATTTTAAGGTTTATAAAATGAAACGCAGTTTCTTCCAGGCAGCGGTCATATCAATACTGCTGTATGGATGCACTACTTGGACGCTAACTAAACGGCTGGAGAAGCTAGACGGCAATTACACAAGAATGTTGCAAGCAATATTGAACAAATCCTGGCAGCATCACCCCACAAAGCACTAACTGTATGCCCACCTGCCTCCCATCACGAAAACTATCCAAGTTAGACAAACCAGACATGCAGGACACTGCTGGAGAAGCAGGGATGAGCTCATAAGTGATGTACTCCTATGGACCCCCACATATGGCTGAGCAAAAGCAGGATGACCAGCTCGAACATATATACAGCAGCTATGTGAGGATATGGGATGTAGCCCTGAAGACCTGCTGGAGGTGATGAACAATAGGGAGAAGTGGCGAGAGAGGGTCAGGAATATCCGTGCTAGTGGCACGACATGATGATGATGTTATTGACTAAGTTTTGCTTAGTCTGGTACACAGACCTTAAGTTGCTTTCAGTACCTAAATAATCACCAACCTCAGCAATAAGCCAGCTCAGTGCTACTTAAGTTTGGTGAATTCCCAAACTAATAGTGGCAATCCAAATGAGGTTTTGCAAAGATGCTGCTAACAGTCACAGAATGGTTTTAAAAAAATAATAAAATCGGACAAATCTAGCATATAGTCCTTAGGTTGCTTACCATACCTGGTGTTATGAAGTGGTCACTCTTCTTAGTATGAAGCAGTTTCTTAACTTGTGCAAACTAGCAGAAATTAGTGATTTTCCTAATTACTTTCTTAATTTTGAGGGTGTTACTTGAGTATAAAATGCTAAACTACCATCTCATAAATAACAGCTTTAACAATTGGCATTTTACTGGAGGTGATTGGAAAATCTGTCAGTAATTGATCAATTCTGAGTGAATATTGAGCAGAAAGCTTATCAATTTCTTATTTTCATGATGATGCAATATTATATTCTTTATACAATCATTTAATTTCCTATTAGTTAATAGGATAATTATGGAAATTATTCCTCTATTCATTCATATATAAAGTAGGGATTAATAAAAGCAATCACTAATTCTAATAATAATAATAATATATATATATATATATATATATATATATATATATATATATATATATATATATATATATATATATATATATAAGAATGGTGTAAGATAGATGCCAGATATAGATTCCTTCCACTTCTCCCATTTGTAAGTGAAATATTAACACTTTTTTTTTTTTTTTTTTTTTTTTTTTACTTACCTCCATTTTTTTCTGAGAAAGTAATATTAGCAATCCTCCAACCAGAACAGTATACAGTTTCATTGCTGCTTTATGACTTGCTTTAGGAGGTGCCCATGGTGTAATGGTAATTGTCATAGGAAATGGACACGGCAACACGAGTTCAAATCCTAGACGAGACTGATTGCATTTCACATAGCACTAATACCCTTGGGAAAGGTATGAATCTAATTATTCTCCCTCGAGCTATGAGTAAATAGTAGGGCTGACTGATTTCTTCAGCTTTGGTGAGGCAATTATTCTAGGAGAAGGAAAACTCTGAATTCAAACCAGTTAAACTCCGCTTAAAAATTGACCTTGTGTTATATCCTGCCCGAGCGGAGGGGTTGGTAAATATGATTGCTGCTTTATGACAATCCTCCTCAGCCAAATTCTGTGATCATTATGTCCTATAGTATATGCCATGTTCATATACCATTATGCAACAACTGAAATTGGGAGCAGAGAGTGCCACTCAGTCACTGTTTGTTTATCTTATAATTAAATTGTTTATGACCACTCATAGAGAAGTACACAAGTGTGCAATAGGTCTGTCACACTTCTTTTCCAATGTACTTTTCCAGAATTTCATCAAGGGTTTTAAACTGTAACTGTGATTTTTTTTATTCATTTTGTCTCTATCCACTTGTAGAATAATATGAACTTGGCTACCCGTGTTAAAAACCTGAACAAGGCTGTTTGCATTTCACATTGCATTAATCCTCTTGCGAAAGGTTCAAATCCAACTATCCTCCTACCAGCTATGGATAGATAGCATAGCAGACATGCATAGTGTGGCAACCAATCTAGGAAAAGGAAAACTGAATTTAAACCAGTTGTAGACTTGGAGAATGTTTGACTCCACCAGGCTATTCCTACCCAAGACACAGTATGAGGGGTGCCCTCACAATCAAACCAGGGTACATGACTATTAAGACAGAAAAATAGATACATGTTTTATCCTATTTGAATAGATGTAAAGAGAATGAGAGATATGAGTAACATACTACTTGTCCTTCAATGTATTTGAAATAATTCTTTATTTATAGGATTTCCTTTTCTATGTTCTTATAATCAATCAAAGAAGAAACGTTTGCATAAGAATCAGCAATAGGATTATACACTATTAAAAGGGAAAATATTTAAGGGAAATGCTTCAGTAAATATATAAACCCCAAAATATTATTGTCTATGTTCTGAATTGCCTAGATAAAACAAAACTTACAGTTAGAAAAATAATATTGTGTCTAAAGAAAAAATGAACAAAACACAAAATCATAACTTCAGCGTAAAACTTTATAACATTCTATACTAGCTGAAAACCTGCCTTATAGATAGGATTCTAAGCTCGTTCTTGTGGGAGATTTAAATGAAACCTATGGCTCTCATGAAAGATCATGGATTTGAACTGTGTATTTATTGAATATCCTAGTGAATGAAGCTTTATCAGAAAAATCAATGATCTATTTTTGACATTACATAAACTAGCAATAAATGTATCTTTTTCTTTTTATTGCAGCAATAAACACAGGTATTAAACAGAATGTTATTTTGGTGAAGACTAAATAGATATCATTGAGGTTTAATGTTTATAGGTTCCTCAGTTAGTCATTGCTCATACTACAAATGTAAACACACTAGGTTTTTTTTTGTTGTTTTTTTGTTTGGTTGTCTTGATTTTCTAGTAACGGACAAAAGTCATAACTTTTTCTAGCTAGGAAAATTTCAGTTAGATGTCTACTTTAAATAAAAAGATAAAAATTCAGTTTAGCTAACCTGATTGATGCAATAAGGGTTCTGTTTCATATTATATAATGGTCAGCATGACCTTCTTTACTGATGCTTCACTCAGAACTTTTTCTTTAACAGAAAATGTGTGTTTTTCCTCTCCATGGGCCGTCTTTTCAACTCAGACTCATTATGGTAAACCAATGTTTATCCTATTTGTAAATATTTTTTTTCACTAAGGCAGACTTCTCCATACATATCATACATTCTTCAATAAATTTCATGTTTTGCACTTCTCTGTTATCTAAAATTTCATTACAGACCTCTGTTCAAGCCCGAAGCACTTTGATTTACTGCCATTTTGCTTAACCTGAAAACATTTTTGAAAGATTAGAATAATTTTTGCTATAAAGCAATTCTAAACAATGCAGAGTTTTTGGGGTTTATGAAGATTTTGTTGTTGTTTATTTCTTTAGTTTGGGTTTTGGCTTTAGATATCTGACTCTGTTGGTTTTCTTCTTATCCCATCTTAATTTGTTGGCTTATTCTGTCTGTAAAAGGCTGCAAAAAAATTCCTGAAGGAAGAGAGAAAAGAGCCCAAGATATCTTTTGAATTTTAACTTTATTTCTGGGCTCAACAACCATTCTGTGGTTGAGGAAATTCTTCCTGAATCCAAACAAAAGGATCATGTCTCCCAGACAAGGTGTTAAAATATACTAGTTATTTCCGGTGGTTGATAAGACCAAATTTGGTGTGGTCATGTTTTGTGTTGTTTTTTATGATACTTGTTCCAGCATGTCAGCTTGCTTGCAGCAGACACAACTTGCATGCAAAGTCATGGGACTTGGCAAACAGGCATGCTACCTTACTAGCTGCTGAGTGGAAAAATGTCCTTTTAGTTTGAGGAGTACCACTGAAATGAATTGGAATTCTCCTTTTTGCTGGAACAGTTTCTTTTCTGAGTATGTATTGCCCCCACTTCTGAGAATGTTTGCATTTCTTACACTTATTTATTTTATTTTTCTAATCACTACAAGTTTACAGTTATAGAAAAAAATTTGAAAAAAAAATCATTTTGCTTTTTTCAAAAAAAAATATCCTCTTTTTTTATTGAATGATCCTCATACTTATATTGTAAATTAAACACCTCAATAAAATTTTGAATTTTAGTATTTTCAAAAAATAGTATGCTAAAAAACATGTCTTAGGACCTCATTTGTAACCATCAAAAATTTGCCACCATAGCTTTAAATATCCTTGAGTTCTACAATAACAGATGGGGGCAAAATGGTGATTTATAGTATGTATTTACCCAATTCCTCCACTATAGACTGGTTGCAATTCTGGCAATTTTTTTTAAAGTGGGGTGTAACTGATTTGAATTCAGTTTTCCTTTTCCTAGATGAGTTGCCACACCAAGGCTAAAAGCCCAGTCTACCCTACAGGGAATTATAGTAAGATTCAAACAAAACACCTTGATGACTGAGTTACAAAATCATGTGTCAAAAACCCAAGAGGAGAAACTAGAAAAATATTAAGACAAGTCATTTGAAAGAATAAGAGTATTCTGTCTTTGTTCTGTAAGTAAAGTTGGCGACTGTAGTCAAGGGCGACTAGAAGGCTCCCTTTTCAATAGCTACTACACCAAGGTGTAGGGGAGGGTGCTACTGCTTTCCCTGGATTGCTTCACTTTACCCTTGATACGTACCTTACATTGCTGTGTGTTAAGTATGGAGGTATCAAGTACCAATTTTAAAGTCTTTGGTATGACACGACCTGGGATTGAACCCAGGTGTCCTGGACCATTGGCGATGTAGAATTATCTAATAAACCGTCTTTTTCATTGGAAGTGCCTTACTGGCATAATATTGTCATTGTGATGGCTCTCTTCTTTATCTGTAGATTGATTCTTCCAATCTAATAACTTGCAGAAATTTTTGGTTCTTTATGTCTAGATTGAAGATTAACCAAACATCCATCACTCAGCCTTTTGCCCTACTAATCTAATTCCACCTTGACTTTTTTTTTTTTTTTTTACCTTATTCAAAATTATGGTGGTGGAGGTTGTGATGGCATCAGCCCTTGTTAGGCATAGTATGTAGGTTTGTTCTAATATTAATTTCCCTTTTTTTTTTCTGCTCCTGATTACAGATTCAGTGTAAATCAAAAGACATGAAAAGGCTAAGGAAAATAAACAAAATTTATAACACATGCAAATATCACATTTTCAAGAGAAGATCATACCCCCAAAGGAAATATAAGGATAATATTTACTTTAATATAGAAATCTTGCTTGCTTAATTGCTGTCAGAAGATCAACTACTTTTTGACCTTTCTCTTCATTGGATTTACAAATGTTTGGCAAAAACATGATATCAAGTCAGAAAATATTGTATGTACATAACAAATGTTTAGTATATATAGTTTCTTTTTACATTTATTATTGACTAAACTAATCTTGGCTTGGAGATGAGTAAATATTATATAACTATATATATTAAAGTATATTGTCATCCACAGTCAGTTTCGTTGTATCACAACTCTTCAGTGTGGCTAGACATGTAGGACGCTTGAAGCTGGGATCAAAACCCGCCCAACTTTATGTTAGACTTAGTATTAGACTGCTCAGCCAACAAGCGTTCCACGTCAGCTAGGGAATTATAAGGTATTAAGTAGTAGCTTTCATTCGTTTACATTATATCTTACCGGATACCAGAGCGCTCAATTCGTTTGAAGAGCTTTGCATTATGTGAGCAGCAGCCATAAATTCCTTTGCCAGAGTGCTCAACCCCCCTGGGGAAGCATATATATTGTCATCTACAGACTGTTTCGTTGTATAGTTTCTGTTTACATTTATTATTCACTAAACTAACTTTGGCTTGGAGATGAGTAAATATGTGTTCATATGTAAGATCAGTTTTTATGACCAAATTTCAGCCAAAATTAGAAGTTGACATATAATGTATAATAGTATTATTAGACTGAAATATGTGTATAATGATAAAGTCTATGGATAGCTCTAAGCATTAGAAATGAAAAATAGTCACCACTGGAGATATGCAGTAATGAAATATCATGCAGTGCTTTTAGATTTACTAATTTTCTGTTGTGTAACCAGCCATACAAAATTATTCAAGTAAGCTCTATCAAAGTTCTATGCATAGATCAGTTATCATATGAGGAGGTGCCCGTGGTGTAATGGTTTCGTCACAGGATATGGACACGGTGATACGAGTTCAATTCCTGGACAAGACTGATTGCATTTCACATAGCACTAATACCCTTGGGAAAGGTATGAATCCAATTATTCTCCCTCCAGCTATGGATAAATAGTAGGGCAGACTAGGTTCTTCAGCCTTGGTGAGGCAACTAGTCTAGGAGAAGGAAAACTCTGAATTCAAACCTCTTAAACTCCGCTTAAAAAAATTGACCTTGTGTCATATCCTGCCCGAGCGGAGGGGTTGGGTAAATAGGATCAGTTATCATATGTACCATTGTAGTTGATTTAGGGAAAAATTTATAAAATAATTTTGATATTTTTACAAAAAGTATTTATCAAAATTATACTGATGATAATGTCTGTATAGAGCAGCAGGTGTTAAGTTTAGGAAGTGATACCAGGGCAGACTCTCTGAGTGGTCATAAAAAGCACCCAAAAAACCAAATGTATTGTAAATTTGTATAAGGTAACTCATAATTTAAAAAATAAGGTTTAGTAAGAGTTTCCATGAAAAAAAAAAATGGTTCTTTTCTCCATTACCCTATAAAACGGGTCAGTCTGTGCTGATCTTGGGTATAAGAAATTGAGTGGTTAGGTTAAAAAATATCAAGGGTCAATCTATTCATGAGACGAGGTTAATTTATATATAAGTATATATGTTATTAAAATAGCCTTAAACTTTGCATGTTGACTGAAAAAGATAATGAAATGCCATTTGGGGTCAAAATTTAGCAAAATCTATCGTAAAATAAAGAAATTTAGGATTTTTGGTTATTGTGTGAACCATTGAAAAATAACTTGTGCAAGATTTGAATTTGATAAGAGTAAATATATAACTTGGTTTAACTCTGAAATTAGACAGGTTGTGGGAGCATTAGCAACAAAATTACCCCACTACCACAAGATGAATACAATACAAGGTCAATTTGTTTAACAGGTTTTAAGTATTCCTTTTTCTTAGACTGGTTGCCGTACCAAGGTTAAAGAGCTTAGTCTGTCATCATCATGTCGTGCCACTAGCATGGATATCCCTGACCCTCTCTCGCCACTTCTCCCTATCGTTCATCGCCTCTGGCAGGTCTTCAGGGCTACATCCCGTATCCTCACATAGCTGCTGTATGTAGGTTCGAGTTGGTCGTCCTGCTTTTGCCTGGCCATATGTGGGGTTCCATAGAAGTACATCACTTATGAGCTCATCCCTGCTTCTGGTTTGTCTAACTTGGATAGTTTTTGTGATTGGAGGCAGATGGCTGTATAGTTGGTGCCTTGTTGGGTGTGTGGTGTGTCCATAGTTAGAGGGAGAATAGTTGGATCCATACCTTGTCCAGGGTTTTGAACTCTGGTCACCATGTCCATTTTCTATGATAATAACCATTAAACCATGTGCACCTCCCTCACTCAAAGTATGGGGCGGGGGGGGGGCATAAAAGACTAACTTATGAAAAAAACACCTTTTGCTGCTGCCTCTGTGTAAACACTTTTGCAATGACCACTTTATATGTCATCTGTCACTGTGCCATAAGTCTGTACAACTAAGTTCTTTATCATATTTGTACTTGGAAGATTCTTTACTTTAGAATCAATGACTCAGTATTTTCTTTCTGTTGAAATTGTAGATCTGTCAGTTGAATAGTAAAATTCTATTTTAGTTTATTCTTTCACACTGTAATTTGACTTTTTCCATTTCCTAAGATTACTTAAAATCTGATAAATTATATAAAAAAAATAAAATTGAAAACAAAGCTATGACTTTTAAGATGTGTAAGTCTATTGTGGGCAATCCTGTAGAAACATACAGCTACACAAGTTGCTGGAGTGGGTCTTGAGTTTTGTTTTTTTAGGGAGAGGGTTGGGTCAAGTTAAAAAAAAAAAAGAAACTCAATTAGAAAATACAATTTTTAATTTTGAATAGTCAGTCTTTTACTTATTGGAGTTGTAGAATAATAATAAAATTCTACTGGAGAAAGCTGAAAACAGCCTAGTCAGCTGGGGCTGTAGAAAACACCAACTGCATCTCTGCAAAGGGGTAAGACTCCCCCAAATGAGTATCTGGGATATGACATTAAACCACCTGATGGGGAGGCTCCAGTAATGTTGGCGAATGCAGGGTACCCTGTCATTGCCATCACTCCCAGGTCTACTCTGGTCTGGACTGGTAGCACCTGATAGTGTCCTATCTATAGGTTAAATAGGACTCTTTGACAATCTAAACTCTGTCCAAACAAATGATTTATGCTTAATTGTATTGTTTGAAATAGATGTTTGATCATTTAACTGTGTGTAAACAAATGACTGATGTTTAATTGAATTGTTAGTGATAGATACTTGGAACCATTTAACTGTGAGCAAACAAATGAGTAATGTTGAATAGAATAATTAGTATTAAATAAAAATACTTGAAACTATTTAACTGTGTGCAAACAAATGATTAATAGTAAATAGAAATATTCCTGTTGGATAGAAATACTTTAAACCAATTAACTGTGTACAAAAAAAATGAGTTTTTAAATACATATCTACTGCATACATAAAAAAACATATTTGGCATTAAATAACCATCAATGGTCGATATGCCATAAAACCCAACCAAACCAAAGCTGAAAAATTAACAAGCTGAGAGAAGTGAAGAGTGATGGGGCTGAATCAGGTTGTTTGGGAGACTTTCAATTTTCGTTTCCAATATATTTTAAAACTTTGGACACTTAACATATACAAGGGTAATTCAATAAATTAGGGGGATTTTTTAAAAAAAAGCAAAATACATTTTTTTCACCATAAATTTAAACTTTACTTTGTTTTGAAATGCTTTATAGCAAAAAATTACTTTAATTTAGGTCGCCTATTATGCCTTCAGAATCCAAAAAAAATAGAAGCCACCATTTTACCAATAGGTGCTGCCTACTTGAATTCTCTGAATATGGAGAACCAGAATTTTTGCTGTTTGCTTTGAATCTTTGACTCAGATTCGAAGTGGTAAACTTAGTTTTCATCTTGAGTTACAAATCTCTTGTGGAAATTCTTAGGGTTAGCCTGGAAGCAAGTCAAAAGTATCCTGAAAATATCAACTCATTTCAACTTCTGATGTCAGCATTCTTGAGATCCATCTTGCAGACAGTTTGCTTATCCCCAAGATATCAGTTAAAACAGCCTGGACTGAACTTGAACTAATTCCTATAAACTTAACTATCAGCTAGACTGTAAAATGTCTGTCATCCAAAACCATACAGTGAATGGCATCAATTTGTTTACTAGCAGTTGAAGTTTTTGGATAACCTGACCAGGATTCATTTTCTATGCTGTTCCTGTCTCTCTTGAATTCCACAGCCTCCTTCTTCATGTCTGCATAGGAAAAGGTGTCCTCATGAAGTATCTGTACTATGTCTTTATGGATTTCCTTGGGTGCCATACCTTTCTTTTGATGATACTTTGACTACTCAGACTTCTGTTTTTTCCATTTCTACATTTGTTAAACACATCTCACCTTTGTATGGACCTCACCTGAACAGAAATTAAGACAGAAATCTGAATTAGTTTTTCTAGTTTTATAAGAAAGAGTAGTGTGTTACCACAATGAAAATGTTCAGCTCATGTTGTGAAAAACTAGCCATCTAATACTACACGAAATTCAGATGTGAAAAACTGGCCTTCTAATACAACACGAAACTCAAATCCTGCCACTCCAACCCAGCTTATGACAGCATCTTCAGTCCTAAGCACAAACAGTATTTTGAAAAAACAAAAAGAAAAACAATAAAACCTTTTGCCCTTCAGATGGAACCCACTCTGTAAGAATCTTAAATTTCTCATCAATATATATAAAAGTATCATACTTAAAACACCATCTTGGATTATAAAAACCTAAAACGATCCTTGAACAAAGTGAGCTCTCCAAAATAAAACCCCATCCCAAAATAAACTCCACAATATCCTGGAACATCATCCCAATCACTTTTTACATATTTACAGATGGCTCCAAGGACAATGATAAAATGGTTTGTGCTGTCATTTTAAATAAGACAATTATATGAAAAGCTCTCCCAAAGAAAAGTTTCATCTTATCAGCTGAAGCCTGTTCAATAATTTAGCACTCAACATCATCTCTAAAAGTAAACATAAAAACTTTATCATTTTCTCAGACTCACTCTCTGTCTTACTATCATTAAGAAATAAAAAAGACTGGAAGACCTCCTAATCATTAAACTTCTGAGTAGACGAGACTGTATGTCTAATTCTAAAGAGATTCTTATATACTGGATTCTGAGCCATATTGAAGTGTAGGGAAATGAAAGAACTGATTGGGCAACCAAATTGGCTTTAGATTTAGCCCAACAAATTCAAAATTTCATATATTGACTTAAAACCTAAAAATGACAGATTCCTTTATACAAAAGCTCCACAATGCTGGAATAACATCCACCATATTCTCTTTCCCTTTTATCCAGGGAAGGAGTAGCGCCCTCCCCTACACCTTGGTGTAGTAGCTATCGAAAAGGGAGCCTTCGGGTTACCCTCGACTATGGTCGCCAACTTTACTTTTTTTTACTTTTATAATCTCTTTGCCCAGTCGGCTGAGGCTGTAGAATATACCGACTGCTTCTCTGCATAAGGGTAAGGCTCCCTGCAATAAGAGTCCTAGTTATGACACTAAACAATCTGATGGTAAGGTTCCAGTAATGCTGCAGCTTTGGGTAATGCGGAGTACCTCTTCATTGCCATCGTTCTCAGATCCACTCTGGCCTGGAGTGGTAGCACCTGATAGGGTCCTATCTATGGGTCAAATAGAACTAAACTGTACTTATGCTAAACTGAATTGCTTGAAATAAAACTGTTTTGACATTTAAACTGTGTACTTTCGTTAAACTGAATTGCTTGAAAAAGAACTGTTTCGACATTTAAACTGCATACTATTACTAAACTGAATTGTTTGAAATGGAACCGTTTTTGTATGCTAAACTGAATTGTTTGAAATAGAAATGTTTTTGACATTGAAACTGTACTTAAGCTAAATTGATTTTTTTAAAATAGAACTATTTTGACATTCAACTGTGTGTAAACAAAAAAACTATACTTATACTAAACTGAATTGTTTGAAATAGGACTGTTTGACTAAACTGAATAGCTTGAAATAGAAATGTTTTTGACAATTAAACTGTGTACTTATGCTAAACTTTTTTGTTTGAAATAGAATTGTTTATTTGTAATAAAAATGGATTGGCATTAAATAACCTACAAAGGTTGATATGCCATAAAACCCAAAGAAACAAAACACTATACTCTCTTCCTGGTCAAACCCACTTTGGGAGAATAGAGACTAACCTTCAGAAAAATCCAGAAAGGAACAAATTACTATATCTTGATTATTTCATTGGTCACACAAGACTTATGCACTTATTCATACTCAAACAAGAACAACAACCACAGTGTATAACATGTCAAACACTCTGCACTATTAAATACATTCTAATAGAATATGGAGCTTTTGCTTTCATCTGAAAATGCTTTTTCAACACAAATAATATGAAAGGTCTATTTGAAAGTGTCAATATAGATAACATTCAGTCCTTTTTGTAAGAAATGAAACTATACCAAAAAATATAGATGTAAACTTGATCAATTCGACACAAAGTAACCCCCAAAACATGAACCCCAATGTTATTAACACATTGTTAAAACTGTTCACTAAAAAGTGTAATTATAGATGTACAAAATACACTATTCCCAAACCAGTAGGCATAAGATAACCCCAGACAGGTTGGCATGTCATTAAAATCCATAAATCTATTAATCAATAATTTCCAGCTATGGTTCTTCTTTCTGGGTGAGGCTTAAAACTTTTTGAATGACCCATGTACAATATTTATATATACTTCAGAACAACAAACATGCCTTATTTTTTTTAAATAGTGCTACTGTAAACAGTGGTTCCTATTGCCTAAGACAAAATTTACTTCATTTATGGAATGACTCTCATAAAAAGCTTCACAATAAATATGTGGTGCATTCAATAAGTTTCCAGATTTTTTTGTACAGGCATTTAAAATTGTCATAGACTCTTGAAAATTCAGTATCTTATTGCTTTACATCTTATGAGATGACTGACCAATTTTTATGATTTCAGTTTCAAATCAACAGCTACAGCAGCAATTGGAATACACCCTACTAAAGCCTGATTGCCACAGCTGGTGAATTTCAAAAATGCAATCTGGACGTGAGGACACTTTAGAAGAACAATATGCAATAAAATTCTGTTTTAAACTTGGAAAAAATGCCAGAGAAACGTATGGAATGCTTCAGATTGCTTTTGGAGCATCTTGCATGAATCGAGCATCAGTTTTTGAGTGGGATAAAAGATTCAAGGAAGGCAGGGAGTCTGTGAGGGATGATGAGAGGTGTGGGAGGAGTAAGGAAGTCAGGGTTGATTGGCCAAAGAGTTAGGGTTAGGAGTTAGGGTTACTATGTTGAGGTTTTAAGGGAGTTCAGGAAGAGATTTCATTGGAAGAGGCCAGCACTCTTCAAATCGGGTCAGTGGCATTTCCACCTGGACAATGCACCAGTCTACCACTCCAACCTTGTCACAGACTATTTGAGCAAGATGGACATCAAGACAGTTCCTCAGCCTTCCTACAGTCCAGACCTTGCTCCCTGTGACTTTTGGTTATTCCCTAAGCTCAGAGGCTGTGGTTATGAGACAATTGAGGAGATGAAAGAGGCTGTGATGAAGGTCATTGACACGCTCACACAAGAGGACTTCCATGGGGCCTTCCAGAAGTTGTTGGAATGGTACAACAAGTGCATTGCAGCTAGATGAGATTACTTCGAAGGGAATTAGAGTTTCATGTGTGTACTATCAATAAAAGTGCCCATATGAAAAAAGTCTGGAAACTTATTTAATGATCCTAGTAAATAAAGTTAGACATCTACTTTGTTTTATTTATGTACTTTAAAAACTTTTTAGATTGTTACTTTGTCTGCATATTTAATTTTCTTTTAAAATTCTGTTTTTTATTTTTTATTTATCTATTTACTTATTTTTGTTATTTTAAATCAGTTCAAAGGAAACATGAATGAAACCTTTTATTTTAAACCTGCTTACATATTAACATATACATTCTGTTTGCTTTAGGTTGTTTTGTTTTGTTTTCACAAGGTTAACAAATAACCTTTTAGTGTCTGTTAGTCACCTGCCAACATTCCCAAGTAATGAGAATTGTTAAAGCCCATGTCACTCGGCTTGTATCAATCTAATAATTACAAGCAACTTGAGTCAGATAATTAAGGCTTATATGTTGACTCTCTGCTCCTATAAACAACCAGGGAGATGTTCCTACCATAACAGTCTAGTGTTACAAATTGATTTTTCATTCAAAGTAATTACAGGCTTAAACATGGACAGAAATCTAAACTGAAAATGTTTTTTGTCACCTTCAACTTTACACTTGTAGAGTGACTATGCTTGCAGTTTTTTTATTAAACGCTGAATAGAAAGGAGAATGAGTGTTTCACATGGAGTTGGTACATACTGCATTTCTTTTTTGTTGTTGCAGTGTGTCTTAAAAATGCTTATAATTTCTTTTCAAATATATGTGGTCGGGAGGCACATTTAAACTAACCATGTGTTATAATTTGACAGATACGATTCATTTCATTATAAAAGACTATTTTCATTAATATACAGAGTGTTTAAAAAAATTTGATATTATAGATTAATAGTATCTGTTTCTCCACTGCATGATCATCAGACCATGATTGCATATGTGAAAAATTGGCAGACACCAAGTACTGTGAACACTGTGTCTGTTATCTTAACTTAGATACAGATATAATATCACCGATATTGAGCACCCTTTATTATGATATTGAACTTTTTGAAACACCCTGTATATTTGGTCCAGTCGGTTGGGGCTGCAGAATACACCGACTGCATCTCTGCAGAGGAGTAAGACTCCCTCAGTGAGTGTCCTGGATAAACAATCTGTTGGTGAACCTCCAGTAATGCTGGAACTTTGGGGAATGCAGAGTATTCTTTTATTGCCATTGTTCCCCGGTCCACTCTGGCCCGGAGTTGTAGTACCTGATAGGGTTCTATTTATGGGTCAAATAGAAGTAAACTATATGCTTATGCTAACCTGAATTGTTTGAAATAGAATTGTTTTGACATTTAACTGTGTGTAAATCAATGATTGAAGTTTAATTGAATTTAGAGTAATACATAGCAATACTTGGAACCATTTAACTTTGTTGACTAAACTGAATAGCTTGAAATAGAAATGTTTTTGACATTTAAACTGTGTACTTATGCTAAACTGAATTGTTTGAAATAGAACTGTTTGTATGTATAAAAATGGGTTTGGTATTAAATAACCTACAAAGGCTGATATGCCATAAAACTAAACAAAACCAAATCCTGTATATTCAAAAAATTTGTAAAATCATGTTTTTGTTTTGTTTATTTATTTAAAACCTTCGCTCTAAACAATGCTGTTAAGTTTTTTATCAAATTTTACACTTTTTTATATTTTTATAATAAGTTCTAAAGAAAATTTATCCATCATTGTTAAAATAATAGAAACATTTTTCTATTTCTTTACTAGTTTTATTTTAAATCTGCTTTTAAATGCTAAATGGGAATCCCCACCCCCAGGGGAATTAGCCTACTCAGTCTAATGATAATTACTAAAACATTAACCTAGTCAATATCTGTTCCTTTAGTTGTTTATTTATTACAAGAAAGTGCAAACAGCTGAAAGAATTTGTCTTCTTTAGAGATTCTAAATTAGCACACAACACTATAAGCTGATTATTTATAATCTACTTTGGATAGGCATATAAATTTTATCTGTTCTGCTTGCTTGTATTTATCTGAAGTGTATGTACGTATAAGAACGACTATTAGTGACAAAATTATTAGTTTTATTTCAGACAATCTTAGATATGATAAATTCTTTTAAGTTTAAATATTTCTTTTAGGATTTTAAAATCAATCATTTTAACAAAGAATGTTGGCTTCCATTTCCCTCATAAAGAGTATAATTTACTTTTAATAATCAGAAAATATAATCTCTCCAATCTTAAAGCAATATTCAGGAGAATTGATGTGTACATAAGTTTCTGTATGATTCTGACCAAACATTACAAACTTCAACTATATTAACAATATAGACTACCAAAATATATTTATTTTCCCAGTTGATATTTAAAGCTTTTATATAATCTTGTTATTCTTACTTTGATTATTTAGAATAGCATCATTATTTTGTTGTTGATTAAAACTTCAGACTGCACCAACTGAAATTTAGGGATCAAAACAAAAATGAGACTGCTAATTTGAATAAATCATGGAATAATCTATAGGGTGAGTGATTACTTCTAAAAAGCCATCTAACAATATGAGTATTGTTAGATGGCTTTTTAGAAGTAATCACTCAACCTCTAGATTATTCCAACAATACTCATATTGTTAGATGGCTTTTTAGAAGTAATCACTCAACATCTAGATTATTCCAACAATACTCAAATTGTTAGATGGCTTTTTAGAAGTAATCCCTCAACCTCTAGATTATTCCAACAATACTCAAATTGTTAGATGGCTTTTTAGAAGTAATCCGTCAACCTCTAGATTATTCCAACAATACTCAAATTGTTAGATGGCTTTTTAGAAGGAATCACTCAACCTCTAGATTATTCCAACAATACTCAAATTGTTAGATGGCTTTTTAGAAGTAATCACTCAACCTCTAGATTATTCCTACAATACTCAAAATGTTAAATGGCTTTTTAGAAGTAATCCCTCAACCTCTAGATTATTCCAACAATACTCAAATTGTTAGATGGCTTTTTAGAAGTAATCACTCAACCTCTAGATTATTCCAACAATACTCATATTGTTAGATGGCTTTTTAGAAGTAATCACTCAACCTCTAGATTATTCCAACAATACTCAAATTGTTAGATGGCTTTTTAGAAGTAATCACTCAACCTCTAGATTATTCCAACAATACTCATATTGTTAGATGGCTTTTTAGAAGTAATCACTCAACCTCTAGATTATTCCTACAATACTCAAAATGTTAAATGGCTTTTTAGAAGTAATCCCTCAACCTCTAGATTATTCCAACAATACTCAAATTGTTAGATGGCTTTTTAGAAGTAATCACTCAACCTCTAGATTATTCCTACAATACTCAAAATGTTAAATGGCTTTTTAGAAGTAATCCCTCAACCTCTAGATTATTCCAACAATACTCAAATTGTTAGATGGCTTTTTAGAAGTAATCACTCAACCTCTAGATTATTCCAACAATACTCATATTGTTAGATGGCTTTTTAGAAGTAATCACTCAACCTCTAGATTATTCCAACAATACTCAAATTGTTAGATGGCTTTTTAGAAGTAATCACTCAACCTCTAGATTATTCCAACAATACTCATATTGTTAGATGGCTTTTTAGAAGTAATCACTCAACCTCTAGATTATTCCTACAATACTCAAAATGTTAAATGGCTTTTTAGAAGTAATCCCTCAACCTCTAGATTATTCCAACAATACTCAAATTGTTAGATGGCTTTTTAGAAGTAATCACTCAACCTCTAGACTATTCCAACAATACTCAAATTGTTAGATGGCTTTTTAGAAGTAATCACTCAACCTCTAGATTATTCCAACAATACTCAAATTGTTAGATGGCTTTTTAGAAGTAATCACTCAACCTCTAGATTATTCCAACAATACTCAAATTGTTAGATGGCTTTTTAGAAGTAATCACTCAACCTCTAGATTATTCCAACAATACTCAAATTGTTAGATGGCTTTTTAGAAGTAATCACTCAACATCTAGATTATTCCAACAATACTCAAATTGTTAGATGGCTTTTTAGAAGTAATCACTCAACCTCTAGATTATTCCAACAATACTCAAAATGTTAGATGGCTTTTTAGAAGTAATCACTCAACCTCTAGATTATTCCAACAATACTCAAATTGTTAGATGGCTTTTTAGAAGTAATCACTCAACCTCTAGATTATTCCAACAATACTCAAAATGTTAGATGGCTTTTTAGAAGTAATCACTCAACCTCTAGATTATTCCAACAATACTCAAATTGTTAGATGGCTTTTTAGAAGTAATCACTCAACCTCTAGATTATTCCAACAATACTCAAATTGTTAGATGGCTTTTTAGAAGTAATCACTCAACCTCTAGATTATTCCAACAATACTCAAAATGTTAGATGGCTTTTTAGAAGTAATCACTCAACCTCTAGATTATTCCAACAATACTCAAATTGTTAGATGGCTTTTTAGAAGTAATCACTCAACCTCTAGATTATTCCAACAATACTCATATTGTTAGATGGCTTTTTAGAAGTAATCACTCAACCTCTAGATTATTCCAACAATACTCATATTGTTAGATGGCTTTTTAGAAGTAATCACTCAACCTCTAGATTATTCCATGATTTATTCAAATTAGCAGTCTCATTTTTACTATTATATATTACTTATATATTACTAAGAACAAATCCAAGCCCTGTTGCTGGGCTAAGAATATACTGACTGTATCACCTGCAGAGGGGTAAAATCTCACCCTCCCCATAAAAAATGAGGTATCCTGGGTATGACACTAATTTGCATCTGATGTTGAAGCTCCAGTACCCCTTCATTTTCATTACTCCCAGATCCACTCTGACCCGGAGTCATAGTACCAGTTAGGATCTCATCTATGGCTTAAATTGTGGTATTTAAAAATCATTTGTATTTGATAGAACTATGTGCCAAAAAAAACAGACTCTTAAGAAACAACTTTGTGAAAAATGTTAATATGAATGCAATTCCCTAACCCCTAGGCATAAAATAGCTATTAGCAGGTTAATCAAACTAAGAACAATTCAAAGGGTTGTTTAGACTTGAATTGATAATAACTCATCTCAAATTTACAAAATCTATATTTACTAAAAACAAATCGTGTATATTCTTTAAAATCTGTTTGAAAGAGAATTTGCTGCTGAAATATGTAACAAATTATCTGTCTAATCACATGTACACAAATATAGATGAATATAGAAAAGCACAATCAAATGTACTACCCAACACTCATATTATGAGGAAGAAAATTCTGTTATAAAGTTGCAGTACATAATTCCAGGAAAAAAGAAATGAGATATGCATAGCATGTGTGGTTGTAATAATTACATATTTGATGGTAGGCAGTAGAGTGAACCATTTAAAACAAAGCTTTAGTCCCTCATAATTAAATGGCTACATAAGATAACTATAATATTGTTCACTCAGGCTTGTTGAATGCGGTCAACTATTTTACTTCTTATTTGTACTGTACTTTCATAATTTTTCATTATATTCTTCACTTGAATGTTGTTATCTGCAATAATTCTGGATTTATTCATTGAGACTTGTACTTGTGTTATTATAGCATTGTAATTAGATTTTTAAATAGATGTAAATGGTATTTTTGAATGAGTGAATGCAGAATATACCAACCATTCTTTTTCTCTTTGTAGATATGTTGGATTATTTTGTATATCATTCAGAATTTTAACAAAACCCTGACTGTTGAAATCTTTTATTAATATTATTTATGAGAATTATTGTTCCAATGGAAATAAGAACTGAAGATAGATGCTATAAAATGGAAGGCAATTTTTGATCCCGGCTTCTAGCGTCCTACGTGTCTAGCCACACTGAACAGTTCTGATAGAACGAAACAGTCTGTCTGTGGATGTGTGTGTCTGTGTTGAGAAAATTTGAAAAACAAAGTACTCCAAAGTGAAAAATTTAATATGAAAGCAGACATTATAACATTTCACTTTCAATAACCTTTATAAGGACTTAGAAAAGATGTTATGAAGTGTTGTTAGATCACCAATGGATGTTAACAAAATACAAAACAAGGAAGGAGATTATATATAGAAAGAGAAAGGTGGGGACTAACTGTCTGATCAATAAATCAGTGTTCATATTTCAAAAATATTGCCTGTGTAAGCCAATGATGTCAAACAAATGGAGCCATCCAGAGGTACAATGGATTAAAAAGAGAAAGAAAGATGAGGAAGTAAAGAAAAAAAAAAGAACTGAAGAATGAGAAGAAAAATATATATATATGTGTGTGTTGCATTTAATAAGTTTCCAGACTTTTTTGTACAGGCATTTAAAATTGTCATAGACTCTTGAAAATTCACTGTTATTGCTATACATCTTATGAGATGACTGACAGGTTCAAATGAACAGCTACAGTAGGAATTTGATAGGAATACATAAAACTACAGGGTGTCTCGATATACATGGGACCCATGTGACTGCTAATAATTCTACTACGAGGTGCATTCAATAAGTTTCCAGACTTATTTCGTATGGGTATTTAAAATTGTCGTAGACTCTGGAAATTTCAGTATGTTATTGCTATAAATCTCATGAGATGACTGACCAATTTTTATTTCAAGTTTAAATGAACAGCTACAGCAGCAATTGGAATACACCCTACTAAAGTCTGATTGTCACTGCTGGTGAATTTCAAAATGCAATCTGAACATGAGGACACTTTAGAAGAATGATATACAATAAAATTCTGTTTTAAACTTAGAAAAAATGCCAGAGAAACGTATGGAATGCTTCAGACTGCTTTTTGACTATCTTGCATGAATCGAGCATCAGTTTTTGAGTGGCATAAGAGATTCAAAGAAGGCTGGGAGTCTGTGAGGGATGATGAGAGGTGTGGGAGGAGTAAGGAAGTCAGAACACTTGAGTTGATTGGCCAAAGGGTTAGGGTTACTATGTTGAGGTTTTAAGGGAGTTCAGGAAGAGATTCCGTCGGAAGAGGCCAGCACTCTTCAAATCGGTTCAGTGGCATTTCCACCAGGACAATGCACCAGTCCACAACTCCAACCTTGTCACAGACTATTTGAGCAAGATGGGCATCAAGACAGTTCCTCAGCCTCCCTACAGTCCAGACCTTGCTCCCTGTGACTTTTGGTTATTCCCTAAGCTCAGAGGCTGTGGTTATGAGACAACTGAGGAGATGAAAGAGGCTGTAACAAAAGTCATTGACACGCTCACACAAGAGTACTTCCCTGGGGCCTTCCAGAAGTTGTTGGTACGGTACAACAAGTGCATTGCAGCCAGAGGATATTACTTCGAAGGGAACTAGAGTTTCATGTGTGTACTATCAATAAAAATGCCCATACAAAAAAGTCTGGAAACTTATTTAATGATCCTCGTGTATATATAAGTAAGTAAAGTTAGCGACCATAGTCGAGGGTGACCCGAAGGCTCCCTTTTCGATAGCTACTACACCAAGGTGTAGGGGAGGGCGCTACTCCATTCCCAGGATTGCTCCACTTTACCCTTGAACCGTACCTTATAATGCTGAGTGTTAAGCAAGGTGGTATCAAGTACCATTTTTAAAGTCTTTGGTATGACTCGACCTGGGATTGAACCCAGGTCTCCCGGGCCATTGGCGAACACTCTAACCGCTGGGCCAATGTCCCGTATATATATATATATATATATATATATATATATATATATATATATATATATATATATATATATATATATATATATATATATATATATATATATATATATATATATATATATATATATATATATATATATATATATATATATATATATATATATATATATATATATATATATATATATAATAATTGATAATGTGATATTGTTCTGTATTTTCATGTATTGAACACTGTAAAGATTTAAGAATTAGAAGCACTTTTAGAATTAAATCTTAACTATCATATATATATATATATATATATATATATATATATATGTAAAAATAAGTCAGGTTAAAAATTTATGATACAGTTTGATGGTTATTATCATCAGGTGAGCTTGTGTTCGATGTCTGACTAAAGTTTATATATGTGTAAACTTTATTATATATTGTACGACTACTGCATCAAAAACAAAATTAGTAGTTTCATCAGATGATGATGATCTTAATTTCAGTCATATATGTTTGTGTATTTATAATGATATAATAAGAATGAAAGACTAATGACAAATAAATAATTAAGAGAACCTAACTTTTTTGTAACAGCTCAATGAATTTTATATCAATATTTATTCTGTATTACCATTCAACCATAACCTTATGAAAAATGTTATAAAACATCCAAAAAATGAAAACCCAAGAAATATGAAACCTGAGTATCATCATCATCATCATCAATAACACGGGAGGTGCCCGTGGTGTAATGGTTATCGTCACAGGATATGGACACGGCGATACGAGTTCAATTCCTGGACAAGACTGATTGCATTTCACATAGCACTAATACCCTTGGGAAAGGTATGAATCCAATTATTCTCCCTCCAGCTATGGATAAATAGTAGGGCAGACTAGGATCTTCAGCCTTGGTGAGGCAACTAGTCTAGGAGAAGGAAAACTCTGAATTCAAACCTCTTAAACTCCGCTTAAAAAAATTGACCTTGTGTCATATCCTGCCCGAGTGGAGGGGTTGGGTAAATAGGATCATCATCAATAACACTACCTCCAAAAACAATTCTGATGCTGTCTTTTTCTCTTCTTAAATGTAACTTTATTGGTAAATGCCTGTGGACATTTTCTGCACTAATTAAGTAAATTTAACAGATAATTATATAAAACTGTTATAATTTTTTTATCAAATCTATTTGACATTTTCAGTATAAATCTACTTCCCAGGATAAACCAGCAATTATTATTTCTCATAACTTCTTACATCTTCAACAACTATAATTTATATGAGATTAATTTAATTGCCATAGTGAATTATACAAGTTCAAAGTGGTAATGCCTGTCCCAATTAGCTCACTTTACTCATTTTTAAGCAGTCTGCAATGGTTTTATTGGATGAAAACACTGACTGTTGATTAAACATGGACTTACAACTGTTTTATAATTGCTGCCAAGATTTGTTTTAATTAAAAGGCAAAGCATTTCTGTTCAACAAACATGTTATTATGTTTGTTTACCTGACTGTTCCTACCTAAAACTATCATTAGTTAACACTTTATTTATGTAATCATTAATATTATATTTTGTATTTTCACATTCACATTATTGGAGATCAAGTGATAGCAAGTCTCCTCAAATTCATTACACCTTCCTCAGTACTCTTACTGATAACAGTACTACTCTCTAGACAGTTTAAATCTTCCCTCAAATTTTCTTTACTCTAATTTCACATCTAAAGTCTTTAAAGAGTTTCCATTGTCTCAATTATTATGAGGAAGAATCTAACTCTCATGTTCTTGAACAAGGTCCTGGTATTTTTCCTTTTCTTTACTTACTTTGATCTGTGTTGTCCACTAAAATTGCTACATATTAGCTTTTAAGTTCTTCTGAAGCCATTTTTCTTCTTTATAATGTATTTAATGATATGAGATTTAAAACCATTTTTTTGTATGCAATACAAATCAATGTATTATTAGAACTTTATAATTGATTTCCTCTCAAATGTCTTCATAAAATCCAGTTTAGATTTAAACAAGCAAAGGCAGATTCTGAACATTTTATTTTCTTTTTAAATCATCTGAAATTTTTCAAATTATGTTGTCAATTATGTTTGGGCAAATTCAAGAGGATATTTTCAGTACACTCCTTTGATATCACCATGATTCTTGATTGAACTCTAAAATCAGGTCAGTTTACTACCCATCTGTTAAATTCATGATTTTGAAAGAAACTAACTAAAAGTCTTTCTGACCTGTGTATGACTGAAAAATATTTGTTTATACATAATCCATATTGAAGCCATAAGGAAAGATCAAAGAAGACTGTATACCTAATTGTCATTAGGCTCCTTCAAAGGTAATATACACTCTATTTTTGGAATAAACATATAAACTGAGTTTTATTATAAGAAAGATACAATGAAGCATTGAAGATACATTCAGCCTAGTGAAGAATTTTATTTGTTTGTCATTTCATTTGTCATTCCACCATAGCATGTCTCTCTCTCTCTCTCTCTCTCTCTCTCTCTCTCTCTCTCTCTCTCTCTCTCTCTAGTCTCATAGCCTGGTTTGGTCATTGGGTTGCTACTCATGTAGAGTGTCTTGGGCAGGAATAGCCTTGTAGAACCCATCCCTCTCAAGGTCTACATATGGTTTGAATTCAGTTTTCCCTCTCCTAGATTGGTTGCCTTACCAAGGTTAAAAAGCTCAGCCTGCCCTACTATTTACCTATATTTGGAGGGAGAATTGTTGGATGCTCATCTTTCCCAAAAGTATTAGCATTATCTGAAATGCAAGCAACCTCATTCAAGATTTAATTCTAGAAGCAGAGTCCACTTCCTATGACGATAACAATTACAACATGTATGCCTCTATCATAGGGTACAAATACTATAATGGTCACTTTAAAAGTAGTTAATCATCATCATCATGTCGTGCCGCCAGCACGGATATCCCTGACCATCTCTCGCCACTTCTCCCTATCATTCATCGCCTCCGGCAGGTCTTCAGAGTTACATTCTGTGTCTTCACATAGCTGCTGTATGTAAGTTCGAGCTGGTCATCCTGCTTTTGCTTGGCCATATGTGGGGGTCCATAGGAGTACATCACTTACGAGCTTGTCCTTGCTTCTCCAGCAGTGTCCTGCATGTCTGGTTCATCTAACTTGTATAGTTTTCGTGATGGGAGGCAAGTGGCCGTATAGTTGGTGTCTCGTGGGGTTTTGTCGCCAGGACTTGTTCAATATTGCTCTCAACATTCTTGTGTAGTTGCTGTCTAGCTTCTTCTCCAGCTGTTTAGTTAGCATCCATGTAGTGCATCCATATAGCAGTATCGATACAACCACTGCCTGGAAGAAACTGCGTTTCATTTTATCGGTCAGGTCTGATTTCCATATGATCGAGAGCCTATCGATAGCCGTCCATGCTTTCATCAGTCGTGTGTCGATGTCGTTTTTGGTTGAAGAGACGCTACTTCCTAGGTAGGTGAATTTGTCTACTAGTTTCAGAGAGGCTCCGTCTAGTGTGGTGATGTTGCCCGTTTGGTTGTAACACATATATTCAGTTTTGTGCGCATTGACATGGAGGCCAATGCCTGCTGTGGCTTGTTCCAAACTATGCAGTAGAGTCTCTGCTTGATTAGGCGTATTAACCAGTAACGCCAAGTCATCAGCGTAGTCGGCGTCTGTGATTGTTTTTGCGGGGTACCTTTTGCTTCTTTTCTTAGTCGGCTCGAAGCCATTTTCTCTGATTTTGTCGATCGACGTTCTAAGCACGTAATCTAGACAAATGATAAAGAGGTATGGGCCTAGCGTGTCTCCTTGTAGTACTCCTGCAACAATGTCGAAGTATTCCGTGTCTCCATCTGGTGAACGTACTTTCACTTTTGTGTTTCTGTAGAGAATCATTATTGCTGCTACGGTTTCTTTTGGTAGGCCGTATGCTAGTAGGATTTGTTCCATTTTCCCTCTGTGGATGGAATCGAAGGCCTTGGTAAAGTCGACAAATAGTAATGTCGCCTGAAGGTTTTTTGCCCGAATGCCTTCAAGGATTCTATGGATGGTTATATTTGTGAGGTTGTGGATCTATTTCTCCGGAAGCCATTTTGGTTTTTCCTAAGGATGTTGTCTATTTTGGGTTCTATGCGGTTTCGTAGTAGGGCATTGTAGATTTTGGCTGCTATGGATATAAGTATTATCCCTCGGTAGTTCTTGGCTAATCTGAGGTCACCTTTTTTAGGGAAAGGAAGGATGCATCCCTTCATCCATCTTTCTATCCTATTTTGACTATAGACTGCGTTGCATTGCCGGAGCAGTATATCGTCGAATTGTCTAGACTTCCACACTTCTGGGGGGATCTCGTCCAGCCCTGCAGCTTTCCTATTTTTAATTTTTTTAAGAACCGAGTCGAGTTCTTCTTTGGTGAAAAGACCTAGTTTAATGTCTAATTGCTTACTGATAATTCTGGTGATCGGTTCATCCGTTATTTTCGGTGGGTTTCCTAGTAGATTTTTGAAATGCTGTTCCCACAGTTTTACTCTTTCTTGTTGGCTTGCAGCTTTCAGTTTTGCTTTGGCTGTGCTCTTCCTCCTACTTACTTCATTTATTGTTTGCCAGGCTATCCTGGATTGTCTATCTTCCACCGAGTCTCTAATCTTATCTATCTGATTTTGTATGTATTCTGCCTGTTCTTTTAGATATATTCCTGCTAATTGGTATTGTGCCTTTTCTAGTTTTCGGGCATTTGTGTTTGTTGGGTTCTTCCGATAGCTTTTGGAGGCAGTTTTCACGAGTGCATGTTTTTCTCTAACCGCTGACGTTTAGTTTTCACGTGTGCACGTTTTTCTCTAACCGCTGACGTTTAGTTCTAGGTTTTGTTGAGATACACTTTGATGCCGCCTCAAGGTGTGCCTCAACAAAATTTTCATATTCGTCATTTGGGGTACCTTTTTCTGTCTTCTCTTGTAGTGTTTCGAATCTGTTTCTTAATTCTAATGCATATTTGTCTCTAATATCTCTGTTGTTAAGTAGGGCCCAGTCATAGTGCTTAGTTGTCGCTGTTCGTGTGGTGTTTTTTTGTAGGCTTAGTCGTACTTTGGCCGTAACTATTCGATGATCGGAGGACACACCCTCAAAAGAGGAGTATGCCTCGCAATTCATCGCACTATTTTTCCATTTCCTGTTTATAAAGACGTCTATCTGTGCTTTACTATTATTCGTGTATGTGTAGGTCCATAATTTTCCCTCCCTTTTTTGAAAGTTTGTATTGAGGCATGTTAATCTATTTTCTATCATGAAATCAATTAGATGTTGTCCAAACCCAATAATGTTGCATATTGACCCTTGACCGAGCTGTCAATCAGAGACACACCTGTGTAAATAAGCGGAAGAATATCACATGATCTAATCAGAAGTTTGTGGGCATTATGAAATAATATATGCAGATGCCCACGGCAGTTGAAGGCAGTAAAGGCCAGAGTTAGAGCCAGCTTGCAGTCAGTGGGAGCACCTTGCTGAGAGCCGCTGTCCTCAGCAGCCTCCAGTTTAGCAACCCCGGCCGATATGCAGAAGTGCTAAGTGGGGTCTTGAAGATAAAACAGTGTGCTATAATCAAGAGAAGTTATCAGTCAATATAGCAATCTGTCTTAGTCTGTCCCTGTCTCCGTCCGTCTCTCATGCTCCACAGATACTTCAACCCCTTTCGAGAATAAAGTCTGAGAGTTATATTCTTATAAAACAGTGTTGTGGTTCTTCCTCCACCCATGTATATTCTATGGTCATGAGTATATAACAATAACACTTATATTTTTTCCCCTATTCTTGATTATGAATTATATTAATGTCTTTTTTTTAAATGACATTCTCTGTTTACAACATTTAATTACTCAAAATAGATTTCCTTATTTTTTTCTTTTACCTCAGAACCCCATCTATGAAAAAAAGAAACTGTTCAAGCAATATTCTAAAAAAAATGTCTGTAAAATTAATCACAAAATTGCAAGCATTTTTTCTATGATAATTTGAAATAGAAAATATTGAATGAATTTAATTCTATAAAGTCTGATTCAAGCCTGTTTGAAAATATTGCTCAAATTTTCTTTTTGTACATTTAAATCAAGTACAATCCTTTGCTATTTTGGAAAAAAATCTTTTAGAATTATCCATTTAACTAGTGTATTTAGCATTGAGAAAAATGTTTTAACTGATTGTTAGAGATAATTTCCTTCTCTTAAAATTGTCAGTCAAGCAAAAACATTCAGCCTCAGCAGTGAATTTAAACCACATTTTATTAGCCACTATATTCTTTACTGTGTTTATTTTTAAGTAAAACCTGCTACTTGTCTTTCTACAGATAGACATTGCAAATTACTCAACTGTCTCTATTATAAAAACATGACATACTAAAAATTCTTCAGTTGTAATTTTTTGCCTGTAATTTTTGCATTTGTAATAATATATATATATATATATATATATATATATATATATATATAATATATATATATATATATATATATATATATATATATATATATATATATATATATATAAGTTAGGGTTGCATAAACCTAATCAATGGCACTTGGTGACTGTCAGCTTCTGACCTATGCAATCATTGGACCAATTATCACATTGACTGTGTCTACATTATCCTAACTTAGATATATGCTCTATCCCTAATATTGAGCACTTTTTATTTATCAAAAACTATTGGCAATCTACCAGGCTATTGACCTAATGAGTAGAGTGTTTGCCAATGGTCTGGGGGACGGGGTTCAATCCCAGGTCGAGTCATACCACAAACTCAAAAAATGGTACTTGGTGCCACCTCGCTTAACACTCAGCATTGTAAGGTGAGGATCAAGGGTAAAGTGGAGCGATCCTAGGAATGGAGTAGCATCCCCCTACACCTCTGTGTAGTAGCTATTGAAAAGGGAGCCTTCAGGTCACCCTCGACTAAGGTTGCCAACTTTACTTTTTACTTATATATATATATATATATAGAGAGAGAGAGAGGAGAGATAGAAAGAGAGATACAGTATCATGCAAAAGTTTTCTGCCACTTTAAACTATTGTAAATTTTTATAATTGCTGCCATATAAGTGGATGTTTCACATTACATTTCTACAGATGAAACATTGACTCTATGAGTCATTTCCATACTTAATTTGTAGCAGTGGTTCTGAATGAGAGAGGAAGACGTGAGACTACTACTCAAATGGCCATGCAAATTCTTCACAGGTATGAGATTCCATTCTCTGTGGCTGAGCTCCAACAGCTCTTCAATTTTGTGTGAATTCTTTTGATGAACTCTCTCTTTGGTTCTGTCTATATTTGCTCAATGATATTCAAGTCGGGTTCTGAGCTGACCTATATTATATATAGTGAATTCCCTCAGCTAGATTCTGTTATAATACATGGGATCTGTAGCATGCTGAAAAATCTCACCTTTATCAAATGGTCCTTCAGTAAACAAATGTATTTGTTACTAATTCAAACTACTCTCAATTTTAACTTTCTTGAACCATCACTTATATATCTCCAAAGCCCCTGATTCTTACCCTCAAACTTGACTGTTTTCATCATATAATCTTGATTACATTTACATATTATTCTCATGACATTTTCATGTTTATTCGACAAAGCAAAATTGGGTACAAGACCATTATTTTTTGAGCACCCAGTGAATATTTTACTTCCAGTAGTTTAAAAAACTAATCAGCACTTATTTGGCACTTACCTTCAATGATTTAAGTAACCAATATACCTTTTTTTTTTCTTTTTTTTACAAATTTTTGTATGATATTTTGAAATATAATCATTAGATAAAAAATCTTGAAACATTATCTATATTTACTATTGAATTTTATGTCGCTGTCATTATTTTAAAAACCTGATATCTGACTAAAAATTATTCTATTGTAATTTGGACATTTATTTATATATATTCTTGAGAGAAAGAGATTTATATTGTCCATATTATTCTCAGTTTAATGTAAAGTTTTACAACTGTCTCTAAGTCTCTTAATAATAAGGCTTCATAACCCCATACTACTCATTCTCTTATGAAAATACTGAAAGCCAAAACTTTATTCTTTTTTCTTTCTTTATTGTGTAGATGTAAGATATTGGAATTGGCTTTCTAGAAACTTTGCTAGTCAGCTGTCATTGTTTGGTCTTCTGTCTGCTTGAAAAGTTGGCTTCAGGCAATCTACACTGGAATTCTCATCCACTTGATATTATAAGTGGGCAGGAATCTTGAATACTAAATATTTTATTTCTGATCATGGATGCCCTGATCTGACTTTTCTTATAGCAGCTGGTATCTTATAGTTATGCTTTTGTCTGTATATATTGCATGGCCATTTCATTGGAGGAAGAGGGTTTGTGTAGTTTTGCTTTGAATAGAGAACTGATCTGAAACTGAATTTAACATACCATTGGCAGACTATATATTTGATAATTATATAAACATGCTGATTTTAATCTTGGGTCTATAAATAATCACTTACTCCATGGGCAAGTTTGGCTTATGGACTGGTCACATGTAAAGCACTAGTTTGTTAGATCGCCAAAGTTAAGCAGTATTGAGTCTTTTAAGTTCTGAAGTGAGTGGCTACTTAGTAGTAGGTACTATAGGTAACCTGAAGCTCTTGTGCCAGACTAAGCAAATCTTAGTAAATAATAACTCATGTTTAAGTTTTCCAGTTCATGGAGTAAGTCTCTTGGTAAAATTTTAAAGGGAACAATAATCACTGTCTTACTTCATTGGGCAGCTGAATGAAAAATTTCAGCTTCAAAGTAAATGTTTGAATTCCATTCACCCTATTACATTCACTTTCGAATTAATACTCTTGAGAAAGGCATGAAGACCTTTAATTCCTCCAGCTCTGGGTTAAATAGTATCACTGCTGTTCTTTATACAAAGGGATGTCCTCATAGTGTAATGGTTAAAGCGATGGATTTGTTGTAACCGAGTTCGAACTCCAGTTGTGCTATTACATTCTCTTTTGGACAAATACCCTTGAGAAAGGTATGAACCCCTTATCCTCCCAGCTATAGGTTAAATAGTACCATAACTATTCTTCTAGAAGGATGGCTTCAGCATTAAATAACCTACAAAGGTTGATATGCCATTAAACAAAGAAACCGAAACCTTTATACAAAGATAGCTTTAGCATTAAATAACCAATGAAGGTTGATATACCATTAAACAAAGATACCAAACCTGAAAAATCTAAATATATTTATTTTGATCTTAATGAGAAATGCTTATATTAAGATAAAACGAGTCTCCTTTTCAGAATAAGTTTCTGTTATTTATATAAAGTTGAATATCCTCATATGATATTGTGTCTATTTGTTATATAATATCATTACATTGTCTTTATTCGATATTGTACTGCAGTATTAAATCCCTACTTAATCCAAAATGACTTCCTCCTGCAGAAAAAAAAATCTTGCATTGAAAAAAATAGTACTGGTTTTATAAGAAGTAAAGCAATGAGACAAAGCTGCACTGAATCTGGGGGGGACTATAAAAAAAAAAAACTGCCCACAGGTGACTGAGGGAAAGTTATCTAAAGAAGTGTTGATTAGATATTTCCTTATACATCTCAGTCAGTTGTCTGAGAAAGAAGGACAGGATCTAAAAAGGAAAAGAAAATGCAACAGATATCCTGAATTTATTCTCCTCATAAAAGCTCTGCTCCTTTTCTCCTACGTGTATTGTTGCTGCTTCCTTGGCCTCGTTTATTGCTTGAAGCATGCTGTGTGCAGATGAATGATGCATTAGCAAATTCAGCTCTACAGAAAAGGCAGAAATGTATCCAATATAATCACCTGTCACTAAGTATCACAGTAACCAAAATTGTTGATTAGATGCACAAAATATCTCTGAACCTTTACTTCTTTGGTTGTGCCATTTGTAATTTCATTCTCATCTTTCTGAATCAGTTCTCAGCAATTGAAGTATTATGTTCAGTACAACTAACAGATATTTTATATTTGTGTTTAGATCAGCTGCCCAACAATATTGCTAATCAATCACTTAAGGATAAGAAAGAAGATGAAAGAGAAATAAATACTTAAAGTGTTTGTGCAACTTAATGCCATGAGATTTTGGGTAAATTGTAATCCTTGTGCTTAGTTTACCAAGATTGGAAACATAAGCACCTGTCATTTAGATTTGTAAAGTATATACTTGAAATAAACACATCTATTGTTATAATGATAGTCTACCATTCCTTGTGACAATTGTTATTACAAAAAGCTATCATTTTTCTGACATATTTAAGATATGACAATTTCTTCAATATAACTACTGCTGTCCTGTTTTATCTATATTCATTATATACTCGTGAATTCACCATGCATAGTTCAGCTTTGTACTAGGCCCTGAAGATAGCTTGATCACTTCTCATACCCTTGGCAGCTTTGCAAAGGAATCACAACATCATTGTACAGCATTTGAAATATCATAATCTCATATTGTATTCTCACAAAAGGTAGAAAGCCATGCCCGATATCATCTTTAGTTTTTTTTCTATGTTCAAGATTCAGTCAGAAAGGATAGATACTACAGGTTTGATTTATCAAGGCTTTTTCATTTGGTTTGTATCAGCCAGATTTTACCTGTGACCCATTATTCATCTTTTACCTTTAAAGCACTTAGATCTTACATCTTGCTTTCTGCCAAATAGATATAAACTATTACATTATTACAGATTTGAATGAGTAGAGTGTTTGCCAATAATCCCAGAGACCAGGTTTTAATCCCAGGTCAAGTCATACCATAGACTCAAAAAATGGTACTTGATATTTCCTTGCTTAACACTCAGCATTATAAGGTAAGGATCAAAGATAAAGTGGAGCAATCCAGGGAAAGGAGTAGCACCCTCACCTACACCTCGGTGTGGTAGCATTTGGAAAGGGAGCCTTCAGGTCACCATTGACTATGGTTGCCGACTTTACCTTATAACCCTTACCTATTATTGTTTGCTTTTTACCAGATACGTAATACTTTTTATACATTGCCCTTTACCTTTTTACTTTTTTATTTATCCATTCACTGTAGATGAAAGAGCCATTAAGAGCAAGTTACCAAATTCCCCCTCATGGGGTGTCCTCGTGGTGTAATGGTTAAAGCGATGAACTGCGGAATCGTAGTACGCGAGTTCGTACTCCAGTCGCGCTATTACGTTCACTTTCGGGCAAATACCCTTGGGAAAGGTATGAACCCCCTTATTCTCCCTCCAGCTATGGGTAAATAGTAGGACGGACTAGGTTCTTCAGCTTTGGTGAGGCAACTAGTCTAGGAGAAGGAAATCTCTGAATTCAAACCTGTTAAACTCCGCTTAAAAACTGACCTTGTGTCATATCCTGCCCGAGCGGAGGGGTTGGTAAATAGTACCAAATTCCCCCTGTTGGAATAAACTGTTATATATAAAGTTACATTACTAGTTTACTGATGTCATGAAGATTCATGGAAATATCTTAATAATTTTATAATTGTGTATTTATAATATATGAAAAATATTATGTTGCTCAGCATTTTCTAGTTTACATTCAGTAATTCTTGAATACTCCTTTGCCAAAGCTGGGAAACACAAATTCCTGGATACTCCTTTGCCAAAGCTGGGAAACACAAATTCCTGAATACTCCTTTGCCAAAGCTGGGAAACACAAATTCCTGAATACTCCTTTGCCACAGCTGGGAAACACAAATCTCTGGATATCTTTGAATGTCAATGAGATGAATTTTTCCCCTCCAGGAAAAAGTAAAAAAACTAAATAATATAATTGTATTATATATTGCCTCATATTAGCATAACAATGGATTTTCTTATTTCTCAATTCGCCCATCTCACTGTAACAGAATATCTGGTGATCAAGAAATGTATTATACACAATACATATGAATAGAAAATTTTATTTATTTATTTTTTTTTTTTTTTTAATGAGATAAAATGTTTTTCCTGGGTAGAGAGTGATGTGAATAATTCCTCATTTACATGTTTGCTGGGTCTGTAAATAATCCTGACTGCAGAGAGGTAAGACCCCACTCTCCAACAAGGCCACCTGTTAGCTGTGGGTGGCAATCCATATTGCTTCAGAATGAGATCATCGTGACTGAAAAGTCCTTAACCTAGCAACCAAAGTGGCCTTTACTGGGTTAGAGAGGCCTGATCTGATCACTCTGCTGGTAATGTCATGTCCTAGTACCTATATGGTTGTCCAGACTGTAGTCTTCAAATTATTCATGTAGCAAACAATTATCCAACCCTATTTTATCTGAAAGGTGCTTGAAGGTGGCTGAGGGTCATTTGTACTGAGACAACAATACTTGAAACTATCTACTCTGTGCAAACAAATGGTTAATATTAAATAGAATTATTAGGGTTAACAATACTTGAAACCATTTAATCTGGGCGCAAACAAATGAATTATGTTGAATAGAATTATTAGTGTTAGATTGCAATACTTTAAGCCATTTAGTGTCCTGGGTATGACATTAAACTGTTTCTGATGGTGAGGCTTCAATCTTTGAGTGAGTAATCTGGAGTACCTCATCATTACCACTACTCTCAGATCCATTCTGACCTGGGATGAAAGTATTTGTTGGAGTCCCATCTATGGGTCAAATAAAACTGTTCAGTCTTTTGCTAGGGATTATTATTAGCTATTTGAAACCATACAGCTGTGTGCACATTGTTGATGTTGGATAGGAATACTTGATAAATAGAATTATTATTATTATTGTTGGATATCAATACTTGAAACTATTTAACTATGCAAATAAATGAGTTCTGGCTTGATTAAAAATATTACCTACAAACTATTTCAAATCATATATGTACATATATGTATGTGAGTGAGTCTGTCAACAGGATTTGGCGTTAAATAATAAATAAAGGTTGTTATGCCATAAAATACAACCAAACCAAGCAACCAAACATGTTGATTGACTATTCTATTCAGAAGCTGAAGATCTTCAGATGATATATTGTGGCAAGTCTTTTGGCCACTAATGTAACTCCTGAAAACCCTTACCCACAATGATGATGATGTTGATATCTCTACAAATGATCAAAAGAAGATAATTCCTTCAAAACTTAATTCAACATAGCAGTTTTATTCTGTGAGATTTCCAGGCTATTTTTAAATAAAGTCTTACTTGAAGTTCTGCAAAAAGATATTTTAATACTATTACATTCTTACATATTGGTATCGGATATTTCCTGCTATCTGTACATAGACGAGGCTGTTTGCATTTCATATAATATTTGGAGAAAGACATAAATCCACCTATTCCCCAGCTATGGGTAAATAGTAGGTCATACTAGATTCTTTAGCTTTGGTACAGCAACTAATCTAGGAGAATGAAAACTCTGAATTCAACCAGTTGTACTCAACTTAAAAATTGACCTTGTATTGCAACCTGCTAGTAGTAGAGATTGGGTAAATATATACATTAGGTAGAATCTATACCTTATTTTGGAACTATTCCAGAAACTTGTCTTTAATTGGAATCATTTTGAGATGAGGCTTCTTAATCTGAGAATTAATTTTTATTTATTGCGGACTTTTTGTCCTCATCTTGGTAGTTTTTGTGTTGTTTCTTCTTTCACTACGTTTCGGCCAAATTTCACCTCTGGCCTTCTTCAGGTGATTTACCGTGACCTCGGATAAGAATGCTGAGTCTAAATAAAAATTAATTCTCAGATTAAGAAGCCTCATCTCAAAATGATTCCAATTAAAGACGAGTACAAAAATTTGGTATGGACCCGACTCTGGAAGACCAGATAAGGATTTATAAGACCAAAAAATCCGTCCTTGATCGCCCTTCGGGGCCCGTGGCACAGCGGATAGAGGCGTTAAGTCTGTACGGTTCCAGGTGAGCATTGTCAAACGATAGCGGTTTCAAATCCTACCCAAGCCGGCCAGAGGTTTACTTGGTCAAAAACGTGGTGCGATAGACAACAAATATGGAAGGCAGTAATTACTGGGGATACAGTTACAAGACTCAGCATTCCTATCCGAGGTCGCGGTAAATCACCTGAAGAAGGCCAGAGGTGAAATTTGGCCGAAACGTAGTGAAAGAAGAAACAACACAAAAACTACCAAGATGAGGACAAAAAAGTCTGCAATAAATAAAAATTATTCCAGAAACCTGTTACTTGATAAGTGGCAAGGTGGCTTCACCAGATGGACAACTTTTGTAATAAAGCTAGACATAGAAAAAGACCAGAGAAGATACCAGAAAAATAGAAACAAAAGTATAAAAGAAAGCTTTGGGTGAGGAAGAATACGGGAGATGACTTATCTAACTCATATGGATAATGTCCATGTGCCCTTTTTGTATGTCATTGTAAGAAGTTGTAAGTGTGAATGTTGCATTGAAGTATATTGATAATTTCCTGATTTAAATACCATCATATGTATGAATTTCTGAGTTTATCTCTGCACAGGCAACTGCAGATATATTTAGCTGGGCTCAGCCAATCTTCCTTAGGTTTATTTATTTCCACCTATGTTCTCAGTTCTCAACAATTTAATAGAGAAGGATCAGCAAGACATATTTCTCTGTTTACGTATTAATATAATAATAGCTTCCTATTCTCTGTCTCTGTGTGATACTTCTGACACTCTCCAAAAGAAACTGAATCTATCAAGTTATCTTACCATACATTGATCATTCAATGATCCAAACCCTGTTAGCAAGGTTCAGAATACACCATCTGCATCCCCCTGCAGAGAGGAAAGACTTCTTGAAAAGAGGTGTTCTGGCTATGAAACTAAAAAGTATTCAATGGTGAGGCTCCAGTCCTGGAGCTCTGGGGAGTGTGGAGTACTCCTTCATTGCTATTAGTCTCATCCCTGGAATGGTAGAGTTCATGTATTGGTCAAATAGATTTGTTTGAAAACTATTAGTATTGGATAAGAATACTTGAAGCTATAATACTGTGTCCAAATTATTTGTATTATACAGAAATACTTGATATCATATAATTGTGCAAATAAATTATTATTATTATTATTATTATTATTATTATTAAATAGGAATAGTTACTAAAAACCATATAATTGTATATAGATTGATTATTATCATTAGTTACTTGAAACCATATAATTCCTTACAAAAAAGTACTTCAGCATTAAATAACCCAACAAGGGTTGACATACCATAAAAAGAACCAACTTCACCTCAACAATTCTGTTGGGATAGGAAAACTATGCTATTTTATAGCAAAAAATAAAACCTCCATCAAGACTTTCTTGAAGTTGTATAATTTTCATAACCAGTATTTAAGCAATTGTTCCATACCCAGGAAATTGTAAAATGTAAGAGTTATGGATATCAAGTGAAAAAGAGCAAAAGAAGACTTAAAGAATGATATTTTATTAATTTCTCAGACATGATGGACCCCATATATTAATAATGGACTTGTATTCTTCTAAAACCTTACAATTTCTCAGTTGACCTATTTAATGTAATTGCTAGCACTTAATATCGTTCAAGCTTTGGTTTAATGTTTTGTTTAATGGCATATGGGTTTCCATGGGTTTTGCCCAGTCAGCTGGGGCTGTAGAATACCCCCTCCAACAAGTGTCCTGGATATGACACTAAATAATCTGATGGTAAGGTTCCAGTAATGCTGGAGCTTTGGGGAATGAGAAGTACCCCTTCATTGCCATCGCTCCCAGGTTCACTCTGGCCCAGAGTGGTAGCACCTGATAGGGCTCTATCTATGGGTTAAATAGAACTAAACTGCGTACTTATGCTAAACTGAATTGTTTGAAAAAGAACTGTTTTTGACATTAAAACTGTATTTCCGTTAAACTGAATTTTTTGAAATAAAACTATTTTGACATTTAACTGTGTGTAAACAAAATCTATACTTATACTAAACTGAATAGGTTGAAATAAAACTGTTTGACTGAACTGAATAGCTTGAAACAGAAATATTTTTTACAATTAAACTGTGTACTCATGCTAAACTGAATTGTCTGACATAAAACTGTTTATTTGTATAAAAATGGATTTGGCATTAAATAACCTACAAAGGTTGATATGCCATAAAATCCAAACAGCCAACCAACTTATTTGGGTTATTTAATGCCAAAGCCATCCTTGTGAATGAACAGTATTGGTACTACTTAACCCATTGGTGGGGTAGAAAAGGGAGTTCATATGACAGAAGAATGGAAGAGAATCAAAGACAAAAGAGGAAGGGCCATAAATCAATAGAGCAATAAGATCTGTAAGCAATGATGTCCATCGATGAATAACCTCTTTTGACTTTTATTCATCATCCTTTCTCGAAGATTAAAAGTGATAAATGACTCAAAGGTTTGGTTTGGTTTGGTTTCTTTGTTTAATGGCATATCAACATTCATAGGTTATTTAATACCAAAGGCATCTTTGTAGAAGAACATCAGTGATTCTAGTTAATTCATTGCTGGAAGGGTAAGGGGGCTTCATGCCTTTCCCAAGGGTATTAGTCTGAAAGTAAATGTAATAGCCTGATTGGAGTTGAAACTCACTCACTTTGAGGCCACAATCCAGCCCTTACATTACAAAATGGTCCTCTCCACTTTGAAACTAAGGCTTTTTATTGGTCTATTATTTAATACAATAGGTAAGATATTACAAATATTTTAGTAAAAAGTTTGTTTATACACAATTGACCATAAGTGTACTCTAACAACTTTTTATAAAAAGTTAATTTTCTTCCTCACTCTTTTTATAGACTATCTATTCGCACCCTGCAACCACTTACAATGTTTTTGCCGCAATTAATTTAGCAAAAACTTTTTCATGACAAGTTTGGTTTGGTTTCTTTGTTTAATGGCATATCAGCCTTTGTGAGTTATTTAATGCCAAAGACATCCTTGCAGAAGAACAACAGTTATATTATTTAAACCATAGCTGGAGGAATATATGAGTTCATGCCTTTCCCAAGGGTATTTGTCTAAAAGTAAATGTAATAGTGTGACTGGGGTTCAAATTCTCTTCGTTTGAGGCCATAATCCAGTACTTTAGCCATTGCCTAATGGAGTCTCTCTACTTTGAAACTAAGGATTTTTATTGATCTATTTTTTATTACAATAGGTAAAATATTACAAATATTTTAGTAAAATGGTTGTATAATCAGTGTTGACCATAAGTACTCTCTAACAATTTTTAATAAAAAGTTATATTCTTCTATACCAGGATTATATTATTTTTTTTTTTAAACTTTGTTCATTGAAAACATTATTCACTATTATTTATTACTAAATCTTTCAGCATTGGAACTCTATCAATACGTTACAGTCAAAAAATAAGTACTCTCTTTATATACATTTATGCAATTTTATCTTTTAGTTTAGAAGAAAATTACTTTTTACTAAAAAAAATATTAGGGTTGTATGTATTTATGGGTGGTACTGTTGAAGGAAGTGCTAAATAGTATTTGTAAGATGTTACAGATATTTCATTGCCCAGTCGGCTAGGGCTGTAGAATACACTGACTGTGCACCTCTGCAGAGGGGTAAGACCCCCCCAATGAGTGTCCTGAATACGACACAAAAATGTCTGATGGTGAGGTCCCAGTAATGCTGGGGCCTTGGGGAATATGAAGCCCCCCTTCATTGCCATTGCTCCCAGGTCCACTCTGGCCTAGCGTAGTAGCACCTGATAGGGCCCTATCTATGGGTTAAGTAGAACTAAACTGCATACTTATGCTAAACTGAATTGTTTGATTAAACTGAATAGCTTGAAATAGAAATGTTTTTGACAGTTAAACTGTACTTACATTTAAACTGCGTGCTTATGCTAAACTGAATTATTTGAAATAGAACTGTTTTTGACATTGAAACTGTATTTACACTAAACTGAATTGTTTAACATAGAACTGTTTTGACATGTAACTGTATGTAAACAAAATCTGTACTTATACTAAACTGAATTAGCTAAATTAGAACTGCTTGACTAAACTGAATAGCTCGAAATAGAAATGTTTTTTTACAATTAAACTGTACTTACATTTAAACTGCGTGCTTATGCTAAACTGAATTATTTGAAATTGAACTGTTTTTGACATTGAAACTGTACTTACACTAAACTGAATAGTTATATATAACTGCTTGAATAGTTTGAAATGGAAATGTTTTTTGACAATTAAACTGTGTACTCATGCTAAACTGAATTGTTTGAATTAGAACTGATTATTTACATAAAAATGGATTTGGCATTAAATAACCTTCAAAGGTTAATATGCCATAAAACCAAACCAAACAGATATTTCAGTACATCATGTAAGAAATTTTGAATAAATTAAACATTCAAAATGATAGAATAATGAATTAAAAATCAACAGCGCTTAGTGACAGTCAGTTTCTCACATATATAATCAAATTAAATAATTTAAATACTTTTGATATTAGAATCTTTTTTTTTTTTTTTTTTTTTTTTTTTAATATTTTGCCAATCTATCTTTAACTCTTGGAGATAAGTCTTAACTTTGTTGGAAGATGGCTTTTGATAAAACTTAAGTTTTTATTCCATTGTATGGACCCCCACATATAGCCGAGCAAAAGCAGGATGACCAGCTAGAACATACATTCAGCAGCTATGTGAGGATACAGGATGTAGTCCTGAAGATCTGCCTGAGGCGATGAATGATAGGGAAAGTGGTGAGAGAGGGTCAGGGATATCTGTGCTAGTGGCACGACATGATGATGATGATGATGAAAAATCTTGATATCATTTGTAGTTAACCAGGTTCCTTGTTTTATTGATTGAGAACTAAATATCATATTTTCGAGAGGAGTAAATGATATCTTCCATATTATTGCCGACCTTTGTGCCTTTCACTTGAATAGCTATGGTCAAGAGTTGATTATTAAAGAAGACATTAAAACTTGGTGTTCTTAATATCAGTCTGAAGGATAATGAAGAAGCAAATTGCATCTCTGCTTTCTTTTAAATTTAAGTGATATAACATTTTTTCAGTTGTGTGGGATAGTGAAAAATTAAAAAGAGACTAAGTGAAAAGTTTCTACAACATTTGCCATATAACTTCCAGGTTTGCATAAAATGTTTTATAATACTTGTAGCATTTCTAGTCAGACTCATCTTCATGAGTGACTATTTTATTTACTATTGTCATCAATAGCTTTTATTCTTAATCCTTTTTTCTTTTATATCCCTGCTTTGAAATAAATCATTTAATATGAAAATGTTCAACATCATCTCTCTTAGCAACACGTGAATGCACAATCCAATTTAATGTTATCTAATTGCTTTTACCAAACTTCTAAATTTTTTCCAAATAATTAAATGCTATTAAGGGATCTGGGATTAAATTATTTTATTGTCTTGTCCAGATACTTCTAGCTGGCCTAATGGTGAAGCTTTGAATACATTAACCTGTATCATCTTCAGTGGAGTAAGACTCACCTTTCCTATATAGGGGTGTCATGGGTATGACTCTAGACTGCATCTGATGGTGAGCCTCCAATTCTGGAGATTTATAGAGTGTAGAGTACCCCTTCATTGCTATTACTTCCAGATCCACTGTGACCCAGAATGGTAGTACAGTCAGGATTCCATCTATGGGTTAAATAGATCTATTTAAAAATCATTCATATATAATGTTTACTAAGGATTATTATTATTAGTTGCTTGAAACCATAACTGCAAACAAACAATTATTATTATTGAATAGAAATAATTACTTGAAACTTTATATTTTTATCATTCAGCATTTTTGAACTATTGTCTTCATCTTTATTGTTATGACCTCTGGCCTTCATCAGGTGTTCGTCAAACTCAGTAGCCTACACTGAACTTTGAACCATGTCCTTTATTTAATCTATGGGGGTTGCTTGTTCTGATTCTGTTAAGAGACAATCATCTGGAGGTTGCAGGTTCAATGTTGATTGCAGGCGAGTAACAAAACAGGAATACCCAGTTATGGTTAACAGTCAGAACAAGCACACACCCCGCCTCCGGTGGGTTAAATAAAGGATGTGGTTCAAAGTTCTGTATAGGCTCCCGAATTCAACAAACACCTGAAGAAGGCCAGATGACATATCAGCTAAAACATTGTGAATATAACAATCAAGATGAGGACAATAGTCTAAAAACCCTGAATGATAAAAAACATCAAGCTTCATCTCGGAAATTCAGACAACTCAATAGTTTATAAATTATTAATATTAGATAGGAATACTTTAAACCATACAACTATAAAAATTATTTTGATTAAATAGGAATAGTTGATATCATGTAACTGTGTGCAAAAGACTCTTAAGAAACAACCACATAAAAAATGTGAATATGAATGTATAATGAATGTGATTCCCTAATTTCTAGACATGAAATAACCCTAGATGAGTTGACATGCCATTAAAACCAACCAATCAATCAATCTAATTAAATATTAAAAAGTTTTATAAATTTTATGTCAGTTTAAAAAAATGAAACTCTGCTTAACAATCTTTGTAATATCTTTCAATTGGTGATTGATTTTAATAGTTAGGGAATCATGTTCATATTTTATTTTTTGTGTAGTTGTTTCTTAAGAGTTGTTTTTATTTTATTTATTTTATTCTTTGTGCGCAATCCTATCAAATACAAATAATTTTCAAACATCTATTTGACTCAAAGAATGTGACCCTAACAGGTACTTCCTTGCTGGATCAGAGTGGGCCTGGTAGTAATAGCAATGAATTGGTATTCAATGCCCTCCCGTCGAGCACCAGAATTGGAGCCTCACTATCAGTTGCAGTTTAGTATTATACCCCTTTGCAGGGTATAAAGTAAATATGTTTGAAGCCCCTCTGGCAGGGTGATGTAATAGCTCTTATAAGGTCTAACTAGCAATATCATAGAAGTGATACACAAAACTTCTTGATATTTCAAATTCTTGATCAGAATCCAAAAAACAAAACAAAAAAGACTAAGAAGAATATCTTTATTTACTCCACTTTAGGGAAATCTGGCAATGATAGTTAAGGAAAATCTATTCCAAAAATTTTACAGTTGTTAGCTAATTTCCAACTTTGCCAAAAATGTTACTATTAAATATTAATGTTGAAAAGACGCCAGTTATAACGAGTCTCTTGGCTAAAAATGACTTGAGGCTGAATAAATGAAATCTACAGCTCTAATGATTTTTGTGTGTTGTGCTCTAAGTTCAAGAAAGCTGTTGTAAATTATTTCAGAATTTTGGGGAGTATTTGGCAGTAATTTAATAACCCTATCTGATACTTATGCAACTTAAGTCATCAAACCATATATATTTTTATTACCTGCCTGAATCTTGAAATTTGTAAAAACTATGAGTTTATTTGGCACAGGGCCAAAAGTACAGAGCACTTATTGAGAATCAAACTCACTAACAATGGTCTGCGAGCTTAGCTTGCTAACCATTATACCAAAGAACATGGTGTAATAGTTATTGTTTTAGGAAAAGAACTTGATAAACGAAGTTCAAATTCTGGACAAAGCTGTTTGCATTTCATTTCATAGTGATTGATTCCTTTGGGAATAGCATGAATCAATTTCTTCTTTCTCTAGATATGAGTAAATAGTAGGATAGACTTTTCTCTTAACCCTTGGTATGGTAACTAGTCTAGAAGGAAGATTCTGAATTAAAACCAGCCGTAATCTGTGGAAAAACTGATCTTGTCACAGCCTGCTCATGGTGGAGGGGTTTGGTATATTCATAAACCAAAGAGTAACTTTTTTTTTCCCTCAAGTGACTGATTAAATTAAACAAATCTTGTATATACTATAAGAGAATTTTGGTTCAGCAAAAAACCAAACACTATACATCTTGTAGAAATTACTTCAATGGTCACTTGAAAATGACATAAGCTGCCAAATTACAGAATAAAACCAAACTATGAACTTGCAGTAACAGTGTAGAAATCAACATTAGCAACATATTTTCAAAGTTAATCCTCCTTGCCAGCCAACATGAAGATCAAATTTATCCAGCAAACATAAGTTTTTTTTATTTTGTTTTTTAATTCATTTATTTATTTTAGTTACCTTAGAGAAACATCAGTTAGATGTCAACATTTAGGAGTTGATCAAGTTTCAAATTTAATGTCTACAATCATTTGGTCTCTTTAAAATTGGCATGTATTTCAAAACTTCCACATGTGTATATATATATATATATAGATACACCAATAACTCCCAGTCCTGTCAACAGGGCTTAGAATATTGCAGGGAAGTAACCCTAACCCATCAAAAAAAGAGTGTTCTGGGTATGACATTAAGATGTATCTAGTGGTGGAGCTCTGGGGGAATGTAGAGCACTTCATTTCCATCACCACCAGGTCTACATCAATGCAGAGTGTTGGTCTAATTTATGGATCAAATAGATGTTTGAAAATTATTAGCATTAAATAGGAATACTTGAAACCAGATAACTAATCATTATTTGTTAAACAGGAATAGTTACTTGAAACTGTATGAATTATTATTATTAAGAATAGTTACTTGTACCTATAACTGTTTAAAAAGGATTATTATTAGTTACTTGAAACCATATTATCACTCGGAAGAAGAAAGCAACAGGAGTTAACATGTCATAAAATCAACCAACTAATAACTCCATAGCTTCATGATGATAAAAGTATTCATTTTACATAAATATTTATTTTCAACATAATCCCCTTTGACAATGCATTCATGGGTGGATATTGATCAAATGTGTAACACAAATTTTGTTGTGTCCTGGGTATGACATTAAACTGCATCTGATGAAGTTTTAGTTCTGGAGATCTGGAAAACCCTTTCATTACTATTATACTCTGGTTCTATTTGACTTGGAGTGTTAACACCTGTTAATGTCTCATCTATCCATTAAATAGATTTGTTTAAAAATCCTTTGTGTTTGATAAGACCAGGTGCCAAAAAAGATTTTAAGAAGCAACTACATAAAAAATGTAAAAATTAATGTAATTTCCTAACTTCTAGGCATAAAATAACCCTAGATAAGTTGATATGCCATCAAAATCAAACCATTAATTAGTTTTGTTTCTGTATAGTATGTATTTACTCATGAATTTCTTATGCTATGGAAGTATAGAAAATGATCATTATTTTCTTCAAACTTTGCTTTTGTGCTCTGATAATGAAATTTAAGAATCTCGTATATAAATGGCCAAATTTGTACATTTTCTTTCACATAAGGTCTGTAAAAAAAAAACACATGAATCAAAATTTTTATGCATTTATACTAAAATTATACAAAATGAACAAAAATACTTTGAAATGATAATTTTTTTTAGATTTATGACTAATAGAAATAATTTTCATGTATCAGCCGCCTAATCTTTTTGGTATATAGTCCTTAGTCACAAAAGCAAAATTTTTGTTAAATACCCCTTGGCAAGAAAGGAAAGAAAAAACACCTACCTCACCAAAGGATTTCTACCCTGTGTGTGATCTTCCTAAGGAAAAATAAATTGTTGATACTTACTAACCATCAGACTTAGAGTATAGCTTTGAATTATGGTAATTTTGTATCCTCCTCGACTGTAATGATTAATCGTAAATTTTATCTCCTCAATAAAAATTTTTTTTTTTAAGCGATGGCTGTGGAATGTTTGACTTGTGGGTGAATGTGTTCTCACTCTGTTTGGATTAGAAAGTTGTATTTTTCACTCCTTTATTCATTTGTCTTTTGAACTCCTGATTCTTGATTTGTGACTTAATTCTTCATCTTTGGATTTGTGATACAAACTTCTTTACAGACATTTTGTTGGCACACTTATTAATAGACATGATGGACAAAGTTTGATTAGAAAAATAGAGAAAATATTTTCTGCCTAGGAACAAGAAAAAGTTTTTTAAATTATTACATGATGTTATACAGTAAAAAATTTCATATAAAAAAAAATTACATAATATGTATGTGTCAGGCTATGTATTTATTAATGTATCCTTGTAAATACACAAAATATATTGCTAAATAAAAATAGTCAGTGAACTATTCTCGTTTATTGATTCATTATACCCAACAGGTGAGGGATGCTTATTGTTCTTTTCAATACTTGTATTCTTTTTCAGAACTAGTCAAGATTGATATTGACTGACTGAAGCATTTTTATATTGTTTGATTGACTCTTGCAACTAAAGCCAATTTGCCCAGTTGGCTGGGGCTGTAGAATACACTGACTGCTTCTCTGCATAGGGGTAAGACCCCTTCTTAACAAGTATCCTGGATATGACACTAAACAATCTGAGAGTGAGGTTCTAATAATGCTGGAGCTTTGGGGGATGCAAAGTACCCCTTCATTGCCATCACTCCCATATCCACTCTGGCCTGGAGTGGTAGCACCTGATAGGGTCCTATCTATGGGTCAAATAGAACTAAACTGCATACTTATGCTAAACTGAATTGGTTGAAATATAATTGTTTATATGTATAAAAATGGATTTGGCATTAAATAACCTACAATGGTTGATATGCCATAAAACCAAACCAAAACCAATTCTGAGTTATTGTAATTATCTAACAGAAGTAATATTTGTTGCATGTCAACGGACTAAATGTGATTTTTCTCCCTTTTCAGGTACAAGTACTCTCCAAGGAACTTCAGCCCCCTCTTCTCTTTGCCTTACCTGATCATACCAGGTTTTCTTTAGTAGACTTTCCTCTTCATCTCCCTTTAGAACTGCTGGGAGTAGAAACTTGTCTAAAAGTATTGACTTGCATCCTACTTGAACATAAGGTAAGGAATTTATATCCTGATCACTGTATTATTTCTTAGATGTGTCTGTGATTTTTGACTAGTTGAATGTTATGTTTCATTATAAATTTAAAATGTGTAATTCTGTCAATAATCAGAAAAGATTTATTCTTTAATTTCTTTATTAGTGTAGTTAGAACTAATGAATAAAGTAATTCATTTCTCTTAAATCACCTTGATTTGGTGGACATAAACATTTGTTTTGAAATTTCTTTTTGTGAGTTCAAATGGTTTTCCTTATATAGGGTGCCACAGAAATGCTGCCTACATTTTAAACTGTTACCGGTATACTGCAAGCAAACTTTGACAAATGGTAATGGTAACTCTATCAAGTTAATGTCTTACTTTTTTTGTTTCAGTTTCTTTAATGGCATTTCAACCTTCATGGGTTATTTAATGCCACATCCATCCTTTCAGAAGAACAGTAGTGGTACTATTTATCCCATTGCCAAGGGAATGATAGAGTTCATACTTTTCTCAAAAGTATTAGTCTGAATACGAACATTATTGTGGGATTTGAACTCGCTTATGATGATGTTGCAGTCCTGTATGTTAACCTTTATACCACGGGACTCACCGTTATTTTTTTTTTTTTTCTAGATATGATCAGTTATTATCATGGCTTGGACCAGTGTACACTATGCATTTGCTGTTGAAATGGGTTTTTTAAAGACTGGTGAATCTGTAATTGCTGCACAGATTTTCATGCACATTTCACATTACATCAGAATGATACTGTTCCAGATAGAATTTTCAACCCGTAGCAGTATTGATTTTCTATCCAAAATGGCATCATTCCTATGTAACTTGAAATCTGCTTGAAAAGCTCTATGTAACAATTACAAATTCAACAATCTTTAAAGAAATTGTTTCAACAACAAACACAGTATTCACTGGTCCAAGCCATGATTGTATCTGAAAAAAAATGGTAAGATATTAACTAAATGGAACTACCATTATCTCTAGCTTAAGTTTATTTGCATAACACAGATGATAACTTAAAATGTGGGAGGTATCTCTGCCATACCCTGTGTAACACCATGGCCCCAAATAGACTAGGTTTCAGTTGGATCCTGTAGTAACTTCACCTGGATAAAAAGAGACAAACACAAAAGACTGTCTGTTGATTTGCTTGATATGAAAGTTTATTTGCTACTACCCTTTCATGGTAGTTGCCAAAAAGAAAGAGATAGAGTAGGAAATATGTCAACTGATTTAGATCGACTGAGAGAATGAACCGTCACAAGAAGAGTGAGACAGTTACGTATCCTGTTATATTTCTCTCTTTCTTTTTTCCTCCAACTGGCATACCTCTTCTGACTCTTCTTCTCTGTAACATCACTCTTTGCATTTTCAAAGGAAACACCTGGGGTTCATTCATTCTTCTGCACTAAGACTTTTATTACAACCTGGTTTAGTGTGTTGAGGTAGACTGGTTTCTTTGCAGAGCTCACCCCAAATAGGTGCCAATTTTTTGGCACGTCTTTGCATAAGCATGGCTGGTCTGGGACTAACTTTTTCCCCTGCTTTCTATTCCATACCCACTTTAACAACTTCTCATTTGAGTTTGTTTCAGGCAATCACTGCCTGTCAGGCTGATTACTGCTGATACATTCTATTTTTTACTTAAGCACTGGCTTGCTACTACCATGGCTTGGATTTTGAGGTTACCTTCTGTTCACTTCCTCCTTTGTTTTTCCCTGCTTGTTTTTATAGCCTTTCTCTCTTTCTGTCTCTATAACCTTTATCGTCATGCCTCTCTCTCTCTCTCTCTCTCTCTCTCTCTCAAATCCTTTTCTTATATATGTCCCTCCAACTGTTCCCCAACAAATGCTTTTATTGCACTCCATCCTTAAAATTTTTAGTGTCCTGTCTATGCCAAACAAGGTTTATTCCCTTTGAGCTTCACAACTTGAAAAAAAACAAACCCTCAGACTCTAATTCCAGCCATAAAACAATTTATTACTAAAATAATCAACTAAAATCCCTAGTTATTTTACACCTGTACATTGTAACATGATAACAACTGTAAACTTGCTTCTTTAAGCATCTTTGCAATCTAAAGTGTTGTATTGTATATGGTATAAATCTTCCACATTTTTGATGGATAATATTTAAGCATCAGTAAAAATTGTCTATTTGAATATTAATAAGTTATTTTACCCTACCTATAAGTTGGATGTGCAAGTAGTATACTCCTTAATTGGTTGCCTTGACAAGGCAACAACCTAGAAAAAGGAAAAATCTGAATTCAAAACCTGAGGAGTGTTGTTCAGAGAATCTGTGGCTCAATGGGGCATTATTTTTCTGTTATCAGCTCATCCAAAAATGTATATCTGGTCCTACACAGACCTTCACTGTGATAGATAAAATCACTTTTTAAGCAGTTTAGTGTTTCACATCTTTAACTGAATTGTTGGACACTCACACATTATGCATGATGGGAAAACTTCATAGTTGTAAATTCAAAAATTTAGGTCTTATATCAATAGATTAAAAACATATATATGTATACTAGAAATGTAGGACCTGGAGAGGGATTTAACTCCTTAGGAAACACTTTTCAACATTTAGTCAAATTTGTGATTGCTTAATGTCAGAAATGAAATAGGTTAAATACTATTTACAAAACTTTTGGTTTCCTTCCATTTGGGTTCTAGGGAAATTTTTCAAATAGCTCTCTCAGTAATGCCTCTAAAAATATGCCTGAATTATCTTTCAACAGTAAGATTTATATATCTTAAAAATCATATAGTTATTTTCTTTGAAGAAATAAATTTCTCTTTGTACCAGATCTTTTCTTTATTTGTAGCAAGGTTGGTGGGGAGAACCTCTGACAATAAACACCCAATGTCTTCAACACAGGTGGGCTTTTTAGACTGCACTTTTAACCAAGAGAGATAAATTGAGAATGATAAAGAAATGCTCTATAAATACCTGGAGATACAAGCAGGTGAGAAGTGGAAGAGAGGAAAGAAGTTTTCCTTTGTCTCTGATTCTTTCATGCAAGAACCTTCTCAACATCAGGCAGGAAAAAAGATTAATTCTCTTTCCTCTGTCATTGGATACTTTCTCATGCCTAATACCTTGTTAATGTTGTTTTGAATTGCGAAAGTATTTGAACTTTGTATGATAAAGGATCAAGCAACAGTGATCATCTAGATCACACAATGGTCTACTATGCATATTGGTAAATCCGGCTTTGTTGCTAACTGTTACTCAGTAGCATGTGTCATATAGTCTAATTATAATTTGTTTTTCAAACAAATTTGTCCATATTGACCTGCACCACAAATAAATATATATCATATTTACCAACCCCTCTGCTCGGGCAGGATATGACACAAGGTCAATTTTTAAGTGGAGTTTAACAGGTTTGAATTCAGAGTATTCCTTCTCCTAGACTAGTTGCCTCACCAAGGTTGAAGAACCCAGTCTGCCCTACTATTTATCCATAGCTGGAGGGAGAATAATTGGATTCATACCTTTCTGAAGGGTATTAGTGCTATGTGAAATGCAATCAGTCTCATCCAGGATTTGAACTTGTCGTTGTATCCATTTCCTATGACGATAACCATGACACCACAGGCACCTCCAAATAAATATATATAAATGTCATTGATATTGCATCCCAAAACTATCAAACAAGTCTAATCTATCCTTACCCAACAATATCAAGAATTACCCAAAATGTCTTGCCAAGTCAGTTGGGGCTGTAGAATACACTAAATGCATCTCTGCAGAGGGGTAAGAATTCAGGTAGCCATCTTCTTTTTAGTTGTGCGATACAAAAAGTACACCTTAGTAACAAGGCTGGAACACATATTATGTCTAGATTGGCCAGTCTACTGCTGCTACTAATGGGCAAGTCTATGAATATTTTCTAGTAATTTGTAGACAGCTGAAAGCTCACTAAGTACCCCACTGCAAACAATCCACCTCCCATCCCCACACCGTTTGTGGGTATAAGATGGAATCTTCCACCTTTAAAAAAAAAAAAAAAAAAAAAATACATATTAGAATAAAAATGCAAATCATTTTTTTTAATTATTAGTACTAATACAATTTTTTTTTTTTTTTTGGCTTTGTAAACACATCAACTACATTTTTCTCTGTTTCAATGTATTCTAAAAGAATGGACCCTTTATTTATTTCATCACGTATAAACTGAAATTTTATATCAATATGTTTTGATCATTGATGAACTGGGTTTTTTTTTCGAAAACAATACTGGACTGATTATCACAATGAATAGTTTTGGGGTGTTTAAGTGACTCTAGTTCCGTCATAGTTCTCCATAGTGCTCTAAGATACAAGGCTTCTTGACTTGCTTATGAGATAGTGATAAATTCTACTTTGCATGTTGGTAAAGCGACTGAATTCTGCTTTTTAGATTTCCATGAAATCATTGGGTTATTTTCTGCCAGTCTAAAGCAAAATCCACTCACGCTTTTTCTGTCACTTTTTAAGGGTTTCTGCAATTTCTTAAATATTAGTGACTGATTAATTGTGCCTTTTAAATAATGTAAGACGTGCTTTGCCAAACTTTGATAATATCTTCACGATATATCTACATTGATTCATTTTAATAGTACTATTTTCGCATTCAAATTATATTTCTAAAAAACCAGGATAATTTCGCAAGATTAGTCATTTTGAATCTAGAGTTCAGTGTTGTCTTAATTTGCATAAGGTGTACTTCAGTTTTTGAAGCCATTAATAAATCATCTACCTACAATAGAATAATGGATTTTTGATTGTGGACATTCTGAACATAAATGCAAGCCTGCTAAATTGCTGTGTACAAGTGCAAGGATTTTTGTTGCTTTGCAATTCAAAGTCTCATTTCTGTCATTAGACATCTTCCCTTGAATGCATACATCACAGTTAAGAGCATAATTTGGTGCCAGTTTTATCTTCATTCCTTTTCTAAATTGGGTAACTTTTTAATATCAGACACATTACAGTGGTCTGAGATTTTATGCCAAGTATGTAAGTCGTAAGTGGCATTTCTGGCAGAAACAATATTTTTCAGATAATACAAATGTCCTCTCTGTGTTATGTTGAAAACTGGTCCATTAGGGTAAATTAATTGGCAGTTGTCAAGCTCAAAACTTATGCATTCACCATTTTTTGGTGCCACTTGTTCTGAAAATATATTTTGTTTAAAAGTTGGTATATATAAAACGTTTTTTTAAGATACATCTACACGTGTCTTTTGCTATTGCATAGATAAATGCAGACATTACCTCTTTTCAGCACTGTATTATTCACTCGGCTCCTGTCAACTAATTCAACAAAATGGTTCTCTGATTTGAAGTTTTGGTCAAAATTGATAAATTTTAATTTATCAGTTATTACATGTTCGGTAGCACAGCAGTCAACCAATAAATTTATCTTGCCTGATACAATATCATATCCTGAAGCAAAGAAATATGTTTGGCCTTTAGAATAGATTCTTATATTCTGACAAAAATCTTTTTGCTTTCGGTTTTTACATTGAAATGCTTTATAGCCCCTTTTCTTACAAATGTAACAAATAATATTTGTCTTCCCTTGGAGGGGGGGATTTTATAGTCCTCTCTACTATGCTGAGGTTTCTCGTAATTGTTATGATTATAATTTGTTGATTTATTATCATAATGAGAATAGTTATTTACCCCAAGTCTATTCCTTGGGTTAATCTTTTTAAATGTTGTCTTAGTAATATATTGTTAGATTCATCTGCGGGGTAATACATACACTCTGTTTCTTCATAACTTCTTAAACATACCTTAAATTTAAAGTTTTCTTTTTCTGGGTGATGACCTTTATAAAAATTCTGAGGTAATCTTTTTAGAACCATGGCAATTAAAATTCCATTGCTTATAACTTCCCCAACTTCTTTCAGAGTATTAGAAATATTCTCTGCTCTTATTATATAGTCTGTAAAAGACTCTTATTCCTATCTTTCCAAAGATGTTAGCTCTGTATAAAGGGAAATAACTTTCTGCTTTCCTTTTGACAAATAATGTTCCTTTAATATTGTTTAAGGCTTTTCTTCCAATGTCTCATGCAGATCTTATTTACTAATGAAACTTTTATCATCCAAATACTGAATGAGCTTGGCAAAGACAGTAGCATTCTTTTCTACAAAGTTCATGTCATCACTTTGATCCGTTGTTGACAGTATAACTTAGTGTAAATGTTGAATTGTAAGATATCCCAGGAACTTCACTTCCTGCAACTCATACTTGGATTCATTGCCATCAAAAAAAAAAGTTTTCCTGCCCTGAGCCCATAACCTGTTGGAATTCGGATAGCCATCTTGTTTTCAGTAGTGCAATACAAAAAGTACGCCTTCCTAGTAACAAGGCTGGAACATGTATTAAGTCTAGGCTTGTAACTTGCCTTTGTTCATATATGCTTTTGTCATCTCTGATTGGCCAATCTACTGCTGCGACTGATGGGCAAGTCTATGAATATTTGCTAGCAATTTGTAAACAGCTGATGCTTCACTAGGTCCTCCCCAAAACAACCCAACAGATATTGCATCCCAAAACTATCAAACAAGTCCAATCTATCCTTACCCAACAATATCAATAATTAGCCAGACCCAAAATGTCTAACCAAGTCAGCTGGGGCTGTAGAATATACCAACTGCATCTCTGCTGAGGGGTAAAACCCCCACCCCACTGAGTGTCCTGGAGATGACACTAAACAATCTATTAGTGAAGCTTTGGGGAATGTAAATTACCCATTCATTGCCATTGCTCCTAGGTCCACTCTGGCTCAGAGTTGTAGAACCTGATAGGGTCTTATCTATAGGTCAAATAGAACTGTTTAACATTTAAACTGTGCGCAAAAAATGACTTATGCTAAACTGAGTTGTTAGAAATAGAACTGTTTGATCATTTAACTCTGCGTAAACAAATGATGGATGACATGCCATAAAACCAAACCAAACTAAAATGTCTAAGGCCACAGAGTTTTCAACTTGACTGTTCTGATGAATGAAGAGGTTTTTTTTTTTTTTTTTTTTTTTTTTTAAATCAGTGTTGCTTTTTTTATTGTGCAATATTTGAATTGCTTTCTCCTCTGTGTGACTTCTTAAATTGTCCTTTTTCTTCCTTTTGTTTTCTTTTCTTTCCATTGTTGGTTATTATATTTCTTGCGTACACACACTTATTTTTTTTTTTAATTTTGTCAGGATATACCCTTTTCTTTATTCTTGCTCATGAATAATAAATAACATTTCTGTTATTGATTACCTTTATGTATTCAGTTTCTGTTTATCATTGTCATTTAAAAAGGTAGGATATTGGGAATTTGTCTTTTATCTTTTGCTTTTAAAAGCTTTTACTTAATTGAGCAAAAAAAGCATTGCTTTTGTTAACATGATAGTGATTGGTCAGAGACAAAGACAGCTTTGACTTTATTTCTCTACTTAATGTTGATTGGTCATTCTTCTACTTGTTGGCTTTTTTTACCCCCCCTCACCTTACACACACACACACAATAAATATGACTGGATTATTGGCTGATAAATGTATACTTGATGATTGCTGTTCTTCTACTTGATGGTAAAAAAGAGTACATATTTACCCACCCCTTCCCTCACAGGCAGTATATGACACAAGGTCAATTTTTAAGTGGAGTACAGGGTTGCGCCATGCGTCGTCTGTCAGAGAGAGACTCGGAATTGAACCAGAAACAGACGACTTACGGGACAGGAAGAGAGCATCCAATCTTTTCCATTCCTTCTTTTGATTGATTCTGGCATTATGTCACTAAGTGTTTGGGTGGGTAGGCTTTGGCCTCAATAAATGGAAAAAAAACTTTGGCAGATCAGTGAGGAGGCAGTTTGTCAAAGTGGCGAGTCAGAGAAATGAGCGGATGTATGGACAAAGCAAAGAAAGAAAAGAGAAGTAGGAGAGGAGAAGGAGAACAAAGATTACTCTGCCAGTAAGTGTTGGACTTGATGGTTGACCCCACTCAACAAAGAATTTTCTTTTTTTACACTTCAACTGTGTCAGAATATTAAAGGAACTAAGCAAATGCATTACATCTTGCCCTCATAGAGAGGCAATTAAATATCTCCTGCCATAGACACCTTGTTATGAATAGTTAATATTGTTGGCAAACCACTGGATGTATTTCAATCATGCATTTGAATTCAACAATCTGATCTATTGTTGAAAATTGAAGTAGAAAGAAATTCAGTAATATAAGCAGAAATATTTTTGAGCTTTCAATATTTCTTCAACAATTTCAAAAGACTGATTTTAAAAATAAATTTAAAACGTATCTTTTTTTTTAATCACTGAACTAAGCTTTGTAATACAATGATATGCATCTGGGATTTGTTATCTTTTAAAAAATTTTAAAGTATTATACAAATAATAAACAATAAGATTTCTATCATATATGTTTAATACATATAAGTATATATATTCAGATATGTGTGCAGTAAAATTTACATACGCACAATTCTTAAAATAAAGTGATTGTTTCAGAATTATTTCTTTGGTTAATGGTTTTCAAAACATTAAATAAAAAATTATTTATCATGAAAAAAAAAAAAAAAAAAGAAAAAAGATTATTTGAGAGTTTTCTTTATTTCACTTCTTGACAAGTGAATTGTATGGTGTACTTTTGCCTGAAGCCATTTGACAAGATGCATTTTAAGTTTGGTACCAGAAAGTCTAATAGATTATCATTGCTCAGAGTTTTACAGACAAAACTGATAGAGAAAGATAAATTCCTTTTTAGTTTCTTTTTTACTTCTATTTTGAAAGGAATTTTCAATGTACAAGTAATGAATAAGGTGTCTCTTTGTAATGATGAAATAAAAAAAAGTTGATGTTCAAGGAATTTAAAAGCTAGTCATTTGATAATGTAAAGAGAATTAGAGAAAAGAAAACAGAATACTTGAAAACTCTGAGCAAGTATCTGAATTTAATTGAAGAGGCTATCTTTACTTAAATATTCTAAGTCTAATATTATCAAAATTCTATCTGTAAAAGATATGTATTTTTGATAATGACAACCAAAGTATTAAGCTGCATCATATGAAGTATAACCCAATGAGAGATTAGAAAATGTTAGATAAATTTACAGAGATTTAAAACAAATTGTATAGAAACCATTTGCCAATACCAATCTATGGTAAGTCATCATCATCATCATCATCAAGGCATGGCAATAGCATGAACTCCTTTGACTCTCTCTTGCAATCCATCCCAATTGGTCATCACTCTTGGTAAGTCCTCTAAGAAGCATCCAGAGTCCACACAGAGCTGATGAGTGTAAGTTTTTGCTGTGTGTCCATAGTAGGATGTTGCTTATGAGTTTGTCCTTACTTCAACAGCAGTATCTAGCATGTCTTGCTCATCTTACTTTGATGGTTTGTGAGATGGGAGTTAAGTGGCCATATAGCTGCTGTTTTGTAGGGTGCTAAAAACAGCAAACAACATCCTTGTGTAATTCCTATCCAGCCTTTTCTCTTTTGTTAAAGTCCAGGTGGTGCAACCATACACTAGTACCAACATGACTGAAGCTTGAAAGAATTCCTGTTTTATTTTATCAGAGATATCAAATTTACATATGGTCACTCACTTGTCAATAACAGTCAATGCTTTTCCTAGACGTATGTTGAGATCACTTTCAGTAGATGAGAAACTGCTACCATGGGAAATAAACTGGTTCACTAATTCAAGGGGCTTGTAGAGGAGATAGCACCATCTTGATTAAAATACATAAACTGTGTTTTATCTGAGTTCACATAAATACCAATGCCTCTTGGCTTGAGCAAGTGTATGGTTTATCATTAAGAAACAATATCTTTCAAATGAAGTTGGCGACCATAGTCTCGGGAGACCCGAAGGCTCCTTTTTCAATAGTTACTACACCAAGGTTTAGAGGTGGGCGCTACTCCTTTCCCTGGATTGCTCCACTTTACCCTTGATCCTTAGCTTATAATGTTCAGTGTAAAGCAAGGAGGCATCAAGTACCTTTTTTTTAGTCTTTGGTATGACTCGACCTGGGATTGAACCCCAGTCTCCTGAACCATTGGCAAACACTCTAACCATTATGCCAATATCTGGTAATCTATCAAATAAATTCTCTTATTCAAACTGATGTCTGCTTTTATCAATCTATTTTAGTTTTGGTATCACTAAACTTTGATAGACTATGAATAACCATAATAAATATTGTTTTCAATAATGTTCAAACGAGCTTCAGTTTATTTTATTATAAATAGAATACACAAGGGTCATTCAATAAATAAGAGAAATCTTTTTAAAAAGCAAAATAAATTTCTTTCAGAATCTTTTCCCAAAATGTAAACTCTGCCATTGTTTGGAATTAGTTTATAGGAAAAATTATCTAAATCTCACAAAAGAGATTTGTGGCTATTCGAAATAGCGTCAAATAAAAAAGTGCACTCTCGGCTTAAACAGAGGTCAGTTAAGAAATATTTGGTAGCTTTGGAAGAGCAAACTATTTGAAATTTACAAGAGAATGTATGATGAATACAAAGGAACATGTTTAAGTCAAAAATAAAAAAAAAAAATCCATTTTTCTTAAGAGATTTGCAGAGGAGATGGCCCCATCTTGATTAAAATACATGAACTCTCCAGTAAAGAAAAAGTTCTGAACACAATGGTCAGTAAAGAAGGTCATGCTGACAATCTTCTGAGACATGAAAGGATCAATCACTATTGATTTCCTTGAGCTGTAGGGTGGAGAGGTATTAACCAGATTAAACATTTTATTTTGTTCAAACCCAAATTAATTTGAGTGAAGATCAGTTCTGTATTCCCATGGATTTTATGAGAAATAAATTGCCTATAAAAAATATTTGAGACTTAAACCATGAAAGTTTATCTTGCATAGGACCAGGAAGAGAACAAAATCAAAGAATATTTATATAATATCACTACTATCGGAGTACCATAATTATTTATCTATAACATATTCATAATATGCACACCTAACTTTGTATTATGAAATTTTGGAAAAAATATTCTCTCGTTTAATACACACTGACTTTTTAGAATTTGTAGAGGCTAAATTTAACATTTGTTCAACTTATTATCTTTTTGTACTGACCAAAAATAAGAATTTATATTATACCATAAAACACAAAATTTACACAGTGCTTAGAGCAAACACATGGACATGTTCACCAAAAAATGCTGCAACAAGCTTGTAGCAAAAATAAGCTCACTTTTGGAGAGAAAAAATTATAAGCAAACAACTATTCTGGTGGATATTTCTCTTTAATGATGTAAAACACATAAGTTTGGACTATAGATATAACTTGCTTTCAGTTATCCTGTCTCAATTATGGGGAGGGTGAGGCACGAGGCCAGAAAAAAGTTAATTATATAGGATATAAATAATGCCCTTAACTTTGAGGATGAAAAATTTTTTGAAATAGTGTCTTACACACATACAATTACAGTAAACAAATTTTTTTCCTACACAGGACCAGGAAGAGAACAAAATCAATGTATAATAATACTTTAGGAGTAAAAAAACAAAAAAAAACACACACACACAAAAAAAATTAAACCCAGTTGGCAGAATACACTGACTGCATCTCAGCAGATTCGTAAGACCCCAACCTCGCAATGAATGTCCTGAATATGACATTAAATAATCTACCTTAGAAAGTTAGGGAACCCATAACCATTATGCCATGTGTCTTGCAGAATCTAAGCTTTTAAGTGACAATCATTTGGAGGTTGAAGGTTCAATCCTGACAGCAGGCAAGTAACAATACAAGAATATTTAACACTTGTACCTAGTTATGGTTAATGGAATCAGAGCAAGTGACCCCCAGTGGATTAAATAAAGGACGTGGTTCAAAGTTCTGTGTAGGCTTCCGAGTTCGTCAAGAAACACCTAAAAAAGGACAGACACATCGGGCAAAACTTTGTGAATATAACAATAAAGATGAAAACAATAGTCTGAAAACGCTGAATGATAAAAATCATCAAGTTTCATCTAAAAAATTCAGACAACTAATCATAAATTGTCCAGGTAAACGAATGCAACACAAAAATTAGTTGCAAAAAGAATAAAACTTCAAAAGAGAGACATATTATTAGAATATAACACAAGGACAAAATTAATCAATTCCAATTCATCTTAATGAGATGTTTTCACTCCAGTGGACTAATATTTCTAGCTCAAGTAAAATTTGTTTAATCGTTCATTTTATTAACTTTTTCATGAAATTTGACTTAGAAAAGAGTGTTACACACACACACACACACACATAAAAAAGAAAAAAAAAAGCACGACAGAAGATTGAAGCAATGAGCTAAAAAAAAAAAAACAAAAAAAAAACATTCATGTAATTTTCAATGTATGCATTAAACCAACCCTTCTGCCATAGGCAGAATGCAGCATAAAGTCAATCTTTAAGTGGAGTACAGCAGGTTTGAATGATGAATTTTCCTTCTCCTAGACTGGTTGCCTAACCAAAACTAAAGAACTCAATCTGTCTTACTATTTATCCATAGCTGGAATAAGAAGAAATGGATTCATGCCTTTCTTAAGGGTATTAGTGCAAAGTGAAACACAAATATCCTCATCAAGGATTTGAACTTGGGGTGCCAACTCCATTTTTTATGATAACTGCTACACTAAGCACACCTTTCAATGTATAAAAAATGATAAAATAATAAAAAAATGACAATGATAAAAAATATAATTGCGACATTGTAGATGATATAAATCAGCTAACTACAAGCACCCTACAAGACTGCAGTAATAAAGCCAATTACTGTCCATCTTGCAAACCATCTAAACAAGACATTCTGTGTACTGCAGGAGATGTAAGGACAAACCTATGAATGGCATTTTTCTATGGACTCCTATACATGGACACACCAGTATTAGTTGACCATTAAAAACTTATATTCCTCAGCTCTGTGCAGATACTAGAAGTTGTATAGAGGACTTGCCAAGTGTGACGGCTGATAGGGATGATGGTGAGAGAGAGAGACAAAGGAATCTTTGCTGTCAACATGCCTTGATGATGATAATGATAGAAGTTTCACCAGAGATATCTGAGATGGAAATTAGCTATTAAATATGATGAATGAGAACTGCTGGTTTCAATAAAAGGAGACCAGCACAGAACATACAAGCAAAAGTATCTCAAACATTTCTGAAGATATCAGAAATGAAATGAGTATCTTATATTCATAATTTTATATCTCATTATTATTTGATTTTCCTTGAACATGAATATAGTATATAGAGTACTAATATATTATAAATATATTTACATTGATCATAAATATTCTTTATACTTATAACCAATTAATATATAATCATGCATATGAATAATCTTATGGTGGCATCCATAGGCTATCGTCACTGGAAACAGACACAACAATCAGAATCTAAGTCCAGGATGAGACTGTTTGCATTTCCCAGTGTTAACACCCTTGAGAAAGCTATGCATCCAACTATTATCTCTCCAGCTGAGCTCTTAAACCTTGGTTTGGCAACTGGTCTAGGAGAAGGAAAACTCTGAATTCAAACATGTTAAACTTCATTTGAAAATTGACCTTGTGTGGCATCCTGCTTGTGCAGAGGGATGGGGTAAATAAACACACATAATTCTGCATATATTTACAAGACCCCCCCCCCCAAAATAACAAAAAATCCAACACTTTCCATACTAGGTTAATTCTGAATATAGATGTAAAATCAGTAGGTTTAATTCAATTTAGTGCAGCATTGTTTGCCTGGATAGCAGACAAGGAAAATTTTTTGGTTTCAATGTGTAATCAACATTAAAAATTTAAAAAAATCTAAGCAATTTTGTTAGTCAAATATTGATGGTCTCCATGTAAACAGTTCAGTGTTTATCTTTTATATTCAAGGGATAAAATTACAAGAATAAAAATTCTGTACATTATGATGAACTGGTAAGGATTGATTTCAGGCATAAAAAATTAAATAAAAAATAAAAAAATAAATTAGAACCCCCCCCCTAGAAAAACTCCATTGGATAACTCTGAAAATTATAATTAAAAGTTCTTTAAAAAGTTTTGATATTAAAAGTGTTATTAAAATTGATACATTTTTAGATGTGAGTCATGTTATGCAAAAATAAGATAAATAGAAAGAACAACATCCAACATATCAGATAATGCATTAAAACCTTTTTATAAAGAAAAATGTAAAAATGAAAAATAATGTCATTAACATCTGTCCTCTCCTTCATATTAAAAGATAAAAAGCTGCCCCCCCCCCTTTAAAAAAAAAAAAGCAAAAATGAATTACTGTGACCAAAAACTACATGTATAGAATTTTTTATCATTTAATATCCTTCAACACAAAAGGTTCTTGTGCTTTATTACAATGTTGACTGTTCATCATGAGATGGTTTTAAAAACATTTTTCATTATCAAGTATAGCAGTGTATAAGTTCTAAAACTTAATCTTACAGTAAAAAGAAATAAATAGCTTTGTTGGGTTGAAATTTATGATTGATAGAAAGTGTTGAGAGTCACTCATAGCAAAGAATGAACAACACTGGAACTAAGAGAAGTCAAAATCAAGAGAGAAAATCAATTTGTTTGATTTAGAATATGTCATACTCTTTTTTACGATTGGAGGCATGGTTAGCACAATAGGAATCACTGACATGAGTTCAAATCCTAGATTAGACTGTTTGCATTTCATTTTGTGCTAATGCACTGAGGAAAGGCATGAATCAATCTTCTCCCTCCTGCTATGGGTAAATATTAGGACAGTCCAGGTTCTTTAGCCTTGGTAGAGCAACCTCTCTAAGAGAAGGAAAACTCTGAATTCAAACTACTGTACTCCACTTAAAAATTTACCTTGTGTCATATACTGCATGTTAACAAAAGCAATCACATTGCGTGGTGAGGAGGATAAACTTGGCCCAGCCCTTACAATGGTGTATTCTAAGGTAGGCTTTAAAGAGAAAATTTACTTAGAATTTCAAATTGGATCCCCCACCACTTTTTTTTTGTCTTAATGCTGTTAAGGATTATTCTACTGTATCTGAGAGGTATCTCTAAATACAAAGCTAAACTTTTAAGATAAGGAAATTTTTGGCTGAAATTTATATTAATGAAAATATCAGCTACTTTTTTTTTCTTTAAGTACTACCTCTATCCAATAATAGTTGTTACTATTATATATAAATTTGATACCCTAAATATAATAACTATTATAGGACAGTGCAATATTTTTTCTATTATGCGTTAAAAATGTTTTTCAGAAATGGCAAAATTCTCGCGTTATCTGATAATTATATTATTAGTGAGTAGTTTATATCTTAGGAATAAGGTAAAGCTAACTATTATCATATTAAAAATCAGAATTGTTATTTAGTGTGTATGTATGTATGTGCGTGCATGTATATATATATATATATATATAGGCATAGTGGATAGTGTTCGCCAATGGTCCGGGAGACCTGGATTCAATCCCAAGTCACGTCATACCAAAGACTCCAAAAATGGTACTCGATACCTCTTTGCTTAACACTCAGCAATAAGATATGTATCAAGGGTAAAGGAGAGCAATCCAGGGAAAGGAATAGTGCCCTCCCGTACAACTGGGTGTCGTAGCTATTGAAAAGGGAGCCTTCTGGTCGCCCTTGATTATGGTTGCCAACTTTACTTACATAAAATGGACTTGGAGGCACATGTGGCATAATAGCTTTTGTTGTCGGAAATGGACTCTGCAAGGCTGTTAACATTTCACTTTATGTTAATGCCCCTGAGAAAGGAATGTCTATCAGTTCTAACAGCTAAGGATTAATAGTAGTGCATAGAGGAATAATTAGCCATTGATCAGCAACTGATATAGGAGAAGGAAAACTGAATTCAAACCAGCTGTATTTAGCTTAAAAGAATTGTCCTTGTCTTGCATTTTGCCTGTGGTGGAGAGGTTGAGTAAATATATATTTGTAAAAGCGTAATTTTATATAGTTGTTTTCCTTTTTCGTTATGGGTTAGCATGATGGCTGCTACAAGTCATCAAGGCATTCATAGTTTAATGATTATCATCATAGGAAATGGACATGGTGATCTAAGTTCAAATCCTTGATAAAGCAGTTTGCATTTCACATAGCTATAATAGCTTGGTAAAAATATGAGTCTAACTATTCTCTCTCCAGCTACGAGTAAATACACATTTGTTAGTACATATAATACACATTGCATTTTGATCATTCATCTAAATGATTTAACCTGATGTTGACCATTTTGATTTTGGTAAGTGTGCAGATGTATGCTCAGAAGTTTTTGTTTATTCATATATATTACTGAATACTGAAAAACATAAAACAAATTGGTTTTGGTCTAATACACTTACCACTAACCTTCAAAGAATAAACATTTTTGTTTTACTTGATTTTGTTTGATTTTGGTTTCAGAAGTGGAAGTAGTAATTTACGAAGCTCTTTGCTTCAATGTAACACAAGGCCAAATGAATGGGGCACCTAATGAGATTTAGAAGTGGAAGTAAATGATACATTTTATTCAGTTTTTTATGTTCATTTAATATAGAAGAAGAAATTGCAAAAGTGTGGCACAAGATATACTTATTAACATCCAATGATCCATTCTAATAATCCAATAAGAATAATGTAGATTACATGAACCAGTTCATCTCCCCATAAAGAATTAGTTAAAACTGAGTTATCCGTTAGACATTTTTCTCAGTTGTTATCATAGCAAATCTAAGAGAACTGTGTGTATGTATGTGTGTATATATATATATGTGTATATATATACTTGTGAAAAGAGAGGAAAAATAAGAGGTGCTTCCTTTGGAACTTCAAGTCTCTCTCGGTATCCTTCCTAACTGTGCACTTAAAAAAAAAAGATTTTTTGGGTAGAAAATCATCTTTTGAGGGCCTAATTAAAATTTCACTGAAATTTTCAGAAAAAAAACATTTAAGTATCTGCTGTTATGGCTGAAATAAGTCATTCGATAAATAACATGATTGCCCAGTCGGCTGGGGCTGTAGAATACGCCGATTGCTTCTCTGCAGAGGGGTAATACCCCCCCCCCAAACGATTGTCCTGTTTATGACACTAAACAATCTGATGGTGAGGTTCCAGCAATGCTGGAGCTCTGGGGAATGTGGAGTACCCTTTCATTGCCATTGCTCCCAGGTCCACTCTGGCCCGATTGGTAGCACCTGATAAGGGTCCTATCTATGGGTCAAATAGAACTAACAGCATGCTAAATTGAATTGTTTGAGTAAACTGAATAGCTTGAAATAGAAATGTTTTTGACAATTAAACCATACTTAGATTTAAACTGTATGCTTATGCTTAACTGAATTATTTGAAATAGAACTGTTTTTCGATATTAAAACTGTATTTACACTTAACTGAATTGTTACATATAACTGCTTGAATAGTTTGAAATAGAAATGTTTTTGACAATTAAACTGTACTTATGCTAAACTGAATTGTTTTAAATAGAACAGATTATTTACATAAAAATGGATTTGGCGTTAAATAACCTACAAAGGCTGATATGCCATAAAACCACCAAACCAAACCAAATAACATGAATTTTGCTTGAGGAGTTGGGAATAGGAAGTACTATTTACAGTTGTACCTTTTTCAAGGAAATCAATAATGAAGGGTTCTTTCATGTCTCAGAAGACTATCAGCATGACCTTCTTTTCTGACTGGTGTGCTTGGAACTTTTTCTTTAAAGGAGAATGTTTCCACTCAATGGACTGTTCTTTCAACTCAAACTTGTAGTGACAAACCTACGTTTAGCTCATTTGTAAAGATTTTAAGTGGTTTGAATTCAGAGTTTTCCTTCTCCTAGACCATTTACTATAACTTAGATTAAAGAGCAGAGTCTATCCTACAATTTATTCATATCCTTGTCAACCCAGATCCAGTGTATTTGTACCTGTTAGTCAAATAGATTTGTTTCAAAATTATTAGGTTTTCTTTGGTTTCTTTATTTAATGAGATATCAATCTTTGTAGGTTATTAAATGCCAAAGCCATCCTTGTAAAAGAACAATTGTGGTGCTATTTAACCTATAACTGGGGTGGGGGATAAGAGAGTTCATAGTTTTCTTAAGAATTATTATTCTGAAAGTGAATGTAAGAGCATGACTGGAGTTCAAACTCACTTACTACAATGTCAGCACATTAGCCACCATGCCATAGAGACTTTCCCTTAAAATTATTACTGTTTGATAGGAATACATAAAACTACAGGGTGTCTCAATATACATGGGACCCATGTGACTGCTATTAACTCTACTATGAGGTGCATTCAATATGTTTCCAGACTTTTTTTCGTATTGGTATTTAAAATTGTCGTAGACTCTTGAAAATTCACTATGTTATTGCTATACATCATATGAGATGACTGACCGATTTTTATGATTTCCGGTTCAAAGGAACAGCTACAGCAGGAATTGGAATACACCCTACTAAAGCCTGATTGTCACAGCTGGTGAATTTCAAAAATGCAATCTGACACTTTAGAAGAATGATATGCAATAAAATTCTGTTTTAAACTTGGAAAAAATGCTGCCACAGAAACATATGGAATGCTTCAGACTGCTTTTCGACCATCTTGCATGAATCTAGCATCAGTTTTTGAGTGGCATAAGAGATTCAAGGAAGGCAGGGAGTCTGTGAGGGATGATGAGAGGTGTGGAAGGAGTAAGGAAGTCAGAACATCAGAGTTGATTGGCCAAAGGGTTAGGGTTACTATGTTGAGGTTTTAAGGGAGTTCAGGAGGAGATTCCGTCGGAAGAGGCCAGCATCCTTCAAATCATGTCAGTGGCATTTCCACGAGGACAATGCACCAGTCCACAACTCCATCCTTGTCACAGACTATTTGACCAAGATGGGCATCAAGACAGTTCCTCACCCTCCCTATAGTACAGATCTTGGTCCCTGTGACTTTTGGTTATTCCCTAAGCTCAAAAGCTATCGTTATGAGACAATTGAGGAGATAAAAGAAGCTGTGACAAAGGTCATTGACATGCTCACACAAGAGGACTTCCACGGGGGCTTTTCAGAAGTTGTTGGAACAGTACAACAAGTGCATTGCAGCCGGAGGAGATTACTTTGAAGGGGACTATAGTTTCATGTGTGTACTATCAATAAAAGTGCCCATACGAAAAAAGTCTGAAAACTTATCATATTCACCTTGTACTAATAATGTTGTGTACTTTTTTGTTTTAGATGTGAAAATAGTATACTATAACAACTATTAATCCTTGATCATGATGCCTTGGACAAGAGAGGAAAAAATATTTTGTGTCACTACTTATTAGGAGACAAAATCATTCAAAACTGCATAAGCAAAATTTCACAGGAAGTTTAACTTAACAATTATCCCCAGAATAGCCAAATTTATTGTTGGGTACACAAATTTCAAACTGCACAGTCAGTAAACAACCTCAACAAGAAAGCAGAAAATCCCAGAGCTGGCCGGAATTTGACTGCAAGATGTCCTGATGATGTGGATGTGGTGAGAGACTCTGTCAAAGGGAGTCTGAAAAAGTCCCCCTGAAGACGTTCCAAAGAGCTTGGTCTTTCTCGTACACTATAGGATAAAGTAAATCAATTTCTGCCCTTGTCATCTGGTTTGACCTTTCTGAAGTGATATGATTGCTTTTTACGACTCAGATGACAGATGACTTGATACAGTATGAATTAACATATAAATGGGTTGCATATATTTTGAGACACTCTGTATATAACTGGATGCAAATTGTTTGCATTAAGATTGGTGACTTAAATGAGTAGTGTTCACCAATGGTCCGGGAGACCTGGGCTCAATTCCAGGTTGTGTCATACCAAAGACTCAAAAAATAGTACCTGATGCCAATTTGCTTAACACTCAGCATTATAAGGTGAGGATCAAGGATAAAGTGGAGCAATCCAGGGAAAAGTATAGCACTCTCCCCTACACCTCGGTGTGGTAGCTATTGAAAAGGGAGCCTTCGGGTCACCCTCGACTAAGGTCGCTAACTTTACTTTTACTTGTGAGAAAAAAAAACCCTGACTGACTTTGGCTTTAAAAAACCCAAACAAGAGTTGACATGTCCTAAAACCAATCAACATTAAAGTCCTTAGTAAAGCAGCCACTATTTTGATCTGTTAAATATTCATTAGCCACAAGCATGTTATTTGAATTTTTTTTATTCTCACATTATTGTAAAAAAGACAATTTTTACAGCTTTCTTTAAAATTAGAAACAGCTTAACTAGTATAAATATCTTTTTTTTCCTCTTTTATGCAGACTTAAATATATACTTAGGGCTATATGCAAGTATAAGTTAATATATTTCCGTATGCACTTTTATGGTTTATATGCCTACATGATTGTATGTACATCTGTATATTTATGTATATAGAATTTTGTTTATATGTATTTATTCTTCCCATCTATCAGGTTTTTCACAGTCCTATACAGGACTCGCAACTTCTCCAAAATATGTAAGACATGAGGGGTGTAGGTCATACTCCACACCACATTGGTACATGATGTGTTGGTTTAGTTTACTTTCTTCTAAACTGGTGACCCTACTAAGACAGGAGACCCCAATCTGCCCTATTATTTATCTATATTTGATGAAGAAGTCAGTTCATAGCTTTCTCAGTAGCATTAGTATAAAACAATAATGCAAAATTTGATAGCTCACAAATTTAATTTCCCTTAATAACCATTAAGACAGCTGCTCCTTTATATATATATATACATTTATATATTATGAACTAGAAAAAAAGATATGCAAAAATAGATAAAATAAAGTGTTTGGATGACAACAAGGAGAGCACTATAAAAGACAAAATAATTATTCACTTCAGATTTCTTTACTCTACTGTTACTGGGAGTTTCATGCATTTTTTTAACAAAAGTGCAGTCATTAGACAGGGGTTTTTTTTTAAGAGTAAAAAAAGAAATTACAGAATATCTGAATATTTTCTTATATATATATATATATATGAGAGAGAAATTTCTAAATTAAAGTAATTTTGTTGAAATAAGATTATTTATATTTAAACTTTGTTCCCGATAACCAAAATTTAATCGTTTTCTATTCATATATCTTGTTGTTTTTTTCTTTTTTAATTCTATCAATCATACTATGAAAACTTTTTTCAACAATTAGGGTTCCAACTTGTCCTAATATTATTAACCTGTTGAAAATAAGGGTCTTTGTTTCTGAATGTTCTTGAACACATCTAAGACTTGATTGTTTCTCACAAAAGTTCTCCATGAGGTTGATGTCTGGAGACAGTTCATACCAAAACAAAATCTGAATTTTTATAGTCTTGGGAAAATCTTTTGATTGATTTAGCAGAATGTACAGGGTCATTATCTTGTTGGTATATTGCCAGGTTGTGATGAAAAAAGCTCTCAAATGAAGGGAATGTGATGTATCTTGAGAATTTCTTCCTTGGAGTAAATGATGCGGACATTTTCTTTGTTGATAATCAGTGGTCCAACACTTTGGCTGGTGAAACTTTAGATAAGATTAAAACTGTCTTGTAGACAATGATCATCTGAGACAAAGATAACCTTTAGGAAGAAATGAGTTTGTGTCTTTCAATAAATTTCTTTGTATCAACAATATTCTTTGAGAGTTTAGGCTTTTTTGTATAAACCCAACTAAAAATGACAAATTCTTTGAGAAACCTCTTGATAGTATGTATGACAATATTATTTACTCAACTGAAAGTAAAATTATTGGTCAAAGAAATAGATCCTGAAATTACAGTGATCACAACTTCTAAATGATTATGAAAGCTGTCTTGATACAAATGAATCTATTCAGTGTTGTATTTCAATGTCATGTATAAATTTGCAGAAGAATGTATTTTTCATTTTCAAAGAACATATCATTTATAGCAGATTGTAAGATAATTATGTTTAACTATTTTCAACATGGAGGCATAATTTGACAGGTACTCTAAATATGACAAAATTTTTACTCAGCGTAAACATTGTGAAAATTGTTTTCTTCAAACAGTTTTCATTTTCTGTTTTTTTTTTCTCTAAAATTCTATCAACTCTGGCCTATTCAATGATTTAGCCTAAGGCAATATTTCATCTAATTTACTGAACTAATCAGAAGTCTCAGACAGTGTCATTTTGTACTTATTGGCTCATGATATATTCTTAAAATATTGTGACAGTTGCTTGTTATACTTTCCATTTTTAATGCCAATGATTAATTGTATTTTTCCTATTTTAACCATTATATATGAAAGTCAACTGAAACAAAATCCGTCGATTCTCAAAGGCTATGAATAAGTATCATTAAATTATAACAAAAAATCTTTTTTTTATATTGTTAACTTGTTACTTAATCAAAAACTCTTTTTTATCATGAATATATGTTGTAAACAATCTTAATTTGTAGAGGAATTGATGTGTTAAAAGTTTATATATATCTTGTTGAAGAATATTATTTAGAGAAATGTTGCTTCCTTTCAAGAATGAATATAACAATTATATAATATTAAGAATACATATCTGTTGCCTGAGCAAACCTAATAGAAAGAATACAAAATGAGTGAATTAAGATGTGTATGGAGAAATGTTATCATATGTACATGTATGTGAAATTCCTTTGAGGAAAAAAAAATTTGTGAGAGACTTACATATTTGAGAAGTGTTCCTTGGTTGATGGTTATGTAGAATTAAATATGCTTGTATGTAAACAAGTAAACTTCGGACATTGTATACTGTGTACTATTCTGTGGTGTCGGCTTTATGCATCAAAATGCACTATGTCTAATGTGAAAACATCCCTTACAGTGGAATGAACCATGTCTTGTTTCTAATACATGTTGTGGTAAAAAAGACATGAGATTTTCATATCTCCCTATATACTGCTTTTGCAATGCCATCTAACAGTCATTAGCAGAAATTAATTAGCAAGTAAGGGTGGTAATCCCACAGACTTGTACATTACACTGGTATTTAAGATATTGATTAGGTTTCCAAATTCATTTAGTCATGTCCTTTTTTTATCAAACTGATACTTTAAAATATTCTTGAATACTAAAGTATCTGACTGAACCTCTACTTGGTTTTTTCAAGCACTTTTTAGGAAGCTACTTACTGCTAACTTATACTAATATTAAGGGTGGGGTGTCCTCATGTAATGGTTAAAGCAATAGACTGTGAAATTGTAGTAAGCGAGTTCGAATTCGAGTTGTTCTATTACGTTTACTTTCGAGCAAATACCCTTGGGAAAGGTATGAACCTCCTTATCTTCTCAGCTATGGGTTAAATAGTACCACTACTGTTCTTCTAAAACAATGACTTTGGCATTAAATAACCTACAAAGGTTGATATGCTATTAAACAAAGAAACCAAACAAAACCTAATATTAAGGAAATAACTATGTTATTAAATATATATCATTATATATTTGCACACATTATTATATATATGTTTATGCACATGACATTAAACAAAGGCTAGAGAGATCATTCTTATATATCCTGTATATAAGTGGTGTCAAGTGGTATATGAACTGTATTAAAGTGGAACATGACATTAAAACTTCAAGAACTCTAAAAAAAAAAAAAAAAGCAAAAAACTTTCCAGTTCAAAGTTAATTTTTGAATATCGTAACTAAAAATCAATTATTTTAATTGCAAATATCAATTGATATGATTTATTTAGCTATGAACAATGTATCGAAAGATGAAAGGATTTTTAAACATTTTACAGAGTTTCATTTGACTTGTTGTGTGATAGAGATAAATAGATTTTAAGATAAATGAATGATTCTAAAAACTGGTTGCTTAATCTCTTTTGGGCTTGTAATTCCCAACCCAAATTTTCTAGTCCCCTCCCCCTTTTCACAATAATGTACTCCTCACAAATGGTTAAGAAGTTATTCATTCGCCATATACAGTATTCCAGAAAAATTGATATCACTTCATAATCTAATAACTTGACCAATTCTCATTCAATTGATCTTAGATTTTAACAGCATGTGTAGAAATATCTCAAAAGTCAATATCTAATGTTTTTTCTTTTCAGGTATATAACTGTTATTGACAGGAAAAGAAAAGGCATTTAAACATTAAACATATTTTTTAGTTGTTACTACATGTGCTATTAAAATTTGAGACCCTTTCAGTGAGAATTTGTCAAGTTATTAGATCACAAAATGATATCAATTTTTTTCTGAATTACCATGTACATTTCAAATGATATCAAATTCTTTGAAACACCCAGTATATTATTATTTCGGCAAAAGTGGACAGTAAAGATGGGAGAGGAGGAAAAATAGTTGTTTCTGAGTTTATAAGATTCGGTGAATAGAAACTGATGATGTTTATTATTTCTTTTAGTATTATTTATCAAAATTACAAAAAAATAAATTTTTAGCCGCTTCTGTGTTTATACTTTTTGATATTTTTCTTTTCTATCTAAATTTAATTTATTTTTTTGTAGATTGTGCTGCAGTCACGAGATTACAATGCTCTCTCAATGAGTGTAATGGCATTTGTCTCAATGCTATATCCTCTGGAATACATGTTCCCTGTGATTCCTCTACTTCCAACATGTATGAGTTGTGCCGAACAGGTGAGTGTAAACAAATAAGATATTGTTTAGAGTCAGTAAAAATAAAAATAAAAAGAAAATAAGATGAAATAAAATATCTCTTCTAAAAACTGAGTTTTCAGTTAAAATCTTTCTTTTTTCTTTTTTTTTAAATTTCCCTATCTTTGTAATTTTTTCTAAGAAATATGAAAATTTCTTGTTAAAAATATACACTTTTTTATGAGTTCTCAAAATTTGCTAAGTATGTAGAAAAGCAATTTTTTAAATCACTTTCCTTTACAAAATATTTCCTTTGAAATATGCCTCCTGACAAAGTCAAAATTCTATACACTGATTTGAAACCCCAAATCAGTAGATTCTTTGATAAAAAAAACAGCTGTAACATTGAAATAACAACATACAAAATAAACTCTTGTTAAAACCCATGCTTGGAGAATGAAAACCAGTTTTTAGAAAATCCAGAAAAGAACCAGTCACTATATTCTGACTGCACATTGGTCACTTACACAGTCCTTTATACTTTTATGACCGTGGTGTAATGGTTACTGTCGTAGGAAATGGACACGGCGACACGAGTTCAAATCCTGGACGAGACTGATTGCATTTCACATTGCACTAATACCCTTTGGAAAGGTATGAATCTAATTATTCTCCCTCCAGCTATGGGTAAATAGTAGGGCAGACTAGGTTCTTCAGCCTTGGCGAGGCAACTAGTCTAGGAGAAGGAAAACTCTGAATTCAAACCTGTTAAACTCCGCTTAAAAAATTGACCTTGTGTCTTATCCTGCCCGAGCGGAAGGGTCAGTAAATATGTATACTTTAACAAGAATAACAACCACAATGTATAACATGTCAAACATGCCACTCTGTTAGACATTTTCTTATAGCATGTGGAAATTCAACTCTCATCAGATGTTTTTCAATGCAAACAATATGAAGGACCTATTTTTGTATCTTCAGATGCAATTTTTTTTTCTTTTGTAGCCATGACCTTCATGATGATTATTTTCAGGGTTTTTTTTATAATTTTACTGGAAAATATCAATTGATGAATGATAGCAATTCAATTTCTTTGCAATATTGTGAAATGACAATTCCCAATCATTAAATGTCATAATTTGACCTTTTTCAAACTCTGACAACTGCTTACTTGCCATTAGCAAAGAACTAATCACAAATTAGGGTATCAAATAAAGGAAAAGAAACTTCTAAGAAATTTGTATTTTTTTGGTATTTCTGAGAAATTTCTATTTAGAAACTTTACTTTTTGCTATAACTAAGAGAATTGTTTTGTGTGTTTTTTTTTATTTTGTTTTTTCCGATATTGTATATCCTTCCTTTTTATGAATTAAGTCTTTGTTACTTAAAGTAGAATGCTAAATAATTTTCACTGGATGTGCAGATAGCTTAATGGTTAACAGCACAAACCATTCAAACTCTGACTAGAATTTTTATTATTAAGGGTTTTCAGACTATTGTCTTCATCCTTATTGTTATTTCCAAAATGTCTCAGCCAATATGTCCTCCGGCCTTCTTCAGGTGTTTATCAAACTCAGACGACATATCAGCCGAAACATTGTGGAAATAACAAAGATGAAGACAATAGTCCGAAAACCCTTAATTATAAAAATCATCAAGCTTTGTCTCAGAAATTTAGACATCTGACTAGAATTGTTATAGTAATTTACAAAGCTATTTGCTTTGATGTGGCACAAGGCCGAATGAATGGGGCGCCCAATGAGACTCGAACTCACTAATGTAGGTTTGCTAGTCTAGCTTGCTAACCGTTACACCACCAGAGGTGCCCCTGACTAGAATTGTTATACTTACTTTGCACTAATTTTTGGCACTAATCACCTGTACATAGTATCTGTACCTGCTCTTGAAAAAGGCATGAACCTACTGCTCTCTTCACAGCTATGAGTATGTAGCAGAGCAGTTGAAGCCCTTTATCCTTATAAAGTTAATTATTGATCAGGTCAGGTATCACTCTTTGTTATTGGTTCTATGTAACCCAGTACAACTTGATATAGGTTACTCAGAAAGGAAATGTATACTGCCAAGTAACCTTCTCACCATTGATCTGATTGATTCCATGAAGGGTAACATGGCACCCCCAACAGTTTGTGTAACATGGCACCCCCAATAGTTTGTAAAACATGTTCATATTGTTTGCATTGTGGTAATGATATCTGAACACACTATTTCAAATTTTTAAAATCATTTGTTGTTAATCTATATATTGTCCATGTCATCATCATCACTTCATGCTACCAGCATGGATCTCCTTGACTCTCTCTCACCATCCATCCCTATTGGCCATTGCTCTTGGCAGGTACTCTAGATACCATGTAAGTCTTTGCTGGTCAGTCAACACTGGTGTGTCCATGTGTAGGAGTCCATGGGAGAACATCACTTGAGTTCTTCCTTGCTTCTCCAGCAGTGTCCAAGTATGTCCGGTTAGTCTTACTTGGATGGTTTGTGAGATCCTATTTACCCAACCCCTCTGCTCGGGCAGGATATGACACATAGTCAGTTTTTTAAGCGGAGTTTAACAGGTTTGAATTCAGAGTTTTCCTTCTCCTAGACTAGTTGCCTTACCAAGGCTGAAGACCCCAGTCTGTCCTACTATTTATCCATAGCTAGAGGGAGAATAATTGGATTCATACCTTTCCCAAAAATCCTGGACAAGACTGATTGCATTTCACATAGCACTAATAGTGCTATGTGAAATGCAATCAGTCTTGTCCAGGATTTGAACTCGTGTCGCCGTGTCCACTTCCTACGACGATAACGATTACACCACGGGCACCTCCTATGGTTTGTGAGATAAAAGTTAAGTGGTCACACAGCTGCTGTTTTGTGGGAGTACTGCTATGATTTGTTCAAAACAGCATGCAGCATTCTTCTGTAGTTACCATCTAGTTTTTTCTCCAAGAATTTTCGTAAAGTTCAGTTAGTGCAGCCATACAAAAGAAATTCTGGCAGCAACACCCCACAAGGCACCAACTATATGGCTACCTGACTCCCATCACGAAAACTATCCAAGTCAGACAAACCAGACATGCAGGACACTGCTGGAGAAGCAGGGGCAAGCTCATAAGTGATGTACTCCTATGGACCCCCACATATGGCCAGGCAGAAGCAGGATGACCAGCTCAAACGTACATACAGCAGCTATGTGAGGATACAGGATGTAGCCCTGAAGACCTGCCAGATGTGATGAACGATAGGGAGAAGTGGCGAGAGAGGGTCAGGGATATCTGTGCTAGCAGCACGACATGATGATGATGATGATGATGATGATGATAAGCTTTTATAATATATAATATAAGTTATATGAAATTGTTGAATTTTTTTTCTTTACCCACTTTCATTGTTAAAACTAATCCAAACTAAATGATGTTCTTTTACAGTTACTACTAGTACCAACTCCTTATATAATTGGGGTACCCTCCAGCTTCTTCTTATACAAAGTCGGGTTCCACATACCAGATGATGTCTGGCTTGTAGATTTGGACTCAAATAAGGTAAAGTTATAACCTTTTTACTTTGATAATTAGAATTTTTTTATTTTTTTACATATTTTCTAGGCTTAGTTGGTTGGTGTTTTTATGGTATATTAACCCATGTGGGTTATTTAATACCAAATCTTGTTTTTATATATATATATATATATATATATATATATATATATATATTATTTGTCAGCAACTGGGCCATTGGTCTAATGAGTAGAGTGTTCGCCAATGGTCCAGGAGACCTGGGTTCAATCCCAGGTTAAGTCGTACCAAAAACTCAAAAAATGGTACTTGATGCCATTTTGTTTAACACTCAGCACTATAAGGTAAGGATCAAGAGTAAAGTGGAGCAATCCAGGGAATGAAGTAGCACCCTCCCCTACACCTCGGTGTGGTAGCTATTGAAAAGGGAGCCTTCATGTCACCCTCGACTAAGGTCGCCAACTTTACTTACTTTTATTTGTCAGCAAAAATCGATTGCAGGTAATTAATTTTAAACAAGTTGTTAGAGCTCATTTGTTAGTACACAGATAAATGTTTACAAGTATTGCTATCTAACACTAATAATTCTATTTAACATTAATCATTTGTTTGCACCCAGTTAAATAGTTTCAAATATTGCTATTTAATATTAGTAATTCTATTTACCTAGTATTCCTATGGAATATGAATAATTTGCTCATATCTGTATGATTTTAAATAACTGATAATAATAATTCTTTGTGGTGTAATGGTTATCGTCGTAGGAAATGGACACGGCAACACGAGTTCAAATCCTGGACGAGACTGATTGCATTTCACATTGCACTAATACCCTTGGGAAAGGTATGAATCCAATTATTCTCCCTCCAGCTATGGGTAAATAGTAGGGCAGACTGAATTCTTCAGCCTTGGTGAGGCAACTATTCTAGGAGAAGAAAAACTCTGAATTCAAACCTGTTAAACTCCGCTTAAAAAATTGACCTTATGTCATATCCTGCCTGAGCGGAGGGGTTGGTAAATATGATAATAATTCTTTGTAAATGATTGAGCAGTTTTATTTAACCATAGATAAGACTGTAACAGGTATTTCCTCTCCAGATCAGACTAAACCTGGGAGTAATGGTACTAAAGGTACAAAACTCTAGGACTGGAGCCTCACCACCAGATGCAGTTTAGTGTTATGCCCATGACACTCATTTGGTGAGGGATTACCACTCTGCAGAAGTGCAATTAGTATCTTCTACAGCCCTAGCTGACAGGCCATTTTCCAGTTTTGGTAGTTCCCAGTGTCATGTATTCCAGCAAAAAAACAAGTTTCAAAAGAATGTTACTAGTTGGTTGGGTGGTTGTGTTTTACAGCATATCAATCCTTGTTGGTTATTCAATGCCAAATCCTGTTTATACATACATATTACATATGATTTGTAAACAAATAGTTTGTCAGTAACAATGTTTAAATGAGCCCAGTTAAATGGTTTTAGGTATTGGTATCTAATGCTACTAGTTTTACTTGAACACAGTTAAATGGTTTCTAATATAGAAAGTGATTAGATATTTTATTTGACCAAAAGATGGGACCCTAATTGGTACTATCACTTTGGGTCAAAGTGGATTTGAAAGTAATGGTTATGAAGGGGTACTTTACATTCCCCTAAGTTCCAGGACTGGAGCCTCACAATCGGATGTAGTTTAGTGCAATATTCAGGACTCTCATTTGGATGGGTGGGTCTTATCCCTCTACAAAGATGCTGTTAGCATATTCTACTGCCTCAGCTGAATGGGCTAAAGAATGTTACTGTAAAACTTTTAAATCACCAGAAGATATGATAATGTGAATATCATGAACAATAAAGATAATAGTTTCGGAATATAAGCCATAAATGTTTGGGGGTTTTTTTGCTAGTTTGTTTTGTTTTGTTTGTTTTTTGTTGTTGTTTTTTTTTTTTTGGCGGGGGTCAACAATCTGAATGAAAAATAAAGCAAAAATTACAGATTTGGGTGACAAAATAATGAGTGACTTCTTTGCCAAATTACCCAGCAAGTGAAAAATACAGACCAACAAATGAAATGTTTGAAATTGTTCTATAGCTGTAGATAGTATGACACTTGGATGGAATTAGACTATAATTGCACATGGTGCTGCTTTAAGAATTCAACTACATTCAAACATAACAATAAAAGATATAAAGAGAGTTGTGTTGGTTGATAGAAATTTTCTTTACACAAGAAATGGTTTTGTTTTAAATGCATCGCCTTTTCTCTTGAAAATCCAAACATAAAACAAATTTATAGTTGACCTGTTTATTGATGTGTGTATGTCTTAGAAAATCTTTCAACAAACAACTAAAGATGAAAGCAGCAGACATTTTCAAAGATTTAAACTAATCTTTTTTTTTCTTTTTTTTTTTTGTTTCATAATATTAGCTGAAAAGCTCCTCCTACCACAGTGCACAATTATCAACAAATATTAGGGGGGGGTCATCTTTTAATTGTAAAAGTGTTGGAAAAATGTTCTGACCTAATTTAAATTTTATTCGCTTTTCATCTTGCAAATTGCAGCTGCATACAAGTTTTTAAATGGTAGTCACAAAAGGATATTCTTGTTTACTGTAAAACCATTTTTGTTCATTGCTAACCTCTTTATCTTTTTGGTGCAGAGGGCAACTTGATTCCCCCAAATATTCTTAATGTGTGAGAGGTAGATGCAACTTAAATCCATGTTACTTAATAATTTGGGATATTGTGTGATATACCCACAGAAGTTGTCTAAATTTCTGAGACGAAGCTTGTCTATATTTATCATTAAGGGTTTTCAGACTATTGTCTTCATCTTTATTGTTATTTCCACAACATTTCGGCCGATATGTCCACCGGCCTTCTTCAGGTGTTTGTCGAACTCGAGAACCTTCACGGAACTTCGAACTACATCCTTTATTGAAACCACAGGGGTCGCCTGTTCTGTATTTTTCACTTGCTGGGTAATTTGGCAAAGAAGTCACTCATTATTTTGTCACTCAAATCTGTAATTTTTGCTTTATTTTTCATCCGGATTGTTAAAAAAAAACAACAAACGAACATTTATGGCTTATATTCAGAAACTATTATCTTTATTGTTCATGTTATTCACATTATGTACTTTTTTACTTTTAAACTAAAACTTTCATAAAACAGTCATTTTTTAGAAGTATCAGTGAACAAAAATTTCTCTTATAAACATGCTTGTGTGATATACATCCTAAATACCAATAATGTATTATAATTGTCTAACTCCCATATCTTTTTTTTTATTTTATGGTCAAAAGTGCATTCCAGCCATTAAATTTAATACTAAATGCACTGCACTAAAAGGGTTAAAAAAAAAACAAACTTTTTATTGATGTTTCATGACCCATGTAGAGATTCTGGAATTCAGATTATACTTATCTCTAAGTGAGTAATGTATCAAATCAAGTGATTTTCCTTATTTGATATTGTTTCTAAACCATTGAATAAGTTGTTTCATATTTTTTAATTAAGTATTTTCCTTTTTCCATACATATTTTTTTTATTGTTGGCTCTTATCTTTAACTTTTTGTTGCTTTTTACTACTATTCTTTTAACTAATCAATTCTTTTGCCAGAAGATGAAACTGGGAATATACAATAAATTAGCTTAAGACAAAACTTGAATTTACATAGCTAATTCTTGACCAAAGTTTTTTTTTCTAAATTCCTGCAATTTGATGTTCAAAGAATAGATCAGTTAAAACTGTTGTGATAAAAAGCAATATGAAGATATTATAGTCGAAGAACGTGGCAAGGTTCACAGAAAAAAAAATATTTTGATGAAAATGTGTTTTAGCAAGATTCTATGGATACAGAAATATGAATTTGACACAAGAGAAGGAGTTTTAGATATAAAAATTCTTATCAGTTTGTTACAGCCACTTTGTATATCTTCTTTAGTTCTATCTTTTAGAAATATGTAGATAATTTTTTTCATTATTTATTCATGACCATCCAACATTTGAAAAACATGGATCTGATCTAAATTTATGAAGTTTAAAAAAAAACATCTTCATACTTCATATCAAATTCTCACCATGTTTGGATAAAAATGACATATTTTGTGTCTCATGATACCAAATGTCTCAGAAATCAACCTTGATGAGGCCTAATACCAAACTAAACTGCATCTTATGGCAAGTTTTCAATTCTGGAGCCCTGGGGAGTATGGAGTACACTTTTATGGCGATTACTCCCAGGTACACTATGACCTGGAGTGGTAGAACCTGTTTGTATGGGTCAAATAGATCTATTTAAAAATTATATTATATTCAACAGGATTGTGGACAAAAAAACTCTTAAGAAACAACTACACAAAAAATGTAAATATGAATATAATTCCTTTACCTCTTGGCATGGAATAACCCCAAATGGTTTGATATATCATTAAAATCAATCAATCAATCCTATTTGGCTGTGATCCTTGAACAGACAGAAATACTAAAATATCGGCATAGTAGTATAGATTGGCATAAAACTAATCTTACTAATACTCATTAATCTTACTAATACTCATTAATTTAAATATTTGTCCACCTGAGTAACTTATGTCTATCATTACATTTTTTCACTTGGTTGTATAATTGATACAACTGCTCTAAATCAAAATTTCCCTCCAATTTTTAAACCAATTAACCCAAAGTAAAATAAGGAAAAAAACAACAAAAAAAAAAAACAAATATTTACATTTCCTCTTTGTTCTTATGTAACCCCTGTTTTGACATTCCTCCTTTCTATTGATCCTTTGTAATTGGACTTGCAGCTTGAATGAAAAATGCATCTATCTCAGAGCGACTTTATTGATTTGCTATATTCATTGATTATTTTACTCTGTCTCGTTAACATCACCTGAAATGTCCATATGGATTCTTTGCATGTACGACTAACATCTGTGTAATCAAAACACTATGTTAATAGGCTCTTCTTGGTAGCATAATATGATATATTACTTTGTAAGAAAATTATATAAAAAATGTTATTTTCCTAACAAAATACCATTAAGATGAAAGATATCAGAGAAAATAAAATATTTACAACATTCCAGATTCCTTTACTATTCACAGTTACTCTGTTATTTGTCAGTCCAATCAGAGATAAGGACATTCTTTTTATTGCTTGTCTAGTAGCTTAAACTTTCTTACCAGTAAGAGAAGGAAAACTTCTATTACTATGATTATTTCTGGAATACACAAACTATATATATGTGTGTGTGTGTGTGTGTATACGAGAGAGATTCATGTAAATTGGCGGAATTTATAACAAAAATCTAACTTGAGATGAAATTATAGATGTATTTGTGTATGTAGATATTTGAAAAACCCTTGTTCATCAGTTTTAAGGTGACAGTAATGCTGGAATATAAACCAAATCAACCACAATTCTTATTTTGAATTGAATTTTAGATAGCCTACAACTCATTGGTTTCTTATTGTAATAGCAGTCTATGATGATATGGATAATACTATTTAAGAAACAATAAACAATTATAATTAGCATTTCTTAGTTATCACAATTCTATCAAAAATTTGGATGGTTGAAAAAAATAATATTAAATGTGGATGTAAACCCTCATAAAATTATCATTCAGTTGCTAATTGAATGGGAAATCCTTTATCATATAAAAGAAATTTTAAGCATATTGCTCTAATAAAAATCTCACTATGATGTGCTATCTTTTGTTGGCTTACTATATATCAAATAAAAAGATAATTGATATATATATATATATATATATATATATATATATATATATATCTTTAAAGAAAAAACCAATGACCGGTTATTTTAGGATTATAAATTTATTTCCATCCTGTTTTTTCGTTTCTGGTGTAAACCAAAAACACGAAGAAAAATATAACAGGACTTCTTCAGATCCAATGGATAAATAAAACAGAATAGACACGTGGGTGGAGGGGGAGGGAGAAGAGAGTAAGGAGTTACCTCCTCGTTTTATTGAATTTCCGTTTTTTTTATTTACCTATTTATTTTATTTTCAAAATTCTTCTGTCAGTTATAATTACGGTAATTTAACTTTTTTATTTATTTTATTTTCATGTTAAGTTCAATAATTAACTTTTAAGGGAAATATTAATGCTTATATCAATTTCGATACTATTTATTTAGCTACCTATTTTTTCCTTGTGTGTATATTTGATACGTTTTTTGTCTGGTTTCACTATTTATTTCTATGTTTTTAAAATTTATAGCCTATAGTTTAACTGGACCGAATAATATACACACACACACACACACACATATATATATATATATATATATATATATATATATATATATATATATATGATAATTTTAGCAATTTATTCACAATTAGCAGGCATCTGGTTTACAAAAATGTTTGGAAACTACTACTTACAAAATCTTTCAGATTCTTCAGCCCTATTTCCATCTTTAGCTTCTTTGGTTTGGTTTCTTTGTTTAATGGTATATCAACTGTCATGGGTTATTTGATGCCAAGGCTATCCTTGTAGAAGAGTGGAGGGTACTGTTTAACCCATAGCTGGGTTTTCATCCTCTACATCGTAATACCAATCTACTGGATGTATGATATTCATATCTTTTTAGAATTTAAATATGCCTCTTTCTTACTAGTAAATATAGTAAGTGTGAGATATATATATATATATATATATATATATTGTCATCCACAGACAGACTGTTTCGTTCTATCAGAACTCTTCAGTGTGGCTAGACACGCAGGACGCTCAAAGCCAGGATCAAAACCTGTCCAACTTTACGTCAGATTAAGTCTCAGACCTCTTGGCCACCAAGCGGACCATATATATATATTGAGAGAGAGAAACGAGATGAGGTGCTATTGCATGCTTGGAAATTTGTTCACCTCATTTATTTAAAGAGATGAACAGATACCACGCTCTAATCCCTGCTTGAAAAGTAGAGAAAAATTTTTTCTGTACTTTTAAGATTTCAGTTTCTTTATAAGTGTTTGTGTATTTATGTAACTTGCCTATAAACAGATATTTACTTTTTATGCGTTCACATGTCTACATTTGTATTCATTAAATTCAACCGTTCTACTGAAATAAATCTATAAGATCTCAAAGATCATGGTAGAAGCAAATTTTGAGATGTGGGTCACATTGCACAGACAAAGTAAAAAATGTTTGGTTTTCAGTAATTTTGATAAATTCTGGATTTCTTCTTTCTTCTCTTCATATTATATATACCTATACAAACTATGTGTATAAACATGATTTGGCATTAAATAACATGGTCCTAAAGAGCTTCCAAGTTTTCAATTCCAAAATATTGAGTCCTCCAAGCTAAAACATGAACTTTTGAAACATTTTACGATGTGTATAGCTTCAAACCAAAACATCTCCATAAACCTCACTGTTCATCTTATTTGTTTCTACAACTGTCTTGCTCTTTGCTTTCTATGAAAAAGGAAAAACATGTAGTGTTTCACGTATATCATGTCTTGACATTTTCCTACTTTTTTTTTCTTACAACAAAAGATAAAAGAACACTAAATATAGAACACTCAAAACGAGTTTTTAACTGAATGTTCAAGATCTACTTTTTTGCAAAAGATATATATATATATATTGATTCCTCTTGTTCTAAAAATATCTTTTTTCTACTACCTCATTTATTGTACTCCCTCAAACCACTATTACAGTACTTAAAGATTACATTATTTTTGTGATATTTAAATGGTATATATATATATATATATATATATATATATATATATATATATATATATATATATATATAAAAGATAGCTGCACCATGTGTTCAAGAAAAATTAAAGAATAAAGTTGTACGGTTTAAGATTCTGCAACTGTCATCTTTCATAGAATTAGATATTGACCAAAGATAAGATTTCTGTGGAAAAAGATGTGTGATGTTCCAATCCTGCCCAGAAAGTTTTCATTCTGTTAATGACTTCTATGCCCACATTGTGTTAAATGGTCTAAAGAAAGGATGTTGTCTATTTGTTTGTTTGTTTGGGTTTTATGGCATATCAACCTTTGTAGATTATTTAATGCCAAATCCATTTTAATTCAAATGAACAGTTCTATTTCAAACAATTCAGTTTAGCATAAGTACACAGTTTGTCAAAAACATTTCTATTTCAAGCAATTCCATTTAGTCAAACAGCCCTTATTCAAATAATTCAGTTTAGTGTAAGTACAGTTTCAATGTCAAGAAGAGTTTTATTTCAAATAATTCAGTTTAGCATACAAAAAACAGTTCAGCATAAGTCTGCTGTTTAAATGTCAAAGTTCTATTTCAAGCAATTCAATTTACAATAAGTACACAGTTTAGTTCTATTTGACCCATAAATAGGACCATATCAGATGCTACCACTCTGGGCCAGAATGGACCTGAGAGTGATGGCAGTGAAGGGGTACTCCACCTTTCCCAAAGCTCTAGCATTACTGTAACCTCACTATCAGACTGTTTAGTGTCATATCCAGGACACTCATTGGGAGGGTGTCTTACTCCTCTGCAGAGAAGCAGTCTATGTATTCTACAGTCGCAGCTGACTGGACAATGATGTTGTCAAATTTAATTGAAACTTCTCATAGTTGAACTACGAGGTTGGACTGAAAAGTTCATATCATGATGTCATATCAGCTGTTAATTACTTTTTTACCAGTTGGATCCAAACAGTGAAATATAAATGGAAGAAGTATATGGACTGCAAAGTGAACTATGTCAAACTTCATTTGGTCTCATTCCATAAGAATATCTTGGTCAGCCTGTGAACTTTTCCACCAACCTTCTTAGTCTAGTCATAAAATAAAGTCACTCATGATATTGATTGCCTCAGTTGGAAGTTCAACCTGTGTTAAAAAAAAAAAAATGTTTATTCGTCACTTGCATTACACTGATTAGTTGAACCCTTTACCTGGTGTTGATTTCTTTAATAAAATTGAAGGTCTGTATCTACCAAAATGAAAATACTATCATAGCAAGGATAACACACAGGATATAACTTTGGTAAATATTCTGTCACAAATGGTCATCACTTTAGCTTCTTTCAGTTTTACCAGTATTCTAATTCTTGGGGGGAATGAGGCTACTTTCTTTGATGTATTTTTTGACACTGACCCACCTAAATATTTGCGAATCTGTGACTCCTGTAACTATAGACAAGAGTACCTTGTTTGTATTTGGTCCAGTTTGCTATGACATAATGCATTCCATTTAGCCGATAAAATAATGTTAAGTGCATTAAATTTTGGAGTATCAAATATTTTGCAATTTTACAAAAATTTCTAAACTATTAAAAAAAATTTCTTTGTTATATTTTAGACAACAAATATGAATCTATAGCAACAAAAGATCATTTACATTAACCTCTTAACTGAGATTTGGTTATCAACCCACCTAGGTGGCCTTGATTGACAGTTTCTATCAACAATTCCTGCATGTCTTGTTTGTATTAAAGACATGTGGATCACTGCTGGAGAAGCAAGGATGAATTCATAATTGACGTTCTATGAACCCCTACATGCCAGTGTTGGCCAACTAGCAAGAACCTATTTACATCAGCTCTATATGGACACAGGATGTAATTTGAAAGAACTGCCAGGGGCAATGGATGAGAGGGACAGATAGACAGATTCATGGAAATCCATAGAGTCAGTACAACTTGACAATGAACAACAATCCAGACTAACCCATCAGCCTTTATAATTTTATTGTTAACATCTTATTTGATTTATTGCTCAAATTCAGTAAGATCTTTTATATAGTCATACATATCATATGCTAATAAAATCCACACTACCCATTTTCTTGTCATACATATTGTCCTAAATTAAAGTTGAGATCAACCATCAATCTGATTCTGTTATAGTTGAAATATCTGGTATCCTAGGCCCACATATTGTCTCTCTTTTAACTCAACTAGATTGGTTCCAAGATAAGTAGCCATAGAAAAAAAACATGAGGTAGTATAATTATTTCAAAGAATTTCCCTTGGCATTTTTGATGGGAGGTGGATATATTTTCTATTATGGCCAGGATTGTAAATCAGATATGATAGCCCTTCTTTAAAAAGAAATAAAACTGTTAATTGCTGCCAAGAAGACATGGCAAGAGAGAGTCAGGGAACTCCATGCTCTCAATGCAACTTGATGATGATGATGACCTTAAAAAAAAAAAAAAACCATATCCTATACAGCTATAGTATCATAGTTGTGACTTTGAGGCTCACTAAAAGCTTATTCTTTTTTGATTCACATTATTTATTAGCAGCTGCTGTATATGACCATAGAGACTTATTGTGTGCTGCACAGCAGAACAATATCTCTACAACACTGGAAATTTACTAAGCTTTTTGCTTAGATGTGGCACAAGGCCATATGAAAGGGGCACCCAATGAGACTCGAACTCACTCGTGTAGGTTTGCTAGTCGAGCTTGCTAACCATTACACCACCAGAGGCGCCTTCTCTACAACACTGGAGGGTTGAATTCATCATTGGAATTGAGAATAACTATCTGAGGGATTACAAAAACAAAGAAAATTAAAATGAAGGAAAAACTAGTAGAAAAATTAATGACTGACAATGCTTTGTTTAAAAACAAAATTTAGGATATTAGCTTCCTCCATGTGGTACAGTACCTTAATTTGAATCCTCAGGATTTTTTTTCAGAGAAAATACAACTAGTTTTATATAACTAAATTGGTTATGAATGCTGAATTGAGTGATTAAAAACAATTAATTGCTCTTTAACTTTTTATTCACATAGACTAATTTAGATGTATGTAGAAATGTATAACTAACTCTCTTTTCTCTCTCTCTCTCTCTCGTTGTTGGCAAGTACATTAAAGTTGCATTGTTAAGATAATAATGCTTTCTTCAAATTGATAAGCCCAGTCAGCTGGAGTTGTAGAATATGGTGATTGCATCTCTGCAAAGGGATAAGACCCTACTTCTGAATGAGTGTCCTGATAATATGAGGCTAAACCATCTAAAAGCAAGGTTTCAGTCCTAAGGCTTTGGGAAACATGGAGTTTCTCTTCCTTACCATTACTCCTAGGTTTACTCTGACCTGGAGTGATAGTACCTGTTAGGGTCTCATCTATGGGTCAAATATAACTGTTCAATCTTTTACTTGAGATTATTAATAATATCAAATAGAATTATTTGTGTTAAATAGCAATACTTTATTTTTAACTGTGTGCAATATAATAGCAATACTTGGAACTATTTAACTGTGTGCAAATAAATGAGCTCTGGCTCATTTAAAAATGTTACCTACAAATTATTCACTAACAAATCCTATATATATATATATATATATATATATATATAGGTAGCCATTAAGTGGATATATGTAAACAATAGTAATTGTGATTCATAACAGTTTAAAGTTTACTTTGCTGCTGCTGGTTTCCTCATGGCTGAGGGGTAGAGTCTTGGATTGGCGTTTGAGTCAACTGAGTTTCGATCCCAGCTACGGGAGTCTAGTATGTCTAGCCACACTGATGAGTTCTGATAGAACGAAACAGATCTGTCTGTGGATGACTATATATATATATATATATATATATATATATATATATATATATATATATATATATAAACATACAAAGGTTGATATGCCAAAAAGCACAACCAATCATCTATTTATATTGACTGATTTGGTCTTGTATGGCTTTTTTCTCTGCTATATTAAGTATATGAAAACATTTTTAGCACTCTTTTACTCAAGAGACAGATACACATTTGAAAACTTTGTTTCATTTCTTTTAATTAGAAATTTGCACACCTAATTTAAACTTGATAAATATTTTAAAATTTCATTATTAAGATATTCTTAAGTGCTCATTATGGCCAATAAAATAAAACACAAATTTAAGCTAATTATTTTTTCACCTTTTATTTTTGTTTGTATTTTTCTGATTATATTTTCTGTTTGTGATGAGCTCTTTGCTTCCATTGTAAGAGTGAACAAAATTTCGTCTGGTGTTATTTTCTAAAGGGTGCTCAGAATGCCAAGTGGATATAAAATGTTTCTTTATTTCCTCCAAATGACAAAAGCCTTGTTCTCTTCGACCCTGTTGTCATGGAAATGAATTGCCTATTTGGCATTTAATGGAAACCCCTGGATTTATCACATACTTATTACCATGCCAAACCTTTGCCTGGTGTTCTTAGTGTCCACATTATCCATTTGCAATTAGGTAATAAAAACTATTTAGAAAGCTGTCCAAGTCTCATTTGAATGCTGAATTTTTACTTTGCATTACAGCTACTGTAATTACTGCATTTAATTTGCTGAGATGTGAAAATTGAAATCTTTTGATTGGGTTCAGGTGGGGAGAAATCTTTGGGCAGAACTACTTGGCTCTTGTCTGGTGAAATTGCTTTTATTGCTGTTTCACCTATGTCTAACAGAAATCCAAAGACATTTTCCCTATCTCTTAAAATCTTATGGTTTTATTACTTTTTTATTCCAAGAAGTTTGCTTGGCATTGATACTGAATTTGTTATTAACTAGGCAGGACTTTTATGCTCGGAAAACAACTACAGTTTGAACATTACTAAAGTTGTAAAATACAATTAGTCTTTGATTAACCACTCTAAAAAGAAATGATGATGATAATAATACCTATAAAAGAATTAAAATATTTTCTTTAATTTATTCTATTTTACCAGTATGTTCCAACAGAATTACTCTGTATTATTGTTTCACTCCTTGTGAGTTTTTCTGGTGGTCTTTCACCAGAGTCTGAGTGACATCTCAGATCTCCAGGACTCTTCTGAGTATTCAAGCTAATCTCAACATTGCTATGGTCGGTATAGCATCAATTCTTATTCTGATCTCCAATTCCTCCAGTCTCTTTTCCAAGTCCTTTGGGACTATTCCTAGTATGTCAACTATAATTGGTATCATCACACGCCTTCATGTTTCCCAGCTTTTTCAACTCTCCGGCAAGATCCAAACATTTGTTTATATTTTCACCTTTTTTCGTTTTCCCTCTATGATCCCCAGGAACATTAAAATCTACTAGATGACAAGTTTTCTTGTTACTTAACTCTAGGTTGTCTGGCCAAGATTAGGTGATCTGTTTCTATTTTAAGATCCCAAAGAATTTGATTTGTCTTGTTTTATTGGACAGATACTGGTTTGTGCATATACCATTTGTTATGTGGTTGTGGTTTTTTGTTTTTTTGTTTTACTAGCTGAACCCATTGAACTTCTATAGTTTTTTGAATTGACCACTATGATTAAAGATTAAGATTTCTAATATTTTCTTTGGTTGGTTGGTTGGTTTTTATGGCAAATCAACCTTTGCAGGTTTTTTAATGCCAAATCCATTTTCATACAAATAACCAGTTCTATTTCAAACAATTCAGTTTAGCATGAGTACACAGTTTAATTGTCAAAAACATTTCTATTTCAAGCTATTCAGTTTAGTCAAACAGTTCTAATTAAGAAAAATTCCAGTTTAGCATAAGTATACAATTTAGTTCTATTTAACCCATAGATAGGGTCCATATCAGGTGCTACCATCCCAGGCCAAAGTGGACCTGGGAGCAATGGCAATGAAGGGGTACTCGGCAATCACCAAAGCCCCAGCAACACTGGAACCTCACCATCAGATTGTTTAGTGTCATATCCAGGACACTCATTGTTTGGGGGGGGGTCTTACCCCTCTGCAGAGGTGCAGTTGGTGAATTCTACTGTCCCAGCTGACTGGACAATACACAGGGTTAATGTCAAAACAGTTTTATTTCAGATAATTCAGTTTAGCCTAAGTATACAGTTTAGAGGTAAAAACAGTTCTATTTTGAGCAATTCAATTTAGCATAAGTACACAGTTTAAATGTCAAAACTGTTCTATTTTAAACAGTTCAGTTTAGCATGAATATGCAGTTTAGATGCCAAAAACAATAAACTCAAGGAACCACGGTTTAGTTCTATTTAACCCATAGATAGGACCCTTATTAATTGCTACCACTCCGAGCCAGAGTGGACCTGGGAGCAATGGCAATGAAGGGGTACTCTGCATTTCCATTGCTTCAGCATTACTGGAACCTCACCATCAGATTGTTTAGTGTCATATCCAGGACACTCATTAGTGGGGGTCTTACCCCTCTGCAATATTTTCTTTGAGTTATATGTGTGTGTGTGTATGTATATTTTGGCGGCATTTCTTTAATACAAATTTCATTGAACATAATAGACATTTTCTGTCTACATATTTTCTTCTGGATCTGTTCGTATTGCCGTATTGCTTTTATCGTATTCGGCGGGAATTGATTTATGTATTGTCCATAGTTGTATGTATCCCTAGTACTTTCTGCCTGGCTTTGGGCTATCATCAGTGGAGAATCTATTACAAAAGTGATGTAACTTTTGTTTTTGCATATTACTACTATGTAAGAGCATCTTTACCGTTTCTAATGACTAAGTTGGGGGTTTTAAACTTAGGATAAGTTTTATCTTTTTATTAGGATCAGTTGGGAGTATGTTTCTGTGAATCAATGTTTTCAATATTTTTTCATCTGATTTATAATTGTAGTGCATTTGGTTATGGTAAAAAAGTTTGATATGTTTGTTGACTGGGTGGAGTAGTACACTGTTTATTTTGTTGGTTAACATTTTTAATCTTATGTTTAATTCATTCATCAACAATATAGATAGGAAACCCATTATTGATGAAAGCCTGTTTTGTTTTCTATCTCTTTATAAAATATTGTTTTGGAGGAGGAGATCAGTTTGGCATGGGATATCAGATTATGAATAATTGCTTTTTTATATCTGAAGGGGCATTCACTTTTAAAGTTGAGGTACAGGAGTTATTACTAGAGGGTTTTTTGTAAGTAGATATATATATATATATATATATTGGGGGTATATATCTACTTGGGGTATTCCGGCATTAAATGACCTCTTGTGGTTGATATGCCATAAAACAAAACAAAAACAAAAACAAAAAATATTGGGGTATCAAGTAGTGAAAGTTGAAAGGCTGATCTTTTCTTATCTTCTCTTTTGTTTCTACTCTTTCTTTCCTCTTTTATGGATATATAAATATTATTCTCCCCTTTCTTCACAATACACATCTTACACACATAGACAGGTTGATAGGTAGATAATAGTTTTAATAGCATAATTATTTGTTGAAACTACATATGAGTTAAGTGTTTATTTCTCTTTCATATAGTATCCACTGTGCAGAATTTTCAGAAGCTTTATTTACTGGTCAATATATTAAATTTTACATACTTTCCTGAATTATGGACCATTAATTCAAAGAACCTTGATCTACCTTTAGCACAGTAATAGAAATATTGATCTCTTTTGATTGATTTCATATTAAGATTTCTTCATATGAATAAAGACTGAAGACATCAATAATAGCTGTATCAATTCAAATAGCCAAGTGCAGATTAGATGGAGAAAATATCATTAACAAGCACTAGAAGAGTAATAGACTCTTCCTCTTATGAGAGCAGATTTGTTAGAGGTCATGAGAAAATGATGCTAATGTTTAAAATTCATAAACAAACTTCATCATTTACAGTGTTTGACTGTCCTAGGGAATCTAGATTTGGATTTGTCTTTAGAGCTTACTCTCAGAGCCTTTTCCATACAAAAGGAGCTGTGGTTTAAATTGAGAGTTGTCTTTCTCCTAGACTGTTTGCTAACTAAATCTAAAGGGCTCAATTTGCTCTGCTATTTAATTCATAGGTGGAGACAATCTGTTCTATAGTTATGTTATATGATTTACTGATGAAGGTATTGTTTCTATGATGACTCATATTGCAGTGAATAAACCAAGTCAGTATATTTACCACCATTACCTTTTCTTCAATACCTATTTCTGTAGAAAAGAGACTTGTCTCTTTCCTTATTGGTTATGCACCTGTTGAATTAATTGATTGAAATGCTGGAGTAACAAACATAATTGCACAAAAAATGACTTCTATTTCCTGAATAACTGTTTGGCTGATAATGAATTCTTAAAAAGTATCGACTACACTCATGTGCTGAATTATTTATAAGATTTTGTGTAATAAATTTTGTTAGATACTTCCTGATAAAATTTCATGAAAATATAATGTGATTCCTGCAGTTGTTAATGTTATAAATATTCAAGTTTTATTCCTTAAAAAAATATTCTGATTCTTAGGTTTCAAAAGCTTTTTTCATGGAAAGGACAAACAACTTGGACTTATTATGGTTCATCAAGGCATGCTGACAGCACAGATTCTCTTGATTGTCTCTTGCCATCTGTGCTTATTGGTCATCATAGAGCTGATGAATCTAAGAATTCACTTATTGGCCAACACTAGTGTGTCCACATGCAGGAGTCTATAGGAACTTATAAGTTTGTCCTTACTTCACCAGCTATACATATCATGTCTTGCTTGTCTTTCTTGGATGGTTTGTGGGATGGGAGGTGAGTGGCCATACTACTGCTGTTTTGTTGGATGCTGCTTCCTAGATTTGTTCAAAACATTTCTTATTTCTTTTAAAAGAAAGACTAATAAAATTAGATAAATCCTCCTCATTTCATACTACTTATTTCTTATCACAAATTTAGATAAAGAATTGTTCCTTCATTTCTTATTATTGTCTGTTGATATTTAACTTAGCCTATCTTAAAATGAAAAAAAAAAATGATCAAACTCAAAATGTAGCTAGAAAAATGGTGTTGCACTATTCTTTTAATTGAGGCCAACCTACCTTCCTTTCAAATTCTTGATGCAGGTATTGACCACTGCCACCAACACAAAATGTACTACTATCTCAGTTACGGGGCAAGTGTTTTAATTTCATGTTATTCAATATCGAAAATGGTTTCATCATTTATGACCATAAGTTGTTTGAAAGACATGTTAGTTGAGATGCTTGATTTGATTACTTTGTAGCTGTTACTTTATAAATCTTAAATATCAGCTTGTTACAGTTTTGGTTTGGTTGGTTTGGCTGTATGTCAACCCTTGTTGAGTTACTTAATAATAAAGTAAATTTTTGTAAGCAATTATGGTTTATGTTAACGTTTGACAGGTTGTTGTCCTGAAGACCTGCCTAGGGCGATGAACGATAGGGAGGAGTGGCGAGAGAGGGTCAGGGATATCCGTGCTGCCAGCACGATATGATGATGATGATGAATGGTAATACAAAAAAAAATGTGTAAACTTACAAATATCAATGTCCCAAGTCAGTATCCAGTGTTTAACCTTCACAGACAGTAAAGCTTGCATTACTGTAGGCGGAACTTCAAATTTAAAATGGCTGATAAAGATTTGGTATTTTATAGTAATTGGAAGATTTATTTTGTCCAGAATGCAATGTCAAATTGCTATATATTTCCAACTGAAAACTGTTTATGGCTATTACAAAGATAATTTAACATTTTGACTAATGATAATAATTTTTGCCCAGTTGGCTGGAGCTGTAGAATACACCGACTGCTTATCTGCTGAGGAGTAAGACCCCCCCCCCAACGTATGTTCCAGATATGACACTAAACAATCTGGTAAGGTTCCAGTAATGCTGGAGCTTTGGGAAGGCAGAGTACCCCTTTATTACTATTGCTCCCAGGTACACTCTGGCTCGGTTTGGTAGCACCTAATAAGGGTCCTATCTATGGGTTAAATAGAACTAAACCGTGGTTCCTTGAGCTTACTGTTTTTGGCATTTTAAACTGCATATTCATGCTAAACTGAACTGTTTAAAATAGAACAGTTTTGACATTTAAACTGTGTACTTATGCTAAATTGAATTGCTCGAAATAAAACTGTTTTTACCTCTAAACTGTGTACTTATGCTAAACTGAATTATCTGAAATAAAATTGTTTTGACATTAACTCTGTGTATTGCCCAGTCGGCTGGGACAGTAGAATACACTGACTGCACCTCTGCAGAGGGATAAAACACCCCACCAACAATGAGTGTCCTGGATATGACACTAAACAATCTGATGGTGAGGTTCCAGTGTTGCTGGGGCTTTGGTGATTGCCGAGTACCCCTTCATTGCCATTGCTCCCAGATCCACTTTGGCCTGGGATGGTAGCACCTGATATGGACCCTATCTATGGGTTAAATAGAACTAAATTGTATACTTATGCTAAACTGGAATTTTTCTTAATTAGAACTGTTTGACTAAACTGAATAGCTTGAAATAGAAATGTCTTTGACAATTAAACTGTGTACTCATGCTAAACTGAATTGTTTGAAATAGAACTATTTACATAAAAATGGATTTGGAGTTAAATAACCTAGAAAGGTTGATATGCCATAAAACTCAACCAACCATAATCATTTGTAAACAATCATAACATCAAGTAACTATTCTTAATATAAATAATTAGTCACACATTTATATTGTTTCAAATAATTATTTCCATTTAATGATAATTTGTTTGGACACAGTTATATGGTTCAAAGTATTACTACCTAATACAAATAATTTACATATAATTACTTTTTCAAATATTCTTATTTAATATAGATAATTTGCACTAAGATCTATTTGACCTATCGATAGGAATCTGTCAGGTACTATCACTCTTAGAAGTAATGGCAATGAAGGGGTACTCCAAACTTCTGAGAGTCTCAGAACTAGAGCCTCACTACAAGATGCTATTTAGTGTCATTCTTAGTCACTACTGCACATTTGGGCCACATTTCTAAAAATTATACTTGAATGATGGTTTGTTCTGCTTGATAAATATTTTATGATGTCAACAAGTACTTGAACTATTACAGAAAAAGAGACAAAATGTTACATTATTGTTTTTTTTAAATTTTCACTACATTTATAGTGTTTTTTAAGCAATGTTTTTTTTTTCAATAGTAATTAAGCCATTTTTTTAATGCAGTATTCATAAAAATTGTAACCTTTTGGAAAACACTTGGGAATACATACTCACACTCAAAATTGATTTAAATGAGATAGTAGTTGTGTAATGAAACTAGAATGTCAATTAACTTGCTTGAACTCTTGTAACTTAATTTAAAGTTTGGGGAATATGCTAATCAATATCCATTTGGATTCAAAAGAAAAACTTTGTTGATAGGTTAATTTTGCCTAAGAAATTGACAATAGGAAGCATTGCTTACAGTTGCATCTTTTTTCTAGGAGATCAAGTAATGGGTCCTTTCATGTCCCAGAAGACATTTATTGACCACTGCACTAGGGACTTTTTCTTTACCAGAGAGTCAGTGTGTTTTTGCTCTATGGACTGTCTTTTTGACTCAGGCTCGTAGTAGCAAACCCATGTTTAACTTATTTGTTAACATTTTTTTGACTAATATATGCTTCTTTGTACACATCACACATTCTTCTGTAAATTTTATGGGGTCTGTACTTTTAAGCCCCAAAAATTTAATGACAGACCTCTGTTCAAGCCTTGAGTAGTCTGTTTGAATTGCTGCCACTTTGAATAGCCTCAAAACAAAAATTGAAATTAAAATAATTTTTGCTATGAAAACAATGCAGAGTTTACACTTATGGGAAAAACTTTGGAAAAACAAAATGTATTTGTTTTTTTTTTTTTTAAATTCCTCTTATCTATTGAACAACCCTTGTATATATGATGGCTCCCTTTTTAGTAAAAAAAAAAAAATATCCCCTTATTTTTTGAACAACCCTTGTATATATGATATGTCCCTTTTCAGTCAAAAAAATTCCCCTTATTTATTGAATGACCCATGTACAAGCTAAAGATATATTGGAAAAGGAAAATACATTATCATAGAACATCAGACAACTAAAATTACTATTCCGACTAGATCTTAAAAAATTGACTTGGAGAAATACTCTAATTTCTCATAGCATACCAGATTACATTATTACATGAGGGAGTCCCTGTGGTGTAATGGCTAAAGCACTGGACTGCAGCCTCAAAGTAACAAGTTCAAACTCCAGTCATACTATTATATTCATTTTTGGACTAATACCCTTGGGAAAGGTATGAATCTCTTTATTCTCCCCTAGCTATGGGTTAGATAATTATTACTGCTGTTCTTCTACAAAAATGGCTTTAGCACTAAATAACCCATAAAAGTTAATATGCCATTAAAAACAAAGTAAAAAATCACTACTACATGACAAAAGTTGATATGCCATTAAAAACAGAGAAAGAAAATAAAACTACTACATGACAGAAGTTTTTGTGGTATAAGATCTGAATTTAAGTTTTATATAAAACTATTTATATAAACTATAATTCCCAAATTACTAAATACATTGGCATAACAAAGAACCAAACATAAAAACTAAAAACATTACTTGGGGTGGTAGTACCTGTTAAGGGCCCATCTATGGGTCAATATTTTAAAATTATTCTTATTTGATTGGACCATATGCAAAAAAAAAAACAAAATAACATTTTAAGAAACTACAAAAAAATGCAAATATAAACATACTATAAACACAATTCCTTAACCGCTAGTCATAAAATACCCCTAGATAGTTTAACATGCTGTTAAAATCAAACTCAAAAAGCTCTTGACCCTCTTTATGAATTTCCTAGTTTTTTCAAAGGCTCATCATAATGGTAAATAAGAAGTACAAGTGAGTTGCACAAATCATCTTTAGTATATCCCAATTTTATATACAAACACTAATCCCCAAGGAGGATAGAATACTCTCAGAAACCAAACAGTTAAATAATTTGTAGCCTACATCAGTTATTATCATGAACTTGAGAACCTGTTCAATCACTGTTTTGACACGTCTAAGTTCCTCGTAACGAACTGGTTTTCTTCTGGAAATATTTATTTCAATGCTGAAAGAAGCAGTTTGTAAGTTAGACCAACACTTACAGAAAAGAAAACCCATAAAAATCCATCCATCAATTTATTTTTTAATAGTTACTGTCTGTATTTTTGTTTCCTGCCATCAATATTCTCATTGCCAACTCTACCCAAGCACTTGGAAGGATTGTATTATGAGATGCTGTTGGCTTGTGATTATTTGGTTTCTGTTCATGATAAATATAATAGAGATGATTGCCTGATATGGATACTGACTTTATTGTAATGGTTTGATCATGTTACTATAGAAACCATATGTTATGATCATCTTCCTTGTTTGCCATGTGATATCTTAAATTGATATGTGGATATTAGTTTCGTTTTATAAATATCTACATAAATCTGCCATTTGTTATGAAAATGATTTTTCTTTTCAGAATGTTGATAACAAGATGTGTCTGTTTTGATATTAACAAAGCCCCTTTGTAAGATGTTAATATTATAACAGGCATATATCCTTATTATAATAGTCATAGAATTTTTAAACTTTGCTTTCTTCGATAAATTGCCATGCCAGCAGAGCTTAGAATATGTTGACTGTACCCCTGCATAGAAGTAAGACAACCCACTCCCTAATAAAAAGAGACATCCTGGGTATGACACTAAAGTGCATTCACTGGTGAGGCTCCAGTTCTGGAGTACCTCTTCATTGCTTTTACTCCCAAATCCACTCTGACCCAGGTTCTTATTTATAGGTCAAAAATATATCTGTTTAAAAATTATTTGTATTAGATAGGAATACTTGATATCATAACCATGAGCAAAAAACTGAAGAAACTACAGTAAAAATATAAATGTCAAATGTATATGACTCCCTAGCCTCTAGGTATAAAATAACCCCAAATGGGTTGACATGCTGTTAAAATCAATTAATCTTTTTGGTAAATTATCAAATGTAATGTAAGCTCCTCATATTTTTTCCTGGTTTTGTCAATGTGCTTGTGTCATGTAAAGGAAAAGTGGTTTCATGCATTCATATTCTATGGATACATACTGACCAAACTTTTAAGATTACTCCCACAAACCCAAAATGAAAAAGGGTGAAAATCTGTAGCGTTCACTACTAACTGTAAACAGATATTTCTTTATCTTAACTACTCAATTATATTAAATATACCTTTTCATGTTTTTGGTTCTCTTGCCTAAAATAAACAGTTTATATTCAAGTTACTGGCTAACCTGAAGACAAATGGTTGTAGTCCATAAACCAGCTTATAATACAATGGAACCTTCTATTTAAGCTTAACTAACTTTCTAAGGAAACACATCTTTCAGGGATTCAACATTCTCATTCATCACTATGACTTGTCCAAAACATATTCAGTGAATAAGTTTTAAAAAATATAACATTGTTTATTTGATGTTGTTTTTCCATTGGAACAACAATCCATTATGATATTGATGCTTCTATTTGGGATGGAGTGAAGGATTCTAATTAATATTTAATAGTTATATCTGTTATATTGAGAATTTTGATTATATTCAGTGCAAATGCAGACTCCACAAAATTAACATTCTGTTTTAAATTGAACTGGAAATTGTTTCATTCTCTAAGAACATTTTAAGGGCATTGTGCTAATAAAAGCTTTAATGGTATGTTATTTTTGTCAAGTTTTAGATACATATATACAAGGGGGTGTCCCTATGATGTAATGGATGTGCTGGATTGCAACATTGTAGTAGGCAAGTTTGAACTTCAGTTATGCTATTTGTTCATTTTCAAGCTAATACCCTTGAAAAAGGGCCCAGTCTACTGGGGTTTTAGAATATACCAACTGCATCTCTGCAGAGGGGTAAAACTCCCTCAGTGAGTATCTTGAATATGATATTAAAAAATTTGATGTCAAGACTCCAGCCCTTTATACATGTATAAAGAAGATTTGACATTAAATAACCTACAATGGTTGATGTGCCATAAAACCAAACCCAACCAACCTTGGGAAAGGTATAAACCCCCCTTATTCCTCCAGCTATGGGTTAAATAGTACCTCCATAGTTTTTCTACAAGGATAGCTTTGGCATTAAATAACCCAAGGAAGCTGACATGCCATTAAAACAAAGTAACCTTACCTTGCCCATACATATACAAACATAATGAGAATTTTAATAATATATCAATAGATTTTCTTTGAACTTCTCTCTTCAGATGATAAAGTAAAACATAGGCAAGTGAATAGAAATAGGTTTTCAAATTTATCTCTATACAGAAAAAAGCATTAATCTATTTATAATTATGAGTAAAGTTTGGAATAAAATCTTTCACAGTAAAGATGTATAGAAAGTGCTCTGATTTGTGAGACTTATACCATCAATTTACAACCAAGTTTCTATAATATATCCTCTTTCCTCACTAAATGAATACTCAAAGAATAGGGGATACTAAAAGACAAACAACAGCAAAAAATGAAAGAAAACAATTCATATAAATAAGGTCCAAAACAAGATATATAATTAAGCATGCTTATTTATTCTTTGTCATGTGTAGACATTGTTTTGTTTTTTTGTTTTGTTTTGTTTTGTTTTTTCAAAATAAAATTTCCTTTCTGATGAAATATGTCCATTTAATTTTCTGTATTGTCATCCTTCTTTCATTTACTGTATAACTGCACAAACCAGCCATAATAATCACTGATTTTCCCAAAGGATCATGTTCAAATCTTGAAGATTGTCCTTTTTGATTGCTTTGATGAAAAATAAAATTTTCTTTTTTATTCATTCCATTTTTTTTTTTTCAGTCTAAAGTAGATTTGAATGCCAAATAAAGAATAAAATAAAACTAGTAAAGACTGATTTTTTTCTCTCACTAATATTTATTTGTTGCTTTTCCAGATACAAGCACCCCCAGGAGCAGAGGAATTACCTGGACTCCCAGAACCAGAAGGCAATAAATTGAAAAACCATCTCAAACAAGTAATACACTTTCTATAGTTGCTTTTTTTTTTTTTTTTTTTTTTTTTTAACTACTATTTAATTTTTTCAAGCTTTATATATAAATTAGAGGGGAGTTGTCACACACTTCTCATTTCCCTTTTACTTTTTAAGACAGTCTGCAAAGTCCTCTTTTGTAATTACTACCAACTATCTTGCTACAGTATTTTAATGGCAATTTTTAGCTTTGGAAAAACCCAGAAATCACAGGAAACCAAATCTAGACTATAGTAGAGAGAGGATGTGCCTTGAATGATGCAATCTTTTGCTACAACACTCTGCATAGATTATTCAGTATTTATTTGTTTGATCATTGTAAATACAATAGTCCTACAGTACACAAGCTCACGCAATGGCATTTCACAACCAACTGAGTAACTTCATGGAAGAGACTGTCTATTCTGGCATATACATTAGAGCCTACTTTGATTAGTTGCCAAGTTATATCCAGAAATAATATTGATTTGGAAAATGCTATTGTTTGGAACCATTAAATAAGGTCTCATGGATTAAGTTTTCTAATCAATTAGCAGATTGCCTTTCTAAAAGAGGGGCACCTGCAGAAAAAAAATTGTGAGCTGCAATCAGTGGAAAGTAATACAGGAAGCTTAAAAAGGGGAAAAAAAGTGACCTTTTTGTTAGAAATATAGATAGCATATACATACAACAACCAATCAACTTTAAGATAGCTTGTCATTCCTACCATGGAGCTCTGTTAAAGCTTTGTATACTTCTTCATGGTCAGGTTAGTATCAGCTATGTATATGTTACTTGGTATGCAAATCTAATATAAAGGTTACACAACCAGATTTTGAGATAGTAAAAATGGTTTAATATATTCCAGAATAACACTGACTATGTGTTTGGTCAGGTGAAAGTGTAAAAATATTGTTAGCACCATGCACACGGTAGGTCAGTAAAATTTGAAATTCCACGAGGAGGAGCTCTTGAAATAGTTTGACTAACTAGAAGAGAGTCCTTTTGATTTGAATTGTTTTCCTTCTAGACCAGTTGTCATGCCAAGGTTAAAGAGCCCAGTCTGCCCATAGCAGGAGAGAGAATTGTTACATTCATACTTTTCCCAAGGGTGTTATCATCATGTAAAATGTTGCCCAGTCGGCTGGGACTGTAGAATACACCGACTGCTTCTCTGCAGAGGGGTAAGACCCCCCCAATGAGTGTCCTGATTATGACACTAAACAATCTGATGGTGAGGTTCCAGCAATGCTGGAGCTTTGGGGAATGCGGAGTACCCCTTTATTGCCATTGCTCCCAGGTCCACTCTGGCCCGGATTGGTAGCACCTGATAAGGGTCCTATCTATGGGTTAAATAGAACTAACAGCATTCTTATGCTAAACTGAATTGTTTGAGTAAACTGAATAGCTTGAAATAGAAATGTTTTTGACAATTAAACTGTACTTACATTTAAATTGCGTGCTTATGCTTAACTGAATTATTTGAAATAGAACTGTTTTTCGATATTAAAATTGTATTTACACTTAACTGAATTGTTACATATAACTTGTTGAATAGTTTGCAATAAATGTTTTTGGCAATTAAACTGTGTACTTATGCTAAACTGAATTGTTTTAAAAAGAACAGATTATTTACATAAAAATGGATTTGGCGTTAAATAACCTACAAAGGTTGATATGCCAAAAAAACCAACAAACCATCATGTAAAATGCAAACTTCCTTGCTCAGGATTTGAACTCTAGTCATCATGTCCATTTCCTTCAAAGATTACTGTTACACAAGAAGTGTCTCCATGTAGGTATGAATAAACATGTCCTTATGTAAATAATTACCCATGTCTGCAAAATAAAGCTCATTAAATATTGTTTTGATTCAGAGTATTGATTTAGTTTGGTACTTAAGAATACAACTAAAATGCATTTAGAATGTTTCTATTATGTCACATTTTAATATAAAATAAAAAAAAGGGTGTAGTCAAAATATAGCAAATAATAAATTCAATATATCTAAATATTATTTTTTATATTACTTTTATATGAAAGAAGCACTTGTAGGATAATGGTTATTGTTGTTGTAAATTGACCTGGCTACCCAAGTTCAATTCCTCAACGGGATTGTTTGCATTTTACATAGCATTAATACATGTGCAAAAGGTATGAAATCAACTATTTTCTCCTCTGCTATGTGTAAATAGTTGGGCAGACTTGCTCTTTATGGAAACCTGTTTAGAAGGTTTAAGAGAACTCGGTTGTTTCTGACCTGCCTGGATCGAATGTGTGTCCTTAAAGTTACAGAAAAGGCAACTTGTGTATCCTCTGAGACACATGGTTTGGTTCAAGCGCCCAGATGTGTGAGGGCAGAAATTGACAGACCTAGTTTCAGTGCCTGGATTTATCAAAAGGGGAACCATGCAGTGAGAGAACAGGTGGTGTTCAGTTGATGTCCAGTGTTGTGGATGAGAAATCAGATTAGCAAATCAAGTAGGAAACCTACAAGCTATTTCCACATGAAATGGCAGGATTCAATTTCAAGCTCATTCCAGAATTTGATGGTTCTACCTCTGTTGTTACCTGAGTCAAGAAGGTGAAGATAATTTACCACCTGAATGGAGTGAAGAGAGTGGCGCATTTGATGAGTACCAATAGATGGAGGTGGAAAAAAAAAAGGATTCAGTCTGAATAGAGCCTGTTCTTTTCAAGGCATTTGTCTTGCCCTCATCAGAAATCTATGAACAGTTTGCAGCACAAAAGTTATGCTCAGGAAAGTCAGTAGCTGTCTTCATGGTAGCATTACAAAAGCAGGCGCAATTTTTTGAAGGACTGCCACTGAGAGCAATGGCATTTGCATTCCTGGCAGGGGATCCCATCACGGGTTAAAAAGCTGCTGCTTTCCTCACCAAATGAATATGCAAGAAATATGGTATACTAAAAGAAATAAACAACAACAAAAAAATGAAAGCAAACAATTCATATGAATAAGGCCCATAATTTATATAATACAAGATTAAGTAAAAAAGCAGTATGCTTTTTTCTTCTTTATCATATGTAGGACAGTTTAGGCACATACCTTCAAGGAATCATCACAAGTTTGATAACCATGATGAAATCCCATTCAGAATTGTAAATAATTCTTGTTTCAAGAAGCACTCTTTCTAACACTTACAACCCTTTACTCTCACTTATAAAAATCTGAATTTTTCTGATCATATCTCATTTGATACATGCTTTTAACAAAAACAAGCTACTTAGTATGGATCATTTTTTAATAATTGAATAATTTTTTTTTTCTAGAAAAGCTCAATTGCAATTACCCTATTATTCTGCCCTGGTCCCGTAACCTAGAGTAGTAGCACTTGTTGGGATCCGATCTATGAGTCAAACAGAGCTGTTTAAAAATCATTTGTATTCAACAGGAACATGTGCAAAAAATCCTCTTCTGAAACAACTAGACAAAAAATGTAAATATGAACATACAATGAATGTAATTCCCTAACCTCTAGACATAGAATAATGTTAGACAGGTTGATATGCCTTTAAAATCAATCAATCAATTTATTATTTTAATTCTTGATATATACTTAAGAATTAAATATGTAAATATAATTCAATAGACACTACTTTGATTCCAAATTCAGATTCAATTAATATTGTGTCCAGTTGGTTATTAATCAATACTCTTTGATTGTTTAGCCATGACTTGATTGAAAGTCTGCCTCTTCAAACAGCCTTTGTATGATTTAGGCACAAAGTTATTACTTTGGGCATGAAAGCAAATACCTAAAGATACTTCACTTCAAAAGATCATCATCATATCGTGCTGGCAGCACAGATATCCCTGACCCTCTCTCGCCACTCCTCCCTATCGTTCATCGCCCTAGGTAGGTCTTCAGGACAACAACCTGTATCCTCACATAGCTGCTGAATGTACGTTCGTGCTGGTCTTCCTGCTTTTGTGCGGCCATGTGTGGGGATCCATAAGAGTACATCTCTTATGAGTTCATCTCTGCTTCTCCAGCAATGTCCTGCATGTCTGGTTCGTCTAATTTGAATAGTTTTCGTGATAGGGGGCAGGTGGCCGTACAGTTGGTGTCTTGTGGGGTGTTGCTGCCAGGACTTGTTCAGGATTGCACAGTGGTTACAAATAAAAAGTAAAGTTAGCAACCGTAGTTGAGGATGATCCAAAGGCTCCTTTTTCAGTAGCTACTACACCAACATGTAGGGGAGGGCGCTACTCCTTTCACTTTACCCTTAATCTTTACCTTATAATGCTGAGTGTAAAGCAAGGTAGCATGAAGTACCATTTTTTGAGTCTTTGGTATGACTCGACCTGGGATTGAACCCAAGTCTCCCGGGCCATTGGTGAACACTCTAACCATTATGCCAATGTCTGGTTACTAATAGAAATGCAAAAAAAATGACAAAACAATTTTACAATGAATACCAAATCTTTTCACTAGTTTTTTTTCTTTTTCTTTTCATCTTTTACAAAACAAAAAAACCTTAAAAAAAAAAAAAAACTGTAAAATGTAAAGTCTACTCTCAATTCTGAACACCCTGTCACTTGGGCTCAGAATACACTGACTGTATCTCTTGCAGATGAGTAAGGCACCCCACACATAAAAATAGATGTTCTGTGTATGACTCTAAACTGCATCTGATGGTGAGGCTCCAGTTCTGGAAATTTTGGAAGTATGGAATATCCCTTCATTGCCATTACTCCAAGGTCAGCTGTAACCCAAAGTGGTAGTGCCTAGGGTCACATCTTTGGGTCAAATAGATCTATTTAAAGATTATTCATATTCAATTGGTATTAAAAAAAAATCTCGATGAACAACAATAGAAAAAAAAAATCTAAATACAACTGTCATTCAATAAATGTAAAAAGATATTTTTTCCATAAATATAAACTTTGCATTATTTGAAATTGCTTTATACCAAAAATATTTTGAGGCTATTCAAAATGATGGCTAATGAAAGCGTGTTCCAGGCTTGAACAGAGTTCTGTCATTAAATTTTCGGTAGCTGAGAAATGCAAACCACACAAAATTTACAGAACAACGTATGATTACTACAGAGAAGCATACAAATGACCTAAATGTAGGTTTACCACTACGAGCCTAAGACAGTCTATAGAATGGAAATACACTCTCTGGTAAAGAAAAAATTTCAGGTGCAGCAGTTAGGTAAGAAGTCTTCTTTGACATGAACAGACTCTTTACTATTGTTTTCCTTTAAAAAGGTGTAACTGTAACCATTGCTACCCATTGCCAACACCTTATTTATTGAATGACCCTCATATGAACATACAATAAATATGAATCTCTAACTTTTGTATATAAGTTAACTCTAGACATGTTTACATGCCAATTAAAGACAGTCAATTAGAATCTTCTCAATCTGATAAGCATTTGACACTTTGATTTCTGAGATACGTCAAGATTTCAACAATAATAAAACAAAATAGCTCTTCTTGACATTTTTAAAAAGAGACAGTGGTCTTTCACTGGAGTCTGAGTAACAGTATATCTCGTCGGATCTCCAGGACTTTTCTGAGTATTCTAGTCAATCTTAACAATGCTGTGGTCTGGATGGTCTAACTTCTTTCTCTGATTTCCAATTTCTCTAGTCTCCTTTCCAAGCCTTTGAGGATAGTTCCAAGTGCACCAACTACAATTAGTATCAGCATCACCTTCATTTTCCCCAGTTATTTTTGTTTTTTTGTTTTGTCTATCTTTTTGTTTTCTTTTATTTTCCCTCAGTAGTCCACTAGAATGACAAAATCTACTTGAGTGCAAGTTCTTTTTTTTTCTTGTTAATTAACACTAGGTCTGATCTTCTGTCCAGGATTTGGTGATCCATTGATATCTCAAAATCCAAGAGAATTTTATGCATCTCATTCTCAAGGATGGATTAGGATTTGTGCATACATCATTTGGTTGTTTAGTCAAATTTTAATCTCTTGCACAATTCCCAGTGGATCACCATCCTCAACCAGTCATGTCAAGTTTTTATTATTATTATAGCAATTATGATTACAACCAACATAACCTGTTTTTCTTCATTTTTTTCTTTATTACTATAATGAGTAGAGTGTTCACTAATGGTTGGAAATACCAGGGTTCAATCCCAAGTCAAGTCATACCAAAGACTCAAAAAATGGCACTTGATGCCGCCTTGCTTCAACTCAGCATTATAAAGTAAGAATCAAGGATAAAGTGGAGCAATTTAGAGAATGGAGTAGCATCCTCCCCTAAGGTCACAAACTTTACTTTTTTTTACTATAAATAATAAATTTAAATTATTAACCACAATTTCATTTTTTTTTTCTTCTGTTTTTGCTTAGGCTCTTGCAAGCATGAGTATGACCCCACAACCAATCAAAAATCTTGATGCCCTTGCCCAAAGCCCAGAATTATTAAAACGTCGTGAGAGTTTCGGTTCTAATACGGGCTTCAACCCACTCATTTATGGCAATGATGTTGATTCAGTGGATGTTGCAACTCGCGTTGCTATGGTAAGTACAATTTCAAATACCTCTCTTAATCTATTCTTTCTTTTTTTATTTGCCATGGATTATCTTTTGTAACTAAGCTTATATTTTGTTTGCTTATTCTTTCAAAATGGCCTAGATTAATATTTGCAGAGATACTTTATTTTTTATTTTATTTTTTAATTTTTTTCAATCTATCCTGGCCCAGTCAGCTGGGGCTGTAGAATACACTGACTGCACTTCTGCAGAGAGGTAAGACCCCCACCCCAATGAGTGTCCTGGATATGACATTAAACAATCTGATGGTGAGGCTCTGGTAATGCTGGAGCTTTGGGGAATGCAGAGTACCGCTTCACTGTCATCGCTTCCTGGTCCACTCTGACCCAGGGTGGTAGCACCTGACAGAGTCCTATCTATGGGTCAAATAGAACTGTTTGGTATTTAAACTGTGTACTTATGCTAAACTAAATTGTTTGAAATAGAATTGTTTTTACATTAAACTGTGTGCAAACAAATAGTAAATAGAATTATTCATATTTGATAGAAATAAGTAAAACCAGTTAACTGTATGAAAAAGAATGAGCTCAGGTTTGTTTAAAAATGTTATCTACAAAATGTGTTTGAAAATCATATATCTAATATATATGTATAAAAAGGATTTGGTATTAAATAACTTACAATGGTTGATATTCCATAAAACCAAACCAAACTAAACCTCAGATGAATAGACAATTTATTGGATAACAAATACATGAAATATTTCACATTTTTTAAGTGACCCTCTCAGACTAAGATAGCCTATAGACACACCAGTGTTGGCTGACCACCAAAAACTTGCATTCATCAGCTCTGTGCAGACACTAAATGCTATCTAGTGGACTTGCCAAATGACCAGTAGAGATGGATTACAAGAGAGTCAAGAAAATTCATGCTGACAACACACCTTGATGATTTAATGCATTAACTCTTAAATGGAACTGAGTAAAATATTAAGAAGGCAGATGAGACTTTTCAGCTTAGAGATAGTTCTTAATACCCAGTGATGAACTTTTTGTTCTCCGTCCCACCAGCAGACAAGTATGGCACAAGGCCTTTTTAAAGTGGGTCCGGACGCAGGGCCGCAGCCCACATGCATCCAGCAAGATCCAAAAATGCCTTTGGCCCTGTCGGCATTCCCCCAATGGGGGCGCCTTAGACACCAGGAAACAAAACAGCAAACAATTGGACTTTATTTATTCTCTGTCCCACCACCGGAGAAGTATGGCACAAGGCTTTTTTTAAAGTGGGTCCAGACGCAGGGCCACAGCCCACATGTTTCCGGCAAAATCCAAAAATACCTTCGGCCCCATTGGCATTCCCTCAATGGGGGCACCTTAGACGCCAGGAAACAAAACAGAAAACAATTGGTAATTACAAAAGAAAAACTGAGTTAATTTATAGTCTTAGAGGAAGAGTCCATTTATAATGAAGTGAGGTAGCATTTTAACTTGGAAGGTTCCATAATACAATTTTTACAATTTTTTTAAAGATAATAGTACTAAACTCCTGTTTATTCTCTTTGATAACTGCTCTTCATATTTCTGTTAACATGTCTTTTTTTGATCAGTCATCAATCTGTTGAGATATAACCATTCAGATAACAGTACTTATATTACCTCTATGTAACATGCCATAAGCAATTGCAGCCATTTATCTTCTTCATTTTTGAAGAATATTATGCACCCAGGAAATTTTCATTGTCTTTTATAAAGTTTATTTAAAAAAAAACCTTAAGCTACAATTAAGACACTCTTTTGGATGTGGAGAGCAACAAGTTGCTCAAATATACTTAATGCATAAGGGTGAGATGCAACTTTAGTCTCAGATTACTTTTAAATTTTGGATTTTGTGCTATTTTCTTGGCCCTAAAGTTAAAAAAATACTTTCTTCTAAGACTTTCATAAAACAGTCATTTTTACAAGTATTAGCGAATAAAAGATTCTCTTATAAACACATTTGTGCAATATATCTGTCAACATCAATAGTGTATTATAGTATTGTAATTGTGAAACTCCAATAATTTGTTTTATTTGCAAGCTTTTTTGTTTTATGGTTAAAAGTGCATTCCAGTCATTCAATTTGTTGCCAAATGAACTACAATAAAATGGTTAATTTTAAAAGGTTTCTGCATTAGCTCTGTTAGAGGAAATATTCAAATTATAGGTGTCAAAGGCAATATAGATCTGGTATTTGTCACTCACCAATTTAGCTGACCTACCAAGTTCTAGTAGATTCTTCTCTGTTTCAGATTTTTCACTTGTTTTCTGATCTGTTTATTGATGACTGATTGGAAATGGTGATAATGTTGATGTATATTGAAGTCGGTCAACTCTTAAACATTTATTTGTAAAGATAATGTTAAATCCAGTATATATCAAAGTAATATCTAAATGTCTGTCTAAATTGGTCAATACCAATATTCAATTATTTTTAATTAGTAGTTTTTGGCAAAACATAGTATTATGCAAATGCAATACTCTCCATACACGCTAAAGTGAGTTCTGTGTGACATTTTATTTTTTTTATTTTCTTCTTAAAATGGAAAATTCATCCCAAGGATCTGAAGAACATTAAAAGATATATGTGTGGGGTGTGTGTGTGTAAAAGAAGCGGAATAGATAATGGTTGTAAAACGGCGTGGACAAAATGAACATTTAAAACAAGGCGAACGAACAAAAACAAATTTATATTCTATAATATCAAAACTTACATTAATACATGAAAACATAACTAACTCTACTAACATACTGATAGTGTGTATATATGTGTGAGCTCGTGTGTGTATGTGTGTAACACAACTAAACTACAAAAAGAATTGTAAAATTAAAATGTCTTTTTTCTATGATTAGAAACCGGTAGTTTTTTAAAGACGGGAAAGCGTCTCATAGTTCTTGTACAATAATGTCTGCGAGGCATGCTGTTGCTGATACGGAGGAATTTGGTCAAAGAGAAGGTGTTGCCGCTACGAAGGAATTTCGTAAAAGAGCTGTTGCCGCTACGAAGAAAATTCGTAAAAGATTGAATGTGTTTTAAGACAGCGTATTTATAGAAAAAATCGTCTTATCAGTGGCTCAAGACGCAGGACTTGAATTTTCGCGCACCGACGTAGTTGTAAGCATATCACGTGGTCCTCCTGGCCAATGGTTTCCCGAGACTGAACATTGAGCGTCTGCCATCTTTGTGGGAACAAGTGGCATACCGCCCAAATTAAATTATAGGAGTGTAAAGTCCTATATATGTCATATTAAAATAGGTGTTTCAAAGGTGATTTCACTAATGGCAAACTTGCTTGAGTAAATGTGTTGAATGCCAAGGGACATATTTTGAAGAAAATGAATGCTTCATTCATTATTCATTTCTGTCTTGATAAATACAGTTGCAGTCTCAATACTTTGTGAACACACCTCATATACATGTGACTGAAATTTCTTTCATGCACAATTGAGCCATAAACCTAGTGACTGATCTTTATATTATCTGTAACTAATAGGCCAGATATAAATGTGGAGAGATCTCATGTTATTAAATAAGGTAACTTAATAACTGAAAAACAGATCAGCTAAAATTATAATAGACAACTAATTATAAAATATATAAAACAATTAGAATATTTAATATTGTTACCTCAGGACAGTTGGTTGAGAAAAAATTTATGCTAATACTAAGTTTTCTCTTCTGATTGTTAAACTGTGTCTAAAACTTAAATCATTACTATTTGCCAACAAAAGTTATTACTACTTTCACTTCTCTTCCCAAAGAAAAAAATCTGAATTTTAGCAAAATAGAAATGGTATCTTATTACAAATATTTCCTCTCAAATCTAAAATAAAGGATTTTTCAAAAAATTTGATATCATTTAAGATGTACAGGGTGTTTAAGAAAAATCTACATCTTTCCATAATCTAATAGCTTGACCAATCCCTGTTGAAATGATTTCAAATTTTAACAGCATGTTTAGAAACAACTCAAAATTCATTTTAATGTTTAGACATCTTTTCTTTTCCAGTGAATGGCATTTCTATACTTGTAAAGAAAAAATGTAAAGTATTAAAAATAAAATTTTGAGTTTTACACATGCTGTTAAAATGTGAGATCATATAAATGAGAATTTGTTAAGTCATTAGATTATGAATTAATATCAAGGTTTCTGAAACTCTCTCTCTCTCTCTCTCTCTCTATATATATATATATATATATATATATATATATATAGATAGATAAAATTTATGTCATTTTATAATCTAATTGCTTGACTAATTTCTGTTCAAATGATCTCAAATTTTAACAGTATGTATAGAATCAACTCAAAATTCTATGTTTAATTTTCTGTTTTTTTTTCTTTTCCAATGAATGGCATTGCTACACTTAAAAAGAGAAAAGATTAAACATAGAATTTTTAGTTATTTCACTCATGCTGTTGAAATATGAGATTATTTAAATAAGAATTGGTCAAGTTATTAGACTATAAAATGATATCAATTTTTTTCTGAAACAGCCTATACACATTAGTTTTGTTTTTAATTACACTTCATTTTATTTTTGAATAACCAGTCATGTCTCTTGAAAATTGAATGATTTTTGTTTCCTCAAGCAAATTATCTGGCATTGGATGTTTAAGATTTTTTTTTTTATAATCATAATTTAAAAGTGAATAGATTTTTATTAAAGAACTTCTATCTGATTTTTTTTTTTTAAGTTATTTCTACAGTGCTGCATGTTTTGATTTTGAAAGAATTTTCATCTCCAACAAAAGAAAATATTAACTTTTATTTTGACAGGTCCGCTTTTTCAACTCTCCAAATATCCTTGGAAACTTCAGTGAACACACTCGAACACTTCGACTTTACCCTCGACCTGTAGTTGCTTTCCAGCTCCATAGCTTTTTCAAATCTCGTCCTGTGAAAACAGCTTTCACAGCAAAACTTGCCAGGACTCAAGTAAGTAATTTTGCAGAATTTAATCCACTCTCTCCTATGTTTTGTTTGTCTTCAAAACATTCCATAAATTTCTATTGAAATTATTTTATACTAAAATCTTTTCTTAGTTTCTCTCCTGATGACCCCAAAACAAGCATGGAGTTAAAACTGCTCGGTGGAAATAAGAAAGGCTAAAGGAGCGTTTTCTATCCGCTCACTTTTTGGTGATTTTCTGTTACTTGATAAGTAACTTCCTTCTCCACAAAGAAGAGAAATGTAAAATATTAATATTCTGCTGCTGTTATGGCATCTGTAGCTAATATGTGACAACATGCTCATCTTTCCTACTACAGTCTTTATTTTATTAACTCTATATTTTGTTTGCCCTATCAAGGGGGCTTAGAATACATTGACTGTCTCTTCATGCAGAGGAGTTTGACCTGGTTATGATGCTAAACTCCATCCTGTAGTGAGGCTCCAGTACTTGAGATTTGGGAAGTACGGTATACCCTTTCATTGTCATTACTCCCACGTCCACTCTAATTCAGAATTGTTGTACCTGTTAGGATCTTTTCTATGGATCAAATAGATCAGTTTAAAGATTATTTATATTTAATACAACTATACACAAAAAAGAAAATAAATAAGGAAAACTCTTAAAAAAACAACTAAACAAAAAATGCAATTATAAATGTACAATGAATGGAATTCCCTAACTTCTTGGCATAGAATAATACTAGACAGGTTAACATGTCATCAAAATCAATCAAAAATCTATATTTTGTTCTGTAATTTTCAAGTCGGTCATTATCATTCCAGGAGTTGTTCATTCTGACTATTCATTCTTTTCGGTAACACTTTGCCCACCTATTTGTATTACCACCATTTCTTTTCATTTTCATTTTCTGGCTTGTACTACTTAGAATAAAACTTTTACTCTCTTTCTGTACTGCTAAAGAATGTTAAAGAATTGATTTGCCAAAGCATTATCGTATGTATTTACCCAACTCCTCTGCTATTGACATATGATCTCTTTTAAGTGGAATCCAGCTGGTTTGAATTCTAAGTTTTCCTTCTCCAATACTGGTTGCCTTACCAAGGCTGAAGAACTTAGTCTCTCTACTATTTTACACACAGCTGGGGAGAGAACAGATAGATTCAAGCCTTTCCCAAGAGTATTAACATGAAGTGAAATGCAAACAGTCTTGTCCAGGATTTGAACTCTGATTACAGATTCCATTTCCTATGACAATAACCATTACATACCTCCTCCATCAAAGCATTATTCCAACAAGAAAGACAACAAGAATGAGATTGATTGGCCAAACAATGCTTGACACGATAATGGCTTTTCTCAAAATTACACAACATATCTTTATACACTTGAAGAAGGCCATAGATAGGATCAGCCAAAACATTTTGGTAACAACAAAACAAATAAATTCAGTAGTCTGAACCAGTCTTAGAATCTATAATTATTTTGAAAAAAGTACTCACATTATGGGCTGCACACTGACCTATGGTCTCTTTTTCACATTGTGGCTGTCATGTGATATGAACTCTTTACAATTACCTTAATTAAGGACTGTAAGGAGATATGAGACAGAAGGTTGTTTATGGCTACTGTTACATGCAATTACCAGCCTCTTTCTTCCTCATATTTTTATCCCTTGGCCTAGGAGGATGTACATGATAGTATGAGGGTCATTCAACAAATAAGGGGAATTTTTTTTAAAAAAGCAAAATAGTTGGTGGCGGCGGGGGTCATAAATGTAAACTCAACATTGTTTTGAATTGCTTTACAGCCGAAATTATTTTAATCTCACAAAAATATTTGTTTTGAGGCTATTTAAAATAGCAGTAGATCAGAGTATTTCAGGCTTGAACAGAGATCTGTCATTAAATTTTGGGTGGCTGAGAAAGGCAAACTATATGAAATTTACTGAAAAATATGTGATGTGTACAAAGAAGCATGTTTTAGCCAGAAAATGTTTTCAAATTGGTTAAACATGGGTTTCCTACTACAAGTCTGAGTCAAAAAGACAGTCCATGATGTGGAAACACACTGACTCTTGACATAACGATCAATAAAGAAGATCATGCTGAGTCTTTTGAGTCATGAAAGGACCCATCCCTATTAATTTCCTTGAAAAAAAAAGTGCAACTATAAACAGTGCTTCCTATTGCCAACTCATTAGGCAAAATTCACTTTATTTATTGAATGATTCTCAAATCACTGCCCTATTTGTGAGGGCAAAAGAACTGTCTTGTTGGCAGGGTATTTTTCAGTTTTATCATTTTCATCATGTTTATGAATGTTCTCGGTTTATTTTCAAAAAGAATGATTCAAACAAGTATCTTCATCTCTGTTGTTTTGATTACTTTCTCTATTTGGCCTTCCCCAGATATATTTTATAGTTACTGATAGTAATTTTCAATATTTTTAAACTCCATTTTCCCTCTTTAAATCATCTACACCTACTGCCAATGATGCTATTCTTGCAATATTTCTTTAAATTCCAATATCTCATAGATACGAATGACAAAGATTTATAATATAATTAAAAAAACAAGTGGTTTGTCCCTGTGGCATAGTGGCTAACAAGCTGGACTGTACCATCATAATGAGTTTGAACTCCAATCGCACAATTATGTTACTTTTCAGACATACCCTTGAGAAAGGTATGAACCCCCTTATCTTCTTCAGCTATGGGTTGAATAGTACCACTACTGTTCTTTTACAAGGATGGCTTTGGCATTAACTAACCCATAAAAGTTGACATGCCAAACTAAAACAAGACTAAAACAAAAAACAAGTATATAAAAAATTACTTTGTTTGGATCAGTCAGTAATTAAAATTAAACATAATGTTTTTAATTATTGGAGATAAAATTCATGAAACAATAAAGTTGAGTTGCAGTCTGAATGAATCCTCAGAGAATATGAAAACTCAAAACTTTAGATGTCAGTCATCAAAATGAAGTTAACAGTTTCAGTAGAGACAGGAATGTAAATTTTCATTTGGTAGAGAAATAATACTTTCAACTTGTGTTGTCATCATTTTGTACATGAAAAACGTTTTGAATAAATCTCTTGTCTGTTATGAAAAAAGATGTCCATCATCCATACTGCTGTACATTCTTTAGTTTAAATAATCGGAAACAAAAGGAAATAGTTTTTTTTTAATTTCGTTTTTGTTCCTTTGAGAGGAATTTATGTTGTCAAAATGATGTACAGGAAGACTAGTGGAGAACATGACAAAATTGGAATTGACATTTTTATGAATCTTACATACAGTGGAAATGTTTCATTGATTTTTTTTCCCTTTCTTCAGCTTTAAATTTTTTCCTGAAAATAAAATTCTTTTCTTTCAACAAACATTTTTTCAACTGCTTATCACAGTGACATTTAAAAAAAATATATATATATATAATCCTCCTTGTTATTCTGGATTTTCAACATGGTCATGAAGGTATATATTCATCCAGTTCTTCCACCATGAGTAGGATGTGACACAAGGCCAATTTTAAGTGGAGTACTGCTGGTTTGAATTCAGAGTTTTCCTTTGCCTAGACTGGTTGCCTAACAAAGGCTAAAGAAACAGTCTGCCCTACTATTTGCCCATAGTTGGTGGGAGGACAGATAGATTCATGTCTTTTCCAAAGGCACCAATACAAAGTGAAATGCAAAATCAGCCTTGTCTAGGATTTAAATTCAGATCACTGTTTATTTCTTATAACACCATGAGCATGCTTCTTCTTTCAGAATGTAACAATTATAGCGAGACTGATTTAAACCAAGGCCAAATGTGGAATCTACCATATTTATATCAACATAATGTTGTAAAAACAATCAAATTGATTTGTAGGAGTATTTTCTTTATAATTAGGTATATTCATTTTAAAAAAACAAGAAATGACACGAGTGATCTGTATTTAGAAAACAGAGTCAATGATTTGGAGCTAAAGAAACAAATTCTTCACCAGAGGGGCAGTCCCCCCCCCCTTGTGATGTAGTGGTTAACATGCCGAACTGTAACATTGTAATAATCAAATTCAAACTTTAGTTGTGCTATTATGTTCACTTTCAGATTAATATGCTTGAGAAAAGTATGAACATCCTTATCCCCACCAGCTATGGGTTAAATAGTACCACTTTTGTTCTTCTCCAAAAATAGCTTTAGCATTAAATAACTCACTATGCCATTAAAAAAACAAAGAAACCAAAGATCGTTGCCAGATTAACGTCATGCACATGGATTAACCTAAAGTAAACAAGAAAATGTTTGTGACCTCAAAAAAAAGAGAAACTCTACATAATCCCTCAGCCTGATTGTTATTTAACCAGTTATTAAAGCTAATTATTAAATCTTTCAAGCATATTTTTTTTATAGTTTATATATTTAAGGTAATTTCTTAAAAAAAAAAAATTTTTAAAAGAGCCTGAAGAAAAATGGTTAAAAATGATCAAACTCTTCTGCTTAAAGTCTCAGGGGATTTTAGTCCAATCTAGATTACACAAGTCTATATCATCATAACTCATTAGACAACCCATTGGTTTTCTGTGTTACAATGGCCATGATGTTATAGATACTTCTATTTAGGAAAAAGTAAAGGATTCTATTTAGCACTTCATAGTTAATTCCATTATATCAAGAATTTTGATGATTAAAAAAATTGTTCAGCACAAATGCAGACCCCCACAAAATTATCATTTAATTGCAATTTGGATAGGAAAATGATTTGTTGTCTCTAAGGATATTGCTTTGATGAAGCCTTGCTATGATATGATGTTTTTGCTGAGTTACAGTTATATATTCTCTCTTTCTCTCACACACGAGAATTTTAGTAATATCTAGATTATATAAACATTACAATTGTGACATAACAATTTTGATTTTTTTTATCCTCATAAATTTGAAGTATTGTTTTTTATCAACATTTGACCTTGATTGGTCTCTATCAGGGTTGAGTCTAGGCTTTTTCTTTTGATCATTTAGCAAAGCAAAATAGTTATGAGATTGTGGTTTGTGCAAGTGCTCACTATCAGCTAATGTGGCATGCTAGTGATGAGAAATTCTAGTTAAATTTTGTCTCTAGCAATAAGACAATGCAGAGAAAAGTACTTTTCTCAAGGGAATTATTGTGAAATAAACACAGTCTTAACCAGGATTAGTTTGTCCCTTTTTGTTACCTAGCCATCATGTCATTCTGCACCTCCATATTTGATCTTAAATGGCACCGAATCCCTTATTAATTTGTGGAGTTGCTTGTGATGTAATGGTTATCATTGTAGGAAGAAGACTTGGTGATGCAAGATCAAATCCAGAATGATGTTGTTAGCATTTTATATAGTGCTAATACTCCTTGGAAAGATATGAATCCAACTATTCTCCCTTCAGCTATTGGTAAATAGTAAGGTAGACTGGGTTTTTTTACCTTGGTGTGGAAACCAATCTAGGAGAAAGAAAACTCAATTCAATTGAATTCAATCCTGCCTAAGACATGCTACATGAATAGTACCCTCTACTCATGACCAAACTAGTTTATAGGATCTATGTGTGAATTACTTTTTAATATGACTGCCTAATTATGAGAATTGACTTAAAATAAAACCAGATTTTATTTTGCTCAATTATTTATTACAATCTTCAATGTTTTTTGAATTTGTCACTTTGCTTAGCATTCATCTGTCAACAAAACAGAAGCAATGTTAAAAGTATAACAAAGTATTTATTCATTATAAAATAACTGATCTTTTTCTCTGATTCACAAAATATGACACAATCTGTGGCATTAATCTCAATTATATATTCTTGAATCTCTCCTATATTCCATCAGAAATCCTCGTGTTGAATAGAAAATAATAAATGGTTTTAAAGAAGTTTTCTTTAAGTTTGACCATTATAGAAAAGGAAAAAAAGATTTTCTTAAGAAGACATATGTTTTAGTTGGTCTTCTCATCCTAAATAAATTTCAATAATTTTTAATACACTAATGTTACGTATATAAAATGATCTCTGTCTATACACACACAGTAGTTATATTGCTATTGTCTCAAAGGTTTTGTTTGTTTTTTTACAGTAGAACAGATTTTCATATAAACTAGAATGAATATCAAGTAGAAATGCGATTATAAATCTAAATCATGATCTCCTTTTCTCTGTAATTTACAAAAACCAGATTTCTATGCTCAATCTAGTAGAAATCAAGAGAAAGTGATTGACTTACAGAGACAATCTGTTTGTTGATATTGGACTGTTGGATTATTATCAGTGTGATCACAGAGATTCACTAACACATTGGTGTATCTAAGTATTTTAATGCATGTATCTATAGCTTTCTGTCTCCACAAATATATACGTATGGAGTAGAATCAACTCAATACAGTCTTTCTGTACTATAAAAAGCTTCAGCAACAGATATTGCTTGATATCATGGGATTATTACGAAGCTTTGTCATGCAATGGCTATACTCGTATTTGAGATGACAGCCATCATTATATATATATAGCCCTTATAGTTAGATAACTCACCACCTGCAACATTGACATTGTGGCTCATCGTAAAATGTCCCTGCTCACTGTGGGACATCTCAATGAACAAGTAAGTTGCACCTATTCTAAAATGGGCACAGCCGCAAGGAACACTAAAAGGCAGGAGTGGGTTTGTAGTCAAACCCCATAATGTCATTACACTCTTGGATGCATTGTAGAAAACCAAATTAAAACATAACTTTCTAAACTTTATTCAGACTAATGAATTCTTCTTTCATGTTCTTGACCAATCCATTCTTCAGCCTGTATAAAGTATTAAAGAAAACTGTAGAATAACAACATCAAGAATATGAAAGGGTTCACTTTTACAAGCAAATTTGCTTATGTTAATAAATCTTCTCTGAGTTAGTGTTGTATACTCATTTGCCGTATCATAACGACTCAATAATAATAACAGACGCACGCAGAAAGACGCAGGAATGAAGGACGCAGGAAGGAAGACACAAGAAGACTTCTTTAGAAAAATATTCACCTCTCACTTTATTGCAAGTGTTTGAAAAGGGTTACTCAAGGTTTGCATGTGAGAGGGTGCTGGAGACTGAACATGAACTTCATATTTTGACCCCACTGTTATGACCATCACGTTGTGTCTTTCTTGTTCTCCTGATGTTGGGGTCCACTCCATCAGGGGTTTCCAAGGACCCCCTCGGTCGGGTGTGACCTTCCCTACCACATCTGGTCTCTAGCTGTCTGGAATTCTGCTGGCAACTGCATCGGGGGTTTCTGAGGTCCCCCTCGGTCGGGTGTGGCCTTCCCTACTACATCTTGTCTCTAACCCTCTGGGAGTCTGCTGGCAACTGCTTTTGCACCCCGAACTCAACTCAAATATATAATAATTCAATGCCCACACAATCACCCACTGGATCTTTGAAATCGGATGTTTAATCGTCATCAAGCGGAAATAACTGTCATGCAGTTCAGAGGTTACTCTCTTCCGGTGCATCACTGTTAGTGGCACAATGGGACCTTCACCTTGTCCCATATCATAAGCCTTAATCCGCCCACGCAATCTCTTTCGATTATTGGCCATTGGAATGTGTCACTTCCTTCCGGTGTATCACCTTGGAATAGCATTTTTGGGCCGGGTCGAAGGTCAAAATATAACATTAGGAGGTGCCCGTGGTGTAATGGTTATCGTCGCAGGAATTGGACACGGTGACATGAGTTCAAATCCTAGAGGAGACTGATTGCATTTCACATAGCACTAATACCCTTGGGAAAGGTATGAATCCAATTATTCTCCCTCCAGCTATAGGTAGGGCAGACTGGGTTCTTCAGCCTTGGTGAGGCAACTAGTCTAGGAGAAAGAAAATTCTGAATTCAAACCTGTTAAACTCTGCTTAAAAAATTGACCTTGTGTCATATCCTGCCCGAGCGGAGGGGTTGGGCAAAAAGGGAGATGCCCGTGGTGTAATGGTTATCGTCGTAGGAATTGGACACAGCGACACGAGTTCAAATCCTAGAGGAGACTGATTGCATTTCACATAGTACTAATACCCTTGGGAAATGTATAAATCCAATTATTCTCCCTCCAGCTATGGGTAGATAGTAGGGCAGACTAGGTTCTTCAGCCTTGGTAAGGCAACTAGTCTAGGAGAAAGAAAACTCTGAATTCAAACCTGTTAAACTCCGCTTAAAAAATTGACCTTGTGTCATATCCTGCCTGAGCAGAGGGGTTGGGTAAATATGATAAATCTTCTCAGAGTTAAAGTCAATAAAATATAGCCTTACATTGTCATAAGAAAAGTCATATTTGTCATTCAAAATATATAAAATTAACAACATGGAAAAAGTTTATCAGAAGAAATAAATCATTCAAGACAAAGCAATTTAAATTAAACTGTAGTTTGTTTGTTTTTATATGAATTGGAAATATCATCATCATCATGTCGTGCCGCTAGCACAGATATTCCTGACCCTCTCTCGCCACTTCTCCCTATCATTCATCGCCTCTGGCAGGTCTTCAGGGCTACATCCCGTATCCTCACATAGCTGCTGGATGTATGTTCGAGCTGGTCATCCTGCTTTTGCTTGGCCATATGTGGGGGTCCATAGGAGTACATCACTTATGAGCTCGTCCTTGCTTCTCCAGCAGTGTCCTGCATGTCTGGTTCGTCTAGCTTGGATAGTTTTCATGATGGGAGGCAGGTGGCCGTATAGTTGGTGCCTTGTGGGGTGTTGCTGCCAGGACTTGTTCAATATGGCTCGCAACATTCTTGTGTAATTGCCGTCTAGCTTCTTCTCCAGCCGTTTAGTTAGCGTCCAAGTAGTGCATCCATATAGCAGTATCAACACGACCGCTACCTGGAAGAAACTGCATTTCATTTTATCGGTCAGGTCTGATTTCCATATGATCGAGACTGTCTGTCCATCATGACATCAACTCTTGGTAGTTTGATTGAATCGATGCTCATATTTAATTTTTCTTATCTATTCTTATAAAAGAGAAGACGTGCAATTTCATGCAGTACAAATGGCCTGGGCAATCCTTATTATCATACAAGAAGCTAACCATCTCATTTCACAATTATTGATCCAGATTTTAGCTAAAGAATTCTTTCTCTGCCCTTAGTCCATCTCTTAGCAACATTCAAATTGCACTCTCATCATCTCAGGAATATCATTATAATCCAATTTTCAGCCTTTGCTTGGAGCAGCTTCCTTTTTCACCTTTGGCCTCTCTCACTCTTTTGCGCAATTGTTCATTGTTAGTGTTGTTGTTGTTATTTAACAGCCTATACTACCTTCTCAAAAACAGAGCAATGATCCATTGGTTGAACTAAATGTTTTTATTGCACAGCTTCAATAAATATTTTCTTTGTTTATGATAATGAATATTAGCCTCAAAAAATTTATTATTCTCTCATGTTTCAATATTACAGTCTTTACTCTGATTAGATGGATTCTTTTCTTTGTAGTCTTCTTACATTCAAAACAGATTTCCGATTATCATATTTACCAACCCCTCCGCTTGGGCAGGATATGACACAAGGTCAATTTTTAAGCGGAGTTTAACAGGTTTCATTTCAGAGTTTTCCTTCTCCTAGACTAGTTGCCTCACCAAGGCTGAAGAACCCAGTCTGCCCTACTATTTACCCATAGCTAGAGGGAGAATAATTGGATTCATACCATTCCCAAGGGTATTAGTGCTATGTGAAATGCAATCAGTCTCGTTCAGGATTTGAACTTGTGTCACCGTATCGATTTCCTACGACAATAACCATTACACCACGGGCACCTCCTTCAAATTTCCCTTATTATTAATGCCCAGTCAGCAAAATTTTAAGTGTATTGATTATCTCCTACAGAAGGGTAAATCTCCTGCCAAAACAACGTGTCTTGGGTATGACACTAAACTGCATCTGATGGTGAGACTCCAGTTCTGGAGCTCTGAAGAGTGTTTACTGCCTCTACATCCACTCTGATCCTGTGTGGTAGTTAGTTCTATTTATGGATCAAATAAATCTATTTAAAAATGATCGATTTTTGCTAGAACTGTATACAAAAAAAAGAACTCACAAACACACCGTAAATGTACACATGAGCATACAATGAATGTAATTCCCTAATCTCTTGGCATAAAATAAATCTAGACCAGTTAACATGCCATTAAAATTGATCAATGTACTGTACTTTGAAAGGTTTGAACAGGAATTCTTTCCTGCTTACTGCTGTATCATGAAGAAACTTGCAGTTGACTTGAATATTATAATGGAAGAGAAAGATCTTTTTCTGTGCAGAGGTTTTCTGCATCAATATGCTCATCCTAAAATGTTCATTGCAAATGTAATACAACAAACAATCATATCACTTAGATAGAAGATTTTTTTCACATTATATTCTCTTGATTTATTTGTGTTCAAACAACCACAAGTTTCACTGCTTACAACACTCTTTGCCAGCTCAGTAGTTTCAACATTTTCAAGATATTGAAAAATTCCTTAAAGAATTTATAGAATCAAAACCAGACTCATTCTTTTATGAGGGGGATACATAATTAAACTAATTTTACATCAGTTCCACCCTGTCTTAAGTCTTTACTCTGATTGGACAAATTATTTTATTTGTAGACTTCTTACTTTCAAAATAGATTTCTCTTACTATTAATGTCCTGTTGGTAAGGCTTAGAATACACTGACAGTATCTCCTGCAGAGGAGTAAGACTCTCTCCGAAAGATGTATCCTGAGTATAACACTAAATTGCATCTGATGGTGAGGCTCCAATTCTGGAGCTTTGGGAATTGTGGAGTACACATTGATTACCATTACTCCCACACCCTCTCCGGCCCAAAATGCTAGTACTTATTAGTGTCCCATCTATGGATAAAATAGATCTATTTGCAAATTGTTTGTATTCGATGAGAATATTTGATATCATATGTGCCAAAAAAAAAAAAACTACACTAAAAATGTACATATAAATGTATAATGTATGCAATTCCCTAACCTCTAGGTATAAAAAACCTCACAGAAGTTGATATGCCATTAAAGTCAATCAATCTTACTTCAGTCATTAAGAAACCAAGGAAAATATTTTAATGACCAAGTAATGGATATTTTGAATTCATATAAATAAGAGTTTATCCGCTATATGCTGGAAACTTTTGCATTAGAATAACAGTATTGTTTACTGGTTGGCACATGACTTTTCTCTATGTCAGGCACTTAGCTGTTTGCAAGAAAAAGTTAATGACTTCCATCTACTTTGTTTTTTGAAATCTGACATTTTTATGAATAATGGTTAAGACAGATTCCTGGCTATTATGAATATCATAACCGCTTGTATAACTTAACCACAACACTCTAGAGAGCTCATATAGTACATTGTGGTTGTCAATTACCCGATATCAAAAGTATATATGATCATCTTTTTTGTTGCAGTTTCTTTTGAGCCATCTTTAAAAACAGTCTGCCTGACTGACTGTCTGTTTGCAAATCAATATATATAACCACTTCTCTTCTATAAATAATCTTATCTACTTATTTTCAACTGATTGCATTCACCAACATCAGGTGTTCTATACACGTATAAAAAAAATCAGTCAGCTATTATCAGTGACAGAAACATTTCTACAGCAGACATGAGTAAAAGATATTGACCGTCTCCAATGCTGGAGTGCAGACAGTCTTCAGTCCATAAAACACTCAATCACATCTTACAGCTGAGAGAAGACAGAAATACTTAAGGTCATCATCTCTAAATCATCATTGTTTTATTTACTTTTTTTTTTTTTTATTGAAAAGCCTCAGGGGAAAATATACTCTGTTAGCAAGGCTAAGAATACACTGCAGAGGAGTAAGACCACCAACCTAAATGAAAAAAAAGGGGGGTATCCTGAGTATGATACTGTTATGGGGACATATCCTACCATACCTCAAAGATGGACTCGTCCAACCTAAACATATTCTCCAACCTTAGCTCACTAGGGGGAGACACCTTCTCATTCCTTACAAGACATTTGACAGACGGACTGCAAGCCGAGCACGGCTAGTACTTCCTTTATATGACTTCCTTTTTTTGCTAATGCAATAACGTTTACCTATCACCCGTTGTTTGAGTTGTTCTTCCACCAGTCTTATCTGAAGGCCACAACATATACTAAGCTACATGTGATGATGAGGCTTCAGTTCTAGAGAGTTAGGGTGTGTGGAGTACCCCTTCATTGCCATTACTTCCTGGCCCACTCTGGTAGTAGTGGTAGTACCTATTAGGTTGCCATCTATCAGTCAAATAGAACTGTTTAAAAATCATTTGTATTCAGTACTAAAGTGTGCAACCCTAATATAAGTGTTTTTCTTTTTTTCTTCTTCTTCAAAAGAGGAAGAGAAGGAAAAGTGACTTTTGGAAAATATCACCAAAAGAAAGAGAGCAAGAGGTGAAAAATATCAGATTAGTATAGACATTCTAATTTATATATGGTATTCAATTAATTTATGTAGATGGGGCTTAGGATAGGCTGATTTTATCCTCTGCAGACTGGTAAGACCCTCTCCAAAAGGTGTCCTTGGTATGACACTAAATTGTATCTGATGGTGGAGCTCCACTTCTGGAGATCAAGTGAGTTTAGAGTACTTCATTGCCATTACTCTTAGGTCCACTCTGACTGAGAGTTGTAGTACCTGTTAAGATCTCATCTATTGGTCAAATCTATTTTTTAAAATTATTCATATTTGATAGGACTGTGTGCAACAAAAAAAAGTCTTTAAGAAACAAATGCACAAATGTAAATATAAATGTACACTGAATGTAATTCTCTAACCTCTTGGCATAAAATAACCTTAGATGGGTTGATATGCCATTAAAATCAGTCTATCAATTAAAACACCAGATTATAGCAGCTTAGAAACACATTTAATGAATTCAAATATTAGCTTTGTAGTAGCATGACACTGTTTTACCTTCCCTCTTCTACATGCATTCATCACTTAGTGTTTTTTGAGGGGAAACTCAATAAATGGTTGTAAAACTATGATGAAATATTACTTATTACCTACTATTACCATTAATCAGCCATCTAATAAAACAAATTACACAATGTAGGAATGGACAATTTCCTAATCAATTCCTTTACAGACAACTAAAGCTTTTTTAAAGGTGGAGTGTGATGTGTTATAAAACTTATAGATATAAAAAGATTTTCATCTTAATCAATCCTAGAAAACTAGAATATATTAAATTTTATTTAGTTGAATATACACGCCTAAGGTTGTTTATAATATCTACTGTTTTTATGTGGTCATTCATCTAAATACAGTCATATCCTGCCCTACATCATCTAAAAGCTGTAATGTTACCCAGTTTTTGATATAAACCGGATGTAATGTGTTAAAAATGACTTAGAATGAGAACAAACACTGTAAAACTAGCATAAATAACTCATCAAAAAATATAAATATCAGTAAACTTTAAAGAACACTAAAAATATGTTTTAATTTTTTTTAAATAATGAACACAAATGGCACAACTACATAATGTCATTCATTTATTTATAATACAATATATATATATAAAGTAGACCAAAGTAAACGCACTCCAGGAAAGAGGAACAACAACAACCCCTATATAAACCAGTTTGATCAACCAAGGGTCATTTATACTGGAAACAAGAGTGAGTTCAAGTCTTATTGAGTACCCCATTAAAAAGGCCTTGTGCCACACATGTTCTATGATCAAAGCAACAAGCTGGAAACATATATATAACACACATGTAAGAACAAAATAAATAAATTCAAAAAATACAAATCTCTTCATGGACCTTACTATTTTAAAATATATCCTTATTCTTTCTTTGAACCTACAAAAACCATCTTTATATATATATATATATATATATATATATATATATATATATATATATATATATATATATATATAATTTTATTTTAATTTGTTTTTATTGTTTTTTAAATTCTTTTTAGCTTCTATTATCTTTAATTTTATGTATTTTAAATATGTTTTTAAATATATCTTTAAAGAAAGTTTTTTTGGAGGGTGGGGGCTTCACTTTTTATTATGACATTGGTAATGTAATGTCAAATATATTGATATTCACTGAGCTGAAATTTAGTCCAGAAAAGTGATGTAATGGCAAATTTGGTGTAGGCTGAATTGATGTAAAGTAAGAATATTGCTGTACTGAAAAGGTTCGTCACTGTTAAAGTGCAATGAAAGCAATTACAATATGATTAAGGATGATGTAGTTGATGTGGTTTTAGTTCCTTTGATGTTAAATACCATGACATTGCAAGCTCTTTTATGATAGATGTAAGTTTAAGTCTTGTTCAAAGATGTTATATTTTGATTTGTTCTAAATTCTCACAGTTTAAAGTTTTAAGTATAGAAATGGTGTGATAAAAACAATAAAACAATGAAGAAGAGCTTGCAGTGTAATGGTTATTGTTGTAAAAAATGGACAAGGTAACCTGAGTTCAAATACTGGACAGGGCAGTTTGCATTTCACATTGCACTAATATCCTTGGGAAAGGTATGCATCCAACTATTCACTCTCCTGCTATGAGTTTATAGAAAGACAGACTCGACTCTTAACTTTGGTATGGCAACCAGTCTAGAGAAAGGAAAACTTTGTATTCAAACCTGTTAAAATCCACTTAAGAAATTGACCTTGTATCACACACTGCTTATGCAGAGTGGTTGGTAATTGCATAAATCAATGATTTCATTTGGTCTCTTTGTCTTATGGTATATCAACCTTTGTAGATTATTTGTCAAAGCTGTTGAAGAGAAATGGACTTACTCCTGGAAAAACGTGCTCGTGTGTGCCTGGCATGCAAAGGCGAAAATGGCCACTCCAACGTCGTGTTTTAAGAACCCATGATCTTGGATTCTTACGAGACTGACAAGACTTGACAAGGATGTGTGCAAAGCCCTAAGCCTATAAAAAGTGCCCGAGCAACAATCTCTGTGTTTGTAGTGAACTCAAGTGTTGGGGTTGGTGAGATACTTTATATCAAGGTGATTGGATGAGACATTTCAGGAGGGCACTTTTCTAAGCTAGAGACGTTTGTGGTGAGACCGTTGATGGTAATTGAAGATAGAAATTGCACTGGACGGTGACTCACGAAAAATGTCCCTTGGAAGAGAAAGTCCTGGATTAAGCTTTTTGACTCCTAATTATAACAAAAGCCATGCTTGTTGAAGAACATTAGTGGTACTATTTAACCCATAGCTTGGGAGGATAAGGGCGTTTATACAAAAGTGAATGTAATAGTGTGACTTGAATTCAAGCCCACCTATTACGAGGCTGCAGTTCAGCACTTTAGCCATTATGCCACAGGGACTATCCCCAACAAAACAATGATAAAAGTAAAATACTAGTGGTTTAATCTTTGCTGTTATTCTTCTGTGTGTGGGTGTAAGAAGTTTACTCCAAAATCAAAACTGGAAAAAGAAGTTACAACATCAAACTTTGGCTGACTTATAAGTATCCTTTGACAGGTAATGTCTAAGAGAATTAAAACCTACAGTTAGAATGAAAAAAGTAAAGTTGGTGACCTTAGTCGAGAGTGACATGAAGGCTCCCTTTTCAATAGCTACTACACCAAGGTGTAGGGGAGGGTGCTACTCCATTCCCTGGATTGCTCCACTTTACCCTTGATCTGTACCTTATAACGCAGGGTGTTAAGCAAGGAGGCATCAGGTACCATTTTTTGAGTCTTTCGTATGACTCGACCTGGGATTGAAACCAGGTCTCCCGGGCCATTGGCGAACACTCTAACCATCATGCCAATGTCCAGTTTGATATTGAATAGAGCATCAAAAGAGGCAAAGAAGAAGAAAGTATATTGAACTTGCAAGAATAGACAAATGAAAAGAGTTTGGTAGGAGATGCCATCAACTGACTGCAAATTGGTTCTGTTGGGGAAGCAAATTTCTAGCCTAGAACTAATTTTGTAATTCTTTCTAGTCAATCATCAAGGAATCAAATCAACAGAAAAAATATTGGGTTTTTTGTTGTTGTTTTTTTTAAATTACCATTGAAAAAACATTTTTTCTATTTTTGTGAATTTGATGTAGGATGTTAATATCATCATCATCATCATGTCGCACCGCCTGCGCGGATATCCCTGACCGTCTCTCGCCATTTCTCCCTATCATTCATCGCCTCCGGCAGGTCTTCAGGGTTACATCCCATGTCCTCACACAGCTGCTGTATGTAGGTTCGTGCTGGTCGTCCCACTCTTGCACATCCATATGTGGGGGTCCACAGGAGTACATCGCTTATGAGCTCGTCCTTGCTTCTCCAGCAGTGTCCTGCGTGTCTGGTTCGTCGAACTTGTATAGTTTTTGTGATGGGGGGCAAGTGTCCGTATAGTTGGAGTCTCGTGGGGTGTTGTCGCCAGAACTTGTTTAATACTGCTCTCAACATTCTTGTGTAATTTCCGTCCAGCCTCCTTTCCAGCCGCTTCGTAAGCGTCCATGTGGTGCATCCATATAGCAGTATCGACACAACCGCTGCCTGGAAGAAACTGCGTTTCATTTTATCAGTTAGGTCCGACTTCCATATGATCGAGAGCCTATCGATAGCTGTCCATGCCTTCGTCAGTCGTGTGTCGATGTCTTTCTCGGTTGATGAGACGCTGCTTCCTAGGTAGGTGAATTTGTTGACTAGTTTCAGAGAGGCTCCGTCTAGTGTGGCAATGTTGCCCGTTTGGTTGTAACACATATATTCGGTTTTGTTTGCATTGACATGGAGGCCAATGCCAGCTGCGGCTCGTTCCAGACTATGCAGTAGTGTCTCTGCTTGATTAGGCGTATTCGCTAGTAACGCCAAGTCATCAGCGTAGTCGGCGTCCGTGATTGTTTTTGCGGGGTACCTTTTGCTTCTTCTCTTAGTCAGCTGGAAGCCATTTTCTCTGATTTTGTCGATCGAAGTCCTAAGCACATAGTCTAGACAGATGATAAAGAGGTACGGGGCTAGTGTGTCTCCTTGTAGTACTCCTGCAACTATGTCGAAGTATTCCGTGTCTCCATCTGGTGAACGTACTTTCACTTTGGTGTTTCTGTAGAGAATCATTATCGCTGCTACGGTTTCTTTTGGTAGGCCGTATGCTAGTAGGATTTGCTCCATCTTCCCTCTGTGTATGGAATCGAATGCCTTGGTAAAGTCGACAAATAGTAATGTCGCCTGTAAGTTTTTTGCCCGAACGCCTTCCAGGATTCTACGGATGGTCAGTATTTGTGAGGTCGTGGATCTATTTCTCCGGAAGCCATTTTGGTTTTTCCTAAGGATGTTGTCTATTTTGGGTTCTATGCGGTTTCGTAGTAGGGCATTGTAGATTTTGGCTGCTATGGATGTAAGTGTTATCCCTCGGTAGTTCTTGGCTAGTCCGAGGTCGCCTTTTTTAGGGAATGGAAGGATGCATCCCTTCGTCCATCGTTCTATCCTATTTTGACTATAGACTGCGTTGCATTGCCGGAGCAGTATATTGTCGAATTGTCTCGTCTTCCACACTTCTGGGGGGATCTCGTCTAGCCCCGCCGCTTTCCTATTTAAGGTTCAGAAATTTAGTATTTTCATTATTCTATTAATATAGTTTTCTTTTCATTACTTTTTGGTTGATATTTTTTTGGCTTCCAAATTTCAGAATTAAAAAAAAATAGGCTACATTAAATAACATCTTGTATTATGGGTGCTTGCAATATAATGCTGTCATATACAGGACAGAACGATAAAATTGTCATCCTAAAGAAAACGACACTACAGCTTTATTTTAAAACTTTTATTGAAAAAATCAATTCAGGTAACTTGATTATGTAGTAGAGCTGACATCTATTCAATGTAGCCGCCTTCAGCCTCAATCACCGCCTTGATACAGATCAGGAACTGGGAGCACGCCTTTTCCACAAGCGCCGGCGGGAGCTCAGCGAATACTCGGCGAAGGCCGGTGATCAGGCTGGCTTTGGTGTTGTGGGAGGTCATGTTGGTGATGTTCTCGACCAAACAAAGTAGTCTAGCAGGTTCAGGTCGGGGGAGGAGGGGAACCAGTGAGAGAAGGGTACAAAGTCATTGCATTCCTTCTGAAGTCAAGCGTGGGTCTCTTTGGACTTGTGGGCCAGTGCCGTGTCCTGCTGCCACACCCAAGGTCTGCCAGCAGCCACCTGATTTCACCAGGGGATCACCACACTCTTCAGCACATCCAAGTACACTTTGGTGTTGACTTTCAAGCCGACTTCGAAGATGTGAGGTGGCATGATGTGGCCCTCACTTGAAACCACACCAAAGACCATAACCGTAGCCGGAAACTTTGTTTTTATCACCCTAGGCACATCCCTGTTATTCGTGGCAATCCAGATTTGCATTTTGAGGGTGCTGGCAATGGTCCTGTTGTCATAACTTGGATCGGTAGAGAGCATGAGTTGTACATCGGCGCATCTCCGATCTCGTTCGTTGAACATTGTGTCACTTTCAGACATGATAGAAGGCTCCTATCGCTCTTGGGATTTGTACACAACTAGCCAACTAGTAGATGGTCTGCAACAAAAAAAGAAAACCGGTTTTAATTAAATGGAAATGGAATCATGTCGTCTTTTCTAGGGCGACAATTTTATCGTTACACCCTGTAGACATTGCTTGCCCAGTTGGCTGGGGCTGTAGAATACACTGACTGCTTCTCTGCACAGGGGTAAGACCCCCCCCCCAATGAGTGTCCTGGATATGACACTAAACTATCTGATGGTGAGGTTCCAACAGTGCTGGAGCTTTGGAGAATGCGGAGTACCCCTTCATTGTCATCGCTCCCAGGTCCACTTTGGCTCGGAGTGGTAGCATCTGATAAGGGTCCTATCTATGGGTTAAATAGAACTAACAGCATACTTATGCTAAACTGAATTGTATGATTAAACTGAATAGCTTGAAATAGAAGTGTTTTTGACAATTAAACCGTACTTACATTTAAACTGCGTGCGTATGCTTAACTGAATTATTTGAAATAGAACTGTTTTCGACATTAAAACTGTATTTACACTTAACTGAATTGTTACATATAACTGCTTGACTAGTTTGAAATGGAAATGTTTTTGACAATTAAACTGTGTACTTATGCTAAACTGAATTGTTTTAAATAGAACAGATTATTTACATAAAATGGATTTGGCGTTAAATAACCTAAAAAGGTTGATATGCCATAAAACCCAACAAACCAACCAAACATGTAGACATTGCTATATAACCTAGGAAGTTCCTACGGTTGAGGATTTGAGTTTATCATCACATTTAAAGTTCAAAGAATACATCAGGCAAAAGACTTTCTTATATAAAGCAATAAAACATAATCCGTTTTTAAAATTTATGTTATGATTACTACTTGTGGTTGTTTTTTTTTTGTGTTTTTGATAAAATTTATATCACTTGTCTCATAAGAAAACTAATCATTTTTTTTTTTTAAATATACAGGCTGTTGAATATTATGCAGAATGGTCACTCTGTCCAAGCAATGTGGTGTTTCTGCGTGTTCAGACTGCAGTATATGATCCATCTTTAATTGGAGATAAGCCGAAATGGTATGCACATCAATTGCAGCCTGTAGAGTTCAAAGTTTATGATAATAATTCCTCTCTTGGGGCAGCCCTTACATCTGCACTGGAAACCCACAGTGATGAGAATCCAACTGGTAAGAATCTTTCAATCTTTGCTACAGTTATTGATGCTTTAACCCTTTCAATATGTAATTACATATCATGGTCATTTCTATAATCAATTATCCACCAAAAAATAAAATTGATACTGGGTCGGTGAGTTTGCATGCATGTATTTGCTTCTCACAACATAAGTAGAGGTTTTTCAAAACCGTTGGGTAAATCTGCTTTCTGGAGTGGATACATCCACTTTCTTCAGCAAAAGGGTTAAATCAATGTTATTGATTTTTCGAAAAGTAGCTGAATACAGATATTTTTATACTTGTGTTCTCTCTCTTTCTCTTCACTAGAAAATCCATTAATCTAAATCCTCTTTAATCTAGAATAGCAGACAATAGTGTACACATACAGAATTGAACACATCCATTGGGTTGATTAACTACATATTTGAAGATGCTTGTATATTCATAACTGAATGTTCATTGATTTTCTTTCTCTTGAAGATTATTTGCTCTAAATAGAAAATACAAGAATGCTAGTAAAATCATTGATCAACTTATTGCATTATTCTTAAATACATTTTTGGCACCCTCATTCTCTTGCTCAGATTGTCCCCACAATTTCAAATTCAGAATTCCAATCTTTTTCCCTCTCAAGCTGGAGTTTATCTTTCACAATATGAAGCAAATTGATTTATAGATTTTCCTCTTTCCTATATTTTATTATCAGTCTTATTTGAATGTTATATACCACACTGCAATACCTTCATTATAATGCCCAACTGATTTACAGGAAGCGATCAGTAGATTTGGTCTTAAGATTATTTGTGTAAATATTTTATTTGAAAGGGTTGTTTTAGGAGGTGCCCGTGGTGTAATGGTTATCATCGTAGGAAATGGACATGGCAATATGAGTTCAAATCCTGGACGAGACTGATTGCATTTCACATAGCACTAATACCCTTGGGAATGATATGAATCCAATTATTCTCCCTCCAGCTATGGGTAAATAGTAGGGCAGACTGATTTCTTCAGCCTTGGCGAGGTAACTAGTCTAGGAGAAGGAAAACTCTGAAGTCAAACCTGTTAAACTACGCTTAAAAATTGACCTTGTGTCATATCCTGCCCGAGTGGAGGAGTTGATAAATAAGAATATTTTATATAGACATTCATTATATTTATGATAATGATTATAATTCTCTTCTTATACAATACAATGTTATGAAATATATACACTTGAATTAGCATTTTAAAAATAATATTCCCTCTCTATAAGTAAATGCATACGTATATGACATATTACTTTTTGTAAATATTAAGATTTTAAGGATATTAAAGAATATATATATAGATTGATAGCTTTTAAATTATATTTCATATTTTTACAATTGATCACTTTCTATGTTAGATTCATCAAAGCATATAAACCTAAAATGCCTAAATTATGGATATTTACTTAGTTTACTTAAACTCAAGACCAAATGGTAGGAAGATGATGCTAATCTCTTGTGTGGGTAGATTCTGCTTTAAAAATCATTTCATATTCTAGATTTTGATCTGATCTTGAATACTACACCACTCTCTACTGTTAAAAAATAAGTAACCATCTTGAAATCTAAGCAGCTCAGGAGATACCCAATTTTTTGAGAGTCCTCCATGACATAATGGCTAAAGTGCTGGACAGGAAGGAGCCTCAAAATAAGGAAATTCAAACTCCAGTCATGTTATTATGCTTGCTTTCAGACTAATATATTTGAGAAGGATATAAACCCTCTTAAATAACCCATGAAGGTTGATAGGCCATTAAACAAAGAAACCAAACCAATTTTTTGCCATGTAACTCTTGAAGTCTATAAACAGTTTTGTTTATAACTTAGACTGAGATGAAGAAAATCCTTGTACAAACATAAAGACTGCAAGCATATGTTTCTGTTGAAAAAGAAAATGTACTTTCAGTATTGATCCCAACATTATACTGGACTGTTACAGCCCTGTTTGAAGAAAAATCCATCCCCATTTCCTGACAGCTTTTGTCTCTAGTGTTAGGATATATCCTGAACTCTACTTGTTGTATAGCCATGACCAACTATACAAACACATATGCATGCAAAATCATAACAACAACACAATAAAGATGAGCGACACAGTTCTTAGAAAAATATACCTCTCACTTTATTTGAAAGGGTTGTGTGTGAGAGAGAGTTGGAGACCGAACAGAACTGCAACAGAACTCCACTCTTATGGCCATCAGCGTTTCTTTCCCATTCTCCAGGGTTGCTCAACCGGAGGCCTAGCTTTCTGTTAGGTGCTGGCTTTCTCTACTACATCTTGTCTCCAAACTGGTCTGGTCTCCAAACTTAATTACCGCATCTCTCCAAACGGATTGAATTTCCTGTGCACTCAGTTATATAACAGTTCATGCCCACTCAATATCTCCTCATAACTGGCCATCAGAATATGCACTTCCGCCGTCTTTGGAATGGCATGTTTGATCATCATTAAGTAGAAATAACTGTCATGCAGTTCACAGGTCACTCTCTTCCGGTGCATCAGTCTGACTGTACCGTGGGATTTTAACCCTGTCCCATATTGTCAGCCAAGCTCACCCACGCCAATGGAATATGCACTTCCGCTGTCTTTGGAATGGCATGTTTGGAGGTCAATATACAACATACTTACTTCTTGTGATAGAGAGGTTCTGCTTGAGATGAATCATGCTTAGTTTCTGGAGATCTATCTGCATGATTCATTTGTACTGTGCATTATTTAAAGATGAAATATAACTGATCCTAGTCAAAGCTAAAGATTTTAATGTTTAAAAAAATGTCTTCTTGATAAATAAAAATTCAGAAGCCGAATTCCATTTTTTTTCTGCAGACTGTTCAATAAGTATTTAAAACAAACCAAAATGCATTTATCAATTTTGATTTTGAAATTTATCTTTAAAGAAATATTAATGTAGAAGTTTTTATTTCTATGGAGTATTTTGAAGGGGGGAATTAAATTTTTGCCTAAAAGTTTTGATTATGGTTGGGAATTTTTTTTTTTTTTTCAAGTAATACAATCATTCCTTAATTGTATTGCTCCCAAGTATTATTAGGGGGTCGTCCTCCTCATGGTGTAATGGTTAAAGCGATGGCCTGCAGAATCATAGTAAGCAAGTTTGTGCTCCAATCGCGCTATTACGTTCACTTTCGGGCAGATGCCCTTGGGAAAGGTATGAACCCCCTTATCCTCCCAGCTATGAGTTAAATAGTACCACTACTGTTCTTTGAGGAGAATGGCTTTGGCATTAAATAACCTACAAAGGTTGATATGCCATTAAACAAAGAAACCAAACCAAACCAAACCTAAGTATTATTATTTTTGAGTTACCAGTTTGAAGTAATTATTTAAATTAATTATTCTAATTTTCTTTTATTGTATAAGTCAGACACTACATCAACTTAAATGGAGAAATTGTTTTGATTTTCAATAGTTTTAAATGACACCACCCCCTTCCAGAACCAATTATTGACATAAGTCTAAGAGTCTTTGTATGAGGGTCGGCTGAAAAGTTTATTGGTTGACCAAGATACTCTCATGGAATGTGACTAAATGAGGTTAATTTTTCAACACAGTCTTCCTTGCCGTCCACATGCTTCTTTCAGCAGTGTTGCAGTGCTTGGATTCCAGTTGTCAAAAGGTTATCAGCAAATAGATATGATGTCATCTTATGAACTTTACAGCCCACCCTCATATAGATACAAGTTGTTTCAGGAAAATTGATATGATTTTACCATCTAATAACTTGATCAATCCTTGTTCAAATGATCTCAAATTTTAACTGCAGGTGTAAAACAACTTAAAATTATGTTTAATGTTGTTGTTTTTTAATGTATAGAAATGTCATTCACTAGAAAAAAGATGTTTAAAGATTAAACAGAATTTTTTGTTGTTTCTACACATGTTGTTAAAATTTGAGTTGCCCAGTTGGCTGGGGCTGTAGAATGCACTGACTGCACTTCTGCAGAGGGGTAAGACCCCCCACCACCACCAATGAGTGTTCTAGATCTAACCCTAAACAATCTGATGGTGAGTTTCCAGTGGATGCTGGAGCTTTGGGGAATGCCATTGCTCCCAAGTCCACTCCTGCCCAGCGTGGTAGCATCTGATAGGGCCCTATCTATTGGTTAAAAAGAACTAATAGCATACTTATGCTAAACTGAATTGTTTCACCAAACTTAATAGCTTAAAATAGAAATGTTTTTGACAATTAATCCATACTTACATTTAAACTGCATGCTTATGCTAAACTGAATTATTTGAAATGGAAATGTTTTTTGACATTGAAACTGTACTTATACTAAACTGATTTGTTTAATATAGAACTGTTTTGTAATTTAACTGTGTGTAAACAAAATCTGTACTCATACTAAACTGAATTAGCTGAATTAGAACTGCTTGACTAAACTAAATAGCTTGAAATAGAAATGTTTTTCACAATTAAACTCTACTTACATTTAAACTGCGTGCTTATGCTTAACTGAATTCTTTGAAATAGAACTGATTATTTACATAAAAATGGATTTGGCATTAAATAACCTACAAAGGTTGATATGCCATAAAACCCAAACAACCAAACTAAAATTTGAGATCATTTAAATAAGAATTGGTCTAATTATTAGATTACAAATCATCTCAATTTTTCTGTACATCTCAAATGATATCAATTTTTTCAAACACCCTGTATTTTCTTCAGCAAACTATAACAGACTTTTTATTTGGAAAAAGTTAAAGATGACTTTGGCTGTTTTTAATTTTAGCAAGCTTGATCCCATTTTCATGTCATTTTAAAATTGTGATTGATTATAGTTTCTTCATTCATAATTATGGTTTCTCACGTTAATCCCTCATATGTAATGATTTCTACACTTCCAAGATTAATTGTTTCCTTATAGATGAGAGTGGAAGTGACAGTGATGGAGCAGACAGCACTAGTTCTTCATATTCCTCTTTGAGTGATTTTGTAACTGACATGGTTAACAGTGAAATTGATGGTGACACTCCAAGTAAGTACCAACTCCAATTATAATCTTATCATAATTCACCATATTTCTATTAATTAATGCAATAAAACTTCACCATTTTGTCTCAATTTTACCCAAACCTTTTAAGGATGGTTCAGGTCATCTCTGAAAAGGTTTTGAATTACCATATATACTGGAGTAATGAACGGCTTTGTGTAATGAATGAGTCCTTATTTTTAGCCACAGAAAGGTGTTTTATCATATATCATGTAATGAACTATGGTAAGTTTCCGCATGTGCAAAATCATATCTTGTTTAATGAATGACCACTTGTTTTTGAAGCGAAAAATTGGTCTTAAAAAGTCATTCATTAAAAGATTATTATAAGGTAAATCAGTAAGTTTTTATGTTCTTGTTTTTTTACTGTCCAAAATAAAACTACTTTTTATACCAATAAAATGTTGCAAATCCTGAGAAGCTTCAAATCCTCACTAAAAAGTTAAACAAAAATCAAAAGTAAAACATCCCAAAGAATATAGTCTATCCAAAGGTTTTTTTTTAGGATGAAAATACTTGTGATATTAAATTTTGAAAGTGAGAGACATGTTAAGCATAAATAAATGTAAAAGATTTTAACACTATGTACATCAGTAACCATTTTTAAATCCACATGCAATATGGGTTAGAAGAAGATCACTACTGCCATCTCATTTGTAGTTATAGAGTTTGGACATTTATTTGTGATCACTATTCTTTTCATGTCATTACTGACATATTCCAAATATAAATTAATCAGAAGCCCAGTTAGCTGGGGTTGTGCAATACACTGACTGCATCTTTGTAGAGGGGTAAAAACCCCACCTCAAAAGGGTGTCCTAAATATGGCATTAAACAATCTGGTGGTGAGGCTCCAGACCTGGAGCTTTGGGGAATGTGGAGGAATACCCCTTCAGTGCTCTTACTCCCAGGTTCACTCTGGCCTAAAGTGACAACACCTGATAGGGTCCTATCTATGGGTCAAATAGAACTGTTTGACATTTAAACTGTGTGCAAACAAATGACCGATGTTGAATTAAATTGTTAGAAATAGAATTGTTTGAACATTTAACTGTATGTAAACTAATGACTGATGTTTAATTAAATTGTCAGTGATACATTACAACAGTTGGAACAATTTAACTGTGTGCAAATGAATGAGTAATGTTGAATAAAATTATTGGTGTTAAATAACAATACTTGAAACTCTTTAACTGTGTTCTTAAATTGAATTATTGGTATTACATAGCAATACTTGAAATCATTTAACTGTATGCAAACGAATGAATAGCATTCAATTGAATAATTAGTGTTAAGTAGCAATACTTGTAATGACTTCCCTGTGTGCAAACAAATGATTAATATTAAACAGAATGATTGGTGTTTGAGGGCAAGAATTAAAACCATTTAACTGTATAGAAACAATAGCAATACTAGTGAGCCAAAAAGTTCAAAAATAAAATTACTTTCAAATCATATTTAAATGCATGCAAACAAATGACTGATGTTAAATTAAGTTGTTGCTGTTACATTGCAATACTTGAAACCATTTAACTATGTGCAAACAAATGATTGATATTAAATAGAATTGTTGGTATTATATAGCAATACCTGAAACCATTTAACTATGTGCAAACAAATGATTGATATTAACTAAAATTGTTTGTATTGGATAGCAATACTTGAAACCATTTAACTATGTGCAAAAAATGCTCTCAGATTAGTTTAAAAATGTTATCTACAAAATATGTTTACAAATATTTGATATGTAATGATTTGGTATTAAATAAACCTACAAGGGTTGATATGCCATAAAACCCAACTAACCAGCTAAATTAATCAGCCAACTCATTTACTATGTCTTTTCTTGCAAATGGCAAAGTTTATTGATTAAAAGAATCATGAAACTGCTAAAAGGCTGAAAACATTGTTCTCATAAAGAGAATTTCTTATATAATAATAATTATCTTCCCATTCTTATAGTCTCTCATTAAAAAAAAATCCTTCTTCCACTTTGTTCTTTGCTGGTAGGACATGTCTCTTGTGGACTTTAAAGTGGCTTTAACATTAAACTATCCTCAAATCTCAGCTTTGAAATCAGATGGACAGATATGGGTCGACACACAAAAACCTGAATAAACAAATGGCAAAGTTAAATATCTGATTAAAACAGTTATGGCTAATTTAAAACCTGCCATTGCCATGCTTAACAAATATCTTCATAGTTGAGAACAATTAAGAAATAAATAACTATAAAGAAATATTTCTATTTGTGCTATCACTTTTGTTTATTCTTGTGTGTGTGTGTGTGTGTGTGTGTGTGTGTTGTAAGAAGTTTACTCCAAAATCAAAACTGGAAAAAAAAGTTACAACATCAAACTTTGGCTGACTTATAAGTATCCTTTGACAGGTAATGTCTAAAAGAATTAAAACCTACAGTTAGAATAAAAAAAGTAAAATTGATAATCTTAGCCGAGGGCGACCAGAAGGCTCCCTTTTCAATAGCTACTACACCAAGGTGTAGGGGAGGGTGCTACTCCATTCCCTGGATTGCTCCACTTTACCCTTGATCCTTACCTTATAATGCGGAGTGTTAAGCAAAGCGAATCAAGTACTGTTTTTTGAGTCTTTGGTATGACTCGACCTGGGATTGAACCCCGGTTTTGCAGACCATTGGCAGACACTCTACTCATTAAGCCAATGACCTGGTTACAGTTAGTATAGTCACCCAATATGTTGTTTTGCTTGTTGCTTAGATGTAGCTATGTAGACTCAGAGAGTGGTATAAGTGTCATACAAGCATATGCCACTGTCATCCAACAACATACAGACGTCTTATTACCTTATCATTTTATGCATTTTGTATATTTTTCACAATTTTTATCAGTCATTAATCAGGATGTTTAAGTTGTAATTTTAGTGGTAAAAATAGCTGTCATTTTTCAAGATGTGGCAGTCATCATATATATATATATATACATTCAGTTCATATGGCTCTGAAATAAGCTTGACACATTTTATGTTTCCATTCTCACATACAAACTGTAGTGAAACTTTGTTGCTTTACACAATGTATCATCTAAAGATTCTTTTTTGTACAGTCTTGTTTTGCTTATAGTATATTCTGTAGGCTTTGTCCTGTTATTTACATTGCATAGGTTGCTGATGTTCATCCATTTAAGTTCTGATTAGGCTCATTGCTCCCACTCTGATTCTTTTAGCATAGCTTGACTATAAGTCTCTGAGCTCTGTCTTGTTATGGAAGACGTATTCAATTATGAGGATTGTTTTCAACAATCTTGCTCATCTTACCTTTAAACAAAAGACCATTGCAAATAAGTGTGTGTGTGTGTGTGTGTGTGTGTGTGTGTGTGTGTGTGTGTGTGTGTGTTGGTTTTGGTTTTTTCAATTGTTTTGTTTTTCTTATTTTTTTTCTTTTAGTCTTTCTACCAGAGAATCAAATTCTGGCAGTTGATCATTCAAAGGTATTCACCCCCCCCAGCAAATTACATGTACCAGAAACTACTGTCGCCACTAGTGAATCAACTTCAGCTACAGCTGAAAGTGATGCAGATTCATCAGCTTCATCGAGCCCCACCTACAGTCAGGATGTTCCCCCATCTTTTGCTGTAGACCAAAAAGGATCTGTAAGTACATTTTCATTCACAAGATTTAATACAAATTCTGATATTGCATTGATTTTTAACACCAAGCCTCTTACAATGATTAGCCACGTATAATACGCACCCCTAACTTTCAGCTATAAATTCTGGAAAAAAATCTCTCATGTATAATATACTTTGACTTTTTGGAATTTTTAGCTGCTAAATTTAACGTTTGTTCAATTTTTTATCTAATTTGTATCAACTAAAAATAAGAATTTATATAGTTTATACAATGTTTTGAAACACAAAATGTACACAGTATTTAGACTGAAGACAAGGACATGTTCACATGAAAATGTAATAAACTTTCAATGAAAATAAGTTCATAATAGAAGCAAATTATAAACAAACATACTTTTCAGTGACTATTTCTCTGTAACAGTATAAAATATAAGTGTTTGTTACATATCATTTAGTTTTGACTATAGATATAACTTACTTTTTGTTATATAGACCTGAATGTGGTGATGATACATGTGACTGAAAAAAAAATTGTAATATGCACCCCTAGCCTTTAGGCTAAAAATTTTGGAAAAAATGTATATATTATATACATAATAATTACGCAATAATTATGGTATATGGAATTAATAATGTAAATTATCCAGGACAGCCTTAGCTGTCAAAAAAGCAAAAATAAATCCATATATCACAATTCATCATATCTATATGGTATCAGGATTTACTTGGTAGCTGAAAAAGTTGCATATTTCTTGCTAGAATAGATTGTTGGTACTTTGGTAAAAAAAAAAAATTTTGAATAAAAAAAAAAATAGGATTTCACATCTTGATTTTCAAGTAAGGCAGACTTCCAATCTTCCATTGCTATTTGGCTTTGTACTAAATTAAATTTAGCAAATATATGGAGTGTTTCAAAAATTTTTATAACATTTGAGATATACAGGGTGTTTCAGAAATATTGATATCATTCTGTAATTTAATAACTTGACTAATTCTCGTTCAAATGATCTCAAATTTTAACTGCATGTGTAGAAACAACTAAAAATTCTGTGTTTAATGATTTAGTTTGTTTTGTTTTTGTTTTTTTCAGATATAGAAATTCTATTCACTTGAAAATAAAGTGTTTAAATATTTAACATAAAATTTTCCTTTGTTTCTATTCAGACTGCTTGATATCATTTGACATGTAAAGAGTGTTTCAGAACTATTGATATCATTTTATAATCTAGTGACTTGACTAATTCTGGTTCTATTGATCTCAAATTTTAATATCAATTTTTCTGAAACACCCTAAATATATGGTATTAATTTTATTTCTAATGTGTTTTCTCGCATCCTTTATTTTGTACTATCCAAGTCTATGAAATTGGATTGAAAAAGATATTGTTGATTTGTTCTATATACATTCTTCAAAATTTTCTGATTTTGAATAATTTATTTTTATTTTTTTATATTAGGCACCAGATTATTTCCAGTTTGATTCAGGAAATGCATCAATGCAAACCAAACACTCAAGCAGGTGAAAAAAACTTTAATCTATTTTTTTGGTTTTGTATTATAACATATTTGACCAAGATATTGTTTAGCGTTCTGATTAAATTACAGATACAGAGTAAAAAGGAGTAAACTGAAACAAGATTATCATTTGCATTTAATTCTTTTTTTTTAATTTGTATATGACTGAGTAGACAAAAGTAGCTTGCTAGTACTTTAATCTTATTTACCAACCCCTCCACTCAGGCAGGATATGACACAAGGTCAATTTTTGAATTCGGAGTTTAACAGGTTTGAATTCGGAGTTTTCCTTCTCCTAGACTAGTTGACTCACCAAGGCTAAAGAACCCAGTCTGCCCTACTATTTACCCATAGCTGGAAGGAGAATAATTATATTCATACCTTTCCCAAGGGTATTAGTGCTATGTGGAATGCAATCATTCTCGTCCAGGATCTTAACTCGAGTCGCCGTGTCCATTTCTACGACAATAGCCATTACCCCACGGTCACCTCCATAGTCCAGTGCCCCCTTTAATAGTGCTTCTCCAAAATTTGTAAGACATGAAGTCTAATGGGCCTTATCCTTCCACACTGGCTCATGTGTGCCTTGAATGCAGAGTTGACCTTCTCCTTGACTAGTTGAAAACTCAGTTTATCCTACTATTTTACCCTTTGGTATGAAAATAAATTGATTTATTCTTTTTCCATAGGTATGAGAATGAAGTGAATGTAAAAAGACTCAGCTGTATTCTACTTTTCAATTCCATGTTAATGAGTGTTATACTCCTTATATATCATGAAACAAGACAAACTTGCACTATTAAAGCTTGCCATCTCATGTAGTGATGTCTATGCCAATTTGGCTATAAAGCCTGATAGAATTTTGATTACTACTCTAATTTACTGAATACCACATTTTGTTCACTACATAGTAATAACAGCAGCAACAGCAGCTTGATGTGTCCAAGGTTTTCAGATAGAATGTTTTCCTTACATCTCACATTTATCTCATTTTTTGAATCCTGTATTTCATTTAGACTTAATATGAGTATGTTCGGGCATTGGCATAAAATTTACAGTGTTCACCAATGGCCCGGGAGACTTGGGTCGAGTCATACCAAAGACTCAAAAAATCGTACTTGATGCTACCTTGCTTAACACTCAGCATTATAAGGTAAGGATCAATGGTAAAGTGGAGCAATCCAGAGAAAGGAGTAGCGCCCTCCCCTACACCTTGGTGTAGTAGCTATTGAAAAGGAAGACTTTGGGTCACCCTCGACTACAGTCACCACCTTTTAAATCTTTAAAAAGAACATGTTGGCAAACCCTAACCCTATTTTTGACTCTGTCAGCTGACTGTATATCTCCTGTAGATGGATAAGACACCCCCCTGACCCCCCACAAAGAGACATCTTGAGTATGATTCTAAGTTTAAAGTATCATGTGGTTTCTAATGTTCTGACATGCAAAGAATGTAGAGTATGGTTTTCAGCCTGTATGCCTAGTTATGAGGGTCCATTTGACTATCACATACCTAGTAGCTAAATGGTTAAGCTATAGGCAGTATTTAATCACCCTTATAGGAATGGAATCTGCCCCAAGGTTTTTTTTATTATAAAATTTCATATCCACTTGGTTGTGAGTAAATTGTGAGTAAATTGCTTAGTTTATTCAGATAGACATAATGAAAATAAAACATGAAACAGAAGTTTCAGGATGACATACAACCTTATTTGAGAGATGCTGCCTAATAGTCAGAATCCCTAGGATTAAACTAATTTTCATCCAAGACACAACTGATTCCAGCCATAAAGCCCTGACACATACTGCATATGAGTTAGGTAGATATATAAGTAAATCCAGTTATGTGTTCTAAGTTAGCCATTTAAACTAATGTTTCTCAACCTTTTCTTCCTTGTGGCCCATTTTTGATGTCAAAAAATATCAGACCCACTTAAAAAAGAATAATAGAAATTCCATGTAACAGAAAATACATTTTATTTACAAAAGCAAAATGTAGTAGAAAATATAAATTCTGATTAATGACTCACCTCATTTTGGTATTTATTTGCTTGTTAAGCTGAACTTCCAAACCTTGGTTCAGCTTTAGACATAAGTCTCCTCTTTTTCAGTTGGCAATAGATTACATTTCCTTGGGTTAGCTCCAATCCCATTTTAAAGATTTCTGAGAGTCACTGAAAACTATTACAAATATTTTGACAGGTTTTCTATCATTTTTTTTTATGACACCATTATCCAGTCTATTCTTTGACTGTTTAATTAAATTGCAGCTTCCCACATTTTGAATTAACAATTACATAATTGTCACTGCTGAAAGATGAATTTGTTTTTAAAAAGCTATCCTATTAAAAGCCAAAAGAAATCGATGATAAAGAATTGTCAAAATATTTTTCATTTTGAATATACTGCATCTCAGAATGTAAGAGTATAAGCCATTTGATTTTATGTTGGAGCATTAGCTGTTCTGACCAGTGTTGGAGCATTAGCCGATCTGACCAGTGTAGGAGCATTAGCCGTTCTGACCAGTGTTGGAGCATTAGCCGTTCTGACCCGTGTAGGAGCATTAGCCGTTCTGACCCGTGTAGGAGCATTAGCCGTTCTGACCCGTGTAGGAGCATTAGCCGTTCTGACCAGTGTAGGAGCATTAGCCGTTCTGACCAGTGTTGGAGCATTAACCATTCTGACCAGTGTAAAAAATTAGCTATTCAAAGTAATGATGTGTATTGGCACATTCTTATGGTCATACAGTCATCAGCCATTTTGAATCCACTGTTGGACAAAGGCCTTTACTAGAATGACCCTGGTTATGCTAGACTCTCCAATCTCTTATTACAAATTCTACTGAATTATCTTGGATCTTTTTTTTATCATGCTTGTTATTTCTTGGGCGTAGTTCTATTAACTTTTGGCACCATCTTTTATCTGCTCTTCTACTTATGTGCTTGCCTTTTTCCTTTTTTTTTTTTTTTTTATGGTTATACAAAAGAAAAAAAACAAAAAACATTGCTTAAGTTTCTTTATAATGTAAAGTCTGTTGAATATTTTTGCTAAATTATGAATTGACATTTGAGAACTTAAACACCTTTTTTCTTTGTTTACTAATAACAGCAGCAGCAGCAGCCTTACAGGAACTATGCCTGCAACCAGTGTTAATAGCCCGAGCTCTGCCCCAACTCCACCTCCTCAGGTGGCGTCTGTGGGAAGCCCTCAGGTACCTGTCTCTCCTGCACTGAAACGAGAAGGCAGTGAAAAGAAAAGCAAACCATACTCACTTCCCCTCTCTGACCGAGCACTTTCAGTAGATTCACCAGGACCCCCTCCTCGTCCAACTACTCAGCCTGGTCAGGGGCCTGGTCAAAGACATGGTCTGGGTACAATTCCAGGTGCTCCAAAAAGACCTCCAAAACTCAAAGTAAGTAGATCATTACTTCCTTTTCATCTTGAAATTAAAATATAAATCTTGACTCTTTGTATTTTCTGCTACAAAAATAATTGATTACCAACCTCTAAATATTAAAATACTTCCTAAAACACATAAACCTGATTTACATTTAAGACCAATCATTTCAAGCTTAGGTAATGATCCTCACAAAATCACTAAGGCATTAGCTAAAATATTAACTCCTATTTCAACTATTATTGGTAATTCATATATCAAAACCTCTAGTTTGTGTGTTTGTGTAAAGAAGTTTGATTAAAGTGATTTTATTATTACTACTAGACTAAAACTTAATGCTTCTATTTCTGAGGGACTGAAAGATTCTTAACATTTCATTATCTCCATTATATAAGGAATTTAGCTGATTAAAAAATGTTTCGCATGAAATAAAGGTGACCACAGATTAATCATTCAGTTTCAAATTGGACTGAAAATGTCTTTTTACTGAATTTAAGCTTTTTAAGTGTATTGGTTCAATAAAAAAAATCTTTTTATGATTTCCGGGGTGGGGGTCTTCTAGGTTGTGGTTAGATGTGCACACACATGCATAAATATGAGAATTTTACTAACAAAGATTATTATTATTTTACTTTGTGAGTTTTTGACGCTAGTTTTAATTGGTGTTTTTTTTCTGAAGTCTGTCAGCATATTTCTTCAGGTCTCCAGGACTCTTCTGAGTATTCTGGCAAATCTTAACAATGCTGTAGTCTGTATGATTTCAATTATTTCTCTGATTTCCAATTCCTCTAGTCTCTTTTTCAAGATTGTTCCAAGCATGCAAATTACAACTCTGGTATCAGCACCCCCCTCATGTTCTACAACATTCTTAGTTCTCTAGCAAGGTGCAAGTATTTGTTTATTATTATTATTACTTACTATGAAATTCTACTTTAACCATATGCATTGCCAGTACTTATTTAGTTTGGCCAAGTAGGGTTGGGCTGTAAAATACACCAACTGCACCTCTGCAGAGAAGAAAGACTCTCTCAACGAGTGTCCTGAATATGACATTAAAAAGTCTAATGGTTAGTCTCTAGTAATGCTGGAGCTTTGGGGAATGTGGAATACTCCATTGCCATTGCTCCCAGGTCCACCTGCCTGGAGTGGTAGCACATGATAGGGTCCTATCTATGGGTCAAATAGAACTTTTTGACATTTAAACTAAGTGCAAACAAATGATTTATACTAAATTGAATTGCTTGAAATAGAACTGTTTAATCATTTAACTGTGTGTAAACAAATGACTTATGTTCAATTGAGTTGTTAGTGTTAAATAGCAATACTTGAAAACATTTAACTGTGTGCATGCAAATGAATGATAGAAAATAGAATTCATATTAGATAGAAATAAGTGAAACCATTTAACTATGTGTAAAAAATAGTGAGCTCAAGTTCATTTAAAAATGCTATCTACATTCTTTTAGAAATCATATTTGATATATATGTGTAAAAGGATTTGGCATTAACTACAATGGTTGATATGCCATCAAACCAAACCAGACCAAACCAAATAAACAAACCTTTTAGGTTTGGTTTAAGTTCTTTGTTTAATGGCATATGTCCTTTCATGGGTTATTTAATGCCCAAATCGCCCTTCTAGAAGAACAGCAGTATTACTATTTAACCTGTAGCATATATATGGTGTTAGCAAGTTCATCTCTCAGACTAATTAGCTAGTGCAGTAAGTTTATTCTTCACAGAGTGCAGCACAAGTTTGACCTTGTGCCAGAACTGAGTTAATCCTCATAGATAATCATATATATTGCTTAATAAATAGAATGCTCAACAGAAACTTTAACATAACCCAAGTGTGTCTCTTTAATTAAAGATATTTTGTCAACATTGCTGCATACTAAATATCAATCTTTTCTGATCACATCATAATTCTGAAGGTCAGAACATTGTTACTCTCTTGGAAACAGAGGTCAAGTGAAAGAAGAAAATTATGTGTTTATTATAAGAAAATAAGGGAAGCATAAGATCTCAATAAAAAAAAAATCTGTTTTGAAATTTTTTTAAAAATGTAAAGAAAACTTTTAAAAAATTGCTAAATCACTAGTTTTAAAGTTTTTATTACAAAGAAATTTTGTTTGTTTTTTTCTTTTTCTTAGCATTTCCTATGGCATAGGGGCTAACATGCTGAAAATCAACATTGTAGTAATCAAGTTTAAACTCCAGTTGTTACATTCAATTTCAAACTAATACTCTTGCAAAAAGTATTAACCTCCTTATCCCTCTAACTCTGGGTTAAATTGTATCACTGGAGTCCTTCTGCAAGAATAGCTTTGACATTAAATTAGCCACAAAGGTTGAGATGCCATTAAACAAAGAAACCAATCCTTTGTGTTGTTGATTCTAAATTGTTTGATTTATTAAATTATTGGGGTTTTTTTTCATTCAATTAGAATATATCTTTTGTTTTATTTGCTTCTTTTTTTTCTTTTTTTCAGCCACTGAGTTTAAGTTTGAATTTATCACCTGAGGTATTTATTTAGTGGGTCTTAATGCAATCTGTTAAGTTTTACCAAATCCTGATTCTGAGATCTTTTCTTTGATTCTGAGTACAATTATCTGGTTCATTTCTCTCTCTCTCTCACACACACACTGATATTTCTATTTTTGATGGTACATGGGAGTATAAGTCATGACTTGTCTATTCTCTTGGTAACTCTCTGTGTGTGTGATATATATATATATATATATATATATATATATATATATATTGGAAAGGAATCCAACTGTATAGAGAAAAATTGAAGAACAAAGTAACCCAAAATTGATGAATTTATTAGAAGGAAAGTCAATGTTCGAACGTTTTGGTTTTAATGAACCTTCATCAGGACTTTAAAATGGTGAAACAAGTGTTGATGGAACAACAATGAATGTTTAATAAAATGCAAAAATAGAAGTGGGGATAGTGTATACCAAGAAAGATCATATGATCATTCAAGAGATACAACAGATTAAGAAGAAGGTAGATTGGATTACTTTGTTTTTCAATTTTCTCCTTATATATATGTATATATAATATAATAAAAATAAGTATATATATATATATATATATATAATAAAAATAAATAAATATATATTAGATATATATGTATTTAATATATTTAATAATATATATATATATATATATAATTATTATTATATAATAACTCTATCCTAGATATTGAACGCTCTCCATATTATATTGCACTTGGTTCGACACATACCCACATAGTGACAACCAAGACTCTTATAATATATATATATATATATATATATTGACTGGTTATTTTTTCATGTGTGTACACAGACTTACACAGTTTCAAATTACCATCATTCAATTAATGACTCCTTATAGATATTTTATACACTGATTCCTCATATGAATTTCATGGAATTTTTTATTCTGTGTATTGATATGTCATCGAATAAATTCAAATCTTAGATCATCAAATTGATGTTTTGTCACCAGAAAGTTGTGAATACCAAAAAATATAAAAAGATTATACAAAGTATTCCAATAATGTGAAATATCTATATTCCTAGGCATATTACAAAAATTGTGCATTCTCTTGGTATATAAATGAGTCATGACTTGTCTATTCACTTCTGTACATATGTTATAAAGAGATGAAAACAATCTTTTAAAAAAAGTTGGATAAATCAAAAGAGCTTAAATGCTAGCCACCAGTATAAAAACCAAAATCAATTTAAATTTTATCTTCTTAGGTTTGTTCCATGACTAATAGTTTCATGGTTTCTATTTTATTGAAGAGATATGCAATTATTAGTCATATAAGGTTTGTGATTTATCTTTTCTCCTTGAGTATATAACATCCTTTGACCTTGTTGAATTCTTCTTGGTTTATTGCACTCAATTTATTGCCAATAAATCTATCAGTATATATAAAATTAGAAAAGGATGATTTATGAACTGAGTGCTAAAATTTGCTAGTTGATGTTTGAAATTTTGAACCAAATGTATCCTTTCTACTTTGATATTGTGAACTTCTTGTGCAGTTGAAAAAGAAAAGACTTTTTATTCTTTTGTTAAAAATATTTCACTGTATGTTGATAAAGTAATATTTTCTTTTTACACCTTTTTTATTGTACAACTAAAGGGTTAGTGACCTTAACTCAAAATCAATTGATTATGATAAATTAGTTTGAGCTTACAATTCAGCTTTGGTCATCGATTCAACAATTGCATTCTTCAAAAATGCTGTTTATATGATTGCACTAATAGGTTGTTGAATCACACATCTACTATCAACCATCTAACTGCATTCTAATTTATTCTTGGTATTAACATTTACATTATATTTTTCCCCTCAACATTACATTTCCTCTTTATTAGTCTATGTAGAAAAAGTTAAATAATGTCTATTTAGGCAACAGTTTTTCAATGTATATATCATTTAAAAGAATAGACATGGAAGAATGTATTTAAAATTTAGACAAAGTTACTTTTTATTGTCTCAACAGAAACTGAATGTTGCTATATAAAAATGATTACCATACATTTATGTGTGTATGTGTTTTTTGTGTTTACTTTACCTTACATTTAATGTGTGTGGATGGAGATATATACGAGAATCATTAAATAAGTTTCCAGACTTTTTTCAGGTGGGCACTTTTATTGATAGTACACTCTTGAAACTCTAGTCCGCTTCAAAGTAATCTTCTCCGGCTGCAATGCACTTGTTGTACTGTTCCAACAACTTCTGGAAGGCCCCAGGGAAGTCCTCTTGTGTGAGCGTGTCAATGACCTTCATCACAGCCTTTTTCATCTCCTCAATTGTCTCATAACGACAGCCTCTAAGCTTAAGGAATAACCAAAAGTCACAGGGAGCAAGGTCTGGACTATAGGGAGGGTGAGGAACTATCTTGATGCCCATCTTGGTCAAAAAGTCTGTGACAAGGATGGAGTTGTGGACTGGTGCATTGTCTTGGTGGAAATGCCACTGATCTGATTTGAAGAGTGCTGGCCTCTTCCAACGGAATCTCTTGCTGAACTCCCTTAAAACCTCAACATAGTATTCCTTGTTGACTGTCTGTCCAGTGGGAACCCAGTGCATGTAGTTCATGCCAGTGCTGTGAAAAAAAAGGGATCATCAAAAGTTTGTGGGTGGATTTACTCTGTCTGACCTTTTTGGGTCTGGGAGAGCCAGCATGCTTCCACTGGGAACTCTGTCTCTTGGTCTCTGGCTCATAGCAGTAGATCCAGCTTTCATCGCAGGTCACCAGAGCATCAAGAACTGCGGGATCTGAATTGATCAGCTCAACCATCTCCCTGCTGTCATGACAACGTCTTTCTTTCTGATCTTCTCTGAGCACCCTTGGGACAAACTTTGCACAAATCTTCTGCATCTTCAGTTCCTTGCGAATAATTGTGTGTACAGTTCCCACACTGACATCAATCTGTGCACTTATTATCTCTATAGACACACGACAGTCCTTAGCCATAAAATTCTTTATTTGTCCAATCAACTCTGGTGTTCTGACTTCCTTACTCCTCCCACACCTCTCATCATCCCTCACAGACTCCATGCCTTCCTTGAATCTCTTATGCCACTCAAAAACTGATGCTCGATTCATGCAAGATGGTCAAAAAGCTGTCTGAAGCATTCCATATGCTTCTGTGGCATTTTTTCCAAGTTTAAAACAGAATTTTATTGCATATCGTTCTTCTAAAGTGTCCTCATGTCCAGATTGCATTTTTGAAATTCACCAGCTGTGACAATCAGGCTTTAGTAGGGTGTATTCCATTTCCTAAGTGTACTTATATGTAGGATACAGTGGGAAAAAAAATTAACTATTTTATAAATCTGATTCACTGATTGCAGATTGCTATCTTTGAATCTCTTCCAACAAATTTTGACAGGTTGATCTCGGAAAGTGTTTAGAGAAGCTGATTAGGAATTTTGCCAAGATAAAAACCATTGAATAAAAATTAAGCTAAATCTGATATAAAGCTATGTTTAAAAAGTATGAAATTAAAAATTTCTGTCTGTATGTTCTGTGATTAAACATTATTATTTAAATAATTACACACTTCTCTCAGCTATCCTATACCCCTAGTTTTCTGGGAGCCACCTGGCATTCATATCAGGCTGGTGTCATTGTGCCAGTTGCCTGGTCCCAGAGGGTCTTCCCTAACGGCAATATCTGCTCGGCAGGGCTGAATTTATCACTTGGCACCTGAGGCACCCCAAAATGGAGAATGCTGATGAGATCAACCATTTTTTATGATGGGTGTTCATGAGTCTCAGTTCATGCATGGGACCCCAATATAAAATGACCTTGTGTCAAATCGTATGAATATATACCATTTAAGTAAATACTTTAAAATTATTATTATCTTAATTATAAACTGAAGATTTTACTCGGTGAGATATGTCAAATTTAATTAGATTCAACATTAATAAATAAATCTGTGTGTGAATCCAACATTTCTTAATGTTTTCTTGAATTTCCTTGGATATAAGTCTCATTACCTTTTCTTGTTCATTTGATCTTTTTCTTTACCTCTTTCATTACATTCATGTGGTTGGATAACTGGTGGTGGGGATTTGTTTTACAACCACAGAGATTCAGTATTTTTTCTTTTCCAATTCTATATCTATATACCCTGAATATTTTAAAAATGTTGGTAAAGATTACAAAATCAGAGCATTTTCTGCTCCTGTGGTGGTTATGGTGGTGGTGGTAATGGAGGAAGTATCCCCCCCCTACTTTGTATTTGATTTCTTTTATATTGATTTAATGATTCTTTTTTTTATTCACCTTTTTTAGTTTAATTCTTGTCAGAACTTCTAAGGTGAATCATTGTCAATATTGTACAAGTTGTTCCAACAAATATTCTCATACTTGCTTTTCTACCAGTACACTTAGCTGATTCATTTTTTGACCTTCTTCAGGTAAGTGGGTTCCTAATTCTGAATGGCCCGCCTGATACTTCAATTTTTTTTTTATAGAAATGATCTTTTTACCATAAAGAAAAAAATATCAAGTTTTCTCTATTTCCAAGACATATGCTTACATCTATGGTCTTTTTAGTAAGGTCCTATTTACCCAACCCCTCCGCTCGGGCAGGATATGACACAAGGTCAATTTTTTAAGCGGAGTTTAGCAGGTTTGAATTCAGAGTTTTCCTTCTCCTAGACTAGTTGCCTCACCAAGGCTGAAGAACCTAGTCTGCCCTACTATTTACCCATAGCTGGAGGGAGAATAATTGGATTCATACCTTTCCCAAGGGTATTAGTGCTATGTGAAATGCAATCAGTCTGGTCCAGGAATTGAACTCGTATCGCCGTGTCCATATCCTGTGACGATAACCATTACACCACGGGCACCTTTTTAGTAAGGTACCTCCAGCGTAAAATTACTTTTGATTTTCTTTTTAGTAGTACAGCTCACCTGATGATACGTCATATCTCATGTGGCTCGTTTTTTGAAAAATTTATCTGTACCCGATCTATGAGAAGAAAACAAACCTACTTGCCAAAAAATTAGAACAAAAGTAGTGAAGACGAGAATATTAATCTGAATAATTTTCTAGTTTTAATTTCATGCAAAAGATTTTGTAATGCTTTGCATCAATTAAAATCTTAGATATGCAAATATTCTTATTTACTCTTTAATCCTTTGTATATAATTCATGGACATTTGCACAGCTGTGAAAATACTACTGAATGGTTTAGTTCCCTTATATATCTTTGTATGGTAAAACTATCCAAGTAAGACATGCTGGGCACTGCTGAAGAAGTAAGAAGTAACTTATAAGTGACATTCTCCTATGGACTCCTACACATGGACTCACCAATATTGGCCAACCAGCAAAAACTTACATTTATCAGTTCTGTACAGATACTGGATGTCATCTAGAGGACTTACCTCGAGCAATGAATGATAGGTATAGATGGCAAGAGAGAGGCTCGAGGGAATCCATACTGTCAGCACACCTGTGATGATGATGATGATGATGATGATGATGATGATAGTAAAATGTAATATTACAGAGAAAGCAAGAAGCATATAGAATTTTTTAATTGGAGTTTTCATCTTTAATATTTTTTATTTTTCTTTCAGTCTCATCTAAAAATTCTCCCATTAACTTTGGCAATTAAATTCATGGTTTTGTTAAACTGTTTCTTTGTTGTTGTTTTTTTTTGGTTCATTTTTTTTTTTTAATGAGAAAAGAAAAAACCTAAGTAATTTTCTAAACACCAGGTACAATATACATCTGTAAAAAGTTGAAAAATATACCAAACAAAACACTTTAAAACAATAGTATAGATATCTGTGCTAAAAATGTGGAGAAATAAGTTTTCCTGAATGCTTGTGTGATAAAATTTGTAAAAAAAGAAAAATAAAGTTTCATTATCTCTATCATTATAATTATAATAATGTATATTATAATTATAACTTGCTCAAAAGCCATCTTCAGTGGCCATTGGAGTTCAATGAGAAGTCACATCCTATTTATGGAATAAATTATTATAATCAATTATGAATAAATGGAAAACTCTTCTCCTCCTCTCCAGCTATGCTCAAAATAATAGGACAGTTGGGGCTCTTTCGCTTTGGCATAGCAACCAGCTGAGGTGAAATGAGGGAAAACTCTAAATTCAAGGCAGCTGTACTCTGCTTAAAAATTGACCTTGTGTTGTATCCTGCCTATAGTGGTGGAGGAGTTGAATAAATATATACTCTATAATTAGCATTTCTCTTAAGAAAACTTAATGATCCGGGTGAGCACAAACACAGATCCCAAAGTTGCAAATTGGTTTGGAAATTGATTCATTCTCTGTTAGAGAATTTTAACTAATGTGATAACGGTGTCCATGTGGACACTGAATACCATCTTGAGGACCTACCAAAGGGATACATGGTGAGAGATAGTCAAAGGAATCTATGCTGTTGATAATAATGATTTTCTAGCAGAAATTTTATTGCAATGTGCCTTTTTTCTCTTCTTCTGCCTTATAGTAATATATAAAAATCTGATCCAGCCCAGTCAGCTGGGGCTGTCAAATACACAAACTGCATTTCTGCAGAGGGGGTAATCCCCCCCAACGAGCATCCTAGATATGACATTAAACAATCTGATGGTGAGACTCTAATAATACTGGAGCTTTGGGGAATGCAGAGTACGCCTTCAGATCCACTGTGGTCTTGAGTGGTAACACCTGAAAGTCAATCTATGGTTCAAATAGAACTGTTTGACATTTAAACTGAGTGCAAAAATGCTAAATTGAATTGCTTGAAATTGGACTGTTTGATCATTTAACTGGGTAAACAAATGACTGATATTTAATTGAATTGTTAATGATACATAGCAATACTTGGAACTATTTAACTTTGTTGATTTGTTTACAAATCATATATATCTAATATATATGTATAAAGAGGATTTGGCATTAAATAACCTAGAATGTTTGATATGCCATAAAACCAAACCAAACCAAAAATCAAATCATTAGTATCTGTCTCTTATTTTTCAAATTATTATTGATAATGTTGTTTTGTGTTTTAATGCATCTGCAAATTCATATTATTAACTTTCATGATGTGTTTTGTTTCAGTTGTCAAATGGAATAAATTCCTTTGAGATCAGGCCAATGCAGCATTTGATTTTCTCTTGCTGTTATTCTTCATTTATTTTTAAGTGCTTTTAATCATTGTTTTTTATATTTTATTAGCACTTCATAATGTCAGGTTTTCTTTGTTCTTAATTATTTTTTTCTCTTCTCTTATATTTTTGTTTCAGCAATTTTCAGAATCTTCAGACAAGTCTCCAACAGCCTCATCAATAATGTCTACAATCAGCAGTGAATTAAGTGGAATTGCCCAGACCACCAGCAGCACCCTGTCTGGCCTACTTGGTGAGCACAATTTTCATCCAACTTCATAATTGACCAAACATTCAGACTCTCTGTTGTGTAAACTAACTCAAACTGGCTATTACAATTATCCATTCTCCCACCTTTTTTTTTTATTGTTGTATATGTTGCTATTTGCTTTTCTCATCAGACATTTTGAATGAATGAGTTTGACTAAACATTTCTTTAAAGATATGTTCATTTTGATTATTTTTTAAATAATGAATTATGTCAAGTCATAAATTAGTTGAAAGTTCACTACCCTAAAAACTTATTATTTTTAAATTTATTTTTTTATCTATTTATCATTAGAATTTTTCACATCAGCGTAAGCTGATGGTCTTTCACTGGAGATTGAATGACAGCAAGTTTCCTCAAGTCTCCAGGACTCTTCTCAGTATTATTATTATTAGTAGTAATAGTTGTAGTATTAGTATTATTAGTAGTAGTAGTTGTAGTAGTATCTTCCAAACACTCACACATACATATACATAGTATATACATGTAACTACCAATCAGCTTTAAGATAGCTTTGACACCCTTACTTATTGGGAGTGAGTTCTACTTGCAGCTCTATTAAAGCTCCGTATATTTCTTCTTTGTTACTTGAGTATCAGTTGCTACGAGATACTAATCCTGTGTAAACCATAGATTGTTAAACCCTTTGAACTTTTCTGTAAATATTGCTGCTGTTTCTACCTATATACTCCAACCAACATGTGGCCAAATCTGCAGGGGCTGTAGAATACACTGACTGCATTTCTGCAGAGGGGTAAGACTCCCCACCAACGAGTGTCCTTGATTTGACACTAAACAATTCATTAATGCTGGAGATGTGAGGAATGTGGAGTACCCCTTCATTGCCATCGCTCCCAGGTCCACTGTGGCCCAAAGTGGTAGCACCTGATCTATGGGTTAAATAGAAGTAAACTGTAATTAGGCTAAACTGAATTGTTTGAAATTAACTGTTTTTACATTTAACTGTGTGTAAACAAAAAACTGTACTTTTACTAAACAGAATTGTTTAAAACTTTTATCAAAATGACTTAACTCGATGTTAAATGACCTGAAAAGGGTTGATACACCAACAACCAATCAACCAACATGGCCTTCTTCAGGTGTCTATCGTAGTCAGTAACTTTCTGAGAATTTTCAACCAAACCCATTATCTGAGAATTAATTTTTATTTATTGCAGACTTTTTGTCCTCATCTTAGTAGTTTTTTGTGTTGTTTCTTCTTTCACTACGTTTCGGTTTAGCATGAGTACACAGTTTAATTGTCAAAAGAAGAAACAACACAAAAAACTACCAAGATGAGGACAAAAAGTCCGCAATAAATAAAAATTAATTCTCAGATTAAGAAGCCTCATCTCAAAATGATTCCAATTAAAAGACAATTACAAACCCATTATTCTCTCCATTAGAAAAGATTGTTCTTATTCTGATCTCCATGCTTAGAGGATATCAAATCTTGGTTAATTTCTTAATGGTCTTGGGTACAAAAGCAAAGTTTGAGATGAAATAATGAGCATTTTCTATACTATATAATCTTGAGATTTCCTCTGATGAATTCTCTGACTTAAAAACATTGTGATAAAACAAGAAACTTTATTGTAAAGAAAAAAAAACATTAGATGATTCATTTTATTCCTAAAATGTCATTCAAAGCAAAGTTTAAGTTATTTAATGCCAAGTACATACATTGATACAAACTAAAATTATAACACCCTGAATGTTTTTTCAGTTTAAATTTAGACTTAAAATTTAGCCCATAATTTTGTTTGGTCAGGGGGTGGCTACTTATGTATCTTGTCTTCAGCAGGAATAGCTTGGTGGAGCCCATCCTTCTCCAGGTCTACAACTGGTTTGAATTCAGAGCTTTCCTTTTAAGCCAGTTGCCAAACCAAGGTTAAAGAGCTCAGTCTATCCTACTATTTACCCATAGTTGGATGCATACATTTTCCAGAGGTATTAGCATGATTTAAAATGCAAACAACCTCATTCAGAAATTGAATCGGTAGCCAAGTCCACTTTATGTTATGATGACTGTTACATCGTGAGTTCTTCTAGTTTTTAGTTTACTTAAGATTTGATGTTCAGGTAAATAATCATATATATATATATATATATATATATATATATATACACACACACACACACACATTCCAAAATGATTCATGTATTAACAATACTCAAATCTTATGCATATACTTTACCCAGGTCAAAATTGGCATCTTCATTTAGAGTGTTGCACAATTTTATTTTCTGTTGATATATATTTGAAAATCATTTTTCTTTATTCCTATAAAAGCCTTCTTTTTTTTTTTTTTTTTTTTTTTGGTCTTATTTTTAATCAAAAAGTATTGCACACAATAATGTCTTTTGACCACATCAGGATAATGTCCTTTTGCAGGGGCTAGAATGTGTCAATTGCATTCCCTGCAGATGGGTAAGACCCTCTTTCCCTCCCTCAAAAGGTGTCCTGTGTATGACAGTAAACTGCATCTGGTGGTAAGCCTCCAATTTTAGGGTTCTGAGGAGTGTGGAGTATACCTTTGTTGCCATTACTCCCAGGATTTGGACTAGTAGTAGTATCTGTTTAACTCAAATCGATTAGTTTTAAAATTAGATAGAAATACTTGAAATCATATCGCTGTATGCAAATTATTTGTATTTGATAGGAATATTTGAAACCATATAACAAATTATTTTTTATTAAGAATAGTTACTTGAAGCTATAATTGTTTACAAAGGATTGAAATTATTAGTTACTTGAAACCATATAACTGCTTGTAAAAAGACAAAACAAAACTGACTGCCATGAAATAACCCAACAAGGGTTAATATGCCATAAAACTAATCAACTAATCAATCAGCAGAATATTTTTTATGCACCCATAGAACGCAAAATGAAACATTAATCTTTTTTTCCATGTCAATTTCAGCAAAAAATCATAGATTGTAACAAAGCTGAGCACCAAAAACAAAAAAAGCACTTTACACAAAATCAATAGAAGATCTAGCAAAAGTATCATTGTAATACAATACCGTTTCTTTAGTAACTAGTGAATATTTTTTCATATATTAAGCTAAAAAATCTCATTTCCATTATGCATGGTTTTCATCCTCATGAAGTTGCATATACCCACTCGACACACACACACACCTTTTTAAAAAGTATAAAATGCTGAAAATAAGTAGAAATTATACTTTCTATCAACTATTTCTTCATTCTGAATTCAGGCTTTGACATAATCATTATATAATACAGGATGTATCAGAAATACCTCTTAGATTTTGAACTGTCACATGTGTGAGTCTAGAGAAATTAGACAAATCTCAATGGTACCTCAATCTAGCTAATGTCTTAGAATTTCTTTTTTTGCAGATATGATCAGTTATGATCATGCTTCAAACCAGTGCACACCATTCATTTGCTTTTGAAACATTTCTAAGTCTGATAAATTTGTAATTACTACACAGAACTTTTCATTCTCATTTCATTGGAATGATGCTGTTCCAGATAGAATTTTCAACCCATAGCATCAGTGATTATTCTATCCAGAACAGTATAATTCTGACGTTACATGAAATGAGTAAGATAATCTCTGGTGAATTTGTGATTGCTACACAGTCTTAAAAATTGTTTCAATAGCAAATGCACTGCATACAATAATATATGCCCTGATTGTATCTGGAGTAAAAAAAACCTGTTAAGATATTAGCTTGATGGAGCTACCATTGCCTGAGTTCACTTCTACTAAACAGGTGACAGTTTAAAATGTGGGAGGTATTTCTGCTGCATCCTGTATGATGTGTGTATGCAGTATCTTTTTATTTTTTGTCTTACATTTCCACCACCCCTGCTTTTCCCTTGCATATTTCATAAACTTGTATCATCCAACCTCATCTTATGCAAATTAAATCCTTTGCATGTTTGTCTTCCTTCTACCCTGTATTCACAATGTCTTTGTCTTCCATTCTTTCCCTAGGAAATAATCGATCTGTTATGCCAAACCTTCAGGGTAGGCCTCAAGCTAAGCCATTTGCACCTCTAGGTAAGTTGTACATCCAATCTTACCACATGATAATTAATGCACAAATTCATTTTTATTATTTTTTTTTTTTTTCATTAAAGTTGCAATTTGTGTTGTGTCAGCTACAATTCCCATATTTAAAACATTGCACTACCTTTAATATTGTAACCATCTGGAACAGCAAGTGATTATTATTCTAAGCATTAAAAATTATCAAATTTTCTTTTGTTAGGATCGCATAACATTTTATTCATTTTTTATTTTTTTCAAATTTTTTTGTTACAGGCTGCTCTGATATCATGTTCTTTTTTGCAGAATTTTATAGCTATATCCATTAGTCAAGTCATGATACTGTACAGCCACTTACCTCCCGTCTCACAAACCCTTCAAGTAAGAAGAGCAAAACATGTTGGGCACTAAGAATGAACTCATAAGCAACCTTCTTCTGTGTCCTCCTACACCAGTGTTGGCTAACCGGCAAAAACATTCATCATTCATCAGCTTTTTATGGATATTGAAGGCCTTATCAAGAGTAATGGCCATTAAGGATGGATGGTGAGAGAGAAACAGTAAAGATGATGATGATATTTATTAGTTTCTTTTTATCCCTCCTTAATAAGGCTCAGAATACAATGACTGATTCCACTGCAGAGGAGTAAGGATATCCCACCCATAAAAAAATTGATGTCCTGGGCATGATACTTAACTGCATCTGATGGCAAGGCTCCAGTTCTTGAGATCTGGGGAGTGTAGACTACCTCTTCATTGCCATTACTCCCTGGTCCATTCTGACTCGGAGAGTATAGGATCAAATATATCTATGGGTCAAATATATCTGTTTAAAAATTATTAATATTGGATAAGATCCATAAAACCTTATAACTGTATGCATGTAAATGATTATTATTAAACTGAATTATTAATTTTAGGAAAACTTGAAACCATATAATCATGTATAAATTATTAGTATTAGATAGAAATACTTGAAACCATACAACTGTGTGCAAATTATTTGTACTAAAAATGTTTGATATCATATTACTGTGCAAAAGAACTCTTCAGAAATACCTAAACAAAAATGTAAAATGAATGTGATTCCTTAACCTCTGGACTAGTTGACATGCCATTAAAATCAATCAATCAATCAATAGTTTCTCTTTAGCTAGCCAAAATTTATAAGCAGATAAATCCTATGGTTTTGTGTTGTTATTTATTGTGTGTTATCTACACCCCAAGTTTATTATGAAGGGTGATGAAAAAAAAATGTTAACAACCTTATGGGAGTACATTAATAATATAATTTTAAATAGTCTCCACATGTTCACCATCCCTATCAAAACATTCTTAGAATCTCCCACAGGTGATTAAAAAAAAAAGTTGATTTTTCCATGGGGGTATCTTTATTAGAAAAGCAGAGCTGATATTACAGAGACCACCTGGGAAAGGTTCCAATAATATGTTGACTGGAATAGTGAACATGAGGAGACTTTAAAATCATTATATCACAAAGGAACTCCCATAGAAATGTTAATATTCTATAAATATCCTGTATAATTAAAATATGAATTTGTCTTCATTATAATTTTCTTTTTACAACATCTCTTAATCTTATTTTTAGATTTCACCATCTTTTCATTTGATAATCTTAATCCTAGATTAAGAATTTAAAATATTTTTGCTCATTTAGCTGTGATTAAGAAAAATACTAGAAAATCAAAAATTACTTTTCTAATACCTCAGTCAAATTTTATTTTATTCTGACCTTTTTCAAAGTGGACACCCATTTAAGTACTTAACAGGTTATCACTGCTTAACTTTGGTGATCTCATGAGAACTAGTGATTTCAACATGACTTGACTGTTGTTTATCAAAATGTTTGTTGTGAATATTTAGTTATTGTATTTTTAATAAGTGAGATCTACATTCGTTCTCATCAAAATTAGAATTATTTAGTCTATTCTACCCAAGAATGTGTCTACAGGGTGTTTAAAAATATTTCACATCATTTGAGATGTACAAGATGTTTTTAAAAAAATTGATATAATTTGATCAATTCTCATTCAAATGATCTCAAATTTTAACAGCATGTTTAGAAACAATTCAAAATTCTAAGTTTAATGTTTAAATATCTTTTCTTTTCCGTTAAATGGCATTTCTATACTTTCTATAAAGTATCAAAAATAGAATTTTGAATTGTCTCTACTTGTGCAATTAAAATTTGTGATCATTTGAATAAGAATTGGTCAAGTTATAAGATCAAATGGTATCAATTTTTCTGAAACACCCTGTATATCATAATATAGATATATATATCATAAGATTTTTTTAAAAACAATTTCTGTTATCAATTATTTAAATTAGCATCTTCATCTTTGTTGTTTTGATCAGAACATTTTGTCTAGTGGATTCTCTGGTATTCTTTACTTGTATGTTGCATACAGTAAAATTCATTATTTTTCTCTCCAATCTTCATTTTTTTTAAAACTTCAAATCAGTTGATGTGATATATTGTTTCTAATCAGTTGATGTGAGATATTGTTTCTAATCAGTTGATGTGATATATTGTTTCTAATCAATTGATGTGATATATTGTTTCTAATCAATTGATGTGAGATATTGTTTCTAATCAGTTGATGTGAGATATTGTTTCTAATCAGTTGATGTGAGATATTGTTTCCAATCAGTTGATGTGATATATTGTTTCTAATCAGTTGATGTGATATATTGTTTCTAATCAATTGATGTGATATATTGTTTCTAATCAATTGATGTGATATATTGTTTCTAATCAATTGTTGTGATATAAACTTGAGGAAGGTTGGATAACAAACCAGCTGAAATATAGAAATTAAAACAACAAAGAATGAGAACTGAATATTAATCACACTTTTTCTTGTATTTAATTTAAATGTACAATGGATATTAGTTTGATTTACACAAGCATACAATTTTATTTTTTATGCTTTCAGGTAATCGACGTGCTCTTGTTGAAAAATCAGGATTAGTAAAGCATACGACCAACCGTCGACCTCGTGAAATGACCCGACAACAATCTACAGAATCCCGCCCCAATTCTAATAGGTAAATTTAGATTCTCTTTGACTTTTTATTTTAATCATTTTGAGTATGAATATGCCTCAAGAATATTTTGTTTTTTCTTGAATTAATTCTATATTCTTTGCTTAAGTAAAATTTTTCCTGAATCCATTATGTAAATCTTAATAATTTGGTAATTGCTTAGAGCTTAAGTTTTCTAGTTGACATATAATTATTTACTTTAGTTTCTTTGTTTAATAGCATATCAAACTTTGTAGATTATTTAATATCAAAGCCATCCTTGGAAAAGTAGTGTTACTATTTAATATATAGCTGGTAGGGATAAAGGGATTCATGCCTTTCCAAAGGGTATTAGTCCAAAAGTGAATGTAATAGCACAACTGGAGTTTGAACTTGTGTACTATGATCTTGCAGTCCAACACTTAAGTCATTACATCTCAGGGATTCTCCCTGTTGTGAGATTTTTTTTTCATGCTTTAATAGTTAAAAGCATTATTTTCTTTAATGGTGAAAATATACAAACTAAATTCTACTGTCATTATTATTCAGTAAACTTTTTCTTGTTTGTTCATTCAATTTTATTATTGAAAATGTGTGTCAGTTTATTATTGCACATTTGAGATAAAATACTCAGCTATCACCTAAATAACAACCCTAAATCAATAATGTCATAATAGTCCAGTGAACTATTTTTAATATCTTTTAGTTTACTGGTACAAATCAGCATTCATTTTGTAAGTTAAGGACATTCTACTGATTGAATTTTATTTATTTTTGTTCTTCAGCTTCTTTAAATAAAAGCAATGTTTTTTTGCTGCATGTTATTTTCACTGGGCATTTCTCCAGCTAACAAAAGCAATTGGAAAATTTCAGTCTTAACCTTAACATTAACATAATCAATAGATTCTGTCACCTTGAAGAAAACTTGCCAAAGCTTCAAAAGTTGTCTGATTATTGTCTGTCTATTTTCATAGGTCAATAAGCAATTATTAACAAGCAATAATACACAACACATTAAGTTATGTATTAGAATTTGAAACAGAGAAATTTGGCAAAGGTCTAGTGACTGGGAAGCAGCCAGTTTGCTTTCTTGGAACAATATCACTTAATTTTATTTATCTATATGTTTATCCAACCCTTTTGTCATTAGCAAGATGTGGCACATGGTCAGTTTTTAAGCAGTTTGAATTCAGTTTTTTTTTTCTCCTAGATTAAGGTTAAAGAGAATCTAGAAAATTTATTGTATTGATTTCAATTAATGAGATCTGCATTGGTTCTCATCAAAGTTAGAATTATTTCATACACAAAAATATAGACAATAAATAAAAATTATAAAGATCAATGATTAAATATAAAAAGTATAAAATTTCCAATTTATTGTAGATCTGTAACTTAATGCCTTAAATTAAATGTTTCATTCAATAAATAGTTATTATTTTCATCTTAGATTTTTATAATTCACCCATTCTTTTCAACCTCAGTATATATAACATACATCATGATGTCTACTCTATGCTATGGATGCTGCTCTGAACCACATTTGATAACCAAGACAGCAGAAATTCTGTGTTCACTTATCTAATGTTCACCATAGCATGACCTATGTTAAATATTAAAAAAAATGAATATCTTTTTTAATTTTCTATTGCTTTTTTTTTTTTTTTTAAATAAAAACATAAGTAATTACTTGTGACATGTGTCTCATAAATACAAGTAGGAGTAGCATTTATTGGGATTCTTTTTGTATAAGTCTTTCTTTAAATATTTTTGTGTGATTTTTATAACTTCTTCATAGCTTTTACAGCCCAGTTGGCTAAGACTGTAGAATACAACAACCCTGGAGTTTTGGGGAATTTGGAGTACCCCTTCATTGCCATTGCTCCCAGTTTCACTCTGTTCTTGGAGTGGTAGCACCTGATAGGGTTCAATCTATGGATCAAATAGAACTGTTTGACATATTATGTAGAAACAAATGATTAATGTTTGAATAAAATTGTTAGTGTTTCATAGCAATACTTGAAACCATTTAACTATTTGCAAATAAAACTGTTGGTGTTTGATAGCAATATTTGAAACCTTTTAAGTGTGAAAACAAATGATTAATACTGAATAGAATTATTCATGTCAGATAGGAATATTTGAAACAATTTAACTTTGTGCAAAAATTGAATTATTGGTATTACATAGAAATAGTTGGAAAAAATGAACTGTTTAATCATTTAACTGTGTGCAAATAAATGACTGATGTTCAATTATTAGTGTGGCATAATGATGCTTGAAACCATTTAACTTCATGCAAATAAAACTATTGATATTAGATAAGAATACTTAGAACCATTTATCTGTGTGCAAAAATTGAATTATTGGGATTACATAGCAATTTTTGAAACCATTTAACTGAGTGCAAACAAATGAACTCTGCTTCATTTAAATATGTTATCTACATAATATTATATATATATATATATATATATATATATATATATATATATATATATATATATATATATAATGTAGGATTCTAACAAACAGTATTGAAAGATAGTTTAGTTTGGTTTAGTTTCTTTGTTTAATGGCATATCAACCTTTGTAGGTTATTTAATGCCAAAGCCATTGTCCCAGAAGAACAGTGATAATACTATTTAACCCATAGGTGGGAGGATAAGGGGGTTCATACCTTTCCCAAGGGTATTTGCCCAAAAGTGAACGTAATAGCGCAACTGGAATACGAACTCACTTACTACGATTCTGCAGTCCATCGCTTTAACCATTACACCATAAGGACACCCCCAGTATTGAAAGAATTATTTTAGATAACAACACTTAAAACCGTTTAACTATCTGCAAACAAATGAGCTGTGGGTCATTCAAAAATGTTAGCCATAAACTATTTGTTTCTAAGTAATATATATTTAATGTATAAACAGGATTTGTCATTAAATAACCTACAAGGGTTGATATACCATAAAACCCAACCAACCAATTAACCAACCATTGTTTTTACATATTCTGAATACAACCAAATATTTTAAACTTTTAAAGCCTAAGTCTTCAAATTACTATATTTTTTGTTGACATTTCCATTTTAATGCAATTTTTTTTTAAATTTTACTTCCCAGTGAAAACCAAGCCTTCCTGAAAGAAATTATAAATTCAGTCCTTGAAGGACATGGGGTCAGTTGGTTGAAGATTAGTCGTCTGAAAAAACTGATGGAAGACGAGAGCTATCGTAACTTTGTGGTCAGTCGACTCAACAAAAACCTTGATAAAAAGTTGACTGATGATAACCAACATATCGAAGATGTGGTAAGTTTGCTATCAGATTTTTTTTTTCTTAGATTTTCAAAAATTTGTAAATTTAAATTTCATATTGTTAGCCATCTTGTCTCTCATGTTCTTCTATTCTTTGGCCAGTGGTTACTCATTTTTTGCCACCCTATGCTGTTTCTCTCTTTTTCTTTGCTAGGATGAATAACAAATATGAAAACATTTTCTTTGGTGTGCGTATTCTCTATTCATCTTCTTAGACATCTTTTTGATTACATGAATAACTTTTACAGAAGTTGGGAATTGCTATTTGAACTCATAGATGGAAATAAGGACCACACAAACTAAGGTCTGTCAGCAGTACTCAACTAGAAGTTGGATTTTAACAATTAAATTAGTTTGATTTAACTGCTAAAATCCAACTTCTAGGATTTTAGGATTTTAGTTATCTGATTTTACAATCCTCTAATGAGGACCTAGCTTTCAAACTATCTTTAGAGGTCATTGTCTGTCAATTACACTGAGTTGACCTAGTTAGTTGTACCGTTTCTTGTTACAGTTCTTTAATTCTTTTTAAATAAATACACTGTGTATGAAATAAGATTCAGTCAATCTATTATTTAATAATATGCAGTAAAAATAAGAATTTGGTGGTGGGAGAGTACTGGAATTTTATAGCTGATTTCACAGTGCTCATTTACCACATAGAATTTGCCACCAGACTTTTTAAAAACAATTTTAACTTTATAAAAAGTTAGATAAAAGTTATAACATATTAGTTGTAATTATATATTTGTGTTTGAGAGTGAGCTTAAAAGTTCTGATGTCATATTTTCTGTCGATGACTTTTTAACCAATGGGATCTAAGCACTGCAACATCAATGGAAGAAGTATGTGGACTGCAAGGAGGCTATGTTGAAAAATAAACCTCATTTGGTCACATTCTGTGAAAGTATCTTGGTCAACCTATGAACTTTTCAGGTGACCCTTATATATATATATATATATATATATATATATATATATATACATATATATATATACAATCCCAGCTACGGGAAGCTAGTATGTCTAGCTACACTGATGAGTTCTGATAGAACGAAACAGATCTGTCTGTGGATGACTATATATATATATATGTATGTATGTATGTATGTATGTATATTGAATTTTGAAGATCAAATTTTTAGGAAAAATCATTGTGAGTCTATGCAATATGATAATTTTCTAATGATGTAATGGTTATCATCATTGGAAGTGAACTTGTCTACCCGAGACTAATATTTTTCGTAAAGGTATAAATCCAACTATTCTCCCCCCCACACACACACTTATGGGTAAATAGAGTACTGGAATTTCATAGCTGATTTCACAATGCTCATTTACCACAAACAATTTGCCACCAGACTTTTTAAAAACAATTTTAACTTTATAAAGAATTAGATAGAGGTTATAACATATCACATCCATATATGGGTAAATAGTTGGACAGACAGAGCTCTTTAACCTTGGTATGGCAACTGGCCTAGGAGAGGGAAAGTTTTGAATTCAAACTAGTTATAGACCTGGAGAGGAATGGGTTCTACTAAGCTATTCCTGCCTTAGACATACTACATGAGTAGCACCCTATGGCTAAACCAGATTACAGGACCAGAGACTGAGAGATTCTATTATTAAATGAAATTGCAGGTAATTTAGAAAGGCAAAAAAAGCAGTAACTTTAAGCAAGATTCTAACTCACATCCATATATTGGTAGCTCATCATTCATGGACAATACCTTCAACCAATTTGGCTATGAAACATGTTAAGCCTAGTTGGCTGGGGCTATAAAATACACTGACTGCACTTCTGCAGAGGGGTAAGACACCTCCAATGAGTGTCCTGATATGACATTAAACAATCTGATGGTGAGGCTCCAGTGACTCTGGAGCTTTAAGAAAGCAGAGTACCCCTTTATTGCCATTGCTTCCGGGTCCACTCTGGTCTTGAGTGATAACACCTGATTGAGTCCTATCTATGGTTCAAATAGAACTATTTGACATTTAAACTAAGTGCAAATGAATGACTGCTGCTAAATTGAATTATTTTAGATAGAACTGTTTGACCATTGTGTGTAAAGAAATGACTGATGTTTAATTGAATTGTTAGTGATATATCACAATACTTGGAACCATCTAACTGCATGCAAAAGTATGAAATTATGCTCATTTAAAAACTTTATCAACAAAATGTTTACAAAATCATATATATTTAATATATATGTATAAAGAGGATTTGGCATTAAGTAACCTACAATGGTCGATATGCCATAAAACCCACCCAAACCAAATCATATGTATTTAATATATATGTATAAAGAAGATTTGGCATTAAATAACCTACAATGGTTGATATGCCATAAAACCCACCCAAATATTTTATGATGAAATAGTATTATTAACCTTAATCTTTTAGTCATTATTTTTTCTTCTACCAAAAATTATCAATAGTTAATTAATATTATACCACTGAATAAAGTTGGCAGAAAAAGAATAAGAACATAATTGAAGATGGGAATCTTGCTTTATTATAACCAGTTTGGTAGCCTAATTGTCTAAGATGTTGTCCATAAATTATAAGTTATGAAAATACTTCCTAAATTTGCTACTTTGTTTTGACTTCTTACATTAGAAGAAGAAAAAAATCAGGCAAAAATATTGCAATGAAAAATGATAAAAAAAGAAATCAGTTAAAATCAATAATAAATTATATGTAAAAAGAGTTCACATCAGACAAAGAATATTACTGCTCATGTTACTCTAAGATCAACTCTGCTGACTGATAAGCTCACCCTTCACCCTCAAATAAATGGGTGTTGTGAGTATAACACTAAACTGTATCTGGTTGTGAGTCTCTTGTTCAGAAGGTCTGGAGAGTGTTAAGTACAGGGCCCCCTCTAAGAGTCAAATAGATTGGTTTAAAAATTATTCATATTCAATGGAACCATATGCAAAAAAAAAACTAGACAAAGACTGTAAACATGAAGATACAATGAATTCAATTCTATGCATAAAATAATCCTTGATGGGTTGGCGTGCTGTTAAAATCAGTCTAAAATATTACTACTAATGTTAAATCATCTTCATTATACCACATTTCATTTTTGATGATTTTCTTGATCTTTGAGTTACCTTTGATCAAAATGTTTTTTAACTGTTACAGTTCAAAAATGGATCATCTGAAAACATTGTGATCAAAGGCAAATAAAAGCTAAAGAAAATCATCAAAAATAAAATGTATAGAAATGAAAATAATTTATCAGAATCTCAAAACAACCTACAATAAAGTAATCCATCATTAAATGATATTTTGTAAACGTTATGAACACTGTCTGACGAATATTTGATGAAGTCTCTCTATTTTGATATAAAATCTTTTATTACTTCATTTCTTTTAATAAGATATAATAATAGGGCTTTTTACAAAAGATAAACTTTTCTGGTAAATAACTTTGTTGTTATTTAATAGTTGAAATAAGAAATTGGTTTTGCCTCCACGGTAACAAAATGTTACTAATCAACTTAATATGATGGCTACTATATTTGTATAGACAGACTTCAGAAAAGGTTTTCATAAAACGCAAATGCTATTGGATTGACCTAATATTAGCTCTTATTATAAGCATCAGATATAGACGTGGGCTTATTCTTAGCATATAAATTGATATTTGCTTATATAATTATTTCACAGCATTATATATATTACCTCATTATATAAATCCCATTATAAAGGGAAATACTGTCAATGTTTACTGCCCAGCTAGCTGAAGCTTTAGAATACACTAACTGTATCTCTATATAGTGGTAAGACCCTACCCCACCCCAATGAATATCCTGGATATAACACTAAACGATCTGATAGCAAGGCTCCAGTCCTGGAGCTCTGGGGAATGAGGTGTACTCCTTTCTGATTTGGAGTGGTAGTATTTGTTAGGGTTCCATCTATGGGTCAAATAGAGCTGTTTACCCATTTAGCTCTGTACACAGAAATAACTGATGTTAAATTGAATTGTTAGTGTTACATAGCAATACTTAGAACTATTTAATTGTATACTAACAAATGAGTAATGTTGAATAGCAATACTTGAAATGCTTCAACTGTGTACAAAAATTGAATTATTGGTATTACATAAGAATACTTGAAATCATTTGACTATGCAAATGATTGAATAGTATTGAATAGAATTATTAGTGTTAAATAATTATACTTGAAACCATTTAACTGAGAGCAAACAATAGCATGTAAACAAATTAGGTTTTGTTTTTTTTTTTAAGATAAAATTACCTACAAACTATTTACTTACAAATCATATGGTTGATATTTGATAGAATTTGTGTCGGATAGCAATAATTGAAACCATTTAACTTAGTACAAACAAATGAGTTCTAGTTCATTTTAAAATGTTTCCTATAAACTATTTGTTTACAAATCATATATATATATATATATATATATATATATATATATATATGAACTGGATTTGGCATTAAATAACCTACAGGGGTTGATATGTCATTAAACCCAGCCAGCCAACTACATATCTATTACACAGCATTTTATTAAAAACCTTATTCTAAAGGGAAATTCTGTAAATGTCAGCTGGGCCCTTAGAATACACCAACTCTGCAGAGGAGTAAGACCACACCCCCACCCTCCTGCAACAAGTGTCCTGGATATGATATTAAACTCCATTTGATGGTGGGGCACCAGTCTTGGAGTTTGGGGGGAAAATTAACTCTTCATTACCATTACTCTCAGGTCCACTTTGGAATGGTAGTACTTGTTAAGGTTCTATCAATGGACAAATAGAAATATTTAATCATTTTCTATACATGAAACCATTTAACTGTTTGCAAACAAATGAGAGATATTCAATTGAATTATTAGAGTTGAATAACAATACTTGAAACCATTTAACTGAGTGCAAACAAATCAGCTCTGGCTCATTTAGAAATGTTTCCTACAAACTATTTATTGACATATCATATTTAAAATGTGTGTGTGTGTGTGTGAACAGGATTTGGCATTAAATAATCTACAAGGATTGATATGCCATAAAACACAACCAACCATCATATTTGTACATTGTCCCGTTAGCAAGGCTTAGAATATGCTGACTGTATCTCCTACAAAAGGGTAAGACCCTTCAAGAAAAGAATATCTTGGATATGACGCTAGACTGCATCTGATGATAAGGCTCCTGTTTTGAAGCTCTCTGGGGTGGAGAGTACACATTCATTGCTGTTAATCCCTGGTCCAGTCTAACCTGGGGTGGTATTACCTGTTAGGGTCCTGCCTATAGGTCAAATAGATTTGTTTAAAAATTATTCATATTAAATAGGACTATGCAAAGAAAACTCCTACTACATAAAAAATGTAAATATGAACATACAATGAATGCAATTCCCTAACCTTGAAGCATAAAATAACTCTAAAAGGAGTGACATGTCATTAAAATCAATTAATTATGTACATACTTAATATTGAATTTCATTCTATTCTATGATGTTATTTATATATATAATGAACAGTGATTTTTTTTTTTTTCTGTTTCTTCATTTGTCCATAATTTCTTCTATGATAAGAGCAAAGTTTCTGTGCACTTTGCCTATGCTCGTGAATATCTATTTTTGTTGTTTTTTTTTCTTTTCTTTATTTTTTAAGAAATATTAACTCTTAAAATCCTTTAACCCTTCCCCTCCCAACTTCCATGGTTTCCTGAATTACTTTACATGAAAAAGCTATTGAGTGTTGCATGACAATTCTTTAAGCAATTGAGATTAGGATATTTTTTCTAGGACCAAACAATTTCCAGCATTACATCTCATCAGCTGATTCCAGGAGATTAAAAAAGAAAAAACATTTTAAATTACAGATTACAATATTTCATAGGCAATATAGCAAGATAGAAATCGGGATTATTTCTCTGGTCTAAATTCTGGTATATGTACTTTCAAGTTATGGCACAAATACTGATTGCTCAGTTTCTGAAGGGTCAATGTTTATACTCTTCAAAATAACTCTTTTCATCTGCATATTTTTCTCTTATGATTCTTAAAATAGCTGAGAGATTTCCACTAGTACAGATAGTACACTATGATCCTAAACAGAAAACATATACTGCACTCTGAACTTTGGTAGATGTGTTGATTTACATGTAAATAATCCCGTCATTTTTGTGGCAACTCTGCTGGTTGTCTTAATAAATTAATGCATAATGACTTTTACAAAACTCAGATCACTAAAGTAATATTCATTCATCTATTTTTGAATCAAGTATTCCTGAATTTTTCCTCTTTGCATCAGTTAGATATATTATTTATGAGTGTGTTATTTTCTTTTGTATGTTGACTACACTCTAACTTTTTGCTTTTGAAATGCTTACCATTTAAAAATAAAATTCGCTTTCTAGATTTACATGGAAGTATGTGTACCTATTAATGAGCATATCCTCGGTATAACACTAAACTGCATCTGATGGTGAGGCTCCAGTTCTGGAGATCTGGGCAGTGTGGAGTACCCCTTTATTGCCATTCAGACCCAGAATAGTTGTACCTGTTAGGGTTCTATCTATAGATCAAATAGATCTGTTTAGAAATTATTTGTATCCAATAAGACTGTGTACATAAAAAAAATGTCACTATAAACATACAATGAATGCAATTCCTTAACCTCAAGTCAGGTTGACAGACCATCCAAATCAATCAATCATTAAAGCTATTCATAAGATTTTCAAATCCAAAAGATTTCATAAATTGTTTTAACGATTCATATCACATTAAGTAAATATGTGTTTGTAAAGTAATTATTTATTGCCTAATTTGTTTTTTTATTTCATTTCTTTCTATCTTCCCTTTCTTTTTCCTTCTTTCCAGTGTGTTAATCGTCAGGTTTTCAAGGGTATGTTGACAACACTGAAAGCAATGGTGCACGGCCTTGAATATACTTATCAAAATCATGGCCTAGGTGGCATGGCTAGTGCATTTATGGTGCTTGAAATATTACATACACATTATTGGATAAAAGAAGTTGGTAATAACAGCAATAAGAGTGAGGCTAGTGTTACTCCAGAGGTAGGTGATATTTTCACCAATGTCTTTGTTTTGTTTTTCTGTTTTGTGAGGGGGGTGTCCTTGTGGCGTAATGGTTAAAGCGATGGACTGCGGAATCGTAGTAAGCGAGTTCGTATTCCAGTCACGCTGTAACGTTCACTTTCGAGCAAATACCCTTGGGAAATGTACGAACCCCCTTATCCTCCCAGCTATGGGTTAAATAGTGCCACTACTGTTCTTCTCGGAGAATGGCTTTGGCATTAAATAACCTAAAAAGAGTTGATATGCCATTAAACAAAGAAACCAAACCAAACCTGTTTTGTGAGGTAACTATATTTAAATATGATTGAATGCAATCAGGTAAATAAAGAACTTTTACTTGAAGCGGATTGAAATTAGTAAACTAATTCATATACTTTGGTAGCTCTAAAAGTGATCTCAACATATGCACAGGTAGATCATGGACTGCTACTGATAGATTATTGACCATAGGCAAATCTATCTGATAAAATATCTATCTGATAAAATAGAAATTCTTTCAAGCTGTTTGACAACATAGTAAACAAATCTGCTTCATCTTTTTAATGGTGTATTATGTTTTACAGTGATTCTTTTAGATGACCATTGTTATTATTTTCATCACAATGTTCTGGTTGCTACACTCTCCAGCCTTCTGGAAAGATCTGTTGTATTCCTATAAGATATGGTCTTAAAGATAAAAGTGCTGCCAAGTTAATTTTCTTCCTGGAAATTCAAGTTATGGGGCTGAGCAAGGCTAATATACATAGGGCTCAGTGGATTGGTTGGTTGGTTGGTTTTTATGGCATATCAACCTGTTGTGTCAATATTACTGTATGGTTGCACTACTTTAACTCTAACAAAATGCTTGGAAAAAAAAACTATATGGGAACTAAGTAAGGATGCTGCGAGCTGTTATAAACAAATCTTGGAAGCAGCACCCTACAAAACATTGCCCAGTCAACTGGGGCTGTAGAATACCCCAACTGCACCTCTTCAGGGGAGTAAACCCCCCACCCCAATAAGTGTCCTGGATATGACACTAAACAATCTGATGGTGAGGTTCCAGTAATGCTGGAGCTTTGGGGAATGCAGAGTACCCCTTTATTGTCATCGCTCCCAGGTCCACTCTGGCCCAGAGTGGTAGTACTTGATAGGGTCCTATCTATGGGTCAAATAGAACTAAACTGTGTACTCATGCTAAACTGAATTGTTTGAAATAGACGTGTTTTGACATTTAACAGTGTGTGGATAAAAACTATACTGATTCAAAACTGAATTGTTTGAATTAGAATTAACTAAACTGAATAGCTTGAAATAGAAATGTTTTTGACAAACTGTGTACTCATGCTAAACTGAATTGTTTGAAATAGAATTGATTATTTGTATGAAAATAGATTTGGCATTAAATAACCTACAAATGTTGATATACCATAAAACCCAAACTGCCAACCAACCTACAAAACAGTAGTTGTATGGCTATTTACCTCCTATCTTGCAAACATCCAAGTAAGATGAACAAGACCTGTTGGGCACTGCTTGAAGAAGTAACAACAAACTTATCCTCCAATGGACTCTTACACATGAATACACCAGTGTTAGCCAACTTTACATTGTTCTGTGCAGACATTGGGTGCCATCTTGAGAACTTGCCTAGAGCGATGACTAATAGAAACATACAAAGGAATCTGTGCTGGTACAACTTGATGATGATGACAAGTCTTTTATGACTATTCTTTGACCAATTGAGATGAGGATATTTTTTTCTAGGACAAAACTTTTAAAAAAAAGAACAAAAAAAAACATTTTAACAATTTTAAATTCATGATCAAACTTTTATAAAGGACAAAATGAAGGCATATTTGTCGAGGATTCATTTTTATTTCACAAGTACTTGGATAATATCTCACTGTTTTTGAAATTTTTGACTAATATTTGGCATTAAATAACTCACAAAGGTTGATATGCCATTAAATAAAGAAACCAAACCAAACAAATGTAAATTGTGAGCAAAATCACAAGAGAAAGAGGTCCCCCCTGTGGTATAATAACTAAAGTGCCAGACTGCAGCCTCTAAGTAAGCAAGTTCAATCTCCAGTCACACTATTACATTAACTTATGAGAACCCTCTTATCCTTCTAGTTATGGGTTAATGGTGTTCTTCTACAAGGATGGCTTTGGCATTAAATAACTCACAACGGTTGATATGCCATTAGATAAAGAAACCAAACCAAATAAATGTTTTGCTTCGTTCTATGGCATTAGGGGCAAGTTTAAAGTGATAAAGCATAAATTCCCAATTTAGACTATGTTGTATATTCATATGTGCAACTTTCAAATTACATATGGTATAAAGCCATGCTCAGCATATTAATACACCAACTGCCACAATACTACCAACCACAGCCGGCAACTACCATGGCTTGAATTGCTTTAGTTATGTAATATATGCACCACAAACTAGTACATACCAAAATATCATGAAACTTTTAACTCAACTTATAAATAGTGTCAAAAAGATTAGTCTAAAGTTCTAAGCCAATAGTATGTACATATTAAAAATAACATGAAAAATGAAAAATTCAACTTGCTCTTCATTTTATAAACCATTTTCTATAATTGATTCAAATATACATACAATTCATAGAAATTACATTAATTCTACGAATAGTTTTTATAAAACATCATTCAAGATATTATTTGATAAATAATTCAAACTCGTATCCTCATCTTTGTTACTTCAGTTATTATATTTCAGCCAGTATGTTCTTCAGCCTTCTTCAAATGTGTATAGCTTCCATAATTAAAAAAATGTTAACAATTTACTTTCCCTTTTTCTTACAAGTCAGATAATAAATAATTATCTCTAGCTGTAAAAACATAGATGAGGATACTAGTCAAAATAATTAGCAGAATAAGGAATGTACTGAAATATTTTTTCTTTAAATTTTCTAGAAAACCAAATGCTTTGATATGGCTCCATTTATTTTGTACTGTTTTATTTTGATTGCCTTTTTTTATTATTTGTAGATCTCATCGCCTTATGGAAGTAGAGAAAGCCTTTCATCGAAAGGTGAGGACTCACCCCCAAATCCTGAGGCCCGAAGCTTGCATGAGGAGCACATGGTGGCTGCCCTTGGTATGCGGCATGCTACTGTTTTACTTGCTCTAGAATGCTTGTAGGCAGCTTTTAAGCACTAACCTTGCCTGAAAGTCTCTTACATGTAGATATCAATTCAGTTTGGAGCTCTTATTGGTTCTTGGTAGCACTTTTGACGTTTAAATATCTTTCTATATTATTTATTACTACAGTGCCTTGACCTGCTAGAAAAAAAAGATCTATAACATTTATAATTTTTGTATTTCTTTTATATGTCTTTTCTATTTAAATTCATCCCTTTTTATTTCTATCCTTTCATAGCAATATGAAAAGAAATGTTTTTTAAACAAGTAATTGATTTAAAACTGTATCACTTAACATGTTTTATTCACTTGATAATTGGTTTGGCTTCTGGTTTTGTATGCCAAATATCAGTGCAATCTGGGTTAATTAATGACAATTATTGGATGATGTATAATTAGTGGAGAGTAACTGCAAAACACACCCAATTTTCCTAAATTAGGGGAAATATTTATGATGTTCTAACGTTCTGTTCTTTATTACTCGGTTTAATACAGAAGTGTCAACAAAAATTTTTGACACAATTTTTTTTTAAATTTTATTTCTTGTTTTATGTATTTTAGCTATTTGAATTTCACTCATTTTCATTACCTTGGAGAAATTTAGATATCTATCAGACCTGAGTCATTCAAGAAAATTAATCTAAGTTTCATATCTAAGAAAGATTTTAATGCTTTAAACTTATAAGTCTGATATTTTGAACTCAGATTATATCAGATTCTAATAATTAAAAGGCTTAATTGCAACCATTCACAACCTTTCTTTTAATGGAATCTTTGGATAACTATAAACAAAAATGTCTGCATCCTTGCAGGAGATAAGGATTCAAGAGTAAATACCACCAGACAATAACATTAAATGAAAAATTTATTCCCCTAGAATTTATTTTATACAATATTTGAATAGAAACAAAGTTAGTCTGTTGGGTATAAATTGTTTTTCCCCATCTGACTTCCTGTATCCATTGGTTTAAATTTTGCTTTAAGTATATTTTTATTACAAACAAGATAATTATTGAATTTGTTTTGTTTTAATTGTTGCATGTATTGCTGTAAACTGCTCTGTCTAAACTTCAGCTTGATATGATCAATATAAGAATTAGTAATGCTATTTAGACAAGGAAATTAACTTGCAGACAATTTAAATTTCTTCTGTTTTATGGGAAGTTTGATTTAAAATTATTTTTTTTATTCTGAAGGCTGTTATCTAATGGTGATCAATGACAATAGATATGAAATTGTTGAAGAGTTGATAATTTTTGGAATAAGTCATTAGAAATTCATTTAGATTAAATCAGATGTTTATATTCATATATATATATATATATATATATATATCTCATTGATATTGACCATACTTTATTTACAAATATAACAAACTACATTTTGTGTGTGTGTTAAAAGGTGAGTCATTGTAATCATTATGGAGTTCATGGAAAAAGCCATGAGCTGTCTTTGGGTAAAGACACCAGGCTCTCGGATTGTTACTTCTAGGAAATGATCAATCCCATCTAGGTTGCCTGAATAAGAGGGTCTGTCACTCCTGGTAAACCCAAAAACGTCACCCAGCTATGGGTTAGATAGTACCATTGCTGCTGTTCTACAAGGATAGATTTGGCATTGAATAACCCACTAAGGTTAATATGCCATTAAACTAAGAAACTAACTCACTAAAGAACATCACTCATGATGTATCAGCACATCTATAAGATGTCATTAGGAATATATATATATATATATATATATATATATATATATATTGTCATCCACAGACAGATCTGTTTCGTTCTATCAGAACTCATCAGTGTGGCTAGACAGGCTAGATTCCCGAAGCTGGGATCGAAACCCAGTTGACTCAAACGCCAATCCAAGATTCTACCACTCAGCCACGAGGAAACCAGCACAAGCAAAGGAAATTTAAACGGTTATGAATCACAATTGTTATTGTTTTATTTATTTATTTTTATATATATATATATATATATAAGGTAAATGTTTATCTAAGCATTTTTAATTTCTATTTTCCTCTAAACTACTAGTTATTAATGAGTTTTCATTTTTGGGGGGGTTTTTTGTTTTATTTAGCTGTTAACATATTTTCATTTCATAAGAAACAGATTATAATCTGTTTCTTGAGATATAATCTTAATGAAAAAGCCATTAAGTCATAAAGAGTTTCAAATATTAAACTTTCTAATGAAACAAACTAAACATGTGATTCCTTGACTTCATCCATCTATCAAAAATCTATAGTTCATAATAGATTTACTTTTTGATAGTAGACATATCGCAATCTCTCTAAACCAAAAACTATTCATGACCTGTATATTGACGTTTAATCATAAATATTCATTTTTCTTTCATAAGAAAAATTAGTATATATACACTAGTTGAAGTAACTACTTACACCTTTCAGAGGTAAATACTTGGATTTTAGCTTGTTATTTTTATAATCTTTGAAGTTACTAAAAAAATTTACAACAAATTGTTACATACAATAATTATTACTATAATATATAAATATTAATATAAAAGAGATTTATCAATTCTATTTTTTATACAACAAACTATTTGGTTGTTGGGGAGTCTTGGTGGTGTAATGGCTAAAATGTTGGACTGCAGCCTCAAAGTAAGCAAATTCAAACTCAAGTCATGTTCTTACATTCACTTTTGGACTAATACCCTTGGGGAAAAGGTATGAAACCTCTTATCCTCCCAGCTATGGATTAAATAGTGTTATGGTCAAGGGGAGGTTCAAATGATGACGCAACACAGAAATAAGTGATAAGAAATATATTAAATGAAAATAGTGCATACACGAACGATAGCTGGGAGAAACCCCTCCTCAGCTTAACAATCAGGAATATAACCACTCTTGGTAACGGCTCGCTGAAATGGCATTGAGACTGAACCAAGACTGAGTCTGAGACTGTGCAGAAGAGAGCTCAGTTGGTATGTCACATGAGGATGAGTCCATCTATAGGGGATACCCCAACAAATAGCTTCACTACTGTTCTTCTACAAGAATAGCTTTGGCATTAAATAAGCCATGAAGATTGGTATTAAACAAAGATACCAAACCAAATCAAACCTAACCTATTTGGTTGTTTGTAGAAGGCATACAGAAAAACACTTTCCAATCATTAATATGAATATCAGTCGATTAGTTATTAAAAATATTTTTTCTTTGGTTCATTTATTCATTACTCATTGTGATAAAAAAAAATTTTAAAATGAACAATTATTTCATGATTATTAATTTCAACAAAAGAATTAATAGATATTACTTTTGCCTTTTAATTAATGAAAATCCTTCACAGATATCATTAATAGCATTTCTTTTATAAAACGGGATGAGTCCCCTAGGCCTGATGGCTAACATGCTGAACTGTGACATCGTAGCAAGTGACTTCAATCTCTAGTCATGCTATTACATTCACTTTCAGACTAATACCCTTGGGAAAGGCATGAGTTTACTTATTCAACCAGCTATGGATTAAGTTGTACCTCTATTGTCTTTCTACAAGGATGGTTTTGGCATTAAATAACCCAAGAAAGTTGATATGCCATTAAGCAAAGAAACCAAACCAAACCAATCCAATTTTTTATAAGGTATATATAGTAATGTTAACAGCATTTCTTTTATAAGATATAGTAATATTTTTGCTGAATTTTTTTTTTTCCATTAGATTTTCCTATCCGTCTTTCCCTGTTTTTCTTAACACATCAAAGGTTTAAAAAGTTGCTATTCTGAAATTAAATTACTCTACGATGAATACAATTATTACTATTCAGATCCATTTGTTTTGTGTGATGAAAGTCAAATCAACTTTGAGAATTTTTTTTCCAGTAATTTAGTTCATAACTTTAAAGTTATTTCCAATTTTCTAAAGTTCTCTTTTCCCAAACTCATTGTTTCTGCAACTTAATAAATGACTGAGTAATTTATTCCCCCCCCCCCTCCGAGACACATCATTGCCTATCATCGCTGCCAGAAACCAACAGGAGCTCTTTATAATGTCATTAACCATTGCATTCTATTCCTAACTTGTTCCTCTATTTTAGTTTCTGTATTGTTCTCTTCACTTCTATTTCTATCTCTCAATCTTTGTAAATATGTGTGGAAGTGTGGGTGTGTATATGCACACACACATCTATTAACACACATGCATACATTTATATGTGTATATATATATATATATATATATATATATATATTCAGAGGATATATTTATTTATATATGAATAATAAGCCAATATTTTGGTTTTTTTCAAACCATCTTCAGGGCGATGCTATAATGTGATGATGTCTCATCTGAAAAATCATTTTCAAATGAAATTTTAAAAAATGAGAAAATTCTTAATGTTCGATCATCATTAATAGCGTTCTGTTTCAAAATGTATGTGACATAATTAGTGTTCGAAAATTTTTTATTCAATTTATTTATGCTATTTATTTATTTTTTTTTTTTTAAGGTTAACATGTTTTTTCTATGGATTTTTAAAAACGTTTAGAACCCTTATACGAATAAAAAAAAAAATCATTTTAGATTTTCAAAAATACATATGTGTATAGTTTGAGAATTTATTTAAAAATTTTCATTTTGATTTTTATATTAAATGAAATGTGTTGTTGTTTGCAATAAAAATCTAGTTTAGAAAATATTTTGATTAGAAATCTTATTAAAATTATCAAAATTAAGTGATTTGATAATTAATAAAAATTGAATTAAACAAGGGGTATTGTAACTATTTAGAATTAATTTAAATAAGAAGATAAGTTTAAAAACTGGACCTTTTAATAGAATTATAATTAGAAATAATGCTAGATTCAACAATCTTTCTGGTTTATGTATATTATCTAATTGTTGTGGACCAGTAGAAGGTTCGGAAGAAAGACACAAACTCAGGATTATGTGAAACAAGTATATTGAACGAAAGTATATATACAGCATAGGTAAAAGAGTGTTGAACATCAGTCTAACTGCCAAAGTGTTGGGCTGGAGTTAACTTCACACCGAGATGAATATTCTCCCAGTTGTCATAGTAATAGGAAGAGTTCATTATAGTCCATAAGGTAGGTACCTTAACACTAACATTTTAGAATATTTAAACTCAAAACTATATTTGATATGTAAATTGTTTTGCTAATGCATTTCTGTCATCATGATTTCTTAAATCTCTAATGTGTTTGGAAATGTGTTTTTTGATCAATCTTGAAGTCTCATCAGTATAGTTTTTATTACACTCCAGACATACAATCGCATATACACCAGCTTCAGATTTGATATGATTTTTATTCTTTTTATTATTGATTATGTTTCTAATTATTTTAGAACAATTAGTGACTGTCTGGATACCAAAGTTGTTTAGAATTTTTTTCAATATATAAACTTGAATTACTGGGTAAGATAATATATCTATGTAATAGATTGTTATTGGAACTGTTTAAAAAATTTTTTCATTTGTAAATTTTAAAAGCTTTTATTTTAACTCGTTGTATAAAAAATATAATTTTATGTATGCATATATATATATATATATATATATATAAGATAATATCACCTTAAAGATGTTTTTTTTTTTAAATGTTAGACATTGACTTATTCATATATGAATAAATACATCCTCTGAATATCTTCTTTTTTTTTTTTCATATTTACATACCATCGGATTTATTTCCATTTTTCTTCAAAGTGTATATATATATATATATATATATATATATATAATATATAATTTTTGTTCTCCCTTTCATTTCTTAATTAGATGTTGTCACAAGTCTTACTGAGATTGTCTTTACTGTCTTTATGAACATTGCAATAAACATTTTAACATAGGAAGAACAACAGTTCATGATGGGAGGACACAAGAACATTTTTCTAAGAGCAGTTATTTAAATATTTGTAATGAATTATTTTGTCAGATTAAAAAAGAAAAGTTATTTAGAAACATAAACTAAATAATATAGTAATTATTTTTGCATATATCCTTTTGGGGAAACTCCCTTCATATTAAAATCAGATTTTGATAAGGAATGATGTAAGCACTAAGCTCTGAAAAATAAACATTTCTTAAATAATTTAACTTTTCAAGAAATTCTGCTTATAGAATCCTTTTAGGTTGTAATTTTGTCTATTTTGCTTTTGTTCATTGTCTTCATTTATCTTTGAGGAAGGAAAACTAGTTTTATTTGTTCTTTAAAACAATCATATCTGATACTAATTTAATATTTTTGCTTCAAATCTAGAACATTAGCTTCCAAAAATATGATTTTCAGTGCTGTTACACATCTACATTTATAGCAAAATTTTTATGGAAAAAATCTCAAAGAAATGGTATTGATATTTCTCTTTGCTGCTTCTTTTGCCTCTGAACACTAAACTTTATCTTGATTTATTGTTCTGAGTTTTGTATTCATTACATACATCATCTCTGTATCATAATTAAATCTAGCATTATTTATCTATTAGCTTATTTCAACTGTTTCTCAGAAATCCCTCTTGGATATCCAAGACAAGTGGTTGACAACCTCTTGTTCTTTTTAATTATATAAATCTTGTATATTCCCTGAAGGAAGAGGAGATTAAATCATGGATTTTACATCAAATTCCTTTAATTTCATAAAATTATAAATACAAGAAAATTGAATTGATTTAGCCTTTACTGCTACTGGTGTGACTTTTTTCCCTCTCATACATAATAAAAGCAAGAATCCAACCCTCATCATTCTGTCTTATTGCCAGTCATCTTCTAAACTACTTTGTTACCAAAATATCACTTAGGTCAACAATAAAGAAAGGGTAATACTGTACAACTCTCTCTCTTTCAAAATATGCACTAACTTCAAACTTTCTAAATACAATTTAACAAACAAGTGACTGTTTACATGGGTTCATCACAAGATAAATACTATTTATTACTAAGTGACTCATTTAGATGTCAACTTGTAAAAAGTCCCTGTAATATCTTGGGGTTATTTATATTACATGCTCTTTCATTAAGGCAAGTCTTTTCTATCATAAAATTAGTTTTAAAAGATCTGAGCTTCATAGTATAAAAATTGGGGCAAAATCTTTTTTTTCTCTATAAATCCTGTTTTACAGCAGAATTTTTTATCCCTATATTTCATCACTAATTATACTTTTTAATGCTAATTTCATTACCAATGATATTAAAGCAACTGTGGAGTAATTTTTTGGTGATGTTTTTGAACATGGAATTGGTTAGCTTAGATTAGATATATTTGAAAATTCAGTTCATTCAGCCTTTAGATAGAGCCCTTGTCATTTTTATATATACAAGGTATGTTGAAAAATGTTGAGATGGAAGTTGTATTTACCTAGAAATTAACAAACATTAATTTTCTTCAAGATACTCCTCTTGGCATTCAGTACACTTATTCCAACGAGTTTTCCATTGGCCAAAGCACCTTTCAAATTCTTGATATGGTGTGAAACTTCAGTATTGATACTTTTTTTTTTATCAAACTTCATATATATTTATTTTTGGATTAATCTTTAGGTATTTGGTCACCCAACTGATTTCAGATTTTATGAAGGCATTAACTTTACATTTATCTCTTATAATAAAGTTTCAAAAGCTCATTGAAAAATATCATCATCATGTCAGACCACTAGCACAGATATCCCTGACCCTCTCTCGCCACTTCTCCCTATCATTCATTGCCTCTGGCAGGTCTTCAGGGCTACATCCCTTTTCCTCACATAGCTGCTGTATGTATGTTCAAGCTGATCATCCTGCTTTTGTTCAGCCATATGTGGGGGTCCATAGGAGTACATCACTTATGAGCTCGTCCTTGCTTCTCCAGCAGTGTCCTGCATGTCTGGTTCGTCTAGTTTGGATAGTTTTCATGATGGGAGGCAGGTGGCCGTATAGTTGGTGCCTTGTGGGGTGTTGCTGCCAAGACTTGTTCAATATTGCTCGCAACATTCTTGTGTAATTGCCGTCTAGCTTTTTCTCCAGCCATTTAGTTAGCGTCCAAGTAGTGCATCCATATAGCAGTATCGATATGACTGCAGCCTGGAAGAAACTGCGCTTCATTTTATTGCTCAGGTCTGATTTCCATATGATTAAAAGCCTATTGATAGCTGTCCATGCCTTCGTTAGCCGTGTGTCAATGTCTTTTTCGGTTGATGAGACGCTGCTTCCTAGGTAATTTAATGTTCAAACAATTCACTTAGAAATTGTTATGAAAGTATGCAAAAACAAACATGAATTACAGAATGCTATATGCACTCTAATTCTATTTACACAACCCCTCCACTCGGGCAGGATATGACACAAGGTCAATCTTTAAGCGGAGTTTTACAGGTTTGAATTCAGGGTTTTCCTTCTAGACTAGTTGCCTCACCAAGGCTGAAGTACCCAGTCTGTCCTACTATTTACCCATAGCTGGAGGGAGAATAATTGGATTCATACCATTCCCAAGGGTATTAGTGCTATGTGAAATGCAATCAGTCTCGTCCAGGATTTGAACTCTTGTTGCCATGTCCATTTCCTACGACGATAACCATTACACCACGGGCACCTTCTAATAGTATAACAAATATAATAGTATAACAAAATAAGATCATTCAATCACTCACAATGTATAAAAATACTGTTTGTAAAATTTACTTTTGTGTTAATCAGTAAAATTATTATGTTGGAGGCTCCAGCAGTAGTTTTCTAATATGTATCTGTTCTATCTGCCTTGATACCTTTCTTTCAACATCTGATATATCCTGATTGTACTTCTCCTGTGAATTGAATTACCATGAGCAGAAAATCCACCAAACACCTACGCACAACATAAGGGAACACTGGACAGCTGTTTCAACCTTATGAGGTTTCATCAGCAGTGTATACCGTAATCTCCACCACTGGAGATCGAACCAGCGACCACAGATTGCTCAGTTGTAGAGTTTCGGCACTGCAATCTGTAATCGCTGGTTCGATCGCCAGTGGTGGAGATTATGGTATACATTGCTGATGAGACCTAATAAGGTTGAAACAGCTGTCCAGTGTTCCCATGCATAGGTGTTCGGTGGATTTTCTGGTCATGATAATTCAATTCACAATATCAATTCCTCGACTTAAAAAATAAAAAAATGTGAACTTCTCCTGTTGCCCATTAAAATTGGAAAGTCCCTGTGGCATAGTCGCTAACATACTGGACTGCAACATTATAGTGAGTTAAACTCCACTTACACTACTATATTTACTTTTGGACTAATACCCTTGAAAAGGTGCAAACCTCCATTATCCTCTTAGCTATGGGTTAAATAGAATCACTACTGTTCTTCTACAAAGATGACTTTGGTATTAAATAACCCACAAAAATTGATATGTCATTAAACAAAGAAACCAAACCTCATTAAAGTTACCTAAGTTCTCAGGAAATCTGTCCAAGTGGCTATGAAAAAAGTGCACCTTTATACTTAATAGTTGAGAGCAACTAGAAGGCTCTCTTTTCAATAGCTACTACACCTTGGTGTAGGGGAGGGCGCTACTCCTTTCCCTGGATTGTTTCACTTTACCCTTGACACATACCTTATATTGCTGAGTGTTAAGCAAGGAGGAATCAAGTACCATTTTTAAAGTCTTTGGTATGACGCGACCAGGGATTGAACCCAGGTCTCCCAGACCACAGACGAACAAGTTTTACATTTATTGAGCATCTTTTGTGACAGTTCTGTATAATTTTCTTTGTGATTACACATAAATTCATTGACTAGTGAGACATAACTGCAGCAAGCAGAAACTTCAGTTCTAGATTTTGCAAACTTTATGGGAAGCCAAAGACTTTTGACCTCCAGGTTTGAGTCAATAATAAGCAACAAGTCCTTGTTTTACAAAGTCAGGTTTTTCCTTTGTTTTCAAAGAATCTATTCACCAAAAGTGTAGCAGAATGCATTAGGATTGTTTGAGCAACTTCTTTATGATTAACTTGTATTTCTCTGAAAAACAAAAGAAAAAAACCAAAACAAATTTGTTATATGCAATGGACAAATCTGCAAAACAAATGTTAAATATAAGATTAGATAAAAGCAATGTTTAAAAGTAAAAAGATAAGCCAAATTCTGTTGCATATGTCAACATCTATAGATTGTATTAGAATAAATTCATACTTTGAGGGGTGGGGTATCTATTATCTCAAAAACCAGACTCAGATCAATGAAACTAATGTCAATATTTTAGCTACTACAACCACAAAATTCCTTAAATTCATTCAAGGATCCTTTTTTCTTGAGAGTCAGGATGTTGTTAATACTTTTTATCAGTTGCTTTGGTTTGTATTTTCTGGATCCTTCCTTCCTTCCTTCATTTCAAAAAAATTCTTAACCCTTTCAAGTATGGGTCAGTTGATAAACAGGTAAAACACTGATACCAAGCACCTCCTGCACCTGGTAAAGTTTAGCTTACTTTATTTCTGTAGTCTCTATGCAGCCCTAAATAAATTGCTTTGGGCTCAAGTATTTTTCAGATTACTGTGTAAAAGATAAAAACAAGTGGCTACGTTAATAATTTTTAGAAAATATCTTAATGATGAAACATTTGATTGAAAAGCCTAGTCCTTTGAACCTGTTAGATGAAGAAGAGGCTGAACTTGATGAAAATCACCCGCAAGAGACTGGCACATTAAACAAGAACAATGAGACGAAAGGTCAGTAAAATATGTTGACAACTTGTGTCTCAGCTTTTATTCTTGTATATTGTATGTATCTTGTGTTAGTGTCAGTTTTGTGACATAAGTGCAAAATTTGATTATTAGTTCTAGGCCGCCTGAAAAGCTTGTTTCTTTTTTTTTTTCTTTTTTACTTTAAAAGCTGAGGGTTCAAAGATTTAAAACAGACAAAAGAATTCTTTTTTAATGTGGATGAGTAGCCTCAAATACAATATTTGATAGGGAGGTGTAATGGCTAAAGTGTTGGACGATGGACTTTAAATTAGCAAGTTTGAATTCCAGTCACACTATTACATTCACTTTTGGTTTAATCCCTTTGCATAACGTATGAACCCTCTTATCACCCTCAGCTATGGGTTAAATAACATCACTGTTGTTCTTTTCCAAGGATGGCTTTAGCATTAAATAACCCATAAAGGTTGATATGCCATTAAACAAAGAACCCAAATCAAATCAATGTTTGATCATATTTGCTGCTCTCAAAATCCAGGTCTAATATGCCAAGATCATCATGTCAAGCTATCAGCATGCCAAGATAAAATCTACAATACAATGTTTCTTAATATTCCTTGTTAAGATAGCATCATTTTTTATATGCCATCAAATATGGTGGATACTATTTACTTTAAGAAAAAAGTTTTGTGAAATGAGATGATACATCAGTAATTAATTTCCTTTAAAAACCTCCTAAATGATTTATTCTTTATGTCCTAATTGTCTAAATATATTCATCAGCTGTTTTGGCCTAAAATTTTGGGCACTCATTTGTTATAAAGTGGTAATACTAACTTATTTTTGAAGATCTGCAGCAAGAACAAAGATAATCAAATCTACAATTCAATTTATATATATATATATATATCATGATCTAATTTATTGTGTATATTACTATAACACAGCAAAAACAAAACACTAGAAAGAGGGTTTTTTTTTTTTAATTGCATAATAGTTATATTACTCAAACTTAGAATATAAAGCGATTCCCTATTCAGCATGTAGATTCCCTGATCATTATGATTTTTCTGGGGATATAACTGTTAAATGTCAATTATAGATTACTTCTCCTTATCCATTTGGTCTAAATTCTATAAATCAGATCTGTCTTGACAGATTGGTCTTAATGGTCATCAAAAGCATCTTTTAGGTGAGTAATAAACCAGTTATATTATTATTGAATTAATGAGTAACTCTTAAGTGAGTAATAAATCAGTTTTATTATTGTTGAATTAATTTGAATGTATAAGACATCATTGATTTTTATTATTTGATAAATTGGTTTCATAGTCTATAACATTGTCAAATACTATACTGGAATTATAAGAATATCATTATTAAAAGTAGTTATTTTGAAGAGACCATCTCTTCAACTAGCATCAGACTGGTTAGTACTTGATTACATAATACCAATAGCAACAAATAATTCTTGACCTAATTGCACTCTTGTTCATCAATTTTCATGGCATGGCATTGGCAAGATCTTTATCAAGACATCTAACAGTGAACTAGAGCTGAATTCATATCTATCTCAGTAGCATGAATGAACTCTTACAGCTTCTGCCAGAGTTTGAACTTGCATTACCAGTTCTTTTTTTTTTCTCATAACAGGCTTTATGTCTTCTTTTCATCTAAAAGGGAGTATATGTTTATAATTTTATTTATATTAACTTAAACCAAATGTTATTTTAATGAAAATGCATCCTAGTTGTTGTAGTGATTAATATAAAATATTTATATCTAAATTTTATCAATAATTTTTTAATGATACATCTAATCACTTTCATAATTTATCATTATTTTTTTTTTCTCAATAGGTTTGGTATTTTCATATCGATATAATTATATAATTCTCTATTTAATAAGGGATTATATTTATTGTTTTGATTAAATTAAAACTATAAATATGACTATACTTTAAGTCAGTAATATATATATATATATATATATATATATATATATGTTGGCCAACAGTAGTTGAGAGTGACCCAAAGGCTACCTTTTCAATAGTTACTACACTAAGGTGTAGAAGAGGGCACTACTCCTTTCCTTGGATTGCTCCACTTGCCCTTGATCTATTATAATACCGAGTGTTAAGCAAGAAGTCATCAAGTACTTTTTTTAATCTTTGGTATGACTTGACCTGGGATTGAACTCTGGTTTTTTAAACATTGTTGAACACTCAAACTATTATGCCAAGTCAATTCCTGATAAAATTTTACATTGATTTAAATGTTTTGAAAAATATTAAAGATCATTTTTATCGATTAGTCAGAATTCAGTGCATTAATTAATAATGGAACTCAAATGAAAAAATTAATTTCAAGTACTATTCATTTGCTTATGTTTATTGTAGCCTACAATTCAAATGTATATCTTTTATGATTTTACTAAGAATTTAGTATTAAAAATTAAATTAATCATTCCTTCATTTATAAATTTTGTTTTTCTCCTGCCAGTACTATTCGCAAGTAACATGAAAGCATTGTGCAGGATAACTATCTATGATCCCTACTTGTCATGGTTCTCATAACTATCTATGATCCCTACTTGTCATAGTTCTCATAACTATCCATAACCCCTACTTGTCATAGTTCTCATAACTATCTATGATCCCTACTTGTCATAGTTCTCATAACTATCTATGATCCCTACTTGTCATAGTTCTTATAACTATCCATGATCCCTACTTGTCATAGTTCTTATAACTATCCATGATCAAATATTTATGCAAACCTCAAGGTGTGCATGGAGTAACCATCATCATCATTGGAAATGACTTCAGCAAGCTAAATTCAAATCCTTGACTAGGCTGTTTGCATTTCATTTCTCACTAATGTAAAGGCATGAATCCATCAACTATGAGTAAATAGTTGGGCAGACTGAGATCTTTTGTCTTAGTATGGCAACCAGTGTAACAGAAGTTAAACTCTGAATTAAAATCAGCTATTTTCCACTTTAAAATTGACCTTATGTCACATCCTGCCTGTGGCAGTGGGGTTGGATAAATGTATACAAACGAAGAAAAAAACCAAGTATCCTCAATGCTCTAGATATTTTAAGACTAAGCACTGCATAGAGCTAGTCATGAGACAAATATACACTTTTATTAAAATAAAACAAAACAATTATTTTGCATTCACTTCAAGTAAATTACATGGTGTGATTCCGAATACCATCAATTAATGCAATCTACAAAAGGCAACCATACTATGAATCTTTTTTCTTTTTTTTTAAGTATGGCAAAGTTCAAAGAGACTTGGTACATGGCTTACTCTGGCATAGCATCTCCAAGTAACTTATACTAAACTAACCAAGAAGAAATATACAGTGCTTTAACGGAGTTCCAATATGGAAATCCCTCCCAAAAAGCAGTGGGAACAAGTTATCTTAAAGCTTATTGGTTGTTACAGGGTGGAACGATAAAATTGTCGTCCTAAAGAAAATAACACTACAGCTTTATTTTAAAACTTTTATTGAAAAAATCAATTCAGGTAACTTGATTATGTAGTAGAGCTGACATCTATTCAATGCAGCCACCTTCAGCCTCAATCACCGCCCCAATACAGATCCGGAACTGGGAGCATGCCTTTTTCACAAGCGCCGGTAGGAGCTCGGTGAATACTTGATGGATGGCGGCGATCAGGCTGGCTTTGGTGTTGTGGGAGGTCATGTTGGTGATGTTCTCGACGTATGACCAAACGAAGTAGTCCAGCGGGTTCAGGTCGGGGGAGGAGGGGAGCCAGTGAGAGAAGGGTACAAAGTCGTAGCACTCCTTCTGAAGCCAAGCCTGGGTCTCTTTGGACTTGTGGGCCGGCGCCGAGTCCTGCTGCCACACCCAGGGTCTGCCACCGGCCACCTAATTGCACCAGAGGATCACCACACTCTTCAGCATATCCAGGTACACTCTGGTGTTGACTTTCAAGCCAACTTCAAAGATGTGAGGTGGCATGATGTGGCCCTCACTTGAAACCACACCAAAGACAATAACCATAGCCATCCAAAGGGTCGCCCGATGCATTTTACTGTGCCCTCAAGCGTTAAACCGTCCAGATTTGCATTTTGAGGGTGCTGGCAATGGCCCTGTTGTCATAACTTGGATCTGTAGAGAGCATGAGTTGTACATCTCCAATATCGATCGTTGAACATTGTGTTACTTTCAGACATGATAGAAGGCTCCTATCGCTCTTAGGATTTGTACACAACTGGCCAACTAGTAGATGGTTTGCAGCAAAAAAAGAAAACCAGTTTTCATTAAACAGAAATGGAATCATGTCGTCTTTTCTAGGGTGACAATTTTATCGTTCCACCCTGTACATGTATGTGCTACATGATATGAAAATCTAATAGTATTATCTGAATTTTTGAATAGAATCATTATCATTAATCCACAAGCCCCTTAGGCTAATATTCTCATCCTTTTTTTATCACTATTTTGGCCATGTGTATTCTTTAAGTGAATCTGTCATCCTGAATGAAAGAGTTCCAACTTTTGGTTAGTCTAGATATGTGTGTCAAAGATTCCTAAAGCTAATGTTACCAGTGCACTCACTAGACATGTGATACTATTTTTTCAATTGGGATATCAATATCTCATTATGAAAGAATAATGATTGATATCAGCTGGAGGAATCTCTGGTACCCACATCTACATAGCATTTTATAAGAATAAGTGGGTAGAATTTGCATGCATGTAAATTTTATGCTACACTATTTGTTACATAGCAACACTGTACTCAGCCATAATAGTATTTAGCCATTGAAATGATTGCATCATGTGTTAGCCTCATTTAAGTATCTATTTGTCTTTGTGTTATCTATGTCATGTTCCAAGAACAAATGACTTCATTATTTAGATTTATTTTTTGTTTAAGTTTTACAAGCATAAAGGACAAATTTAATGTGAAATTCCTCTTGTGTACGTTTCCCAACAAAATTATGATATTGCGAGACTGGAGGTATACAGGTGATTTATGATTTTTTAAAACTCTCCACCAAGCTAAAATAGACTCTTGGTCATTTTTTTTTTAATGTGGACTGCCATACAGGAAACAAGTCTTCCATGACTGCTGGTTTAAAAATTGCTTAAATTGCTGGCATTTCCATTGTGGAGAGCCTCAGGCACAGAGTAATAAAACCACCCCTTACCCCTTTTAAATGAGGGGCAAATGCTGCCTGAGAGGAAGGCCCTCTGAAACCAAGTCAGAAGTATACAGGATCAAAAGAGCTCAAACCAGTAATCTTTGTTATCTGTTCAAGTGGACAGTGATGTTATAAAATTACAAATGTGGGATTAGTGTCTTTTTGTAATTTGTATCATTTAAATAATAATTTTTAGATGTAAAATACTATAACTATTTATATATAATGTACTCCTATAACTCAGCATCCATGCCTGAACCCAGATTTGGGTCCAAGAAACAGCTTGGCTCATTAGGCCTACATTGCACTCAGTGGGTCAATAAGCAGCAAAGACCAGCAGGGTTCAAGCCTTGGCTCATGCCCGACCTTCCCATCTCCTTAATCCCCACTGTAATCAGCCTTTGGGTCATAGACCTTGTGTCAAGTCCTGTCTGGTGAGAGGCAACAATAAATATTATGTGTAATGAACTCCTCTAACTTTGGACTTCAAAATTCTGAGGAAAAAATTCCTCTTTATAATACACACTGACTTTTTAGAATTCATAACAGCTAAATTTAAACTTGGTTCAACTTTTTATTGATTTGAACCAACTCAAGATAAAAATTTATATTGCATTATGTCTTAACACAAAATTGACACAGTATTTAGAGCAAACACAGACATGATCACACACAAATGTAACAAGCTTGCAGCAAATATAAACTCATGTCAGGAGAAACAAAATTATAAGCAAACATAATCTTGAAGATATTTAGACTATAGATATGACTTACTTTCAGTCATCCCATCCTGAATATGGTCAGGCAAGTGGCCAGAAATAACATTAATTATATAGTTCTTATGTATATGTACCCCTAACATTTTGGTCTGAAAAATATGGAAAAAATAGTACCTTATACACAAATACTTTCCGTAGGTTAAATAAAAGTTGACAAAATGCTGCTTGTATCTTATTTGAGACATCCTGTAGGTGTATTGATAATAGTTACTATCTCCCACCTGATAGAATTATACACTCTTGTGAAAGCTTAAAGAATATTAGTCAAAACATAGTGATAAGATAAAGTTATTAGTCTCAGCAAGTCATGGAGTTATACTAAAGAAGTGGCAGGGCTGCGGCATAGTGGTTAACATGTTGGACTGCTACATTGTAGTTAGTGAGTTTAAATTCCAGTTATGTAATTATATTCACTTTGGAACTAGTAACCTTGGGAAAGGTTTGAATCCCCTTATCCTTCCCAGTTATAGGTTAAATAGTACCACTACTGTTTTTGTACAAAGATTGTTTTGGCGTTAAATAACCCATTAAGGTTGATATGCCATTAAACAAAGAAACCAAACCCAAGAAAGTGGCTAAACTTCTTGATTCCTGGGAATTGTAGTTAATGCAATACAAAGTGTGTCTCATGATGGTTGCAGAGGTGATCTAAAGTGCTTGTCAAGTACAATGGGTTGATAATTGTTTGGCTGGTTGGTTGGGTTTTATGGCATATCAACCTTAGTAGGTTATTTAACACCAAATCCATTTTTATGAAAATAATCTGTTCTATTTAAAACAATTCAGTTTAGTATAAGTACAGATTAATTGTCAAAAACATTTCTATTTCAAACTATTTAAGCAGTTATATGTAAAAATTCAGTTAAGTGTAAATACAGTTTTAATGTCGAAAAACAGTTCTATTTCAAATAATTCAGTTAAGCATAAGCACGTAGTTTAAATGCTAGTACGGTTTAATTGTCAAAAACATTTCTATTTCAAGCTATTCAGTTTCTTCAAACAATTCAGTTTAGCCTAATTACAGTTTAGTTCTATTTAACCCATAGATAGGGCCCTATCAGGTGCTACCAATCCGGGCCAGAGTGGACCTGAGAGTGATGGCAATGAAGGGGTACTCCACATTCCCCAAAGCTCCAGCACTGCTAGAACTTCACCATCAGATTGTTTAGTGTCATATCCAGGACACTTGTTAGGGGTGTCTTACCCCTCTGCAGAGGTGCAGTCAGTGTATTCTACAGCCCCAGCTTACTGGGCAAGTTGATAATTGTGTGCTTGCTTATAAGGCTTCAATTTGGGGGGGGGGTTCCACTTTTTTGTCTATTTGTATACTTGTGAGTTTCCTAAACAGGTTGTACTTTGATCTCTTTTTGAAAATCAGGGCTCAAAACATATTATGATATTTTAAATCATTTTATTCAGAATTAATGATGCAACTTTAAATACCCAAGATCCAAACATCTACTTTTTTCTTCATTTAATCCCTCTCATTCCCCCCCCCCTCTCTCTCTCTCTCTCTCTCTCTCTCTCTCTCTCATCCTAATTGATGTATGCTGTGCAAATTAAAAGAGAAATCAACATTTCTTCAAAAACATTTTCAAAATTCCTGACATTTCAAATTGAATTAGTCTTGACATTTTCTGATTTTAATGACAAAACTTATTTTGCTTCATGAAGAATGTTAAAGTTAATATCAAATTTTAAAGAATTTGAACTTTTCAATAATATATTCCCAAATCTATTCCTGTTTTTGAACTTTGAGAATATTTTGTTGGCATATAAGACTCTCCTCTTAAAACAAAAATGGCTTAAGAATATCTTTCAGATCTTATATGCAAAAGTTGAAGTATCGAGTTGGCTAATATTTATCCAAATGTAATAGACTACCAGTGCTTGTATGTAGCATAACTCTCTAATGAAATATTAAATGTGAATAGTGATTGGTGGGGAGGTTCATACATTTCAAAATATAGTTATCACTTTATTTGTTACTATTGATTTAGTATTCATATATGAATTATGATGATTCCCTAGAACCTTGCATATAGAAGTAAAAATAATTTTTAAAAAAGCTTTCAATATAAAGACTTCAAAAAACATAACATTGCTTGTCAACTCAGAAAATGGAATAATTTTGTTGATTCAATATTTATTTCCTTTATGCTTTGTACATAATGACAATGCTTTTAAGAAGAGTACATTTTTTGCATAATGATTTTGAAAATCAAGATTTTATTGCATATTTTAGGATTCATTTAAACTAGGATATTTATTTTGTCTACAGCAATGCTTCTCAAACTATCTGATACAGAGTACCGGCAGTACCAATATGTCATGGACTGGTACCATAAGTAAAGTCGGCGACAGTAGTCGAGGACAACCCAAAGGCTTCCTTTTCAATAGCTACTATACCAAAGTGTAGGTGAGGGCACTACTCCTTTCCCTGGATTGCTCCACTTTACCCTTGATCCATACCTTATCATATTTACCCAACCCCTCCGCTCGGGTAGGATATGACACAAGGTCAATTTTTAAGCGGAGTTTAACAGGTTTGAATTCAGAGTTTTCCTTCTCATAGACTAGTTGCCTCACCAAGGCTGAAGAACCCAGTCTGCCCTACTATTTACCCATAGCTGGAGGGAGAATAATTGGATTCATACCTTTCTCAAGGGTATTAGTGCTATGTGAAATGCAATTAGCCTGGTCCAGGATTTGAACTCGTGTCGCCATGTCTATTTCCTACGACGATAAACATTACACCACGGGCACCATACCTTATAATGCTGAGTATTAAGCAAGGAGGCATCAAGTACCATTTTTTTTGAGTCTCTGGTATGACTCAACCTGCGCTTGAACCTCGGTCTCCCAGTTGTACTGTATTATTATTTGATTTATATTCAAGTTCCAAGTATTTCTATCTGTTGTATTCTATCACAGCATGTGAAAAGAATAATATCAAATAATACAGAAAGGTTTTTTGCATTTTCATTTTTACATTACATGTTATATATATATATATTATGAAACTGGAAACTCCACATACTGGTGGTTAATGACTTGCATTCCAGTACTTTGATTTGCACTGGTCTAAAGCATTTATTTCATCATAAAAACCAATTTCTATCCATCTTAATAACAAGTAAAACTGGCACTTTGATAGAGATTTAGCATTGTTTGATTCTAAATTTAGCTGTTTATTCTTTCTTGTTATACCTTTTTTCTTCACATCTTAACAAGCAATTCTCTAGAAAAAAATGTCTACATGATTAATTATTGAATCAACAAATAATTTCCATAGATGTACTAAGTCTCTCAAATTATTAAGAGACCAAAAATGTTGTAAAATCATAACATCCCTATTCTGTCTGTTATACTTGCATTCATTCTTGACCCCTGATGATTTTTTTTCCTTTCTTTTTTCAATGTACAATATATAGAGACACATACAGAGGAAGCATTTGTGATGTAATATTTATCGTCATATAAAATGGACATGGTCTAGATAAATAACTCTAAATTTAAACTTATCAAACTCCACTTAAAAATTGACATTGTGTCTCATCCTTCTTGGGCAAGAGGGGTTGGGTGAATACATATATAGAGACATATTTTGTTTCTTGGATTAGTTTTTAAGAGCGCTGCTCATGTGGTGTATTTTGGTCAAGAACTAAAATAAAAAAATAACATTCAATGTTTAATTATTTTTGTCAACTGCTTGAAATATTTAGTTACTTAGTAACAGAAAATAACTAAAGCAAGATAAGCTGTAATACTAAATTAGAATATTAATAAGATTCTTTGTTAAAATACATTGCCCAGTCAGCTGGGGCTGTAAAATACACCAACTGCTTCTCTGCAGAGGGGTAAGACCCCCACCACAACGAGTGTCCTGGATATGACATTAAACAATCTAATGGTGAGGTTCCAGTAATGCTGGAGCTTTGGGAATGCAGAGTACCCCTTTATTGCTATTACTCCCAGGTCCACTCTGACCCGGAGTGGTAGCACCTGATAAGGGTCCTATCTATGGGTTAAATAGAATTAAACCATGGTTTCTTGAGTTTACTGTTTTTGCATTTAAACTGCGTATTTATGCCAAGCTGAATTGTTTAAAATAGAACTGTTTTGACATCTAAACTGTATACTTATGCTAAACTGAATTACCTGAAATAAAACTGTTTTGAAATTAACTGTGTATTGCCCCGTTGGCTGGAGCTGTAGAATACACCAACTGCACCTCTGCAGAGGAGTAAGACCACCCTCCAATGAGTGTCCTGGATATGGCGCTAAACAATTTGATGGTGAGGTTCCAGTGATACTGGGGCTTTGGGGAATGTAGAACACCCCTTCATTGCCATTGCTTCCTGTTCAACTCTGGCCTGGATTGGTAGCACCTGATAGGGTCCTATCTATTGGTTAAATAGTATCAAACTGCATACTTACGCTAAACTGAATTGTTTGAATTAGATGTTTGACTCAACTGAATAGCTTGAAATAGAAATGTTTTTGATAAACTGTGTACTTACATTTAAAATGCATACTTATGCTAGACTGAATTGTTTGAAATGAAACTGTTTTTGACATCAAAACTGTACTTACACTAAACTGAATTGTTTAATATAGAACTGTTTTGACATTTAACTGTGTGTAAACAAAATCTATACTTATACTAAACTGAATTGTTTGAACAAACTGAATTGCTTGAAATAGAAATGTTTTTGATAATTAAACTGTGTACTCATGCTAAACTGAATTGTTTGAAATAGAACTGATTATTTGTATAAAAATGAATTTGGCATTAAATAACCTACAAATGTTGATATGCCATAAAACCCAAACAACCAACCAACCAACTTTTAAAAATACAACAATGAATAATATTTTGTGTTACTCCTGACAAAATTTGCTTTCACTATTATTTATAGTTATTTGAATGAATCAAAATTATGATTAATTTACCTGACATATTCTACTCATAAAGTAGTTACCTACCTTTACTGCCAACTTCCTTTGAAAAAAAAAACTTAAAAAGAACAAATTTTAGAAATGAGAGAGTTAGCTTTTAATGATAAGAAAATATGTCTATAAACCAATTCTTGTCAGGTGGGTCTATAATTTTAAAAGTAAATATCAACAGTTCTCTTGACATTTCTTGATGTTTTCAAATAAGTTATTATTTCAGTATATAAAAGCAATGAAATGAAATGCCTCAGCTGAAATGGGAAGGGAAAAAATGACAAAGATGAGGCTATAGTCAAAAACCACTTACTGAATATCAAATTTCTTTGTAACTTCAAAAATCTTTATACATCTTAATAAACTTCAAGACTTCCTGCTTCAGTAGCAATGAAAAAATAAAATATGCTTGTAACTCCAGCAGATCACCTTCTGCTAGCATCATCAACCTTAGAGAGGTTTACCTTCTCTCTAATATCCTCAAACCAATCTATGCTCTCTCTCTCTTATGATATCTAACTTTCTTATCAATTCTTCTCTCCAAGTTATCTCAAAATAGTCACTGCTCTCTCTCAGTCTCCTTTCCTCAGCCCTGCTGAAAAGACTTAGAATATGCTGACTATATCCTCTGCAGAAGAGTAAGACCATCCCCACCAATAAAGGAAAGAGGATCTTGGTTATGACACTAAACTGTATCTGATAGTGAGCATCTAGTTCTAGAGATCTGAGGAGTGTGCACTTCTCTTTCATTATCATTATTTTCAGTTCCACCCTGACCTAAATTGGTATTACCTGTTAGGGTCCCATCTATGAGTCAAATAGATCAGTTTAGAAATTATAGGACTATGTGCAAAAAAACCTTAAGAAAAAACTACACAAAAAATGTAAATATGAATATTACAATAAACATAGTTCTCTAACCTCTAAACATAAGATAACCCTAGATCAGTTGACATACCATTAAAATCAATCAATACAATATCTATTTCTCTTTTCTATTCTCCTCTCTCAGCACTCTTTCTCAATGTTTTTTTCCATACCAACTGAAGGATCTTGATTAGAGGATAGGAGCTGATATTGCTTCTCTTGTTGAAGGAATTATATAATGAAGATTATAAATATTCTTCTACTCTGAACAATAATCCTCTCCCATGAATCCATTTTGAAAAAAAATACTCAACCAAGAAAAAGGAAACTTCACAGAATATTTAACTCTGTGAATTACATGTTCAACCAATACAATAGAACGAGTCAGATGACTCACTAAAAACAAATTCCAAATCACTTTTTATTCTTCATTTAACACAGTGTGTTAAGTAGTAAAATCACTTTATCAATTGCTTGTAAAATCCTAAAATTATACATGACATTTTTATGAAAATCAGCAATCAGATAATGACATAGAACCAGAGTACATGGAATATGTTTTACCTAAAAGTCTTCTGCACACCTTTAGGTATAACCTCTTAGTAACTATTACCACCATCAAAAAAAAAAAATCTCATTTTGATATAACTGTTGTATTCGGTTATCAAATCCAGGTGATTTGTGCCTCATATATAGTTTTCTCATTTCACCATATATAATTCTCTTTTTAGTTTCACTGTTACTTTTGACATAGATATACAAGCTTATTATGAACATTCTCTTACAAATCGACTTGCTTAATACAATAACAATCTGAAGACCTCTAAAAACCAAATCATTAGGAATGACTAAGTGTTATTACCTGCTTTGTTTTGGTTGTTTTTTTTTACATATTGAAAGATTTAACATACTTTTCTTAATCTTCTGGCTTTTTTTTAAAAAGAGGTATGAAATTGTTGGAAACAGTACATTGTAATATACAGTATTTCAAAAATTTGATATCATTTGAGATGTACAGGGTGTTTCAGAAAAATAGATATGATTTCATAATCTAATAATTTGACCAATTCTCATTCAAATGATCTTAAATTTCAACAGTATTTTTAGAAACGACTCAAAATTCTGTTCAATGTTTAAATGCCTTTACTTTTCTGCTGAGTAGCATTTCTATATATTAAAAGAAAAAAGAAAACATTAGACATAGAATTTTATATTGTTTCTACATCTTCTGTTAAAATTTGATATCATTTGAGCAAAAATTTGTCAAGTTATTAGATTACAAAGTGATACCAATTTTTCTAAAACTGTATATATAGAAATAGTTTGCTTTGGTGACAACTTAGCCAATAAGAATGCAAGAATAATATCTTTTTGTAAAGTCAACAACATTATATAAAGAATGCAAAAAGTTGGTATACAGTTACTATTTTAAAAAACATACAAAGAATGACAAAGTTATCCATTATTGATATGATATTTATTAAATCACAATAAGCATGACATATCTGAAAGAATGATATGGGAATAATAAAGAACTATGTGCCAAACATTGTATTTTTCAACAATAACTATATACTTATTTTTCATCCCTGTATATATAAAATTATATATTATAATTCTTATTTAATATTTTTTAATATCTAATCTTCATATTCATTTAATAAGTTTCTTATTATTTTGTATAATATAGACTGAGACTCAAAAATTATTTTAAAAAAGATAAAAAAATTATTCACTTTTTAATTGTTTTACAATTAAACTTTGTACATTTAAAAATTACTGAACTGTTATAAGAAAAATTCTAATAGTTTAAAAGTTAAAAAAACAAGGCTATGCATGTGAAATGAAGAAAATCATTTTGAGCATCTTTGATTGCATTGTGGGTATTTTCTATGAGTCAAAATCACTGGATCTAAAATTTGCTGCCATGTTAATCAATTCACTTTTGTCTTGTCAGTCTGAGCACTCCACATTCTCTTTTATAATTAATTTGATTTTTTTATTCTTTGTTTTTAAAAAGTCTTATCCTTTGCAACACCATGGCACTATTTCAAAAACTTTTTCAAGTTTTTACTTCTTTCTCTGTTTTTTGTCTTTCTTGATTGTTAACTGTAAATATCTGGCCACTTGCAAAGTGTCTCACCTTGGCCTCTGTCAAACCACCACCACGGACACCACCATCCTTATAGCTGTCATCCACTTCCATTTATGTGTCTGAGAACACCTGTATTTTTTTCAAATAATTCCTCTCTCTCTCTATCTCTCTCTCTCTCTCTTTCCTTTCACCTTCCATTGGACAGTAATTCTGCCAAGTCTGTTGTTACAGTCCTGCCATTGTTATAAACCCAAGTATTGATTTGGTCCTTTTTATACTAAGTGGAAAAGAGAAACAAAGAATTTTCAGACTTTGACTGATCCTGAGAAATCCTATTGCAGTTGGTTATCTATAAGATACAATAAGCTGACTGTCATGGTCAGTCCTCCTTAATACAAATGATTTGTTCATCTGTTTTGATGCCATAAGTGTTTCACTCTTAAAAAAGGTGATCTGTCTTTATTTAATTTTTTTCCCCTCAATAATGTTTTATTTTAGTCAAGCTCATATCTTGAAATCAATGAACTAAATCACTGTCACAGGGTTTAGAATATGTTGTCTGTATCCCTGGCAAAGAGGTAAGACCCCTTTCTCCTCCCCCCCGACAGAGGGGTCCTGATTATGACACTAAACTACATATAATGATCAGGCTATAGTTCAGGAGATCTGGAGAGTGTGCAGTACCCATTCACTGTCATTACTCTCAAGTCCACTCTGCTGTTAGGGTCCCATCTATGGGTCAAATAGAACTGTTTGAAAATTATTTATATTTGATAAGCTCATGTGCAAAAAAAAAACTCTTAAGAAATAACTACCTAAAAAATATAAATGCACAATGAACACAATTTTCTAACCTCTCAGCATAAAATAACCCTTGAAATGTTGATATGCCATTAAAATGAATCAGTCAAACTAATTCCTTTTATATAACCCTTTCAATAATGATAAAGAAATATTACAATAAAAAATTTTACCAACAAGACTGGAAACTTTAAAACTGATCTGACAAAAGTCAACAGATTTTCAGAATGTTTCATAAAGGTTACAACCTTAAGGTAAAGATGATAAAATTGATGAGGTTGTAAATTTTGTTAAGTATTAATCATATAGTAACACTGTACTCATAGGTAACAGTATTTAGCAATTGAAATAATTGCATCATACACGCGCCTCATTTGAGCATCTATTCTTTTATATTGTATCAGCTATGTCATTTTTTGAATTGAATAAGTTCTGCTTTGTCAGGTACATAGGCCTCAGATTGCTTATGGTACCTCCTGTTCCTAAGTAGTTACCCATCTAAGTACTTTGCCAATTGACCGGGAGACCTGGGTTCAATCCCAGGTTGCATCATACCAAAGACTTTAAAATGGTACTTGATACCTCCTTGCTTAACACTCAGCAATATAAGGGTAAAGTGGAGCAATCCAGGGAAAGGTGTAGTGCCCTTCTCTACACCTCGGTGTTGTAGCTATTGAAGAGGGAGCCTTCTGGTCGCCCTCTTTTACTTGTCCATGAATCAGATATGTGCCCGTGGTGTAATGGTTATCGTCAGAGAAAATGGACACGGTGACACGAGTTCAAATCATGGACGAGCCTGATTGCATTTCACATAGCACTAATACCTTTGGGAAAGGTATGAATCCAATTATTCTCCCTCCAGCTATGGGTAAATAGTAGGGCAGACTAGGTTCTTCAGCCTTGGTGAGGTAACTAGTCTAGGAGAAGGAAAACTCTGAATTCAAACCTGTTAAACTCCGCTTAAAAAATTGACCTTGTATCATATCCTGCCTGAGCAGAGGAGTTGGTAAATATGGATATGTTCTTCCAGGATTTTTATCTTGCATATAAAAGTTGAAAGTGATAGCTAAACAGCATATGTTTATGGTATGCATAATTAGTTTTGTTTAGTTTGGTGGGTTTTATGGCATATCAACTATTATTGGTTATTTAATACCAAATCCTGTTTTTTTTGTTGTTTTTTTTACACACACACACATATATACACACACACACACACATATATACATATATATATATATATATATCATTTTGTAGATGCATTTTTAAACGAGCCTGAGCTCATTTGTTTGCACACAGTCAAATGGGTTCAAGTATTACTATGTAACAGTAACAATGTAGCATCAATTCATTGTATGCACACAGTTAAATAGATATGCATATATGATTTGTCAGTGAATAGTTTGTAGGCAATTTCATTTTTAAATGAGTTAGAACTAATTTGTTTGAACTCTTGTATTAATGTTTCTACACAGTTAAATGGTTTCAATTATTCCTATCTAACACTAGTAATTCTATTCAATATTAATCATTTGTTTGCTTACAGTGAAGTGGTTACAAGTATTGTTATTTAACACTAATTATTGTATTCAACACCATTCATTTGCCCATAGTTGAATGGTTCCAAGTATTGCTATGTATCACTAACAATTCAGTTAGACATCAGTCATTTATTTACACACAGCTAATCATTTGTTTGCACAAAATTTAAATGTCAAACAGTTCTATTTAACTCATAGAGAGGACCCTATCAGGTGCTACCTCTCCGAGATAGTTGACCTAGGACCAATAGCAATGAAGGGGTACTCCACATTCCCTAAATCTCCAAAGCTGGAGCCTCGCCATCAGATGATTTAATGTCATATCCTGCAGACTCGTTGGGTGGGGGGAACTCTTACCCCTCTGCAGAGATGCAGTTGGTGTATTCTACAGCCCCTCGAGCCAACTGGGCTGGGTATGCATATTTATTAGTTACAAGGGAAGGTTTTAATATTGTTTTTTAAATACAAGTAAGTAAAAAGACTGTTACATTTTTTTTTTTTTTTTTTTTTTGGAAGCATCCTGCATAGTAGAAAAGTGTTCATATGACTTATGGATACTCTCAGTCAGGAGTACCCAATATGACAGTAATGATTGCAAAGGTAGTGTGGTTAGATTACTCACCATTTTTTTCTTTTTTTTTTTTCTTTTATCCTTATTTATATGAGTCAGCCTTTTCTCCATATAAAGATTAGTATGTCCAAGTATTATTCCACAATGACTGATGATCATTTGAAAGCCTGCTTGCAGCTGGATACCAGTAGTTACTGTCTGGACTATGCAACTCTGGCTGTCTCCATTCAGTGTAAGTTATCATAGTGAGGTAGTGACCATAAATGTATTCAATTGTATTGTGCTATAATGGTTCATGCAAGGTAGGCAAACATGTATATACAAAGTATACTCAGTACATATATAAATATATTTATCAGTTTTTAATGCACGTAGATTATTTGACCTGTTTTTTTTGTTTTTTTTAAATTTGGGTACCCCTGCTCTAAGGGATCATGAGAATGTTCTGTTTAGCATTTTTTTTTTAAAGTGACTGCAGTTAAGAATCTAAAGATTCTTCTATATTCTTCTTCATTGTGAAATTTCAATTACTACTAATGCTGTCTAAACTCATACAGAAGTATTTTTAATGATATTAATCAAATCTACAAATTTAACATACCTCATTGAAAACACCCACTGGACAAACGACGAACTTCAAACTTTAGGCACCAAAAAGGAGTCTAATATATTTCAACATTTTGCCTAGGAAATGCGACTACTTCTTCTGATTCAGGAAAAAGTTTACACCACAGATGGTCGTTAAACCTCAAAATAAAGTTTTGAGTTAAAAGGTATCCCCGTCTCTTTTCTTCTGTTCTTATTTCCCTGGCAGCCTTCCACAGATAAAGAAGACAACAAGTTAATAGAGTAAGAAGAAGAAAAACCCATAATCATCCCCATAGACCCAAACAACCGACACCGACGACCTACAGCTCCAATTACAAATAACTAACTCTATCTTCTTATACCCCATACATACAAACCAGACAAAAACACGTGTCCTTTGTGGCTTACACATGAGAAGTACCAGCCAGTGAATAACACAAAAAGTCTTTACTGCACAGATATCAAAAAGAGCACCCAGTGGGATAAAACTAACTGGACATCTGAAATACTGGATATCCGAAAGAGACCTCTTAATTACAGGCTTTGGAAAACAAAGGGACACTGATTTTATCAGTTCTGGACAAGTTTCGAACGTTTTGCTCTTCATCAACACAGAGCCATGTTCGCTATCTTAACTCTTTCAATCTGCTTATTGGTGACTTTTGTTCAGTGCTGTCTCACATTTTAACCATTCTTTAATTTTAACTTTTATATTCATCTGGTTACTATGAGATTTAATTTTTATTGACATAGGGGTAACTTTTTATAATGCATGTTATTTTTCTAATGTTCATTTAGAGGTGTAGATCTTTATCATCACTCATGAATGATAGTTTTGTGATAGAAGACTATGCTATACAACATATTTTAGTGATTGTAACAAATTATTTTAGTGCCAGAATATCAGTTTCTATTTAGTTTTGAACCATGTCTCTTGATTGTTAAATTTCAGTTACAGAAAACTTGCTCTATGAATTGGATTTCATGTTACATAAACTAGAGATACAGAATTTGTTCAAAACAGGACACAGCATCATTGTGTAGTTATCATTTAGCTTTCTGCAAATGTTTCAACCATAAGCTAGTACTGACATGATTATGGTTTGAATTTCGGTTTTATTTTATCAGAGAGATCAGATTTCCATATTGTCCAAAACCTATCTAGCTTATTTTTTCCTCCTATTCTATTTAACGTCCATTACGATTATAAATAAGTAATTTGACACTGCTAGCATGGATAACACTAGAGTTATTTTCAACTTGAGTTTTTGTTTTTTTTTACTTTATGATGGATCCACTGGAACATACCCAATCATAAAAAGAGAAGCATTTGTATTATCTTTTCTAGTATATCAATGTAGAACTTTAAAAGTATTACTGATTTTATTAATTCAAAGAATTTATAATCTCCAACAAATTTTGCAAAGATATAATACAGTTCTATATTGAGCAGGAATCTTTAGTGCGTTCTTAAAAATAATATTGTCCTGGGTATGACACTAAACTGCATCCAGTGCTGAAATTCCAGTTCTGGAGGTCTGGAGAGTGTGAAGTCACCTCTTTATTGTTGAATCGACTCTGACCCAGAGTGGTATTACCTGTTATGGTCTCACCTCTTGGTCAGATTGATCTCTTTGAAAGATTTGATTGGAATATATATATATATATATATATATATATATATATATATATATATATATATACCATATGACTATGTACAAATAAATGTTTATCATTAAATAAAAATAGTTACTTAAAACACTATAAAATAATCCAACAAGGCTTGACATGCCACAAAACAACAAACAACAATAAAGATTATATTTTATCAATTGGTTTATTTCAGTAGCTTATATACAAACAACTTCTATACACCAAACTATTCATTAAAGTTATTTTTATAATCATTTCACACCAGTTGTAACTGGTAGCTTTTTTTTGAAGATCAAGTGACAGTAAATCTCCTTAATACTCCAACACTCTTTGCAGTATTGTTGATTATCTTTATAATGCTGTCATCTGACTGGTTTTGATTCTTCCTTGGATTTATAGTTTCTCCAATTTCTTAACAAGGACTTTTCTAAGAGTACCAATAATGATAGTCATGACCGTTGCCTCCATTTTCCCTAATTTTTTTTAATCTTCCAATGTCTCAATATTTTCCTAGCTTTTCACTTTTTATTTATTTGGTCTGCTGGAATATAAATTTCAATTTTGTTTTTGTTTTTCTTGCTCAAATTTCATTATTTTTTCTTTCCTTTTTTTTTTCTTGCTTAAATTTCACAAATCTTTTTGTACACAATGACTACACGTGGTCTTTTGGCAGCAGTCGCATCATCAACATTATAAACAACAATTTTATTTCTTGAAATTTACTAATCTTTTATGTAGTATTACAAGCTTACCTTTGCAAATTGGTAACATTTTCTAATGCTTATTACATAGTTATTTCTATTGAATGTAATTATCTTAAGAAGCACACTGGATTTAATATTTGTGTGATAATTTATAAGTATTTATTATATTTTACTTTAATAACTTTATATGAAATCATTTTGCTTGTAATGATTCTATTAAGTACGACAGAGATAGATAAAAAAAAATGGAAATTATATTTGAATTCACTGTATAGCTTTACATTAGGTTCTTGGTTAATTTGCCCAGACCCTAAATATTATATTATTAGAGATTCGCATAATATATTGCATCATACATATTACTTATGATAAAACCTATTGTTTACTTTTTACTTAGTATTTAATACCTTTTACATATTACCCTTTACTTTTTACTTATCTATTCCCTGTTGATGACTGGACCATTAAAAGAAAAAAGTTACAAAATTTTCCTTGATGTAATAAATCACTTTGTTTATATATATATTTATTATTCCTTCCACAGAATCATTTTGGAGGAAGATAACTTAGAAATTCCTAATAATTCAGCAATCCTAAATAAATGTGCCAATTGTTGAAAAAAGTGATGCATTGTTCCATGTATTTGTTGTCCAATCCTACAAATCATCATTTTTTTTTTTTTTTTCACCTACTCCTGTGCTAATATCCTTAGTAATTTTTAATGTTGCGTGTGCTTTTTTTCATTGGAACCTTTTAATAGAGATGCTTCGTTAATTGCAAAGTTGTCTCCCTACTAATCTTGTAAGAATTATATATTCTGTTTAATCTTTTGAATACAAAAGTCTGATATTTCAGGCTGAGTGCTGTAAGCCCAATATTTTCAACTGAGTGCTGTTTTACTATACACTATAAGCTGGATATTTCAGGTTCAGAGAGACCACACCAGATATTAATAAAGCAAGAGCAGCAACCATTCACAACCTTTCTTTTAAATGGAATGATGAGATAGCTTTAAACAAATATGTCTATTTTCTGAATACAGGGTATCCAAAGTTCAATGGGCCAAAAATATGTCATTTTGACACTATTTCTTAACAGAAACATTCAAACAATGAATTTTTCTATGCCAAAAAGATCTGCCTATAATGTTCTATATAAAAGACAACATAGAAATTTAGAATAACAAAATCCTTTGGTGTTAGGAAAAAAAAACAACCTCAAATCTTCATTCCATCTCTGTATCTGTGTGTAATAATGTTTTCTAATATAAATCTGAGTTTTGGTCATGCATTTGAAAAGAATTTGTTCCCATTGTTCTCTCATCTTTTTTGTCAAAAGTTCATGACATTTTAAGCAAAACTCTCTGATGGTTATTAGATAAAACATTAAACTGCATCATCACTTAATGGATGGTTCACATTTTTTCACTGAAGATATTTCCAAGTCAAAAGGATTCAAACTCTTTACAAACCTTAGAAATTCCCAATGTCATTAATTAATTTTAACTTGTGACAATGTAATTGTTATATCTTGGAAAAAAAATAACAATAAAGCAGTTGATATTTTGTATTAAAAATCTGAACAGTATCACAATGTTTATAACATATGATTATCTACAATCTAGAAATTTATCTTAAGGTATATGTCTATATTGACAAGAGGACAAGAATAAATCCTCCTTTCAAACTAATTCATGTAAGTAACAAAAGAAAAAAGACTTGTTCTTTTGGATATTTGCCAATATAAATGATATTGCATTACACATCTGATTTGTATATAGATTTTTCTTTCTAAGTTTGCCTGCTTTTTGGCTTTAAAAATTTTTTTCAATGATTATAGTTTGGTTTGTTTAATGCCAGATGAACTTTCATGGGTTATTTAATGCCAAAGCCATCCTTGTGAAAAAATAGAAGTGATGCTATTTAATCTGTAGCTGGGACGATAAGGTGGTCATACCTTTCTCAAGGGTATTTGTCCAAAAGTGAACACAATAGCTCAACTGGAGTTCAAACTTACTCAATTTGAATTCACAGTCAGCACTTTAGCTATTCTATAGGGACTCCTCCCTTAATGATTATTCTATAGGGACTCCTCCCTTAATGATTATTCTATAGGGACTCCTCCCTTAATGATTATTAAAAAAAACTCTAAACTAAAGAACAATGACTATCATCTGATATAGGATGAAAGGAACATTGGCTGATGTTAATATCAAGAGAGGATTGTCATAATGAAAATCAATGTCTAGGTAGAAAAATTCCCCCTAACTATTTTTTTGGTGTGGGATCTCTGATATCTAGTTATTGTTTGTGAACCAAGTTCAAATTCTGGATAAGACTGTTTACATTTCTGTTCATAGTAATTGTTGCATTGCAGCCTAGACCAGCTCCTTGGTTGGCATGTAAAGGCAACTTCTCAAATGATTGTTTGTGGCTGGATGCAGATGAAACAGATTGGCCAAGATCACCTTGAAAAGGTCCTTTATGAGAAAAAGACCCGGGAGGATAAGTTATAATAGTCACAGCTTCATTCACTAAAGGTAGCACTCCTAGTTGAAATGGAAACTTTAGAAAGAGCAGCAGGCAAATGCATCTAAGACAGGTGCCCTTAGCTGATGTATATAACAGAGCTGTCTCATTCTGTCTCTTGGGATGAAATAACCTTGTTTTTTTTATAGGGGCTTGGGTTCTTGGTCCTGTCACAATCTTCCTAAAGGTCATCAATCAAAACCATAATCCAGTTCTACTGACAAAGTCAACCAGTATGCTCCATTTGACCTTTGCCTTAGAAATTAATCTGTCACCTCCTTATTATTCTCAGATACCCTCTTTAGAATAGAAGGCATTAAGTCATATTGTTAAATAATACCCTTTAGCAAAGCCTGAATTCATCTGTTCTCTCTTCGAGCTATATATATTTACCCAACCCCTCCACTCGGGCAGGATATGACACAAGGTCAATTTTCAAGCAAAGTTTAACAGGTTTGAATTCAGTTTTCCTTCTCCTAGACTAGTTGCCTCACCAAGGCTGAATAACCTAGTCTGTCCTACTATTTACCTATAGCTGGAGGGAGAATAATTGAATTCATACTTTTCCCAAGGGTATTAGTGCTATGTGAAATGCAATCAGTCTCGTCCATGATTTGAACTTGTGTCACCATGTCCATTTCCTACAACGATAACCATTACACCACGGGCACCTCAAGTCATCACTCCAAGCTATAGGTAAATAGTAGGACAGACTGGGTTCTTTAGACTTGGTATGGCAACTGGTTTAGAAGTTTAACTTTGAATTCAAATTTAAAAATTGACCTTGTGTCATGTCCTGCCTATTGCAGAGGTGTTGGATAAATGAACAAGATGCTGTACTGTTTGTTTCATTGGCAAGAATCATTCAGGCCAATAAAACATTTCTTTATTAATAGCCTAGACAAAAAGGAAACATTTTAAAATTTGATACTTGTCAGGACATCCTGTCAGCTGGTGCTGTAAAATATGCTGACTGCATTTCTGCAGAATGCAAAGACCCCCATTTCCAATGAGGCGACCAGCTGGCTGTGGGTAGCAAGTAATAATTCTTGAGGAGAGGATCCTGGTGGCTGAGTTGTCCATGAACTAGCAATCAAATTGGTCACATGACCTGCAACATTCCATTTAGTCTCTTACTGGGCTAGACAGGCATTCAGAGAGGCTCAATTTGATCAGTCAGCTGGTCATATCAAGCTCTTGATTGCCCCAACTGTATTCTTCAAATTGCTCTTATGGTAAACAAGTGGGGAAACCCTTTTTATCTTAAAGTTGCTGGAAGGCAGTGGCTGAGGGTCACTTGTGCTGAGATAGTTTAAGTGGTTTCAAGTATTGCTATGTGCAAACAAATGATTAACATAAAATAGAATTATTTGGGTTTAGTAGCAGTACTTGAAACCATTGAATGGTGGGCAAAGAAATAATTTATATTAGATAGAATTGTTTGTGTTAAATAACAATACTTGAAACCATTTAACTGTGTGTAAACAAATGAGCTCTAACTCATTTAAAAATAAAGTTACCTACAAACTATTCATTCACCTCACAAATGATATATATATATATATATATATATATATATATATATACTTACTAATTTACTATCTACCAGCATTCATGGTGACAAAGAAAAAGAAAAAAACCCGCCAGAATTCAGAGATAACACGGTGCTAGGTACCCTGAGGAGCCGTTTTAGGCGAAACTGTAGTAGGATAGTCCCGACTCGCGATTTAATTTTTATATAAATATATATATATGTATGAACAAGATTTGGCATTAAATTATCCACAAGGGTTGATATGCCATTAAACCAAACAATCAAACCAAATTTATCAGGATACCATACATGTATGTCACAAGATATGCAATAACTTAACATATCTGTACATTTGATAAAAAACGTTATTTAATTGGGGTTTTTTAATCAGTATCCTGGAATTTCTTGTAGGCAACTGATTATAACCACCATCCGAGTTCGTGAAATGTGTTTAAAAACATAATAGAGATCATGATGATGTTAATACAAAAGATTGTATGAGAAAAATCTTAACCTTTTTTTTTTTTTTTTTTTTCAAGCAGATATTTTTTTTCTAATTCTTGTAGAGTGGGTAAATTATTTTCAGAAAATTTTTAAAATAGAAGGTGTGTTCAAACCAATCAATCATATATAATAAACAAAAAATAATTTTATCAGCAATTGTGTGTCATAGTACAATAGCAGGAAATCAATGAAGCCCTCATTTTTAATGATGATATTTTTTAAAACAAACTTTGTTCATTCCTACACCACCTTAGTGATGTTTCTATACATTTATATTGAATAGGTCAATGGGTAGTCTATAGGAAAATGGCTTACATTGAGCTATAAAAAAAAACATCACTCTGCCTGTGTACCATTTGCAACAAAAATTGTCCCTGCCTGCAAAAGAATTAAGATAGTTCTTCAGATCCAAAAAAACCATCTCCTTGTTTTTATCAGTCAGCGCATGCAGAAAAGTTGCTTGATTCCAAATTTAAAAATATATAATTGATTCTTTGTAAACATTTTGATCCCCTTGAATTATGTACTTATAACTATCTGTGTATTTAGAGACCTTATTGATATTCTTAAACCAATGTTTTGTGTCTGTAGAGATATTCGAATGATTTTTTTTTTTTTTTTTTTTTTTTCTGAGTTTTTCTTTTAGTTAAATTCTTGCATTTTTAAAACAGTTTTCATATGTATGAATGTAATTTTCATTAGAATGAACAGATAATAATGAAAAATTTGAAAAAAAAAGTTTTGCCCTCAACAATATTTTACACGTGCACAGCTTGTGAGATGAGAAATTATCATTATTATACACTGATTTGTATCCTCATTTTGATTGTTGTAATAATAACCTTCTGGCAAATCAAGGCATAATGCACATTCATTATAGTTAAATTAATTCCTTCATTTTTCTTTTATCATTTTTAATTATTAAAAATAACAAAAAAATTAATTATTTAAAAAAAAACCTTTATTAGTTTTATAAAATTTTATGTTGTTCATTTTTGACATTTTAAAAAAAAATCTTTAGAAATTAAACATTACAGGATAGTTCATCCCTGAAAGAAATTTTCAAAAGTTAATCAAAATATTCGAAAAAGATATAAGGATAAAAATTAGATAATTACTAAATATAACCCTTATATAATGTGTATTTTTAGAAGGAAATCTAGATTAGAGAGTGTGATGTTAAAGCTATAGATGAAAACAATTTTATGATCAAGCTCTGATGACTTGTGTCTCTGTAATTAGCAAGGTGACTTGATTAAAAGAGGTATAGTAATTTACTAAGCTTTTTACGTAGATGTGGCACAAGGCTGTATGAATAGGGCACCCAGTAAGATTCAAACTCACTCGTTAAGGTTTACTAGTGTAGCTAGCTAACCGTTACAACAACTGAGGCACCCTGACTAAAAGAGATATAACTGCCAGGTGACCGTGACCGCGTCCTCTGTAAAGAGTACAGATGTAACTTGCAAGACACATTCAGGTTAATTGGCCACGCAATTACCATGACTGATTAATTTGGCATCACTTGTGTGCGATATGGACTGTTGACTCGGTTATAGAGTTTCGGCTATGCAATCTGTCGTCGCTGGTTCGATCTCCAGTGGTGAAGATCATGGTATACACTGCTGATGAGACCTAATAAGGTCAAAACAGCTGTTCAGTGTTTCCGTATGCCATGCGTAAGTGTTCACTTGATTTTCTGGTCATGGTAATTCAATTCCCAATAACTACTGGTGTTATCCAAGGATATATTTTTTTTATCTCCTGTAATAAGACTTGATACATTATGAATCATGTGACCAACTGAGGATATGTTATTAGTTGCAGATGTGGATTTGACTTGGAAATAAATTTATTAATGCAACCGATGAAACATTCATGGGGCATCTGTAACTGTCCTCCTCCTCCTCATTTCTGGTGTTCTGTATGTATTCTATCAAACAAGGAAGCCATTATAACTGTTATGACTGATTATTAAGGGTCAATAAATAAATAACTCAACACAGAGATATGAGGTGCCACACAAATGTATCCAAGTCTCTGAGGAGGGTTTCCTTGGTTCAACGTATACGAAGACAGGTGCTTATTACAGCTGCTGCTCGCTCTACCAGCTTAGTTCTTGATTAATATACCCTTTGGGTAAGTCCATTATTCTGGTCATAGGTGAGTCACCTACAACAGTAACAAATGAAATTTTTGAATAAAATTATAATAAGTTTAATGTATTATTGTTTTTATAATTATAAGAGTTTATGAAAGATCAAATGACTTTTTCAATTGATAGAATCTTGTCTATTATATGATAATATTAGGAATATACTTTTATTGTTAGAGGTAATATCATATTTTGTTATTTTCTGTCATTCATACTTTAGCTGTCCCATGAGATGCTGGTAAATTAAAGTAAGTTTTTATCACATAGAGGTAAAAAAAATGGCTAAAATATATAGCATAACATGTTTTGTTACAAAGTAACAGACATTGGATTATATCTATCACTGAAATTATCATTATATTTGTATGTATATATGTGTATGCATTCATATATATATATATATATATATATATATATATATGAAAAGTAAGTAAAGTTGGCGATCTTAGTCGAGAGTGACCCGATGGCTTCCTTTTTGATAGCTACTACACCGAGGTGTAGGGGAGAGCACAACTCCTTTGCCTAGATTGCTCTACTTTACCCTTGATCCCTACCTTATATTGCTAAGTGTTAAGCAAGGAGGCATCAAGTACCATTTTTAAAGTCTTTGGTATGGCGCGACCTGGGATTGAACCATGGTCTTCTGGGCGATTGGCAAACACTCTAATATATAAGCAAAAAAAATGCTACATCATACTGATATTTTTATCAGACTAATACATTTACAATTCTTTAACTTGGGGAATAAAGCAATTTCCAATCCAATTTGCAACTGAATGATAATTTTGTGAGGACTTTCTTCACTGTCAACATCTATGTTTTTAATTATCATTATAGTATTCATCTCAATGTAACAGAGATAACTATTTTATGCTGATTAGAATCCTACACTCCTTCCAAAATATTCTCATGAACTGTTGTTATAGTAATTTATGAAGCTCTTTGCTTTGATGTGGCACAAGGCCGAATGAATGGGGCACCCAATGAGACTCGAACTCACTCGTGTAGGTTTGCTAGTCAAGCGTGCTAACCATGACACAACCAAAGGTGCCCTCATGAACTGTTGTTATATGAGAGCCCAACACTTCATATGTTATCTTGTGTGTGTGTGTATATATATATATATATATATATTTATTTATTTTTATTCTTTTTATTTTTTTTTTCTAGACCTGGCAAAATTGCAGCTGTAATTAGAAGGGCATTTACCATTTTTGTACCATCTAATCTCTTAGGTTCACTGATTCAAGTGACCCAAATTTAATAATTTCATTACAATCTGATTGGAACAGTTATCAAGTCTTCTTCAGAAAGGTTTCCACTTTCCAATTTAGGCCAGTAATTAAGTCAGTATGTAATGCAACCCCCTCCCATTTCTTTGGTTAGTCATTTTTAGTGTTCAGGGATTATAAGTAATAATTTCATAATTTTAAATATTACAAAAAAAAAAAGGTGCCCAATTCAAAAAGCTACTTTCTTACTACCATTGTCTTAAATAGAATGCCTATTGTTGAAATGTCCAGAATTCAATCTAAAATGTTGATAAATACTATTTATCAGCTAACAGAAAGAAACTTAACTTTAAAAAAGTTTATTATCAATGACTTTGAAAAGAGTAGTTAATATACGAGAAATTATTGAAACAACTCAACCTCTTCTTTTGTATTCTTAATCTTCTTAACAAAGTTACAGTAAATCCAGTTTTCAATCTTTGTCATTAAAGCTGACTGTATCCTCTGTAGAAAGGTAAGATCTCTCCACTAAAAAGAAGAGGATATCCTGGGTATGACACTAAACTGCATCTGATGGTGAGGTTCTAGTTCTGGACATCCAGAGAGTGTGAAGTACCAATTCATTGACATCACTCTCAATTCAACTCTGACCCAGAGTGGTAGTATATATTTACGCAACCCTTCTGCCGCAAGTAGAATATAACACAAGGTCAATTTTTAAGCAAAGTTTAACCAATTTGAAGTCAGTTTTCTTTCTCCTAGACTGGTTGCCACACAAAGATTAAAAAGCCCAGTCTGCCCTATTATTCATCCATATCTGAAGGAAGAATAGTTGTATTCATACAAGAGTATTTTTGCTATGTGAAATGCAAACAGAAAAAAGACTAGGAAGTGAAATTGAGCAGAAACAAAGATCTAAATTTAAAAAAATACTTTTTTCAAATCGGATTAAAAATACCTTTCCCAACAGTTAAAAAATATCCATGATACTCTCATTTCGTCTAGATACTAAAATCTGATTTTAACCCAAGAACGGACATTTTATGTCTCTTCACTTAATTTTGAGTCCCCCATTACTATTCATCCTATCAATCATCCACTCATTTTGGCTTTGGTTAATGAAGATGAATCGTTTTTGTGTGTGTTCCTAAGAGGATGGAAGAATACACCTGATTCTTAACTGTCTACTAAAATAACAGGTAGTCACTTTGTTGAAAGGCTTTTAATGCTCTTGTTGCTTACTGTCACTTAACAAGTTTATTTTAAGCTTGTCAATTGAGAACTCAGTGAGAAAACTTGCTGCAATATGAATTTACTCTTGCATTAAGGTTGAATAGAAGTAATTGACCAAAGGAAAAGTTGAATCAGCAGCAGCACTTTTTTTCTTTTTTCTTTTTCTTTTTTTAATTGGGCGGGGGTTCTATTTAGCTTTTTCTTTATTTCCCATTTCTGTAACTCTAGTCCTTAGTGTGTGTAAATACATATACGCATATACACATACAAACACTAACAGAAAATAAAATGCAACACTCTAAATATGTATTTCAATTTACTAAAGATTAAAAAAAAAATTGGTGACTGTAGTCAAGGGCAACCAGAAGGCTCCCTTTTCAATAGCTACTACACCAAGGTATAGGGGAGGGCACTATTCATTTCCCAAGATTGCTCCACTTTACCCTTGATAATGCTGAGTGTTAAGCAAAGTGGTATCAAGTACCATTTTTAAAGTCTTTGGTATGACACGACCTGGGATTGAACCTCGGTCTCCCAGACCATTGGCAAACACTCTACTCATTATTGGTAGTTTCTGTATATTATCTCTGAAGTTGATTACTGTTACTAACAGATTATATATATCCCTTGACAGAAAAGTTATCTCTTTTATGAAAATCAGTACTAATTAAATATAATGTATTTTCCAGCATTAAGGGTGCAGTCCAATTTTGACTTTCAAATCTTGAAAAAAAAATAAGATTAATCTTTGGAACCCAAGTCTACCAGACCATTGGTGAACACTCTACCCACTGCTGGTAATATTGCTGGATTATATTAAATTATCACATATACAGATTAATTTGTACATTTTCTTTTTTTTTAATTTATAAAATCAATTTGTATGTATTTCAAATTTAGGTGTCTCAAAATTACTCAAACTCCATATTAATATATTTCATATCCTTTTTGAATGTTAACATAGGCCTGTATTCTCACAGAGTGTTGTATCTCAAAATTCACATATATATATATATATATATATATATATATATATATATATATGTATGTTTTGATATTTTATGAGAATGCTTGCTTTGTAGTCTGCATAGTTCTTCTGATGAGGTTAACTGAAGCAATTTTCAAAAAGTTTACCTTTGGAAATATAGATGAAAATGATCAGAAATGATAAAAATAAATTTTTTGAAATCCATAATAAACATAATTTGTAGAAATGGCATAATAATTAAAATGTAGAAATGGCATAATCATTAAAAATGTAGAAATGGCATAATAGTTAAAATGTAGACATGTCATAATAGTTAAAAATGTAGACATGGCATAATAATTAAAATGTTCCTTATTGAACATTTAGACCCAATCTTACTATACATTTGTAAATGATAAAATTTAGTTTTAAAACTGATTGAATACCTTGGTAATTTTACTGCTTTGTTCCATGACCTGGGGAAAAGTTGAAAATTGTTAATTTATAGTTTTATTATCGAAAAAATATTCCAAAATTAAATAGGAAAAAAATACTGTACATGTTTAGAAAACACTTTTTTTTTCTTTTTCTTTTTTTTTGTTATATATAACTTCTTGATAGTCTGAAAAAAAATTTTTGATTCTTTAAACATATGATAAAGATATATTCTGAAATTTTCATATTTCCTATTATATTCTTTGTTCTATTTATTATTATATTCTTAATATTTCGAATAATCTCCTTTATTTTATGTTAATATCAAAATATTTTTTCTTTAAATGCTACTCTGCAGTCGTCTTTGGTAGATGAATTCCTTCTAATTATAAAAACTAATGCTGACATTTATCATTTTCTCTTCTCTCTTTTTCTGTCTTTCTTTCCATGTATTGATGATATTACTAAAAATGAGTTCTATAGAAACAATATAGGAAACTATTAACCCATTAACTCTTGCTTTTTCCGCATCTCCAGCAATAATTTAGGTTTAATGCCATGTTACCAGAATCAAAAAGAGCCACTCATGGCATAATAGTTATCATGATAGAAAACTGACTCCATGACCTGAGTTCAAATCCTGGACAAGGCTATTTGCACTTCACATAATGCTATACCCTTAGGAAAGGTAGGAATCCAACTATTTTCCTTCCAGCTATGAGTAAATACAGGGCTCTTTAAGCTTGGTACATCAACCAGTCTAGGAGAAGGAAAACTCTGAATTCAAACCAGTTTTATTCTGCTTAAAAACTGACCTCATGTTGCACTCTGCTCAGGGTTAGTGGAGGTACTGGGTAAATACAAGAGTTATTCAGTAAACAAGGTGAATTTTGCCTAAGGAGTTGGCAATAGGAAGCCCTGCTTACAGTTACACATTTTTCAAGGAAATCAATAGTGATAGGTCCTTCGATGTCCCAGAAGACTGTCAGCATGACCTTACCGGACATTGGCCTAATGGTTAGAGAGTTCGCCTATAGCCTGGGAGACCTGGGTTTCATCCCAAGTCGAGTCATACCAAAGACTCAAAAAATGGTACTTGATGCTACCTTGCTTAAAACTCAGCATTATAAGGTAAGGTACATATCAAGGGTAAAGTGGAGCAATCCAGGGAAAGAAGTAGCACCCTCCCCTACACCTTGGTGTAGTAGCTAGAGAAGAGGGAGTCTTCGGGTCACCCTAGACTACAGTCGCTAACTTTACTTACTACACTCAAAACCTGTTTTTTGTTTCGTTTTTTTTTGTTTTGGGTTTTTTTTGGGTTTTTTTGGCAGGTTTTATCAGAGAGTGTGTTACAATGTCATGGGCTGTCTTTTTGACTCAGGCTTGTCATGCCAAACCCATGTTTGTAAAGATTTTTTTACTAAAACATACTCCTTCATACAAATACCACATTTCGCTGTAAATTTCATGTGGTTGGCACTTCTCAGCCATCAAAAATTTTATGACAGACCTCTGTTCAAACCTGGAGCATTTTATTTGACTTGCCACCATTTCGAATATCCTCAAAACAAATATTTTTATGAAATTAGAATATTTTTTGTTATAAACCAATTCCCAAAAATGCAGAGTTTACATTTATGAAAAGAATGCTGAAAAAAAGGTATTCGGCTTTTTTGAAAAAAAAAAATTCCTTTTATTTATTGAATGACTCTCATACATGCTGAAAGCAAAACCATTTTGTTAATTGTAACTCTTTGATGACCGAATAAACTAATCACATTAATCTATAATCATAAAAAGACATTTTTAGTTCAGTTTACTGAGGTACAAGAACAAATGACATGGATGAAGAAAATTGTACAAATCTCCCAATTTGAAAAAAAATACCTGCTTTGAAAATCAATACTCAAGCTTCTGGGTTTAACCTGAAATACTAATTCCAATGCAAGACTATTGGACCAAAATTTTAGAAATACAATTTCATAAATAAATCAGTTGAAAACTTCTTAGTATTAATTACATAATAACTGTCATCAAATTACCATATACAAAAGTTTTAGTACTTGTTATTGTCCAATCTAAGGGTCAAATAGATCTGTTTGAGATATTTAAAATTATTTTAAACTGTATTGATATATTGACTCTTAAAACATTATTGCAATTAAGTATAAAGTATTTATCGGTTTAAAATGATTGCAAAAATACGTTTTTGTACTATATATAATTGTTAAACTTACTTTAGCATAAAATAACCCAACGTGGATTGATTTACCATAAAACCACCCAAAATATTATTGAACTGCCTGTTTTAGGCTACTATTTCAATTTTATACAACATTATCAAAACAGATCATTCTAGGTAAGTAAAGAGTAAGATGGCAACCATAGTCAAGGGCAATCAGAAGGCTCCCTTTTCAATAGCTACTACACTGAGGTGTAGGGGAAGTACTACTCCTTTCCCTGGATTGCTCCACTTTACTCTTGATACATACCTGATAATGCTGAGTGTTAAGCAAAGAGGTATCAAGTACCATTTTTAAAGTCTTTGGTATGACATGACCTGGGATTGAACTTCAGTCTCCCTGACCATTGGCCAACACTCTACTCATTCTTGGTAGTTTCTGTATATTATCTCTGAAGTTGATAACTGTTACTAACAGATTATATATATCCCTTGACGGAAAAGTTATCTCTTTTATGAAAATCAGTACTAATTAAATATACTGTATTATCCAGCATTAAGAATGCAGTCCAATTTTGACTTTCTAAATTTAAAAAAAATGTAAGATTGTAAGATGCAGGGTAAATCCATAAAAAAAAAGAATAGCATATTTGATGTTTGTAAATATATTAACTCTTTCTTAAATGAAGAACACCAAACTTATTCTCTACCTATAGTATAGAATATAGTTAACTAATCTCTCTACTCCGCCCCCTCTCTCTCTCATGCACACACAGCTTTACAGTATAACATAGGTGTTTACAGAGCCACTGGTTCTACATTGTATAGGAAATAGTATTCTTGTTAAAACCATCATGGGAGGGAGAGTCCCTGTGGCAGAGTAACAAAAGTGGTGGACTGTGGCCTCAAAGGAAGCACGTTTGAACTCCAATTACGCTATTATATTCACTTTCGGATTTAATACCCTTGCAAAAGATATGACCATCTAGTTAATATGGGTTAATAGTATCACTGCAGTTCTTCTACAAGGATGGCTTTGACATTAAATATTACTTCAATTTTGCTATTATTATAATATAATGGAAATATGTAATGACATCATCAATTGATTTTGTAATTATGGGTATATAGTTGAAAAGTATACCATTGTTGGGCAACACTGTAAACAGATGTTTGTATTTGAAAGAAATTCAAGGTTCAAGAACAAAACTTTAAATATATTCTCAAGCCATGTTGAACAACATGTGGTAGCATGAGTTTATGCATACATGTAGATTTAGTCTAGAAGAGAGGTCATTAGACTCAGGAGATTTAGTCTGGAAGAGAGGTCATTAGACTCTGAAGATTAGGACAGACCAAGAAGATACCCAAAGGATAAGGAGCAAGGATCAGATGGATAGTTTAAAGATAACCAAAGAGAGATGATAAAGTTCCAAATATATAACTTCATATCTTTATCTCATCTTTAGCACCTGTTGGTGGTGCTGAGTCAACTTACACTAGAGAGTTACTGATTTTCAAAAAGAAGTCTACACTAGACAATTACTGATTCTTGAAAAAGAAGTCTATTAGACAGTTGACTGTGCTTGGAACAATTTAACTGTGTGCAAACAAATAAGTAATGTTGAATAGAATAATTTGTGTTAAATAACAATATTTGTAACGCCGTCACTGAGTGCAAAAAAATGATTAATATTGAATAGAATTATAAGTGTTAGCTAGTAATAATTGAAACCATCTAGCTGCGTAGAATTAACAGCAGTACTCGTCTGCCAACAAATTAATTCTAACCCCACTTAAAAAGGAAATTACCAGCAAACTAATCTCTTACATATCAGATATATCTATTTAAATGTGTGTAAACTATTGACTGATGTTTAATTGTTACTGTTACATAGCAATACTTGAATGTTATCAAAATGTGTTTACAAATTATATATATATATAAGATTTGGTATTAAATAACCTACAATGGTTGATATGCCATTAAACCAAACCAAACCGAATTATCAGACAGTTCCTTTCCTTGCAATAATCATCATTCCTATCAAACAGCTTTGTAATCTGTTGTGTCCTTATATAACAGTCATAAGAATTAAGTAGATTTTGATTTTAAATTTTCAAAGACTGGAAATTATTTCCAGAGTAATTCTAACATGATGTGGTTACTTTCACCATATGTTGTTGTTTGTTCTCTCTCTCTCTCTCTCTCTCATAATTTGATATTTCCGGTTAATTTTCTCAAGTATAAAGTACTATGCATTGCTTTTTTTTCTTTTCTTTCTTTTTTTTTTCTTTTCTTTTTTTTTTTTTAACTAGAATTGTTCAATGAACACTGTATATAACTTGAATTTTTAGGAATCATTTTTTTTTTTTAATTTGGAATTCAAATGGATTATAATTTTGTTGAGATGAATTTATTTTATGATGAGAAAGGTTAAAAGTAATTTGTAACTTAAACTACAAAAATATATATACCAGGTACCATCAATAAACAATACATACTAATTAATAATGAAAAACTGTATTGTGCCTTCAACACATAAAACTTAGTATATCACTAAAAATAAACATTCTTTCTGTAATCTGTGTAAAGATAACAGTTAATTTTTAGTGAGTTTTTATGAAATATACTTAGATTAACTTGGGTTGACTTGCACAGATAGAAAAGTTAACTTATCTCTATGTACTAGGGTGAGTTAAAAGTTTTGCAATGTTTTGGTAGTGTACGGCACAATTTAGCTGCTCAGGATACTTTTACCAAGGTTGTGAAGGTGATGATCTACACTGGACTGTTTGACACCAAGTTTACTTGATACTCCAAATGATAATTACCTCTAGTTAGAATGTACAAAAATAATGCCAACTTTTAACTCAACCGAGTAAAAATCAAGAGCCAACACTAAGAATAAGTTAACTTATACATGTATATGCAATATTTTCAGTTTTGATCTATCAATCAGATTTTGATTAAACTAACAAATTTGTCTACCAAAATATACACTGAAGATATACATTCATTAGGTGCCAGTTGTTTGGAGTTCATCTTGTCATGTCTGAATCTGTATATAATATCAGTCCATCTATGAACCTATTCATGTTAGCTAGCTATCTCTCTGCCTGCCACTTTCATTTCAGTAAATTTCCTGCTTCATGTTATAGGCAGTTTTTAATCTTCAAAGCAAGTTGTTTTGTTTTTTTTTTTTCTTTTTTTAGTAAAGTTTAAAAAGAAATGCTTGTGATAATATTTTTTTTAAAATGAACTTAATCCATTTTGTTTTCTACAAAATTAATCTTTTTTTTTTTTTTTTTTTGTCAATCTCAAGTTTATCAGCACAATTTTCTCCATTTATATCTGATTTTGTTTGCTATTTTCATTTTACCAACATGATCACAATGCAATGGTTAGTTTTTTTTTGTTTTTGTTTTTTTTTTTTGGTTGTGCAGCACTAATGACGAGAAAATCTCCAAGACAGAAAACAATCATCATCCAAAATTGTTAAAAGTTGTACTGTTAATGGTATAAACAAGATTTAATTTTCTTTTTCATATAAATAAATGAAATAACATTTGTCTTTATAGATGCTAGGTAAACCTTTTTTAATGGCAAGAAGTGATTTGTTTTAAGTGGATTAAATAAAATAAACTGAAGCTGCCCATAAGGTTGTCTAGGGTTGATCGATTTGGTCGATTTAGTTCTCGTGAATATTGAGTACCAATTTTGGTTGGCTGCAGAAATTGCTCTCCTCATGTCAGGTTTGTCACCCCCTTCCGCTGCAGGTCATTCCTACACAGGGTGGCTACCTGAACGAGTGTCTCCCTCACAAATGTATTCCGACCAGTCCTCTTCTAGTGCCAGCACCGAATCAGGCAAGTATGATCCCGACAACCTACTGTGTTGATTCTATATGGCTGCGGCCTAGTGCTGGAGAGAGAGAGAGAGAGAGAGAGAGAGAAGTATAAAGGCACACACACACACACACACATACATACATAAACAAACATATACATACATATACACACACATAGAACAGACAATTCGTAAATCCTTGAAATTTACTCCTTTCCCTGTGACTGAATTCCAACTTTCAACCAAGAAAATTTATTCAATTTTGCCTAATCTTAAAGCCATTCTGACCAAATAGAGGGAAGAAAAGAATTGTTTGAATTTAATATACAAATGCCTTAAAATTTAATCTGCAACACATTTTCCCTGTTATAGAATAAAATCACATATTTCTAGATATATCAAGATATTTGTAATATTGAGTCTTGTATTTTAAAAACAGGAACTTATTTTTACTGTACATCTATTCTTTTTTGTCGAAAGTACATTGTTATTTATTAAAGTTAGCTTAGTTGTGGCATATGGCAAGAATTAAACTCTCTCGTAGTAATCTGCCTAGATACTAAAAACAAAGATCATCAGATCCAGCAAAGTTGCTTAGCTATCAATTAATAAATAGCAACACATGTCGACTGATAAACAAGTTGATGGGGTTCTACAGGTTAAAGTCCCCAGGCTTTTGATCCATCAGTTCTCCAATCATATTCGTGTGATTTACTACAATAAATCTTTATTTTTCATATTCAGTTGATCAACAAAGTTAGTGATGGAGAATAGATTTGCAACATCTTAAAGGATGGTACTGATTTTGACCTGATAACAAGTTTCATGGGATGCATAGTCAGTATTGTTGATGCACTTCTTATTTTGAAACCTGTGCACATATTTATCTGGATATGTAATCATTTACTGTTATCCAATTATATTAAATATATATTCAATCTTTGGTAAATTGAAATACATATGGGGGGGGCATAGTGGTTAATGTGCTGAACTGTGACATCATAATGAATGAGTTCAAACTCCAGTCGCATTTTCACATTCACTTTTGGAGGTGGCTGTGGTGTAATGGTTATCGTCATAGGAAATGGACACGGCGACATGAGTTCAAATCCTGGACGAGACTGATTGCATTTCACATAGCACTAATACCCTTGGGAAAGGTATGAATCCAATTATTCTCCCTCCAGCTATGAGTAAATAGTAGGGCAGACTGAGTTCTTCAGCCTTGGTGAGGCAACTAGTCTAGGAGAAGGAAAACTCTGAATTCAAACCTGTTAAACTCCGCTTAAAAATTGACCTTGTGTCATATCCTGCCTGAGCAGAGGGGTTGGGTAAATAAGATCACATTCACTTTTGGATGAATAACCTTGAGAAAGGTATGAATTCCCTCATCCCCACCATGTCTTTCCTATAAGGATGGCTTTGGTATTGTGAGTTATTTAATAACCCACAAAGGTTGATATGCCATTAAACAAAGATACCAAATACATACAGTATTGGACAAAAAGCTGATCGATCTTTTTATTCTTGCCACAATTTTTGATAAAATTTCAATGACTTAGACACACATAGGTAGTGCTTATTTTATTGTCAAAGTTCCTTTAGTTATAGTAAAAGATCATCATTTTCTAAAAAGAAAATTTTCAGAAATTTTTTTTTTTTTTTGTATTTCTGGGAATTTTCTAAAAAGAAAATTAACTTTTCATTACAACCAAGAGAACTTTTACAGCAATAATCAAGGGAAAATAATCACTTCCTATGTGTGTTTAAGCCATTAAAGTGTCATTAAAAATGATTCAGTTTGTTTGGGTTTTTTTGTTTGCTTCTTTTGGGGATTTTTTTATTTTTCAATACTGTATTCAAGGTGTTTGAATCTTATTTTTTGGTCAGTGTATATTGACTGACTTGAAACAAAGAATAATTTAAAAGCTGAACTTTCTTGTAATGCATCTCAGTTTCTTGTCTGATTGCAAGAATAAAATATGAGTGTTTGGCTTCTTTGATTCTGTCCCTCTTATTTGGATTCATTAACTGCCAATATTTTTTACTTAGTTTTCCTAAGGTTCCAAATGACAAGGATCACTCACTGAAAATACTTTAATAAATGCTAGTCTAAGTGTTTCCATGGTTTAGACATCATTAAGTATTTCACAAAATAAATTTGCATGTTTCAACAAATTTCTTTTCAATTGTCAGTTTCATGAGAAAAAAGACTGAGAATAACAATCTGCAGATGACAAAAAATAGGATTGAAACAGTAGAAACTTATTTGATAAAGATGAAAGAATTAGTTTTTTTTACTACCTATATCAAGTGAACATGTATGATTAAAATGTTTTCTTTTGATAAAACAATATTTGGTTTACTAAATTTCAAAGGCAATGAATCTTTGAAAGTAAAAATATTAATAAGTTTAAAGCTTTTTATGTTCATTATAATAAACATCCCGTTATATTTAATTTTCCAGACCAAACAAAGCAAATATATGTTAAACACTATAGATTTTTCATTTTTTTTAAAAGGCTCTTTCATTGTTTTCTTAATAAATATGGACCTTTTTCATTAAACTTTCATTTTCATATTGACTATTTTCTAATTAGTCACAAACTGAATATTTGTTTAAATATTAAACAATATCTAAACTCATAAGTTCATATAAATGTGGATTAAAAGATATTCACAATTAACTATCTTTGATATTTACACTATTTTAATAATTCAACAAAGACTTCAAAAGCATTATTTATTTATTAGTATTCAATCATATTTAGAAATTGATATTTTATTCATAATAATCCACACAATGTAAGCATTAAGAAGATTTTTTTCAGTATATATTTAATAATGTATACTTAAAGAAATGATGATAATGATGTGGGTTTTTACTCAAAGCTAAAAGACTAACTTCTAGATACAAGGTATGGCAGAAATACCTCCCACATTTTAAGCTATCGTCTATATGGTGCAAGTGGTTATGGTAGCGCCATCTAGCTAATCTCTAAACATTTTTTTTTTAGATACAATTAGTTATAATCATCATGCATTTGCTGTTGAAATGGTAATTACCACATGGAGAGCTTTTTATGTTCATTTTATGTTACATTGGAATGATGCTGTTCTGGATAGAATTATCAACCTATAGTTGTATTGATTTTCTATCTGGAACAGCATCAATCCAATATAATAGGAAATGAGTACAAAAAGTTCTGTGTTGCAATTACAGATTCACCAGTTTTTAAAAAAAAAAAAACATTTCATCAGCAAATACCTAACCCAAGTCATGAGTGTATCTAAAAAATTTTTAGATAAGACATTAACTAGATGGAGCTTCCATTATCACTTGTCTTAGTTCACTTGCACCACACAGGTGACAGTTAAGAATGTGAAAAGTATTTTTACTGCACCCTGTATTTTGCATACCCATAGATTGTAAATTCTATTCCAAGATTTTTCTTTTTTTTTACTAAGAAATAACTGGGCATCTCAGCAAGCATTCAAGTGTTCTGACCCTGGTACATTTAATGCAATTGAGAGTCACTTTCTAATGTATCAATCCAGTCTATGAATTTTTTAAAAACTTCTTTCTTGAAAATAACAATAATCCACTGCCTGTTTTATTAAAAGTGAGAATGTATATATTAAGTTTTGGAGGTTGTTTTACTAAATTTTTCCTGTTGAAAAATGTCTTGATACATAATTAAAAGAAATGATAAAAGTATATAAAAACTGTCAAGATTAGTTCAAACTGTGTTATTGTGGCTTTTACAAAAAAATTTCAATCTTTAACTTATATCATGTGTTGAGCATTTCACAATAAATAAATTATCTTGTGAATCTATTAGCAGGTATTTTAAGATATCTTTATCACTGAGAAACACAATATAACATCCAATGAAGTATTTTAAATTTCTATAGATGCTACAATTAACAATAACACACTTTTATTATTCTTGACAATGACCAATGTCGGTCGAAAATACTCTGAAGAGTTTTATATACTTTTTATCCTGTTTTAAAATATTGTATTTACCAACAGAAAAAAAAAACTTTGTTAAAAAAAACTCAATAGACAAATCTTGTCTAATAAAATTCTTTATTTCCATAATTATTTTTAATCACTTGATTTAGTTTTAATTTGATGGTCAAAAGTTTGGCATATAAACAGCACTTTACATTTAATATTAGATAAATAGATTTGGATTTATTTTTGTAGCTATTTTTATCTTTTTTTTGATTTTCTTGGAATATTAAATAAAAATATTTTTACTGTATATATCATAGCTTTATCTAAATGGATAAGAATATATAGGTATATTCCTTGTTAGCTGACAAAGTTGGAATCAGAAATTACAATAACAAATGAAAAAAAAAAGTGTCATTTGGGAAGGGACATAACTAAGTCATTATAACCTTTTGAACTTTTGTCTGTTTTCTGTTTGTGTGTGTGTGTGCGCGTATGTGTGCGTGTGTGTGCATTTTTTATTTTATTTTTTAATTTTTTTAATTTTTTTTTTTTTTTAAGCATTGCTGGTACCACCTATTTGGCATCTATTGATGGCCATGCACTGCCTCCCTTTCCCCACAAAAAAATTGGCAAAAAAAAAATGAATAAGCCACCCCCGTCTTTCTCTGCCCTGTGTGATGTATGCCTTGTGCATGTTGCATGTTGTTACCACCATTGCTGCTGCTGCTACTGCTGTGGATTTTTCTAACCACAGTAGCCATTGCTTGCCTCCTCTTTATTTGCTTGTCAATACACAAAAGCCTTGCTGCTGTGTTGCAGTGTGAAACCCTAAATACTTACCATTCTTTACTGATTCCATCCTTTTATAAGACTTGTGCTCTGACAGTGGCTGGTGATGTTTCTCTACTGGGAGAAAATCAGGACCCCCCTGCCAAATATGCACTTCCCTTTTCCGTAATTTTTTTTACTATGATTTTTCCTCTCTTTTAAGCATATTGTCTTCAGATATGCCATATTCCTATATACATCTTTTTGCTATGGAAATTCATATCTATTTCTCTCTTATAAGCTTTCAATATTGTCTTTTTCTCTATATATTTTTTTCTTTATCATATTTTGTACTAAATGGAAGATGATTACAGTCTTCACACATACAAACACAATCACCCACATGTATACCATTACTGTGCTGTTTTAAGTTGGTAAGAAGTAGAAAGAAAATTTTATAATATTTGATATAAAGATCTTAGACAATCATACACAGAAATAAATATTTCCTGTTTTAATTTTTGTTTATATTCTGAGCAAATAGAATGGACTTTGAGGATAATTTATTTGATTAGTCTAGGTACTCAAAAAAATGGTCCGCAAAACAAGTTTGCTGACCAACATGGTGACCTCTTGTAATTAGGTCATATTTAAAGGTATAACATTTGAATGTATATATTGTTGATATTCAAAAAATGATGTAAATAAGATCATTTTTCTTTAAGGCCATTTGGGTAGAGACTCCATGATAATTTGACCCCCTCTTTATTTTTATTTGAATGAGATTGAAACAGTCACTAATGTCTAATGTGAATAAATCCCCCCCCCACAAAAGATAAAAGAAAGAAAAACCTTTAGTCATCATCAAAGCATGTTGACGGCATAGATTCTCTTGATTCTCTCTTGCTATCTGTCCTTATTGGTCATCACTCTTGATTAGTCGTCTAAATAATACCCAATATCTGCACAGAGCTGATGATGATAAGTTTTTTTCTAGTTGGCCAATACTTGTAAGTCCATATATATAGGAATCTATAGGAGAATATTGCTTATGAGTTTGTCATTGCTTCTCCGGTAGAACTCAGCATATCTTGCTCAGATGGCTTGTGAGATGGGAGGTAAGCGGCGATACAGCTGCTATTTTGTAAGGTGCTGCTTCCAGGATCTGTTTAAACATCCTTCTGTTGTTCCCATCTAGATTTTTCTTCAATCATTTTGTTAGAGTTTAAATAGTGCAACTATACAATAGTACTGACTTGGCTATAGCTTGGAAGAATTCTTGTTTTCTCTTATAAGAGAAATCAATAACCTATCAATAGCAGTCCATGCATATGTTGACATCAATTTTAGTTGTAGTCAGCCAGTATTTTTTCTATGAAATATTTTAGACAATTGTTTTGATTCTACTGTCTGTATATGAATCAGGATTTTTTTAAACCTTTCAGTTGGAGAACTTGTAAAAAAAAAAAAACTTTAACTGTTCAGATAAAGATTAATTTGCATAAATTTGATGATTTGTGGAGTTAAAATGAGAAAATCCTTTATCAATCTTTGTAGAATGTTAATTTTTTTTCTTCTCTTTACATTAAATTTATCCTTGTCTTTTTCTTTTTACATTTTCTTCATAATCATATGATGATAATCCTGCAGTTATCATGTAGTTATTTACTAAGCTTTGTTTAGTTCGGACACAAGTATGTTGCACCCAGTGTCTCAAATTCACTAGTTTGGGTTTGCTAGTCTAGTTTACTACTCACTATACTACTCAATGTGCCCGAATAGTTATCATGTGACTATTATATAATTTTTTTTATTTTTTTTTTATTAAGAATTATAAATCCCTCTAATATGTTTGAAGATACCTAAATTGATAAAAAATGAAAATGTTAGTTGATTTTGTTAATATTTTCATGCTTAATAAAAAAGAATATATGTAATATGCCAATAACAATCTTACAATAATGTCAGTTAGAAAAATCAGTCCAAGTGGTTTACTTATTGAATATAGATTATATATTGTTGTAGCCCTGGAAAGGGTCACTAATGAAAACGCAAATACGAATATTAGATAACAGATTATATTACACAAGAAAGATAGAGTTACATAGAAAAGGTAAGAAGTCTTGTATTGTTCGGATAACACTGATATTGATCTGCCTTTCTGGCAGCAAAATCTCTGTACTAATAACGGTGAGAAGAGTCCATTATAGTGAGATGGGTAAGGTTCCCACAACATATATATAGATATCATAATGGGTAAGGTTCCCACAACATATATATAGATATCAACTATATATCTTTTTTGTGGAATTACCTTTATTATGTCTTGTAGTATTGACACATTAAAGGGATGCATTTATCCAAATTTGATATTTGTAGGGTTGTTATTAACAATGATTATATGAGAGTCACTCAATAAACAAGGTGAAAGAATGCCTAATGAGTTTGCAATAAGGAACATTGTTTCCAGTCACACCTTTTTTTAAGAAAATCAACAGTGATAGCTTCATTCATGTCCCAGAAGACTATAAACATCACTTTATTTACTGACTGCTGTACCCAGAACTTTTTCTTTACCAGAGAGTCAGTGTTTTCATTCTATAAACTGACTTTTTATGGAGGTGCCCGTGGTGTAATGGCTATCGTCGCAGGATGTGGACATGACGACACGAGTTCAAATCCTGGACGAGCCTGATTACATTTCACATAGCACTAATACCCTTGGGAAAGGTATGAATCCAATTATTCTCCCTCCAGCTATGGGTAAATAGTAGGGCAGACTAGGTTCTTCAGCTTTGGTGAGGCAACTAGTCTAGGAGAAGGAAAACTCTGAATTCAAACCTGTTAAACTCCGCTTAAAAATAGACCTTGTGTCATATCCTGCCCGAGCGGAGGGGCTGGTAAATAGGATAGGATAAACTGCCTTTTCTACTCAGGATCATAGTGGCAAACTCATGTTTAGCCCATAAGTAAACATTTTGGGGACTAAAACATGCTTCACCATATGCATCACTCAGTTATCAAAAAGTTAATGACAGACCTCTGTTTAAGCCTGGAGCACTCTGATTTGTTGTCACTTTGACTAGCCTAAAAACAAATGTTTTTGTAATATTAAAATGATTTTTGCTATTAACCAGATTCAAACAATGCACTTAAGGAAGAAAACTATGAAAAAAAAATATTATTTTGCTTTTTTTTTTTTTTCTTTTTTCTTTTTTAAATTCCCCTTATTTATTTAATGACCCTTCATATATGCTGATTTAATATTGACTAACCAGAAATTTGTAGAGAAAATTTGATAAAATGTCCACCAAAATTACATATGTATTCCTAAGCCAATAATTATTCAACTTCATTGGTGCTCCATGCTGCTATTACAAAACTAAATGTAGATACTAAATAGGTTTGTGCACATACCATCAACTGACATTCTTTAATTTAACATGGTGGACTTAAGTTAGTAATTTCTTTACTACTACTCACCTATAAGTGTTGATGATCTGCAATGGAAAATTTATCTTCAATTATTGAAAGAAAGGATTGAACTTGGGTTATTCATATTTACCCAACCCCTCCACTCGGGCAGGATATGACACAAGGTCAATTTTTAAGCGGAGTTTAACAGGTTTGAATTCAGAGTTTTCCTTCTCCTAGACTAGTTGCCTCACCAAAGCTGAAGAACCAAGTCTGTCCTACTATTTACCCATAGCTGGAGGGAGAATAATTGAATTCATACCTTTCCCAAGGGTATTAGTGCTATGTGAAATGCAGTCTCGTCCAGGATTTGAACTCATGTCGCCATGTCCATTTCCTATGACAATAACCATTACACCATGGGTACCTCCAGTGAACTTGGGTTATTAGTGTCTCTAGAAACAAGTATCTTAGTATGAAATGGAAAATCCAAATTAACTACTTTCTAATATTACATTTTGGCTTTTTATATTAATTTCCTTTTCCTTTTTTTTTTTATTTCTCCCCCTTTAGTATTTATATTCCACATTTTTTTTATTTCTCCCCCTTTAGTTTTTATATTCCACATTTTTTTTATTTCTCCCCCTTTAGTTTTTATATTCCACATTTTTTTTATTTCTCCCCCTTTAGTTTTTATATTCCACATTTTTTTTATTTCTCCCCCTTTAGTTTTTATATTCCACATTTTTTTTATTTCTCCCCCTTTAGTTTTTATATTCCACATTTTTTTTATTTCTCCCCCTTTAGTTTTTATATTCCACATTTTTTTTATTTCTCCCCCTTTAGTTTTTATATTCCACATTTTTTTTATTTCTCCCCCTTTAGTTTTTATATTCCACATTTTTTTTATTTCTCCCCCTTTAGTTTTTATATTCCACATTTTTTTTATTTCTCCCCCTTTAGTTTTTATATTCCACATTTTTTTTATTTCTCCCCCTTTAGTTTTTATATTCCACATTTTTTTTATTTCTCCCCCTTTAGTTTTTATATTCCACATTTTTTTTATTTCTCCCCCTTTAGTTTTTATATTCCACATTTTTTTTATTTCTCCCCCTTTAGTATTTATATTCCACATTTGAGAGATAAGCATTAGTTTGATTACTGAATAGACTTTTGATTTCAAAATTTACTGAATAAATTGAGCAATTGTTTTCTAACATTTTTTAGAAGAAACACCATTTACTTTTTATTTATTTTTTGTTTTTAAGTAAAAATTTTAGAACTGAAAAAGTTGAGAGAAAAATCAAGTGTCTGATTGTTTTTTTTTTTAAACAAATCTAGTAATGAAATTTTTTTTTTTTTTTTCATATATGAACTTTTATTGATTTTTTTTTTTTTTTTTTTTTTTTTTTAATCTTATAAAAAAAGTCCTACCACCATTTCCCTGAGCAGGGTCCTTCTGGTGGGACATGGCAAAAAAATAGGGTGAGCCTGGACATCATGACGCTGGTGTTATGAAGACAGAATTATTTTAGGCCTTACATATACACATGGGCCCCATTATTAAACTTTGTGTCAAAAATGTTTCCAAGAAGAGGTAGTTAAATAAAAATCCTTTAGAATATAATCTGTGTGTGTGTATATGTGTGTGTGTATATATTTGTTGGTACAATAATATTCTTAAAATATGATATCAAGAAAAGAGTTTTGACAGGATTGATGGAACTAAGTTTTTATCTAAATTTTGTTCTTAATCTTTGTACTTGGTTGGTTTGGTCTAAGGTTTGTTTTAGATTTTTTTAGATACCTTAGATTTTCAATTTAAAGGCTTCTTTTCTATTTTAATTTACTGAAACAAAATTATACAAAGCATTTGTCTAGGAAACCATGTAAAAAAATCTCTAGTTTACATTTAAAGACAATTATCTTTATGTCATTTCTGGTTGTTTTGGAGTTTTTGTTTTTATTTTTTTGGTTCATAAGTTTTTTCTTAATTTTATCCCATTTTATTAACAGCTCTTTATCTTTGGAGACAATAGTTTGTGTCAGATGTTTCAGTGATCTATAAGTAAAGTAAAGTTGATGACCATAGTCAAGAGCGACCAGAAGGCTCCCTTTTCAATAGCTACTACACTGAGGTGTAGTGGAGGGCGCTACTCCATTCCCTGGATTGCTCCACTTTATCCTATTTACCAACCCCTCCACTCGGGCAGGATATGACACAAGGTCAATTTTTAAGCGGAGTTTAACAGGTTTGAATTCAGAGTTTTCCTACTATTTACTCATAGCTGGAGGGAGAATAATTGAATTCATACCTTTCCCAAGGGTATTAGTGCTATGTGAAATGCAATCAGTCTCGTCCAGGATTTGAACTCATATCGCCGTGTTCATTTCCTACAATGATAACAATTACACCACGGGCACCTCCATTAGATTGCTCCACTTTATCTTTGATACATACCTTATATTGCTGAGTGTTAAGCAAGGAGGTATCAAGTAACATTTTTAAAGTCTTTGGTATGACTCGATCTGGGATTGAACCCAGGTCTCCCGGACCATTGGCGAACACTCTTCAGTAATCTATAGTCTAATGAAAGTTTCTGAATTTAAGATTCATTTCTATAAAATTGTATATAATTACTGGGATACATGGAGGTGCTTGTGGCATAAGTTATTCTCATAGGAAACAAGTTCAAATCCTAGATGACAATGTTTGCATTTCATATAACGCTATTATTGCCTTTGGGAAAGATATGATCCAACTACTCTTCTTCTAACAATGGGTGAAATAGTAGGGCAGATTACTCTCTTTAACCTTGGTATGGCAAGCATTCTAGAGAAAGGAAAACTGAATTCAAACCAGTTGTACTCCACTTAAAAATTGACCTTGTGTCAGAGGCTGCCTGTTGTAGAGGGGCTAGGTAAATACATACCAAGATAGATTTGTGTGTGTGTTCTTTTTTTATTTACTACATTTCATCTGTATAACCTCTGACCTTTTTCTGGTGATAATGGATTTAACTAGTGGCAGATGGTATCCTCCGTCTGTCAGAATTCTTATACAATTTTTTTTTCATTTGAAAATTATTAAACTTGAACAATCTTTGACTAACACAATTCATATTCATGAACACCACTTGCCACCAATTGAAAAAAATCTAACAATAACTGATGAAAGCTGCAGCTACATGGCTGAAACATAAGTAAAAAGAAAACAACAAAAAAAGACAAAATAAAATAATCCAATTACAAGAATAAAAAATATGAATAAAAAACAAACAATTCTAACAAAATACAGAGTGCAGATAACATTTCAAATACTTTGAAATAATTGACTAGTTGGCTGCACCTCTACAGAGGGGTCAGACCACCCCCCATGAGTGTCCTGGATATAACTCTAAACAATCTGATTGTGAGGTTCTAGTAATGCTGGGGCTTTGGGGAATGTGGAGTACCCCTTCATTTCCATTGCTCCCAGGTCCACTCTGGCCCGGAATGGTAGCACCTGATAGAGCCCTATCTATGGGTTAAATAGAACTAAACTGCATACTTATGTTAAACTGAATTGTTTGAATTAAAACTGTTTGACTAAACTGAATAGCTTGAAATAGAAATGTTTTTAACAATTAAACTGTACTTACATTTATACTGCGTGCTTATGATAAACTGAATTGTTTGAAATGGAACTGTTTTTAACATTAAAACTCTACTTACACTAAACTGAATTGTTTAATATAGAACTGTTTTGACATTTAACTGTGTGTAAACAAAATCTTTACTTATACTAAACTGAACTAGCTGAATTAGAACTGTTTGAATAAACTGAATAGCTTGAAATAGAAATGTTTTTGACAATTGAACTGTGTACTCATGCTAAACTGAATTATTTGAAATAGAACTATTTGCATAAAATCGATTTGGCATTAAATAACCTACTTAGGTTTATATCCCATAAAAACCCAACCAACCAACCAACCAGACACTACTCTTACTAAACTGAATCGTTTGAGTTAGAACTGTTTGACTGAATTGAATAGCTTAATATAGAAATGTTTTTGACAATTAAACTGTAAAGTAAAACTGGTGGCCTTAGTCGAGGGTTACCCGAAGACTCCTTTTTTGATAGCTACTAGACTGAGGTGTAGGGGAGGGTGCTACTCCTTTACCTGGATTGTTCCACTTTACCCTTGATACGTACCTTATAGTGCTGTATGTTAAGCAAGGAGGCATCAAGTACCATTTTTTTGAGTCTTTGGTATGACTCAATTGTACTTATGAACTGAATTGTTTGTTTGTGAAAAGTTTGAAATATAACTGTTTATTTGTATAAAAATGGATTTGGCATTAAATAACCTACAAAGGTTGATATGCCATAAAACCTGACCAACCAACCAACTTTGAAATAATTAGAATATTGTAAAGCATTAACAGTTTTCAGAATGTCTTAGTTGAATATTTATTAAGTTGTATATCTCAAGTTGATTGTATTCATTTTCTTTTATACATTTGGATGTATTTGTTCTGTTTATTTGATATAAATAAAGCATAAAATACTGTAAATCTGTACACCCTATTGACTGGGGCTGTAGAATATGCTGGCTGCACCTTTGCAGAAGGATAAGACACCTCTCTTAATGAGTGTCCTGAATAAAACACTTAACTATCTGTTGATGAGGTTCTAATCTTGAAGCTTTGGGGAATGTGGAGTTCTTTGTCATTGCCATTAGTCCCAGGTCCACTTTGACCTGGAGTGGTAGTATCTGTTAGATACTATGGGTCAAATAGAACTATCTAATCATTTATTATACTTGTGTTGTATGCTCATATGTAGATGCATGCATGCAGAATCATAACGACATAATAAGGACGAGCAACATAGTTCTTAGAAAAATATACCTCTCACCTTATTTGAAAGGGTTGTGTGTGAGAGGGAGTTGGAGACTGAACAGAACTGTAACATATTGACCCCCACTCTATTGGCCATAACTGCGTTTCTTTCCCATTCTCCTGGGCTGCTCAACCGGGGGCCCAGCCTCTCTGGGTGCTGGCTTTCTCTACCGCATCTTATCTCCAACTCATCTGATCCCCAACTGATTGAATTTCCTGTGCACTGAGTTATATAATAGTTCAATACCCACCTTCTTGTGGGCGTCATAATTTCACACACATTCAACCTGTCCACAGTCAAGGCTATAATATGCTGATGTTCCTCGACAGGATGCACCTGTTATTTACACAGGTGCATTTCCTATTTTGACAGCCCGGCTGGGTCGTAGGTCAATATACAACACTTGAATCCATTTAACTTTGTGCAAACAAATGAACTCTAGCTCATTTAAAAATGTTACCTACAAACTATTTGCACGTAAGCTGGATTTGGCATTAAATAACCACCCAGGGTTGATATGCCATTTAACTTAACCTAACTGTAAATCTGTTTCATCTGTCCAGAAAGTCAATTATATTCTCTAGTATAGACAATTTAGTTATACTCTTTTTCTGTTATCATTATTTATAGCCATGAACTATGTTGACAGATAATTAGTAACTTTCTTTAAGAGAAAATCATAAATAGAATGTACATGATATTTTTTCTGCAGTGCCATTATTAAATATAGGTTTGTTTTTAGGATTTTACAAACATCTAAATCTTGTTTCATACTTTTTCTTTCAGTAGTATCTTTATTGCCTTTTATTTCACGCACATGTAATTTTTTTGGCTGATTTGTTCTTTGTGGGCTTTTGGAACAAAGAAATTTACATTTCTGGAGTGGAGGCACAAGTTAGTGTAACGGTTATCATTGTGGGAAATGGACACAGTAATCCAAGTTCAAATCCTGAATGAGGCTGTTTACTTTTCACATTGCACTAATACTCTTGGGAAAGGTATGAATCTAACTACTCTCCCTCCAGCTATGGGTAAATAGTAGGGTAGACTGTACTCTCTAACTTTGGTATGGCAAACATTTCAAACCAGTTATACTCCACTTGAAAATTGACCTTGTGTCATACCTTCTCTGTGGCAAAGGGTAAATACATATATTTCTGGGGTCCCAAAAGTTGTTCCTTGACTCCAATGGCAGAAAGGAAACAACAAGCAAAACCCACTTAAATTTATTTTCATTATACATTTCTATAAACTGATCTCACCAAAGGAATATATGGTGTGTTTTTTTTTTTATTATTGAAAGAAATTCATTCTTTCATTTATAAGACATCACTCCCCTCGGGGGGGGATTTTTCACTCAAGCCCAAACTAGTTAAATGTTTTTCTTCACATCTCAAAATCACCTCTTACTCAGTTTTTGAATCCAATTGAAACTCAAGTACCACATGAATGCCTCAAGCCAATAAATGAATATCTCTATAAAATGTTTACTTTCCCATAGTTGTTCCTGCTAGGATTAAACCTTGAGCTGTCACTTGACAATAACACCTCCATAATTCTTCTGAGTTACCCAAGGATATTGATGGAGAGCTGCATTATGTAACATAGAGAATAATGATTTTTTTTTTATCTGAGACAATTTAGAGTATTCCTATTATCATATTTACCCAACCCCTCCGCTCGGGCAGGATATGACACAAGGTCAATTTTTAAGCGGAGTTTAACAGGTTTGAATTCAGAGTTTTCCTTCTCCTAGACTAGATGCCTCACCAAGGCTGAAGAACCTAGTCTGCCCTACTATTTACCCATAGCTGGAGGGAGAATAATTGGATTCATAACTTTCCCAAGGGTATTAGTGCTATGTGAAATGTAATCAGTCCAGGATCTTAACTCGTGTCGCCGTGTCCAATTCCTGCGACAATAACCATTACACCACGGGCACCTCCTCTGTACCTATTTACCCAACTCTTCCGTTCGGACAGGATATGACACAAGGTCAATTTTTACAACGGAGTTTAGCAGGTTTGAATTCAGAGTTTTCCTTCTCCTAGACTAGTTGCCTCACCAAGGCTGAAGAACCTAGTCTGCCCTACTATTTACCCATAGCTGGAGGGAGAATAATTGGATTCATACCTTTCCCAAGGGTATTAGTGCTATGTGAAATGCAATCAGTCTTGTCCAGGAATTGAACTTGTGTCGCCGTGTCCATATCCTGTGACGATAACCATTACACCACGGGCACCACGAGTATTCCTATTATCTTAGTCTTGGAATTTTATATTTATCAGTAAAATATATCCCTCCTTTAATTTCTATATATCTAGAATACTGATAGATATAGAATGCAATGTGTATTCAAATGCATGCGTGTAAGTTTTTCACTGGGTGCACAGATACTACAGTCTGGTTCTAGCATTTATGCGCCTTCTTACAAAAGCAAGATCAACACAAGGTCAGTTTAACATGGGGTTCCATAGGGCATATGTGGACTAAGACCAGAAATTGCCCAATTCCTATGACCCGTTTCACAAAGATGACAGACAATTTTGACCCTCTATTTATAGTGTTATGAAGAGATGCTGCCCAAGGGCTGGAATCACCAAAACCAGGCTTGCCTCACCTTTTGCTATACCCCACCTGGAAATGAAAACATAGCTGAGGTAATATATTTGGATTTCAGCCTAAAGGTCAGGTTGCTCCACACAGATCCCTGGCAAAGAGCCAGGAAATTAATCGAATCCTAGGCAGAAGTGTCAGTCCACATGCAAATAATTCTGTCACTTTATTTATATGCTAATACTGGTTATTTCTGTCTTCTCGGGTTTTTTGTTTTGGTTCTTGATTTGCTATTTATAGAAAAAGATTTTCTTGAGTAAATTTTCTTTTCTTTATAATTATCCAATGGGCAGTACTAGAACTAATTTGGAGGTGCCCGTGGTGTAATTGTTATCATTGTAGGAAATGGACACGGCGACACGAGTTCAAATTCTGGACGAGACTGATTGCATTTCACATAGCACTAATACCCTTGGGAAGAGTATTAATCCAATTATTCTCCCTCCAGCTATGGGTAAATAGTAGGGCAGACTGGGTTCTTCAGCCTTGATGAGGCAATTAGCCTAGGAGAAGGAAAACCCTGAATTCAAACCTGTTAAACTCCGCTTAAAAATTGACCTTGTGTCATATCCTGCCCAAGCGGAGGGGTTGGTAAATATGGTACTAGAACTAATTTTAAAGTACTGGATTGCTAAGAAATTTCTGAAACATTAAAGAAATTTATAAACGTTCTAAATATTTAGGATATATGTAAAATAATTTTTGGCCTTCCCAAATATCAGCTTCACTTCCATCAAATCATTGTTAATGTCAAGTAAAAAAGACTTTTCTTGATCAGAGTAGAACTTCTCTTATATTATTTCAAAGTTGACCTCAGTTCAGCCAAATTAAGGCTTCAAATCAAACAGTTAATCAAAAAAAAAACTATTAGCTATAAGACAGTTTATAAAAGATTCACTAAAGTCTGGTGTTGTGAATGCAAGATATTGAACAATCTGAACAATTGAAATTGAAACGACAAATTGTTTCATGTTATAGAAGCCAATCCACTATTGAACAGCCAAGAAGTAATGCAGCAATTTAACTGCACTAAGATGCTTATGGTGTAGTGGTTATTGTTTTCAGAAGAGGACCCAGCAACTAAAGTTCAAATCCTGGATGAGGCAGTTTGCATTTCATATAGTATTGATACCCTTGGGAAAGGTATGACTCCAGCTATTCTCCCTTCAATTATTGGTAAATAGTAGGTTAGACTAGATCCTTTAACCTTGTTGTGGCAGCCACTCTAGGAGAAGAAAAACTCTGAATTTAAACTCAGCTAGGATATTCATACCAGGAATAGTGCCCTTGCAACTAAACTAGGTTCATGCTACAAAATATCTAAACTTAGAAATTAAATATTGCTTTCACTATCAATAAATCTTTTTTGATACTTGTGTGTCTTTGATTTCTCAGTTCTCATGTATACATGCATTGACCAATCCCTCCCCCTGGATAAGCAGAATGTGACACAAGGTCAATTTTTTTTAAGCAACAACTTTTGATTCAAGGTTTTCTTTCTCCTAGGCCAGTTGTCATACCCAAAGGGTCCAGTCTGTTCTACTATTTACTCTCATATGGAGGTAGAATAGTTAGATGTATACTTTTTCCAAGGGTATTAGTGTGATGTGAAATGCCAAAAGCCTCATCCAGGATTTGAACTTGGGTGGCCATATCTATTTTCTACTATCTTAGCTGTTACATCATGAGCACCTTCTCATATATATAGTTGGACACCATCATCTTAGCTAATGAAAAGTATTACTGTCAAACAAAACTGTACAATTAAGTATGTCAGTGCTATAGTCAAACCAAAACTAGAATTGCATCATAAAAAGATTATATTTTGTTTTTAATGGATTGTGCCATTATTTACTTGGAACTGCTTGATCAAGATTGCCACTTCTAAAGAGTATGTGATACAGCAACCAAAATATATTCATGATTGTATAAAGATCTACCTGTATCACATGAATCCACTCTCTCTCTCTCTCTAAAATACAGCTTAGCTGACAATATGAGACAAGGTAAAAAAAAGTTCTCACTGTGTCATCAAAAAGTGATGCACTGGAAGAGAGTGACCTGTGAACTGCATGACAGTTATTTGCGCTCGATGACGATCACGCATGCCATTCCAAAGATAGCAGAAGTGACACATACCAATGGCCAGTAATCGAAAGAAATCGCGCAGGTGAGCTCGGCTGATAATATGGGACAAGGTGAAGGTCCCACTGTGCCGCTACAGAGTGATGCACCGGAAGAGAGTGACCTGTGAACTTCATGACAGTTATTCCTGCTCGATGACGATCACACATGCCATTCCGAAGATGGCGGAAGTGACACATCCCGATCGCCAGATATCGAAAGAAATTGTGGAGGCGTGTCCATATCTCCACGTGGGAGTTTGAAGGTAATATAAGGCCAATGAATTGAACAGAAGACAGTGAGAAGATTCCACGGTTCACAAAAGCTGATCTCGTCGTCACTCTATGTGCATTGTCTCGGCCATCGTCTACTTACATCAAAGAGTTCAGGCCTCATAGACAAACGATTCTAATTCCTCTCCTGACTGCTCCACCTTCACACAAGCGTCCGTCGAGAAAATAAATATATATTGTTATATATTTATTCCGTGTTGTCGTTTGTTTGACGAGAAAGCGGAACGTAACATCTCCAGCTATTGGTAAACAGCAGAGCAGATGGAGCCTTTCAACCATGGAATGCAATCTATCATGAGTATTTGGTAATATGTTAGGTCAGAATGTTTCCCATAACCTTGATCACTGTGGTATCCTTACATAGCATCTCTTAAGGTGATGGTGGTTACTTAGCAATGCCTTGCTTCTTTTCAAGTTATATGCTATAGATTGTACTAGGTTACATGGTACCTGCAACAAAGAATCAAAATATTTATCTTATGTGAATATTCATTTTGCCAATAGTATTTAATAAATAATCAACAGATTTTTTAAAGCTTAACTAAAAATGTTAGTTTTTTTATCTATTATAAGTAACTACAATTGTTTCTATTCTTTTCTTCTGACATTGATCTTACAAAAAATTTATATTCCAAAATTCCTAGTTATTTGCATTCTCTATACATAATTTTCTCTTGGAAAAAATCTCCAATTGTCTTGAGATCAGATTGCATACATTAATTCATGTATAGTCTGTATCATCAGTTAAAAAAGAGGATAATTTTCAGTTTGAGAATTGAATTTTCTTCCAAGATACTTTGTCTGAACAGCTCTTTTTCCTAGAGTAATTCAAGATATACTAAAGATAATAATTTTTATCATTAATGGTTTTTGGACTATTGTCTTCATCTATATTGTTATTTCCACAACGTTTCGGCCGATATGTCTTCCGGCCTTTTTCAGGTGTTTGTTGAACTCGGGAACCTTCACGGAACTTCGAACAACGTCCTTTATTGAATCCACTGGGACAATAACAATAAAGATGAAGACAATAGTCTGAAAACCCTTAATGATAAAAATCAAGCTTTGTCTCAGAAATTTAGACAACTAAAGATAATAAATTCAAATTTTATGCACAAAATACTTTTTTTTTTCTTTTTAAACACATTTTTTAAGACACACACATATAACCCTTTTCTTTATATATTGTCCCTTTACCTTTTATCTGTGACACCAATTAGTCTGTTGTTCTGTTAAAAATCCCCCCACTTCTCTCTCTCTCTTTCTCTTTTCTAGCATTCCTACTGTATCCTCCCTACAACCTTTGGTCAATGCTTTGCCCTTCTTTCACATACTTTCCCTACTCTCAATCAACCCTCATCTCTGGCACTTCAAATATTTTGGGCAGCTTTTTCTTTTTATGGATTGCTGTTGGTATAAGAATATGCTTCTTTCACCCCCACGTCCATAAATGCTTGCAGGAAAATAAGACAAAAACCCTGTGAAATGCTTCTGTGCTCTACCCCCATTCCAAACCATCCTGCCCCTATACACCACAAAAATTACTGCATCCTTCATGGAATCCTCAAAATTTCCACAGCCAACTAAAAAAAAAAAATTTGTATGTTCACTTTTGGGTGGTTAGAGATTGGACCAGATAGAATAATTTTTTTTATCTTGCTTTACAATTAAATAATAAGAAAAGTATATATTTTAATGTTTGTCAAAGTTTCAGAATAACAGATTCATTATTATTAGTAATTTTGTCTAGTATTAACTTTTATCTTCCTAATGAGGATTGATAGAAAATTGAATTTTTTTTGATTTACAAATTTTTTTAAAAAATGAACTTGATATATTATACACACATTAAATATATTATAAACTTGGAGTTGATCTGAAATTCAAGGATAAATCATTGATATTAAAGGCTTTTGTGGCATTTTATAAAAATTTTCTTAGTTTAACTGATATAAAACAAAGAAGCATTTACCATTAATCTATATGAGAAATTTTTTGCCATTCTCAGGATTAAAAAAAAAACAAGTAGACATTGGGAAAGATCAACAAATGGTCAAAATTTTTTCCTATATATATTTATGGTAATTGCTGGCTTGATTTAGGTCATTTTGGATAGTGACAGAAACCTTTACTAATGTGTAAGTCTTTCATAAAATAAAAGTAACATATGAACTTTTGAAAAGCAATATATATTTTTATTCTGCAGTTTATTTAAACCAGTTTTCTCATCTCTATTGTTTTTATTACTGTGTTTCAATCAATATATTTGTTTTTCTATTTTTTGAAAACTTCATTTGGTTGATTTTCTTCCCTCTTTTATAAATGCTTCAAGATTTAAGTATCAAAGATTCTTTATAAACTAAAGCTGTCCAGTAATCTGTCTGAAAAAGTACTGCATTAAAAAAAAATAAGCCCAATGATAGAATTACACTATATGTGTATCTGTTCTCAATAAAAGTCAACTGCTAGAATGAAAAATTACATTATAACTCTTTCACTACTTTGCTGAAAGAATTTGCATTTGGTGTTGTTATTCATTGAACACATAGCCAGATTTTATTTTTTGACTATTAGATTACTTCTGTTGGCAAAAAAAGTTTAAAATACAGATAAATAAAAAAATTTTCACATACTCATCTTTGAGGAAGTAGAAAATATCCATTCAAAATATATAGACCATGGAAATGTATCTAAATGAATTGTGAAATTATTAGAATAATTTAAGTGTATTATTATTATTAGGTGTTTAAATAGTTTAATGACAATGATTTAGAAGGTGCCTAAATAAATAGTATAATAATGGTGATGATGATTTAGAAGGTGCCTAAATAAATAGTATAATGATGATGATTTATAAGGTGCTTAAATAAATTGTATAATAATGATGATGATGATTTAGAAGGTGCCTAAATGAATAGTATAATAATGATGATTTAGAAGGTGCCTAAATAAATTATGGTATGATAATAAAAAATTTAGGGTTTGTTTAGGCTGATATCCTTGTCTTACCAACAATATTCTTTTTTCTTGTTGTTTCTTATACATTATATCCTCATCATTTCATTATTTGGTATAGTCTACTGTTTTTAGCTTATCCTGTATGTCACAAAACACTAAATAAGAAGCTGAATATAATTGTTTTTTTTTGTGTTAGGAAATTAAAAACATCAATAGTTTTTTTAACTGCTACTGGGCTGAAATGAGTTTTCAATCAATTTATATACATTATATTCTAATGTTTAAGCATCCATGCATACATTATTTCTTGATTGATTGAGTGTATGTGTGTGTACAAATGTATTTCTTTATGCTATAAGAAGTGACAATGAAACCAGTGTTTTGTGTATTTGTTATTGTGAGGCATAGAAATTGTCAAGATTTGATTAAAAAAAACAAAAAACAATAGAATTCAGTACTATATGGCATTGCAGAGTGGATATGTCCTGTTAGTATTTTGTACTTGGAATAAAGATAAAAATCAGATTGAAAAGTTGTGATTCTAATAAAGAAAGAGGAAGAACAAATAAGCGTTTTCAATGGAAACGATTCATTTTAAGAATTTTCCTAACTTTAGAAAAGGAAATTAATTCTTTTTATAAAAATCATATACTTAATTAAAACTACACTTATAAATTTAGTGTAGGATTAGATTGAAAAGAGTTGCATCTTTGTTCAATTTGAGATTTGTGCCAGCAAAATAAGAGAAAATTTGGTGATAGAAATTCAAGCATTCTTCAGTTTATATATTTTTGTATTTCCTCACCTGAGATGTTTGTTTTCTTTAATTCTATTTGTATTAACCAGTTGATTATCAATCAGTTACTATTAAGGACAAAACAAGCTGTAATCTATTTTCTCCCTTTCTTTCACTGTATCCCCTTTCTTTTCTCTCTCTCTCTCTACCTCTCTCAAAATGAAAGTAAAATTTCAGTTTTTATACCAAGATCTTTTCATCTCTTCTATATATGTAAGTTTTTTTTTTCTGCTGTTGATGTTGTTTTTATTGCAATGCATGATTTTTTTATATATTGATCTTAAATTGCATCTTGATAAATATTGTCATGTATTTTTAATGTCTAACTTTTGTGAAATGTTTGAATTGTTCATTAAATGCAATTAATTTTTTCTATAGAGAAAGTTTGTTCAAGTTTGTAAAAAGAAATAGTAAAGTTTGTAAAAGAAGAAATATTTTCATAAATATTATCATATTTGATGACATATAAGATCCTTCTTTCTCCTGCAAAAAAAATGACTCAAAATTATCTCCTGGGTCTTATCTATAAATTAAGCTATCTAGTAGGCTAATGTTAACTCATGACATAGTCTACAAGTACTTGTATTGAGCCTAGCTCTATAATACTGCAATGAAATTGAAGGTCTTATATATCATAAAATGCAATATTAATATATTTTTGTTATCAAAGTTTGATAATAGAAATGCATTACTGTTTAAAATATAACATACAGTTTAAATTTTGCAAGTACTGAAAAATACATTTAGCACAATAATAAATTTATACAAAATCTATTTGGAAATGATCCAGGCATATGATATCAACAAAAAAGTAGCCTGACAAGGGCACCTTAGTCCCCTTCAAAGTACTCACCTTTCAACCTCTTATGCTTATCCCAGCATCCCTTTCACTTTTCAAAACTGTCTGTAAAGTCTTCTTTAGGGATTATCATCAACTTCCTAATCACATTAATTTCATACTTTTCAACTGTGTTGCCTAGTTAGCTGGGGCTGTAGAATACACCAACTGCTTCTCTGCAGAGGGGTACGACCCCACCCACCCAACAAGTGTCCTGGATATGACACTAAACAATCTGATGGTGAAGTTCTAGTAATGCTGGAGCTTTGGAGAATGTGGAGTACCCCTTCATTGCTATGGTTCTCAGGTCTACTCTGGCCCAGAGTGGTAGCACCTGATAAGGGTCCTATCTATGGGTCCAATAGAACTAAATCGTGGTTTCAAGAGTTTACTGTTTTTGCATTTAAATTGCATATTTATGCTAAACTGAATTGCTCAAAATAGAACTGTTTTGACATTTAAACTGCGTACTTATGCTAAACTGAATTATCTGAAATAAAACTGTTTTTACAATTAACTCTGTGTATTGCCTAATCAGCTGGGACTGTTTAATATACCGACTGCACCTCTACAGAGAGGTAAAACTCCCACCAAAAAGTGTCCTGGATATGACTCTAAACAATCTTATGATGAGGTTTCAATGATGCTGGAGGTTTGGGGAATGTGGAGCACCCCTTCATTGCCATCACTCCCAGGTCCACTCTCGCCCAGAGTGGTAGCACCTGATAGGGCTCTATCTATGGATTAAATAGAACTAATCTGTGTACTTGTGCTTAACTGAATAGCTTGAAATTGAAATGTTTTTGTCATTAAAATTGTACTTACAAGAACTGTTTTTGACAAAGAAACTGTACTTATGCTTAACTGAATTGTTTTAAATGGAACTGTTTTTGACATTGAAACGGAACTTACGCTAAGCTGAACTATTTTGATATTTAACTGTATGTAAACAAAATCTATACTTATACTAAACTGAATTGGTTGAATTAGAACTGTTTGAATAAACTGAATAGCTTGAAATAGAAATGTTTTTGACAATTAAAATATGTACTCATGATAAACTGAATTGTTTGAAATAGAACTGATTATTTCTATAAAAATGGATTTGGCATTAAATAACCTACAAAGGTTGATATGCCATAAAATCCAACCAACCAACCAACTTTTCAACTGTGATATCCAGAAGTTGAAAATAAACCAAGAACAAATATGCTGTTTTGAAAAAAAATAAACAGAAGTGGTGCTAAAAAAGGACCCTGATGGATTGAATATGGAGGAAGGAATGAAATTATTGGATGAAAACTTGGACTCCCCATCCAAGCCGCTCATATGGCATATAGAAATTTTGAAAAGTATTCTGGATAACAGAATGTTACCATTGTTGATTTCAATGAAAAAATTTGTTTGTACGGTTCAGCAACTTAGTGAACATGAAATTAAGTTACCTGATGCCATACTGGTACACAAAATCCTGAAGAGTGCTAATCTTGGAGAAGGCAATGAAAAACGAATAATGGCTACTGTTAGAGACATAACATTTAATGAAAGGATGATTTAAATTTTAAAAAAAAAGGCTGACAGTTGTAAGACCAGAAACTTTGGTGAGTACTTTCTCTCTCCAGTAATCAATCAAATAAACTCTGAATTAACAGATGCAAACTTGGCTCAATCTGCACATGAGAATTGTAATGTGCAGACAGAATTTAATGTACAACTCATGCTTCTAAAGTTAACAGAAGTATTATCATGGTAAAGGACGGAAAAGCAATATCTGAGGAAACAGAGGTTGTACTATCAGAAGTATAAAACTAAGAAGCAAAATACACTTGGTCCTTCAGTTGCTTAGAATATAATTTATACTGTTTAAATTTTACAAATTCATTACAAAAAAAATTGATCTATAAGATTTTACAAGTATACAGGGGTATTCAAGTCAGAAGTATACAGTATTCCTTACTATGTGATTCAAGTCTTATATCTAATCTGGCTATTTTATTATGTTCTGTAAAACATTTCTTCAAAGTGTGCTACATCAAACTTCAAATTTGATTTGTCTATCCTTTTTATATGAATCACATGAGATATTCTCTGATTTAATTCAGGTTATATTTTTATCTTTCTTCATTGATAGATCATACCTATTATATTGATTAGTAATCATATAAGCCACTACATTCATTTTTGCACATTAAAAAACCAAGTTACACAAACTTCTGCATAAAGAATTCAAATTCATTTTTTTGCCTACCTTATAAATGAATTTTTGATTGAATTCTGTAAAAACATTAATTAAAATATCTCGTAAAAATCTGATCTCTGTGATAAAATAAAGTGGGAATTGTTGTAAGCTGCAGCTGTCTCAGTAGTATTGTATGGTTGCATCATCTGGACTTTACCAAAGCTCTTAGCGAAAAATCTAGATGGGAACTGCACAAGAATGCTATATGCTGTTTTAGACAAATCCTGGAAGTAGCACCATCCAAAAAGAAGTTATACAACCATTTACCTCCCATCTCACAAACCATCCAAGTAAGATGAACAAGACATGCTGTAGAAGCAGGGACAAACTCATTGGCAATATTCTCTTATGGACTCCTATACATGGACACACCAGTATTGGCTGACCAACAAAGACATTCATCCACTCTACGCTGACTCTGAATGTAGTCTAAAAGACCTACTAAGAGTGATGGCCAATAGATGGTGAGAGGGAGTCAAAGCATCCATGCTACCAGCACACTTTGATGATGATAATTGCTAGTTTTACATGATGATTAGAAAATTCTCTTCAAGAGATGAATATGCAGTAATTCTTCGATAATGTTGCATATTCTCATAGAGCATTTCATCTTTAGAACTATTGCTATAATTATTTATGTATAACACTCACCCCTAATTTTAGGCTCATAAAAAAACATATCTTGTATATAATATACACTGACTTCAGAATTTGTAGCAGGTAAATTAAACATTTTTTTCAATTTTTTTAAAATCTGATTTATATTGACTAAAAATTAAAATTTATACAGTTTAATGTTTTGAAACAAAACATTTATGCTGTATTTCGAGCAAACACACAGACATGTTCACACAAAATGCAAGAAACTTGTGGCAAAAAAAATAATTTTATACTAGGAGAAACAAAATGATAATCACATTCTAGTGGCTATTTCTTTGTAGCAGCATAAAACAGAAGTTCTTGAATGCCTTATTTGATCAACAGTCACTTTAAAAATGATTTCACAGGTTGAATCATTTCTATGCTCAGATAAACACGGGACACCTGAGGAAAGCTGGAGGATACAGTGGCCGAAACATTTTTTCAACTTACCACAATAAAAATGAGGACAACAGTCAAAAAAATCATAACCAAAATAATAAAACAGAAGTGTTTGTTACACATTAGTTAGTTGGGATCATAGATATAACTTACATTCCATCATACCATTCAGAATATGGTGATGCACATAGCTGCATAAAAAGTTAATATTTAGTTCTTATTCATAACATGCACTCTTAACATTTTGGCTTAAAAATGTGGGGAAAAAAGGTGCATGTAATACATAAATAATTACAGTACATATATATAATTATTCACATATTTTGTTCTAATCTTTTTATCATATCTGTTCTTATAATTTACAAAATTAGACAAAAATAAAAATAAAAGCTTTTTTTAATAATAACCCAATACAAAACATTAACATTTTTACCATATAAAATAACTACTTTGAATTTTACCAGCATGAGTCATGATTAAAGATAAGTTTTAAAATCAACTTTTTATTTGAGCCATCATTATTACTATCATTATTATTTGCCTCTCTCTCTCTCTCTTCTTTTTTGCTTTATCTTTGTTCTTTAGGTGGATATGTCTGAAACATCTGTTTCAAAATAAGCTATAGGCACAGTTGTTCAATGTGTGAATTAATCATGATTTATGGGAATTTATAATTTGAGTTGTTGTAAGATAGTGAAAAATTGTGTTTTTTTTTTTTTGTTTTTTTTTTTTTTAAACCCGTAACTATTCCAACAATAATACAGTTATTTCAATGATTCATTATTCACAATAATTACACTATAAGGCATCTGAAATACATAGAGGGGAAGTCCTCATGATGTAGTGGCAAAAATGCTGGACTGACACCTCGAAGTAAGCAAATTTGAACTTCAATCATGCTATTATGTTCACTTTTAGACTAATACCCTTGGGGAACGTATGAACCTGTTTATCCTACCAGCTATGTGTTGAATAGTATCACTGCTGTTCTTCTACAAGTATGGCTTTGACATTAGATAAACTGAAAGGGTTGATATGCCATTAAACAAAGAAACCAAACTAAAATACATTAAAGTGATGTCATTATAAATCTTAATTCAAAACATTTTCTGTCTTTAATACTATTAGACTTGGTAATGTTTAAGAAATATGCCTTCATATATCAGTTTTGTTTGGGGGATGGGGGGAGGTTAAAAATAAACAATTTTAACTGGAAAGATGTTGATTTTTGGGACTCATTAGAAAGGTGCATATGGCTTAACAGTTATCGTTGTAGGAAGTGGACTCAGCTACCCAAATTGAAATATTGAACAAGGCTGTTTGTATTCAACATTGTGCTAATACCCCAGGGAAAGTTATATATACAACTGTTCTCCCTCCAGCTATGGGTAAATAGTAGGACAGACTAAGCTCTTTAACCTTGGTATGGCAACAGTTCTAAAAGAAGGAAAACTCTGAATTCAAACCAATTGTAGACTTATAGAGGGATGGGCTCCACCAGGCAATTCTCTCCAAAGACACTATATGAGTGATGCTCCTACAACCAAATCAGCTTAAAGGATCAGTGACCATATAAGTCAACTTCATAAAACAAGCCACATGATTGGATGCCATTAGCTTTCAGTGGTTATCTAAGATATAATTTCAACTGTGTGTTCCTTGTGGTCAATTGAATAAAAACATTTTGTTTTCACTTATCAAAAGGAATTTGAATTCAAATAATTTCACTCTCATTTTATTTCCTTGTCTGATCTTGTTGCCAGATTATTGTTTTAATATTTACTATCTATGTTTATTCACTTAAAACAAAATTTGGCTGCTATCAAGCCTAGCCTCGAGTCATATTTTATTTATAGGATTTGTATTATAATTAATTGCAAATCAATTAGAGAAAGTATACGATAATTAGCATTTGATAGTTATCTCCCTTATGAAATTATAATGATCAAGGTGAGTGTTGATGTTGAGCTCACTCTTAATTTTTCAAATTGGATTGGAAATTGCTTTATTTTCTATGTTAAATCATTTTAGCACTGTAATGCTAATAAAAATTACACTATAATATGCCATTTTTGCTCTATTGTGATAATATACATATGAAAATCAGATCTTTATAGATTAGATTACCTGTTAACCTCCTATTGTAACAGCAGTCCCTGATGATATTAATGCTTCTATTTAGGAAGGAATGAAGAATTCTAATTGGTGGTTCACAGTAATCCCCATTATAATGAGAATTGTCACTCCCTTTATATTGAGAAATGATATTCAACATGAATGCTGCCTCTACAAAATTATCATTTAGTTGTAAATTGAACTGGAAATTGATTTATTCTCTAGAGCATTTTAAGTGTATTACTCTAATAAAAATCTTGCAATGATGTGCTGTTTTTTTTTTGGGGGAGGGTATTACAGTTCCATATATTATTACAACTCAATTTTGACTTGTTCATTTCCTGGTCACCTATCTCCTTATGTATACATTTGTATATTTGTATGCATTTCGAATTCAAGAGCTGATATATTCAAATTTTTAATGGTTTACAAACACGTCCCACTTAGTTGTAGCAAAAAGTAATTGTTTTCTAAAAAGAAAACAAATAGAACATTTCTTAGAATTTTCTTTTTCTTGATTTGATATCCTAATTTGTGATTAGTCTGCAATCATTCTATACCACAATTTGACCTTTTTCAAATTTGGACAACTGCTTTCTAGTTATTAGCAAAGGACTAAAAGTAAGGAAACTTTGATAAAAAATAATCACTTTTTATGTGTGTCTAAGCCATTGAAGTTTCATTAAAATTTGTGGCAACAATATCAAAACAAAAAAAATGTTTGTTTATTTGCTGAGTGTTTTTTTTTTTTGCCCAATACTGTAGATACCGAATAATGTTGCTTAATTCTCTGCTCATTTAAAACAATTTCTGACAGCTAAACTTTAATAGCATGGAGTAAAATTAAATATTTTCAAAACAATATTAATTATATTAGTGGCAAGAAGAAAATTATTCAATTAGAGAATTGAATAATTTTGTTCTAATTGCTTTGCAATTCATTTAAACCTATTGATGAAGTAAAATGTTTAGAGACATTATTTAATTGTTTAGAAAATAGTCATAAATATTATTTGAGAAAGGCTTTGTTTTCATTGATAATTACAAAAACTTTAGGAATTAATTGTGTTGTAGATCCTTTGGAGGTGGTCATGGCATAAATTATCATAAGAATTAAACTCAGTTATCTGAACAAGACTGTTTGCATTTCACATGGCACGAATACCCTTTGGAAGAGTATGAATTCTGCAGTTCTCCCACCTGCTATGAGTAAATAGTAGACCAGAATTCAAATTGGTTGTAGACACAGTGAGAGATGAGATCTACCAGGTTATTCCTGCTTAAGACACAACATTAGTAGCAAACCCACAACCAAATTAAGGTTACCGAACCAGTGAGAGATTAGCCTTTAATATTATCCTCAAGTTTTTTAACTATTCAATCTCCAAACTTCAATTTTATATTTACATTAAAAAGAAATAAAGGAAAGTAATTCTCATTGACTTTATCCCACCTAAAAGCAAATTTTTACTGAAATACAAATAGGCTTATTAACATGGTATCTTTATTAGATTTTCATTTTTATAGCCTTAATTCTAAAAATCAAAGTAAATATTATTTCTAATTTTTCATTTAGTATGCTACTTAGGTTTTATTGAATTGCTTGATGGTAGGAAGGATATAGTCAAGTCTCTACTCACTAAGATCCAATATACCATCAGGATATCTAGGATAAATTAACACTGAATATACTTAGGGAAAGACAAGATAGTCTCATTTACACATGCAGAAATATTTAATATATACATACAAGAACTATTGAAAAAGATACAAAAATGTCCCAACAGATAAAATATGTGCATATTGTTCTATTAAACAAGCAGAATATGAAAGGAGTACAAAAATTGAAAAAGGTTTGAATTTGATGGTCATAACCATGTGGACTTTGTTTCAATGGTGAGGCAAGAGACATATTTATTGTCCAAAGAACAGGGGCAAGCAAGACATGTCTTTACTGTTCAAAGAACAAAAGCAAAAAGAATGAGAAAGGATTTCTCCGAATGTCATGTGATCTTCTACAAGGTGCCCATTTTCCATAGGAGACATTTATTTTCTCCCTCATGTATGACATATTACAAGTTGGTATAATAGAGATAGAATTTTAAACATTTCAATTCTGAGATATTTTGTTTCAAAAATCTACTTAACAATTTTGTTCTGAAAAACAATCAGCTACCAATGATAACACTGAAATTATACACCCTGTATAAAACTTTTTTTTTTTTTCAAACAATTTGTATTGAGTATTGTGGTCTGCTTCTTAAATGTTGTTTGTTTGACAGCATAATGCAATTGCATGCTTTTTGCTTCACTTAACCTTCAGGCCTTTCAATTGTTTTAGGAATGTATTCGAGCATGATTAAAAAAAAACTTTTATAATGAAACTTTAATGAGTTACCTATATTTCATATGATTTATCCTGAAATAAATGATCTTAAAGATTCTGTTTCAGTTCTGCTGTGTATGTTGTTTTTTGTTTTTTTAAAGATCATTGAAGTATTCAATTTATTATAAAATATTCTTTCAGATTAAGATTCTCATCTTTATTGTTTTTATCACAGCTTTTCAGTATTCAGTTGCTATACACTCTGGTTTTCTACAAGAGTCTGTTGCATTGAGTAATTCCAACCATTTATTTCATCCAAGCAAATTTGACCTCACTATCTATTCATTTTCTAAAGGTAAAACTTGAAAGTGGCATGTATTCAAATTTGTGATCTAGCAGAATAAAATGAGAAGCTAAAAATCATTCAGAGGAACAGGTTCCAGCATAATATGAGACTAGTGTTTGGTGTACCTATAAATTTCTTTTAGTTTGTGGGTAAGAAATCCCACATTTGTGGGAATCAAGATTTGAATACTTTTAGTGACCAATTTCTTTATTCAAGATTATGGTTCTCACATCTCAGAGATTATCAGCTATCACTCTTAGCAAGTCCTCTTGAGGGTATTCAGTGTCCATACAGAGCTAATGAATATAAGTTTTCACTGGTCCATCAACACTATGGGAGAATGTCACTTATGAATTCATCCATTTTTCTCCAGCAGTGCCCAACGTCTTGTTCATTTTGGATTGTATTTTTTTAGATGGGAGCTAAGTGGCCATAAAGCTGCTTTTTTGTAGGATGCTGCTTCTTTGTAGAGTGCTGTTTCAAGATTTATTCAAAATGGCACACAACATCCTTGTGTAGCTCCCATCTAGCTTTGTCTCCATTAAAGTCCAAGTAGAGTAACCATACAATAGTACTGACATGGCTTTCAAACTAATATGCTTGGAAAAAGTATGAACTCCTCCTCCCCCACCCCAGCTATAAATTAAATAGTACCACTATTATCTTTTTACATTGCCCAGTCAGTTGGGACTGTAGAATACACCAACTGCACCTCTGCAATGAGGCCACCTGTTGGCTGTGGATGGTGACCTGTAAGGTCTCAGGACAGGATCTTGATGGCTGAGTAGTACATGATCCAGGATTCAAAGTGATCATGTAACCTGCAACACTCCACTTTGGCCCTTTATTAGCTCTTGATTTAGCCCTCAACATGATACATTTTTTTGGTTGTTTAATTTTATAATCTACTCAAATTCTTTGTCAGCATTTACATCCCTAAAAAAAAAGCAAAGAACAACTAGCCCACTAGCCACAAAACTACAAGACAAAATAAATATCTTATCAAATTTTTTTTTAAAATTCATATTCTGCTGGATACCAGGCCACATTGGTATATGTGGCAATGACAGAGCAGACAGAGCAGCAAAGAAATCAATACAACTAAAACAAACTATTTACAAGATACCATACCCTGACCTAAAATAAGTCATAAACAAATAAACTTTTTTAAAATGGCAAGAGATTTGAGACCTGTGCCAAAACAATAAACTACATTTTATTAAACCCTCTCTTGGCAAATGAGAGCTAGAACCCAGAAAATGCAATGAGAATGTGATGTCCTAGTTGTGTAACCCACTCTTTCATCCTGAATCAAGAACAACCACCTGAATGCTCAGCTTGCCAGACAAAATATGCAGTCGAGCACATCTTAATAGAATGTGGTGACTTTGCCTTCACCAGACTGTCACAATATAAAAAGTATGAAAGAGCTATTTAAAAAAAATAAAAATAGACATTTTAGCCTTTCTGAAAGAAATACATTTATCCCAGAAAATATCGTGAATTAAACATGCCAACCCCAAAAAAGCAAACTTCAAAACCTACACACATGTAACTATATGAATGTATAACAAAAGAATACCTACATTATTTGATCAGGACTTAACACAAACATTTGACCCTCTTGGCATAAAATAATCATAAACAGGTTGACATGCTGTTAAACCAAATTAAACAGCAAACAAACAATCCTTCTAAAAGGATGACTTTGGCATTAAATAACCCATGAAGGTTGATATTGAACCCTTGTAGTAGTTCTCTACTACTCCACTGAGCCCTTGCCCAGTTGGCTGGGGCTGTACAATACACCGACTGCACCTCTGCAGAGGGGTAAGCCTTCCCCCTAATGAGTGTCCTGGATATGACACTAAACAATCTGATGGTGGGGTTCCAGTAATGCTGGGGCTTTGGAGAATACAGAGCACCCCTTCATTGTCATTGCTCCCAGGTCCACTCTGGCCCGGCGTGGTAGTACCTGATAGGGCCCTATCTATGGATTAAATAGAACTAACAGCATATTTATGCTAAACTGAACTGTTTGACTAAACTAAATAGCTTAAAATAGAAATGTTTTTGACAAACCGTACTGACATCTAAACTGCGTGCTTATGCTAAACTGAATTATTTGAAATAGAATTGTTTTTTTTACATTGAAACTGTATTTACACTAAACTGATTTGTTTAACATAGAACTGTTTTGACATTTAACTGTGTGTAAACAAAATCTGTACTTATACTAAACTGAATTAGCTCTGTTTGACTAAACTGAATAGCTTGAAATAGAAATGTTTTTGATAATTAAAGTGCGTACTCAGGCTAAACTGAATTGTTTGAAATAGAATTGATTATTTACATAAAAATGGATTTGACTTTAAATAACCTACAAAGGTTGATATGCCATAAAACCCAACCAACCAACCAATCCACTGAGCCCTATGTATATTAGCCTTGCTCAGCCCCATAACTTGAATTTCCAGGAAGAAAATGAACTTAGCAGCACTTTTATCCTTAAGACCATATCTTATAGGAATGCAACAGATCTTTCCAGAAGGCTGGAGAGTGTAGCAACCAGAACATTGTGATGAAAATAATAACAATGGTCATCTAAAAGAATCACTGTAAAATATAATACACCCTTAAAAAGATGAAGCAGATTTGTTTACTATGTTGTCAAATTTGATAAAGACCATTATTTTGTTCTAAGTCTATAAATTATTATAGCCATCTAATTATTTTTGTTATTACTACAGTTGCTATTACTTGGGTATAAGTTAACTTTACACCACAAAATTAAGTGTAAACATTTTATAAATGGAACAAATAAATAATGTGCTTATTCTCGAGCTGTTAACTCAGGATAATAAGTATTTGTCTAACAAATTCTATAAACTCACTTTGATGCAATTTCTATAATGCCTCAAATTGATATTTAAATACAATTTTCTCTATTATCTTTAATTTTATTCATTTTGATAGTTACAAATACAAATCTCTTAAAATTTATAAGACTGTCATTCTAAACTGTTTTTAGTTTGTTTTTTTTTGGGGGGGGGGGGGTCGCTGACAACTCAACAAGATAAAATTCAATCAATGGTTTTATAGTATTTTTGTTTTTTTGTTGTTTTTTTTATTGGTGGGGGGGGGCTAATATTATAAAACATTGCTGAAATAGATTTTTGATAGTTAAAATGTTTTTTTTTGTTAATAGAAATTATCGTTGTGTTATTAAAGTAAGTAAAATCTTAAGTATCATGATTTTTCTTTTAAAATGATAAGCATCTTGTTGCCTAAGAATGTATATCTAAGAGATATATACAGAAATTTCATCAAAAGACTGGCTGAGACTTGATGAAACCTATTTACATTTAAATATGGCAACAAGTCTATATCAGACTGGCATAATAAAATATTAAATTGAATGACTATTCTGTATTCAGTCAAGAAAAGATCTGAAAACTTGTATTTGTGAACAAATATGACTCATAAAATGGCTTTAAAGAAAAAACTGAATCAGAAAAATGAATTGATAAATATATATAATTATTATAATAACTGCTGTTATAAATTGTAACAAATTTATTGTTTTAACTACAACTAGTAAGTACCTGCCAGCCTTTTTAAATGGCTTGGCCTAAAATATATCATTAGATGAAATCAACCTGTTGGATTGAAATTGGTTAAACTGTTGAAAATCTTTCTATGTCAATGTGAAATATGATATCTATGTCAAATATCTAAATAAATAAAAAAAATTTTAAACATGAAGAAAATAAATGATGTAAGTTGTCAGCTGTAATTAGTAAACCCAGTTTGAATTCCAGAGGCTGAATCTGTTCAATTTGCATAAATACCTTTGGAAAAGGCATGAATCCACCAATCCCAACACTGTTTTACTGCTTAATAGCTTAAAGAAAGAGGGTCTATTCACTGGCATACCATGATGATTGGTAGGTTATTGAGCACTTGGACAAACCAGTGACTCATTAGCTGTCCAAATAGTATAGCCACAAAATCTTTAAAACCCGTTGTCAATCTTGGCAGGATCCAGTCACTTGGAAGTACTTTTTTTTTTATTCTCTTTCTCTCTCTTTCATCATTTGAATTGCTTATTTCTTTAAAATATGTGTATCAACAGAGTTTCATTATTTGATTTACTAAAAAAAGACAAATTCTTATTTTCGAACATAATTAAAAACACAAAAGTTTCAGTGAAAGCAATGGGCAGTGATTTACTTGTAAGGTTGCCCAAGACTAGAGGTTAAGGCAATCTCTTGTTCAAGATTCTACTATGTAAATATGATTACTGCATCATAAAGCAGTATATATTTATTCTAAATGCCTAGCTATATATTGAAAGCCATTGAAATGCAGAAATAGCCAGAACTGTGTTTAATAAGACATTTCGTCCCATTTAGCACAGTTCTAGTTTTTTTCTCCATTTCAATGGCTTTGAATATATTTGCACAACAAGAACATTCAGCCATATTTTGTCAAGTAGAAAATGAAAATTGTTGATATTCATGCAAAAAATCATGACAACATAAGAATTTGAAAAAAAAACATTTTGCTTTGTTTTTAGTTTTGTTTTGTTTGTTTTTTGTTGTTGTTTTTTTTTTTTTTTTGGCGGGGTTCAAGATATTTATTGTTTACTTAAGCTGAAATAGATTAAATGTTTAAAAGAAAATTTTACTTCATTTTAATTGTTGATTTTCTATTTTGATTATTAATTACTTAATTTTATCCTTTTGACTAAATGTAATTGAAGAACTAAGTTAAAGTCATTATTATTATTATTATTATTATTATTATTCAGTGCCTTCGTTTTTTATTTGCTTTTAATATTAATTTGATTAAATCACACTCTGTTTTCGGATTTTTTTTCCCTATCTTATAACCTTTATAACATTCTAATATCCTCCCTAGAATTAAAAGTTAATTAAATTTGCTAAAATGTTTTGAATCTTTATATTGTTTATGACAAAATGCAGGTAAGTTTTAAAAACCATTTTAAAATTTGAATTTCTGCATTGTGATATATGCCCTTATTTTTGATAATTCATACTTGAATATATTAGTCATTGAAAAATAACTTTAATGCATGTTCTATTCTAATGAAAAGCATTATCTTTAGTCAAACTGGTTATTTCAATAGAGTTTTGCATTGTAATTTGTAGTTTCATATTATTCTATTAAAAAATATTGTATAATCCTTACAGATTAAAATATATATGAAATATTTTCCTTCATGTTTAATTTGATCTTTACTTGATTTGCAGTCATTTTTTAAAATGCTTATAAACTGCTCTATTTATATATGTATGTATTAAATAGAGAGTATAAAAACCTGTTGTACTCAAGAAATAACTTAACAATTTTTATTGTTTGAGCCACAATGATACCATCTTTTGTTTTTTCCATGATGCTCACATAAATAAATGTTAAAAATAAAAACCCATCAATTTGTCAAAATTGTATAAAGCATCTTTTGATTAAAGATATTGACATAAATTTCTTGATTTCTTATACTTTTTGAAAGAAATGAAATTATTTCAAAAGTAAATAAAAAAATAGTTATTCCTTTCACTTAGATCTTAACCTAAAGTAATTCAGTATGAATCAAGTCTTGCAGAGATAATACATTATTTTGATTTATAGTATATTATTATTCTTAAATATGATGGGCTAAATATCTAAATTAAAGTTGATAATTAAAACCGCGGAATTGTTTTACTATTCTTGTTCAATGAATGTAAATATTATAAACAAATGATTCCTGTTTGCTAAACATAACCTTCTTTTTTTTCTTTTTTTTTTTGTCATTTATTTGATGAGTGTCAATTCTTCCTAAAAGGCCACTATTGGAATTAAAAATAGGATTGCCCAGTCATATCACTAGATTTGACAGCTTTGTTAATTTTGGTCTCTGACTTCTTAATTGAACAATCCTGCTTTCAATTTCAAAAGCTAATTTTCATTGGTTTGTTGGGGTTTTTTTTATTAGGTTGACATAGACAACCTTTCTGTGGTAATATTATCTAATTAGATCATCTAACTCAACAACATTTACACTATTTAGTATGGTTTCTGACTTTTGATTTGGTAATCCTGCTTCTCGTTTCAATCCTGGACTTTTGACAAGAATTGACACTCTTATTACGTTTTTACTTTTCTTTTCTATTCATGACATTATTGCTTTTTTTTTTGTTTCTTTGCTTCAATAGGATCTCCTGTTATAATCAATGGAGAGGAATTTGAAAATATTGAAATTCCTTCAACCAGTGAGAACCTTCCTGAAGAGGAATTTCCTTCAAATATTGACACTCAAGATGCTGAGGACCGAACAGCCAAGTGGATTGGGCACACCACAGAAGACGAGAAGACACAAAGTGCTAATCAAGCAAGTCTGATCAGTTCGGCTTCTGAAAGTGTCAAGTCTTGCGATATTATAGTCACTGGAGCAGAACCTGAGAAACGTGCATCAGATAATGACAGTGACATGCTACATGATCTAGTGCGCAATAAGGACCTGCTTAAAGCTCGCAAGAAGACCAAAGGGAATAGTGTTGATTCCGAAGTATCTGAAGGCAGCACTCTGGTGAGCAGCAGTTCTGATAATCCACCAGAAGAGGACTGGCACAAGAAGCCCAAACCAAACCATCATTTGGTTCGTAATACAATGTCAGATAGTGAGATGGAACTTTCTGGGGTAAGCTTAAATTTTAAGTATTTATTTCAGCCATTAAGATTGTCATTCAATAAATAAATTTAAAAAAACAGAATCAAATAAAACCATTCAAGTCTTCTTTGAAAATAATGCATATTTAATATCAATCACCATAAATTGTAACATACAAGTCAATTTAGCATATGAGTACAGAAAAAAATTGTTTAATTGAATCATTAGTGATACATAACAATACTTGGAACCATTTAACTTTGTTGACTCATGCTAAATTGAATTGTTAGAAATAGAACTGTTTGATCATTTAACTGTGTGTAAACAAATAACTAATGTTCAATTTAATTGTTAGTGATACATAACAATACTTGGAACCATTTAACTTTGTTGACTCATGCTAAATTGAATTGTTAGAAATAGAACTGTTTGATCATTTAACTGTGTGTAAACAAATGACTGATGTTTAATTGAATCGTTAGTGATACATAACAATACTTGGAACCATTTAACTTTGTTGACTCATGCTAAATTGAATTGTTAGAAATAGAACTGTTTGATCATTTAACTGTGTGTAAACAAATGACTGATTTTTAATTGAATCGTTAGTGATACATAACAATACTTGGAACCATTTAACTTTGTTGATTCATGCTAAATTGAATTGTTAGAAATAGAACTGTTTGATCATTTAACTGTGTGTAAACAAATGACTGATTTTTAATTGAATCGTTAGTGATACATAACAATACTTGGAACCATTTAACTTTGTTGACTCATGCTAAATTGAATTGTTAGAAATAGAACTGTTTGATCATTTAACTGTGTGTAAACAAATGACTAATTTTTAATTGAATCGTTAGTGATACATAACAATACTTGGAACCATTTAACTTTGTTGATTCATGCTAAATTGAATTGTTAGAAATAGAACTGTTTGATCATTTAACTGTGTGTAATCAAATGACTGATGTTTAATTGATTTGTTAGTGATACATAACAATACTTGGAACCATTTAACTTTGTTGACATACTAAATAGAACTGTTTGATCATTTAACTGTATGTAAACAAATAAGTAATATTCAATTTAATTGTTAGGGATACATAACAATACTTGGAACCATTTGACTTTGTTGACTCAAGTTAAATTGAATTGTTAGAAATAGAACTGTTTGATCATTTAACTGTGTGTAAACAAATGACTGATTTTTAATTGAATCGTTAGTGATACATAACAATACTTGGAACCATTTAACTTTGTTGATTCATGCTAAATTGAATTGTTAGAAATAGAACTGTTTGATCATTTAACTGTGTGTAATCAAATGACTGATGTTTAATTGATTTGTTAGTGATACATAACAATACTTGGAACCATTTAACTTTGTTGACATACTAAATAGAACTGTTTGATCATTTAACTGTATGTAAACAAATGAGTAATGTTCAATTTAATTGTTAGGGATACATAACAATACTTGGAACCATTTGACTTTGTTGACTCAAGTTAAATTGAATCGTTAGAAAGAAAACTGATCATTTAACTATGTGTAAACAAAAAACTGATGTTTAATTGAATTGTTAATTATACATCATGTTACATCCATCTCTTGTGTTTAGACGATATTCTCGATGTTTTGATTTTCCTTTTCTCAGGCACGTCTGTAAAGGATTACATAAACGATTAAAAATTTATAATTCATCCTATTTCCTGAGTTGGCTCTTAATGGATATTTCACGGATGATAATAATAATAATAATAATAATAATAAAGAGGTATTGACAACGGGCTGAGGAATTATTGCACAGAAACAATGTATCAAAATGACTAACAAAATAAAATTAAGCACAACAGCAATTTCAACAACATAAAATGCATTTATTCTGTTAGCATTCAACTAAAAAAGTAATGTAAACACATAAAAAGGTTCAAAAGGTGTACGGATAAGATTTATTTGAGGAAAATTAAATTGAATTTTTATCAAATACTTTTTGGCATCTATTATAACTATAAAAAAACTTAATACAATTTATTTTTCTCTACTTAGGTCAAAAGATTTTTTTCAAATAAAATGAATTTAAAAGATAAACAGAATTCCATTTTTTCAAATAAAATGAATTTAAAAGATAAACAGAATTCCATTTTTCATTGATAATAGTGATAAACAGAATTCTATTTATGTTCAATTTTAAATATCTAATATATGAAGACTTTATTTTGAGCTGTTTTCGCAAAAACTTTTTTAAGACAAATTTTTATGGAGCCATCAATTTTTAATATGACAGCTTGGGCTTATTTAAAATTCTATATATGGATAAAGTCCTTATTTGGAAAGCACCACTTGGCATAATAATATGTACATTATCTGTTGAAAAATTCTCTACCTTAATTTATATTCCAGGAATCATTTAACTTTTATGTATAAAGTAGTCAACAATACAGCTTTAGTTTGATTTGATTTGGTTTGGTTCAGCTTCTTTTTTTAATGGCATATCAACCATTGTGGGTTATTTAATACCAAAGCCAGCCTTGTAAAAGTACAGTAATGGTACTTTTTTTTTAATACCAAAGCCAGCCCTGTACAAGAACTGTAGTGATCCTTTTTTTTTAATACCAAAGCCAGCCCTGTACAAGAACTGTAATGATCCTTTTTTTTAATAACAAAGCCAGCCCTGTACAAGAACAGTAGTGATCATTTATTTTTAATACCAAAGCCAGCCCTGTACAAGAACAGTAGTGATCCTTTTTTTTTAATACCAAAGCCAGCCCTGTACAAGAACAGTAGTGATCCTTTTTTTTTTAATACCAAAGCCAGCCCTGTACAAGAACAGTAGTGATCCTTTTTTTTAATACCAAAGCCAGCCCTGTACAAGAACAGTAGTGATCCTTTTTTTTAATACCAAAGCCAGCCCTGTACAAGAACAGTAGTGATCCTTTTTTTTTAATACCAAAGCCAGCCCTGTACAAGAACAGTAGTGATTCCTTTTTTTTAATACCAAAGCCAGCCCTGTACAAGAACAGTAGTGATCCTTTTTTTTTAATACCAAAGCCAGCCCTGTGCAAGAACAGTAGTGATCCTTTTTTTTTTTAATACCAAAGCCAGCCCTGTACAAGAACAGTAGTGATCTTTTTTTTTAATACCAAAGCCAGCCCTGTACAAGAACAGTAGTGATACTTTTTAACCATAGCTGTGGAGATAAATGGAGTTTGCTACCTTTCCCAAGGGTATTAATCCAAGAGTGAATATAATAGCACAACTGAAGTATGGATTCACTAACTATGATGTTAGTCTCACATGTTAGCCACTATCCCATGGTAACTTCCTCCTTACACCTTTAGTAACTAAGTGGTTCTAAAGTACTGTCTATGAGTGTTGGCATTGTTTTATTTTCAATAAATCTATCTCCTCTGCATGGCACTAGATTTCAGCTACTCCCTTTTTTCTTCCTTTTGGTTAGAATCATTACATTGCCTTTGTTCAAAGCCTTTTTAATACTGACTTTACAAAAAATTGTATGGAAAATATCTGATCAGTAACTTTTCTGCATTACTATTCTGTTCATGGGCATTGGTTGATCATGACTCTCTACAGCTTTCCTTCCACATGTTATTTTCAACAATAGTTGCTTTTTTAATGACTCCTGCACTGTCCTCTCATAATCTCTCTATCTATTTATTCAAAATTGCCAAATAATTTACTTGCCCAGTTGGGGGGGTGTCCTCGTGGTGTAATGGTTAAAGCGATGGACTGTGGAATCTTAGTATGCGAGTTCGTACTCCAGTCGCACTATTACGTTCACTTTTGGGCAAATACCCTTGGGAAAGGTATGAACCCCCTTATCCTCCCAGCTATGGGTTAAATAGTACCACTACTATTCTTCTAGGAGAATGGCTTTGGCATTAAATGACCACCAAAGAAACCAAACCTTGCCCAGTCGGCCGTGGCTGTAGAATACACCAAGTGCATCTCTGCAGACAGGTAAAAAAAAGTGTCCTAGATATGACACTAAACAATCTAATGGTGAGGTTCCAGTAATGGTGGAGATTTGGGGAATACAGAGTACCCCTTCATTGCCATTGCTCCCAGGTCCATTCTGGCCCGGCATGGTAGCACCTGATAGGGTCCTATCTATAGTCAAATAGAACTAAACTGCGTACTTATACTAAACTGAATTGCTTGAAATAGAATTTTTTTTTACATTTAAACTATGTATTTATGCAAAACTGAATTGTTTGAAATAGAACTGTTTTTAAAATAGAACTGTTTTGTTTTTGTATTTATGCTAAACTGAATAGCTTGAATTAGAACTGTTTGACTAAATTGAATAGCTTGAAATAGAAATATTTTTGACAAACTGTGTACTTATGCTAAACTGAATTGTTTGAAATAGAACTGTTTATTTGTATAAAAATGGATTTGGCATTAAATAACCTACAAAGGTTGATATGTCATAAAACCCAAACAAACAAACCAAGTAATTTACCCTTGACGTTCCCTCTTCTTCCTTTTAATGTATTCTCTGTGTTTTTGTTCTTCAAGCTATATTTGCTCAACATGTGTTTCAAAAATTCTAATTGTCTCATTCTAATTACAAACAAGTTTCTTGTAGTTCAGATTTATTTGTTACATGATCCATCATTTTCTAAATTTTTAAAAATTCTTTTACAATACACACTGAACAGTAATATTAAGGGTTGTCTTCATGATTGGCACTGCTCTTTATACCCAAGAGACTATTGCCATCTCTCATCTATACTATTCTGCTTGTTTAGATGAAAAGCATTGCATTTATCTACTTAGGATCAGAGTGTAGTATCTACCTCATCTTCAGCCTTCTGAGCTAAAAATGGTTACACTTTTTTTTATCAAGAAACCTATATAATAATATTAAGTAGGAATGAATTGGTAAAAACAGGCTGAGGAAGATGAAGAAAAGATTGTGTGGAAAGAAATGGGGGGGGGCAGGTGAAAGGTGTATATATATATATATATATATATATATATATATATATGAAGTATTAAACAGAAAAATCAAGCTGAACAACTAAACCATTTTTTACTATTGCCACAAAGTTTAATGAAACTTCAGTCGCTTACTCACATATAGGAAGTGATTATTTTCCTTGATTATTGTTGTCAAAATTTCTTTAGTTGTAGTGAAAAGTCATAATTTTCTGAAAATGAGAGGGGTGGGGTCAGTCTTTTTACCTATATATATATAAATATATATATATATATATATATAATTTCAATTTTTATGTATTTTTTAAGATGGAGCTGTTATTACAAGGGTATTCAATAAATAAAGTAAATTTTTCCTAAGGAGTTGGTAATAGGAAGCACTGTTTAGTATTTACTTTTTTAAGGAAATAAAAGTGATGGGTACTTTCATGTCCCAGAAGACTGTCAGCATCACCTTCTTTATTTACCAGTACACCTGGAACTTTTTCTTTCCTGGGGAGAGTATTTCTACTCCATGGACTGTCTTTTTAGACTCTGGATTATAGTGACAAACCTATGTTAAGCTCAATTTTAAACCCTTTTTCTGACTTCTTAATACACATCGCACATTCTTTTTCTCCATTTTACATGGTTTGCAATTCTCAGCCATGAAAAAGGTAATGACAGACCTCTGTTCAAACCTGGAGCACTTTAATTTGTTGCCATTTTAAATAGCCTCAAAACAAATATTTTCCAATTAACCAATTCCAAACAATACCACATTTGCATTCATTGAAAAATATTCTGAAAAAAAAAGTTTTTTTTTCAAATTCCCCTTATTCATTTAATGGCCCTCATATATATAATAGGTCATTATTTATTTAATAACCCTTGTATATATAATAGGTTCTTTCACTGTCAAAAATTCCCTTTATTCATTTAATGACCATCGTATAAATAATAGGTCCCTTCTCAATCAAAGAAATTCCCCTTATTTATTTAATAACCCTCGTATAATATAATAGGTCTCTTCACAGTCAAAAAATTCCCTTTATTTAATGACCCTCATATATATGATAGGTCCCTTCACAGTAAAAAAAAAAATTCCTCTTATTTATTCAATAACCCTTATATATATATATATATATATATATAATAGGTCCTTTCACAGTCAAAAAATTCACTTTGTTTATTTAATGACCCTCATATATGTAATAGGTCTCTTCTCAGTAAAAAAAAAAAAAAAAAATTCACCTTATTTATTGAATGACACTTGTATTGTATATTATATTTACTAATCTGCTTTATCTTTATAACAGTCTTTTTGTGATTTTAAATGGCATAAAGATACAAACAAATGCTTTGTGAACAGCATAGGCATGAAACAATTTCCATTCCAGCTAATTGTATTTTTCCCTTAAAACCTCCACAGAAAATTCTCCAATTAGCAAAAAAAATCCATAAAATATTTTTCAGACCATTAGATCCACAAATCAAGGACAAAATAAACAATACTTATCTTTTGTTATGTTCGTTTATTGATTCTTAGTAAACTGTTTACATTCAGTTGCTTCTTGACTTTCATTCTTGCTTCATTTTTCCCCTCTTTATTTCTTTCTTGTTACAGATGGTAAATTATCACAGAAGGAGTAGATCTTCAAGTATCTGGAGTAACAAGAGTAATTTAAGTGCAGGATTTCGTTACCATGATGGTAAAATGATTAATACCTCCCCGCTGCCTAGCCCAGAAACAGGCAAAACCTACCTTTTTGAAGGACTTATTGGTAAGTTCTTTTTTATATTGATCTTTCTCTGCCTACTTATAAGGCTTAAGATTTTTTTATATAAATTTCTATTAGTAACAAAAGTAATGTCATTTTCATGTAACAATAAATGTTAAAATTTGATAACTGTCTCTAGCTGAATTTTTAACTTTGGGATTATCAATTGTCAGGAATTCATACAAGCATTACTAACAGGCTATTATCTAAATTTTTCTGCTTGTGTATTTATAAAACAAACATGGTACTTCTCTACTTAGGACCAATGTTGTATCTGCCTGATTACCCATTAGTGTACTCCTTACTGCATTTCATTTTATTGGTCAGGTCTGATTTCCATATGATCGATAGCCTATCGATAGCTGTCCATGCCTTTGTTAGCTGTGTGTCAATGTCTTTTTCGGTTGATGAGACAATGCTTCCAAGGTAGGTGAATTTGTCTACCAGTTTCAGAGAGGACACGCAGTTTCTTCCAGGCAGCAGTCATATCGATAATGCTGTATGGATGCACTACTTGGACGCTAACTAAACGGCTGGAGAAGAAGCTAGATGGCAATTACACAAGAATGTTGTGAGCAATATTGAACAAGTCCTGGAGGCAACACCCCACAAGGCACCAATTATACGGTGACCTGCCTCCCAAGTCATCCAAGTCAGACAAACCAAACATGAAGGACACAGCTGGAGAAGCAGAGACGAGCTCATAAGTGACCCCCACATATGGCCGGGCTAAAGCAGGATGACCAGCTCGAACATACATCCAGCCGCTATGTGAGGATATGGGATGTAGCCTTGAAGACTTGCCAGAGGCGATGAACGATGGGGAGAAGTGGCGAGAGAGGGTCAGTGATATCCGTGCTGGCGGCACATGATGATGATGATATTCCTTATAATTTTCTATAAATTGTTAATTTTTTTCTAAACCAAAGATACCAGAATTTTATTAATTCTAGTGGAACATTATACAATCAAAACATTGTTTCTTACCAAAATCTACAGAATTAAAACTTTGTAACCAAAAATAGAATTGCATAAATATACTTACTTTTGGGCTGTTACATATTCATATTTTTGGTTATGGAGTTTCAATGCAGTAGAGTTTGGTAATGAATAACACCTAATAATATATATAAGGGGTGTACTTACTTTTGGACTGCTACATATTCATATTTTTGGTTATGGAGTTTCAATGCAGTAGAGTTTGGTAATGAATAACACCTAATAATATATATAAGGGGTGTACTTACTTTTGGACTGCTACATATTCATATTTTTGGTTAGTGAATCTCAATGCAGTAGAGTTTGGTAATAAATAACACCTAATAATATATATAAGGGGTGTACTTACTTTTGGACTGCTACATATTCATATTTTTGGTTATGGAGTTTCAACGCTATTAAGTTTGGTGATAAATGATACCTTATAACATCCATTTTGGTTGTGTAATGTTCCACTAGAATTCATAAAGTCTTTGTATATTTGGTTTAGTAGAAAATTAATATTTTATTGAAAATTGGTCAGAGTATACTTATTTAGGTGTGATATAGTATATAACTTATGTTGGCTGATAACACTGGCCTGCAATGTTTTTAAGGTCAAATATATAATAGTTGATTATAAGACAGCTTTTATTGTAAATCCAAAAATCATACTAATTTTTTTCTAATCAGATCAAATTTTTAAGCTACAAGCTCTTACTTGAAATGTATAGAACATTATTATAACTATTTATTTTCTTGTTGAATTAAACAAATGATACTAAATTTAGGGCTTGCTGATATATTCGCAGAAAGCTTACATTGTGCCTTAGTAAACTGAAAAAAATACACAAAAGAAGCTATTCATGGATGAAAGGTCTTTTCAGGGACTTACTCCTGTGCTTTGCCGCAACTGCATCCCATTTCAAGCACCAGTAGTTCCCAGCAAGAAAGTTTACATCCCACTGGCCTTCCATAATATGAATGTCTTGGTGAAAGCACTCACCCTAATCTTCACAGTTCTCCACAGTTCTTTGGGAAATAGTTGAAGTCTGATCGCAGAAAATACAGTTTGACTGACATTTGTGTCTTGAGTTAGCGGAAACTCTTCTGTAGCTCTTCAATTTCCTTCTCATATTCCACACTCTGGAGGTTTCCCAGGAATTTTTTAACTACTGACTTCAGTGATTGTCAGGCAGACAGTTCAGCTTCACTCAGTACTTCATCAAACATTGGGTCCTTCATGAGTTCTCTTATTTGAGGGCCGTCAAATATACCAAACTTGAGTTTCTCCATGCTTATTCATGGGAACTTCTAAAGGAAAGCAAACTCATTGCCTTCTCTGTCCATTGCCTTCACGAAATTCTTCATTACTCCTAACTTAATATATAAGGTTGGAAGCTGTATTTTGTTTGGTTCAGTGAGAGGATGAGACTGAATGTTATGCAAACTAGGTTTTAATTCTTGTCTTAATAGCCACTCTTATCTAATATAATGTTGGTCATCAGCCCGGCTGTCCCAGAGACATATAAAACAAGGATACTTTATGTAGTCACCTTAGTGCCCTAGGACCAGTCCAACCACCTTAAGACCTCCACAGATCAACCATTTGTGCTCCTGGTAGTTAACAACAGACAGCAAATGATCCATGCTGTTGTGAGTTTCGTTCATTTGTACTGAATGCCCAATAGGGATCAATGAAAAACTATTCCCATTATGTAGAAGAACTGCTTTGAGACTTCTGCTGGATGTGTCAATAAAAAGTCTCTATTTTGTAGCATCATACTCTAAGCCTATTGATTTGATCAATCCAGCAATGTTGTTGCAATAAACCAATGATGACTTCATCCTGAAATGTGAAAAACTGTCTTAATTCTCTCACAGTCTTAATACCAATAAAATATTGTTCCTGGTGCCAACAGATGTTTCTCTCTGAGACATGAACCCAGCAGCTAAGCAGATTCCTTTGAAAGGTTCAGGTCTCATGTTAGGTCGTTGAATTCTACTTGTATCAAGGGTACTGGCTGGACATCCTCTTCTGGCTTGTATGTATCATCCTAAGCTACAACAGTCATATCACTATGTTCAGAATCAGAGCTATATTCCATATTAGCATCTGGCTCAGGAACGGGAAGATCTGAACCATGAGAGATTGATCTTATGGCAGCAGTAACATTGGGGTATTGGACATGGGGCTTGTTCTTACAATTTATTCCTTTTAGATTTATCATGCAGAAATAGTAGCCCATTGGAATGGCAAATGGTATACTCTTTCTTTTTACCATTCCCCCAATCCCTCAAGTTCTCCACATGTTTTACAGCAAACGTGGGGAGCAAATGGTTTATCCTGAGCCCCTAGTTTGATTCCAAAGTAATCACGATACGCCTTCTTCACAAAGTCAGTGATTTTTGCTTGATGGTTAGGAAGAACTACATTACCGCATATATAACAAAACTTGTCAGGATTATTCTAACACTTGCGATCCATTCTTACAGGAATACAAATGTCAAGCTGAAAAGAGAAAAAAATAAATCAGCCCTCAGCTTGTTGTTGATAGTTGACACAGTACATCAAAATCATTTTAAGTTGATGGATAAGCCCCGCCCCTCTTGGTATGTGGGTGTTAGCGAATAAGGCAGTACACTGTAGTTAGGTACACATACATTATATACTATACTAAACATTAGACACCAACGATCAGCAGTGAGAAGTAGAGTCCACAGGCTTTTAAATAAGTTTTATTGTGTACAACTTGTGAAGTATTCAAGCACATTTTAAAAACCAGACCTGACCAAACACAATGAATGATATTTTTGAATTCAGCATAAAATGGCAATCAACTATCACTTGATAAACCCTTTGACCTTTAAAGAAAAAAATAGTCTAGTATAATGTGTATGACATTGTCACTTTTTTCTTTAATTCTTTCATGACTGAATTTATTTCTAAAATTTAACTGTTTTAAAGAAACTGTTATTTGAAAACAACTCTGAAACAAACTTACACATTGTACACCTTTCTACAACCAGTAGGTTTTATTATACATAGTGTTTCAAAAAAATGCTAATATTCCTTTATGATATGGTTATAAATTCTCCCACCTGTTCACCATCCCTGTCAACACATTATTGGAATCTTCCTCAGTTGTTCTCTGTAATATCAGTTCTGCTTTTCTGATAAAGATACTCCTGTAGAAATATTAATATTTTTTTTTATCATTAGAGGGATATTCCAAGAATGTGTTGATAGGGATGGTGAACTTGTGGAGACTGTTTGAAATTATACCATAAAGATATTCCCATAAGAGTATTAATATTTTCTTTTAAAACTACCCTGTATTTGGTTGTAAGCAAATGCTTGTTGGGTCAGTTGAATCTGAACAATCCATCTAGAAAAGGTAAAATCATGAAAAGCTTCAAATTTTGTCCTCACCAGGACTGAAATTTTATTTAGGCTCTTTCCCTAAAAAAAAAATAACTCCCCTTCTATAAATATTTTGAGTTAATAATTTTCAAAAAATATATTAAATGTAACTAATTTTGTGACAGTTTTGATCATTTTCATCAATTTATATTCACTATTACTTAAAACTCTTTAAGTACCATTATTTTTCCCTCGTGTTCAATTGTGATGAATTATAAGATATTTTGAAAGCATACTAATTAGATTTACTTTGTGGGTTTAACTCAAAGACATATTTCTAGAACACCCACTGTCCTTAATGACTTGAAAAATATTGTCAGACTTTCCACTGCTTTAGTAAATTATGTTCAATTCAGTAAGTCTAATAAATTTCTGAATTATTAAAACTTTCTATAATCCACTTATGTAGAAAATACAAAATGATTTATATTAGTCACATAGCCTGGTCTCACTACAAAGTAGTGAGAAAATCCATTGTTATAACACAAGACATTATTTGACCTATAGTGTGTGTGTGTGTGTGTAATATATATATAATTCAGTTAATTTCTAAAAAAAAAAAAAAAAAGACATTCAAATATATTTCATGTGTAGACTACACTATTCAATATTTCTCTTACTTTCATCTTTGTTTACGCACTATCAGTGGGGCTTAGAATATGCTGACTGTACCCACTGCAGAGGATTAAGATCCTCCCTCCAAAATGCAGTGTCCTAGGTATGACACTAAACTGCATCTGATGATCAAGCTCCTGTTCTGGAGATCTAGGGAGTATGGAGTACTCCTTCATTGCCATTACTCCAAGGTTCACTCTGACCAGGAGTGGTAGTACCTGTTAGAGTTCCATCTATGGGTCAAATGGATCTCTTTAAAAATTATTTGTATTCTGTTAGACCATGTACACACAAAACCTCTTAAGAAACAACTACGCAAAAAATGTAAATATGTGCATACAATGAATTCTATTCTTTAACCTCCAAGCATAAAATTACCCCAGACAAGTTGACATGCCATTAAAATCAATCAATCAACCAATCATTTTCTTCTCTCACATTTCTGTATGACTTTAAGTCTTTTCTCACTTTTTAAAAATCTCATTCCTTCCCACATGTTCTCTCTTCACTTTCTTCTTCCCATGCTTTCTTTCTTCTCTTTACTCTAATGATTTGAAAAGATTTTTCTTTATTCTCCACCCACCAACACAACTGATGCCACCATCTTGAACCCATTGACAAACAGGAGTGCTCAGCTATTTGTAAATAATCCTATCAGGACATGTACTGTGCTTGTTTCAGCATTAAGGTGTGCCAACAGCACAGTTTCTTTTGACTTTCTCTTGTCATCCATCCCTATCAGTCATCACTCATAGGAGGTCCTCTAGATGGCATCTAGTGTCTGCACAGAGCTGGTTAATATATTTTTACTGATCAGTCAACATTGGTATGTCCATATATAGGAATCCATAGAAGAATGTCGCTTATGAATTTGTTCTTTCTTCTTCAGCAATGCCCAACATGTTTTGCTCATTTTACTTGGATAGTTAATGTGATGGGAGTTAAGTGGCCATACAGCTGCTGTTTTGTAGTGTGCTGTTTCCAGGATCTGTTCAAAACAGCATGTAACATCCTTATGTAGTTTCCATCTCACTTTTCTCCAAGCATAACAAATAAAGGTGTATCTCCCCTTTTGGGTAAGATGCGTGCTAACATTTTTAGTTCTCATCTCTTCTAGAAAAATAAATAGATGAAAAGAAATGGGAGCTAAAAATTCATTTGACATTTTGTTTTTTGTTTTAATATCTTTCACTGTAATTTTTTTTTTCCAGGAAAAGATCGAAGTCGATTATGGGATTCTATGCAGTTTTGGGAAGACATGTTTTTAGATGCAGTCGCCCAAGAAAGAGACATCATTGGAATGGACCAAGGACCAGGTGAAATGATGGAAAGGTAAATATGAATGATTTACAACCATAGTTGGAAATTTTTACTTTTATGAGAGATTGGAATTATAAGGAAATATTAAACAAACAAAATTGATAAAACAACTTGACACCTGATACCTACTTTTATGTTTTTGAATCAATGAAGATGACTGTCTAAGCAAACAACAATCAATCCTTTATAATTAATATTTCATACTGTAAAAGTTTATTTTTGCATCTTATCAAAATCTTATACCTTCTTAATTAATGTATTTGTTTATAAAACAGATTTAGATTAATTTGAATCCATTGTAGTTTCTTGTATAGTTAATTAATGCATTAATTACACACTCTCATGTCATATATAATAACAAATACATTATGAAATTTTTTTTTTAAGAAAATGCTCAATGGCATTATGATCATGTGAACATACAACACAACTTAAATTTGTGGGTAATATTTAAAATTGTGGACTCACATATATATAATTACTCACAGAGAGTAAGCTAAAAAGTCCGAAACCTGACCAATAAAAGAATGAAAGCTATTTGATATACATGTGATCCCACATATTCATACACTTGGTATATTGTTTCTCAATGTTCTGCAATCCTCAAAAAAATGCATTTACTTCTTGGTTGTGCCAAGAACTTTTAAATAGCGCCTAATGCATATATGTGAGTAATATATATATATATATATATATATATATATAATTTTTGTTGATCCAATGAGAGAAAAAGTAAATATTTTAAATAAAATAGGTTAGAAACAAATCTCCTTGTGGATCTATTCATTTAAGTGTGTGTGTGTTTATATATATATATATATATATATACTTTAAATGAATATATATATATATATATATATATATATATATATATATATATATATATATATGTGGTATTCTTCAATCCAGTAAATCCAGAGTAGAGAAGAATTCCATCTGGACAATTAAATTAATCAAATATTTAAATATTCCTGGTAAAGAGCTCAATGTAAATAAATTCACAGAGCAAATATTATTTCAAGGAAAAAACAATATTCGGTCACATTTGGATTATAAATTTATTTCCATCCTGTTAAGAGCATTGATATGAATCAAGAACTCTAAAAAAAAAAAAAAAAAAAAAAAAAAAAAATTTAACAGGACTTCTTCAGATCCAATCAATGCTTTTACCACGATGGAAATAAATTTATAATCCTAATGTGACAGAATATTGTTTTTTTCTTGAAATTGTATGTGTATATATATATATATATATATATATACACACACACACACACACAGACTCTCATGTACACTCACATATAAATATTGACTGTTGATAAAACCACTTTTTAAAAACGTTTAAATCCAAATGCTTGCCACAAGCTTTATTGTTTTACTGTCGGTTTCTTAACAATATATTGATCATCAGATACTTGTCTGATTTTATCCGCAGTTGCCATTCGAATTTGTAATGGTTCTATCTCAGATAAAAAAAAGTTATATTTACTTTGACTGTCTATTTTACTTTGCAATTATTAATTAAAGTTATTTTTTAAATGTTGCTAATACAGCTCCATCAATTATTTGCTACGTACTTACAGACTAGTATCATTTACTTGAAGAAATTTTAACTTGTAGCGAAAGAAATCATGCGCATGGCTGCTCAAAGCATGCACAAATATCTCTGGTGTGTAAAATGAGATCAGGGAGAGAGAAACAGGTGATTGGGAAGATCGAACTCACATCCTCCTGATCATGAATCGTGTTTGACGTAAGCGCACATGTAAATTACCACATTGTGCGATTGACCCGGGTGTGGCATTTTGGCATGATTACTCAAGTCCTGCCTGAATGCACCGGAGGCAGTAACATTTGAGTCTCGGTGACACACGACAGGAGACAAGCTTGGGTACAGGACTACTGGAGAAGATTGTTGAGGAAGGAAAAGGAATATTTACCAAGAGATTCATACTGCAGCTGAAGCACATCAGCAGACATGACTGTATATGAAAGATTATATCAAGCCTGGATATTTGCGAAACCATAAGAAAAAATTGATTCCACATGTTCTTTTGGTTGCCAAGGAGGCATACTGTCCACCCCCCCCTCTTCTTTTAAAACTCAGTTATAACTCAATAAGAAAGTTATAAACAAAACAAATCAGAAAAGAAAAGACAAAAACAAATATTGTTCTCGTTAATACACCACTAATGATACAGTTCATGAAATCTGCACTAGTCGTAATATTTCAGAAAATGATATAAAGATGAGTCCTGTGGTGTAGTGGCTAACATGCTACACTGTGACATCATAGTGAGTGAGTTCAAATTCTAGTTATTCTAATATGTTCACGTTCAGACTAATACCCTTGGGAAAGGTATAAAACTCTGTTTCCCCCAGGTATGGGTTAAATAGCCCCACAAGGATGGCTTTGGCAATGAATAACCCACAAAAACTTATATGCCATTAAACAAAGAAAACAAACCCGACCTAACCAAAATGATATAACTTCAACAAATGTATATGTGTGTGTGTATGTATATATATATATATATATATCCATATATATAACATATATATATATACCCAACCCCTCCATACAAGCAAGTTAAGACACACGGTCAATTTTAAAGCAGTTTAACTGGTTTGAATTCAGACTTTTTCTTTTAGACCAGTTGCCATACCAAGGTTTAAGAGCCCAGTTTGCCCTACTATTTATCCATAGCTGGAGGGATAATAGTTGGATTCATATCTTTCCCAAAGATATTAGTGCTATGTGAAATGCAAGCAGCCTCATCGAGGATTTGAACTCTGGTCACTGTTTTCATTTCATATGATGGTAACGATTACACCACAAATGCTTATATATATATATATATATATATATATATATACACACACGCACAAACAAAATCAATTATTTGAACTTCATAAGCTAGTCCGACTGTTTTCTTAAATTTAACCCCTTTTGTAAATCTCATCTTCTGAAAGCTATGTCATCCTATGCATAGGTAAAACGTAGAGTGCTGTTGATAGGTTATTGAACATAGAGAAATCTGATCTCTCTGATAAAATGAGAAGTCTCCTAAGCTGTAGCTGTGTCAGTACTATTGTTTGGTTGCACCACTTAGACTCTAACAAAAAATGACTCGAGAAAAAGTTAGATGGGAACTACACAATGATATTGCATGCTTTTTTTGAACAAATCTTGGAAGCAGTACCCTGCAAAACAGCAGTTGTATGACCACTTGCCTCTCATCGAACAAACTATTCAAGTAAGATGAACGAGACATACTGGGTACTGCTAGAGATGTAAGGTCCTGAATAACATTCTCCTATGAACTCCTACATATGGACACACCAGTGTTGGGCGACCAGCAAAAATCCAGCTCTTTGCAAACTAGATGCCGTCTAGAGAACCTATTAAGACTGATAGCCAATAAGGATGGATGGCATTAGAATCTTTGATGATAATGTAAATAACATATCAGCCAGTAATTGATCCGATTCTGTTTTCATGCTCAGAAAATATGAAAAATTTAGTAATTCTTCAAGAATCATTTTGGATGTTGTTCTTACACCAGAGGGAAAAGAACCTAACTGCAAAAAGATCTTCCAAACCATTCCAGATAATTTGGCTTGGAAATTTTTTTTTTTTTTTTTTTTGCTGAAGTTCCTTTTTCATTTTATTTCTACAGATACAATTCCCTCGGAGATCCAGAAAAGAAACGTTTGGAGCATGATGAAGACAAGCTGCTTTCTGTTATGTTGTACAATCATGTTGGATTCATGGTTATGATGGATGTGAAGAAGATTGAAATCAAGAAGAAGATTCGACGTTTGCTTGGCAAATCTCATATTGGCCTTCACTACAGCCAAGACATTAATAATCTGCTGGATGAAGTCAATAAACTGGTGAGTTTTAATCCATTTATTACCTATTTAAACATCCACATTATATCTTTTCAGCTAGAAATTGTTTAGTCTAGGAATAATATACTTAGAAAACAGTGTTTTATATATATATATATATATATATATATATATATATATATATATATATACACAAACACACACATTACATCTAGAGGATGGGATTCAAGAAGATGCTTTAAGTGTGAATTAGTTACTATAGTTACTCATATTGCATTTTTTTTTTCAGCACATATCCATGGCCTCTTCAGGTAACATGAATCTGTGCTTAGAAAATCTTGCTTCCTCACCAGGGAACAGGAGACAGGCACTTGCTCATAAAACAAGTCTCCCATTTCCTAAAACACTGATGTCATTCAAAGGATAAGGACCAATATAGCTTGGCACTAGTGGCATTGCAAGAGTTGCAAGAAAGACAATACTTGGCACTTTTTTTGGTGGGGGTACTTCTAAAGGCTTTCTGATTAGAATGACTACAAAATATCGAAGGTTAGAATTCAGTGTTCTCCTAAAGAGGTTATCCTGCTAATTAACCCATCACTGGGGCAAGAAGAGATGGATTCATGCCTTTCCCAAGGCCATTAATATGAAGTTGTAAGTTGGCGACCATAGTTAAAAGCAACCAGAAGGCTCCCTTTTCAATAGCTACTACACCGAGGTGTAGGGGAGGCCGCTACTCCTTTCCTTGGATTGCTCCACTTTAACCTTGATACATACCTTATATTACTGAGTGTTAAGCAAGGAGGTATCAAGTACCATTTTTAAAGTTTTTGGTATGACATGACCTGGGATTAAACCCAGGTCTCTCGCACCATTGGCGAACACTCTACCCACTAGACCAATAAATGAACAGAAATTCTTTCAGTTGAAATTGAAACTGGGCTCGATGATTTCATTTTCTGCACTGTTAACTGTATCTCTATATACATTAGTTAGATCAGCAAATACGAGTAAGACTTAAAGTAATTTCTTGATTAATAAAAAAAAGTGCTGTTATGAACAGCCGGATACCATCAAATAATAATCCATGAAAGCAGTATTGTTAAATATATACAAAAAAGTTATTGAAGCTGCATCAAAAAATTTAGTATTTTAGGATCCTATTTACCAACCCCTCCGCTCAGGCAGGATATGACACAAAGTCAATTTTTTTTCAGCTGAGTTTAACAGGTTTGAATTCAGTGTTTTCCTTCTCCTAGACTAGTTGCGCACCAAGGCTGAAGAACCCAGTCTGTCCTACTATTTACCCATAGCTGGAGGGAGAATAATTGGATTCATAGCTTTCCCAAGGGTATTAGTGCTATGTCAAATGCAATCAGCCTCGTCCAGGATTTGAACTCGTGTCGCCGTGTCCATTTCCTATGATGATAACCATTACACCATGGGCACCTCTAATTTTGTATTTTAGGATTCATATTTCCTGATGAAAGTTATTTAGAATGCTGGTTCAAACAGTCTTTACCAAACAAGTGGAGACTTGTTGATAATCATTCAATTCATCTTAATTGTTTGAAGAACAATTTGAATTTCATATAATTCTAAGCTACATCAGTCTGTACCCTTTGTTTGAATGACATCAGTGATGTAGGATAAACAAGACTTGCTGTGTCCTTGAGAGAAAGCAAGATTTTCTCAGCATAGATCCATTGTCAGTTGTACATTACAAAATAGTTTTCTTTATTATTTTAGGGAATATTTAATTATATTGATAATTTTTTGTTTTATTTGATGTAATATTATTTAAACCTTTTATTTTAGATTTTCCAATCCCAGTACTGCAGTTTCCAGAAAAAAAGATTTTCTTTTAATCTATTACTTTAAAAGTAGTAACTTTTAAAGTAATAGATTAAAAAAAAAATCTTACATATTGTAATAACTATTAAAACTGAATTCAGGGACTTATCAATGGATGGAAAACAAACAGAATCTAATATGAAATTAGATTAGGCAAGGGTCGTTCAATGAGAAAATATTTTTGAAAAAGCAAAATATTACTATTTTTTCAATTTTTTTTCCATAAATGTAAACTCTCTATTGTTTGGAATTGGTTAATAGCAAAAATCATTATTTTAATGTCACTAGAATATTTGTTTTGAGGCTATTCAAAATGGTGGGAAATCAAACAGAGCACTTGAACAGAAGTCTATCAAAAACTCTTAGGTGGCTGAGTAGTGCAAACTGAGTGAAATTTACAAAAGAATATATGTATGGAGAAACATGTTTTAGTCAGAATAATGTTTATAAATAGGCTAAACATGGGTCTGCCACTATAAGCTTGATGGATTTGCCACTATAAGACAATCCATGGAGTGGGAACCCACTTTCTGTCTAGTAAAGAAAAAGTTCCTTGCTCAGCTGAGTTTGCATGATAATCTTTAAGTGCTACTTGCCAGATTTGCTACCATGGCTTGGAGCACAGCCTCAGAATCCATATCTTCAGGCCTACCTTACCTTGCGTGATCATTTGAGGTTCTTGTGATCTCAATAAAATTTCTTGAACCCTCTGGTTACTGTACTGTGATCAATTGAGTTTTTACCTTTCACACAACAAATGTTTTTGGTTGCTTCCTCAACATTATGGCTCAGTTCAAACTTGTTAAGCATAAATTCCCGAATCAGACTACATTGTACATTCATCTGTGTAGCTTTCAAATCTCACATGTAATGAAGCAATGCACAACATGTCAGCACACCAACTACCATGATACTACCAGCCACAGTGGGTATCTTTCACAGCTTGAACGGCCTCACTTGAGGGCAAGTAGGTTCCCAATCAATGGATTGTCTTATAGTGGCAGATCCATAAAGTAGCACATATCAAAATATTGCAAAAGTTTTGATTCACACTGGTATTATAATAAAATCTTTAAAAAAACCTTCTATATTTAACCGAAAAGACTGCAAATTTTTATAAACCAAATAAACATTCCTCATAAAAAAAATTTCTGGGAGATTCTTTTGTCATTGGTTATTTAACGCCAAGACCATCCTTTCAGAAAGACAATGTTTAACCTATAGCTTGGGAGATAAGGGAATTCATACCTTTCCCAAGGGTATTAGTGTGAAACTAAACATAATTGTGTAACTGGAGTTTGAACTTAATTACTATGATGTTACAGTCCAGCACATTAGCCACAATGCCACAAGAACTCCTCCCCAGAAAATGATAAGTATGTGAATAATAATACTGAAAAGCAAGCATATCCAACTTTCTTGTAAGTCTGGCTCTCTCTTTAGGAACATTTTAACACTGTTATGAGCCAGGAGGATATTGGAACATGTGAATATATCTTTCACATGAAATATTCCTTCATCTCCTGCGAGATCTGCTCAAACACACTGAAAATTTAAAAAATGAGGCAAAAATCATTGAAGTGACAAAATGACAATGACACAGTGGACAATATAAGAAGATTTATTTGCCAACAATGAATGAATATAGAATAATTCAAGAAGATAAGATAACACAAAACAAAATACTCAATTGTTTGGGTAGTGGAATAATGTATCTATTATGTATTCAGCAACTTGGGTGTATGCTAATAAAACGGAGAAGAATCATCGAAAAAAAGGAGTGTGATTTAACTGTCTTTACTTATATCAGTCAAGTTGTTTTGCTAATTCAGTTCTTTTATCTCTCTCTCTTTGAGAAACAAAAGGGTTTATGGCCAAAAGTTTATTTTTTCTTTCTTTTCTCTTTCTGTAGTCTACAGAAAGGCCGGGCAATGTTTTAGCTTCCAACCTTCATGAAAGTTTCTTGCTGTATTCTTTTATTTTCATCATTCTGATAGCACGTGACTCCCACAATAAATCTCCGTGACTCTTTTTCTTTTATCAGACATCTTATGTTGCATAACCACAGCACATTTTTTTAGTCAGCTGGCTGTTGTGTGTGTCCCTCTCCAAAGGTTTTCACCTACTGACTTTTTATCAGATTTGTATTCTTGGCCCCCAAAACGCCATCCTTGTGGCAGCCAATTAACAACTTCTCTTTTCAAACTGTTGTATCTGCTGATCTCTGTGTGCAGTAGACGGGGGTTTGGGGAGATGTCCTCTAGACACATTGTCCCATTTCTTTCTGATATGGGTCATGTCTACTGGTTGACCCTTTAAGCAGTCTATTGCTATGACACAGCAAAATTACACTATTTAAAAAATCTTGCAGTATGTGTCATTTTTGTTCTGTTACAGTTGCTAGAATGATGACTCGAACATTATTATAGATGATGTAACTTTACATACTTCAAAGGAAAACAATTTTCAACAACATGGGATCATAATTGTTAATTTTTTTTTGCCCTTAGCAACTATCCTCAGCTCTAATTCTGAGTTTTTAACTGACTCACTTTTTGGAATTTACTAAGTATTTTACTTAGATTTGGCACAAGGCCATATGAAAGGGGCACCCAATGAGACTCGAACTCACTCGTGTAGGTTTGCTAGTCGAGCTTGCTAACCATTACACCACCAGAGGCGCCTTTAACTGACTCCCTTTTTCTCTCTAACTGTTCCTGTCTAAGTGTATTTCTTCATATAACAATTTTTTTTCACTTGCCTCTGATGATCAGAGGCATGTTTAGATTTAAATTTCCTCAGTTTTACACTAAATAATATTTACAAATGGTCAATGCTCTGACAAACCCACATACCCTTTTATTACATACCTATTAAGTATTATTTTTTTCTTTTCTGTCACTTCCAAAAAAAGGCAAAATAATCTCTGTTAATTTTTTTTTTCTATACAATGACAATAATAAAATATGCCATGATTGTTGTATTATTTACTTTTCAATGTTTCCTACATTCTAAAATTAATGTTTTTTTGCAATTTTTTCTTTTCAAATATTTCAGAATGGCAATGATATTGATCTCAAACCAATGGGAAGTCGTTTAATGCAAAAACAGTCATTTACAGTTCATTGGGGAAGTGACAATACTGGAGACATGTTATTCATGGAAGTAAGTAAAACAAAAGCCTACCAGAAAATGTATCTATTGATTCATTTGATCTAATTTAAGTATTTATTTACCTAACCCCTCTACTACAGGCAGGATGTGACTCAAGATCAATTTTTAAGTGGAGTACAGCTGGTTTGAATTCAAAGTTTTGCTTCTCTTAGACTGGTTGTCATACCAAGGCTAAAAAGTCTAATCTACTCTCCTATTTATCCATAGATGGTGGGACAGATGGATTCGTATTTTTCCTTCGGGAGTGAAATGCAAAAGCATTATCCAGGGTTTGAACTTGGCTTGCCAAATCCATTTCTTACCACTTAGTCTAGTTTGGTACAGGGTTCTAATTGTAGAGCATTCAATGGATAATAAACCCTCAATGGATTGCTAAGTTGCTAATTATTATTTTATACTTGGTAAATTAAATTGTTATTTACTAAGCTTGGCACAATGAAGAGGTCTAATCATTCAAGCCTCACTATTTTTGTGAATTTTATTTCAATTTAAAATCTCATGGCACCTCTAACTACCCTCTGTGACTCCCCAGTTAAAAGCCACTGCACTAAGGGGAGAACAGGATATAGTATTTGCTTCTACATTATTAACTATTTATATCTATTGACAGTTGAAGCGAGTTTCTGACTTCCTTTAAATATTTATTTGTTCCACGTAAACATACTTGCCATTGTGATTATAATCTAAAGGTTGGATTTAAACATGTGTGACTTTATAGAAATTCAATAGACTTGACATCATTTAGCATACTTAGCTGATCAAACTCAAAGGATATCTTACAAGACAATCAGGTCAGCAGCTGATACAATGAAAATTTATTTTAATGTAAAAGTAACATGGATTATGTTTATTTTCTATGATTACACTCACACCTTAATACGCATCTTCCTCTCTGCATTTTGTTTGGTTACACAAATAAAGTCAGAAGGATTGGATTATTTAATGCAAAGCCATCCTTATAGCTAAATAGTTGTGGTACTATTTAGCCCATAACTAAGGTATAAGGGGGTTCATACCCTTCCCAAGAGTATTTGTTCAAAAGTGAACATAACAGCTCAATGTTCCAGTTAGCCACTCCACCATAGGGATTCCCCCTTATAAGGATTGTCTCTAGAATTTCTTCCTGAAAAAGGTCAACTGGACATGACTATAATGCACCTGGTGAGGCTCCAGTTCTGGAGATCTGAGGAATGTTGAGTACCCATTCATTGCCATTATTCCTAGGTTCACTCTGACCTGAAGTACCTGTTAGGGACCAATCTATTGGTCAAATAGATCTATTTGAAAATTATTTACATTTGATGGAACCATGTGTAAAAAAAAAAATCAACTACACAAAAAATGTAAATGTTATGAATGCAATTCTCTAACCTCTAGGCAATGTGAGCAGATGATGAATGCAATTCCCTAGCCTCCAGGCAATGTAAGCAGATGATGAATGCAATTCCCTAGCCTCTAGGCAATGTGAGCATATGATGAATGCAATTACCTAACCTCTAGGCAATGTGAGCATATGATGAATGCAATTACCTAATCTCTAGGCAATGTGAGCATATGATGAATGCAATTCCCTAACCTCTAAGCAATGTAAGCATATGATGAATGCAATCCCCTAACCTCTAGGCATAGTTTGGTTTGGTTTCTTTGTTTCTTTGTGGTTATTTAATACCAAAGTCAACCTTGTAGAAAAACAGCAGTGGAACTCATAGCTGTGTGAATAAGGGGTTCATACCTTTCCCAAGGGTATTAGTCCATAAATGAACTTATTAGTGTAACTGGAATTCAAACTCGCTTACTTCAAGACTGCAGTCCCTCACCACAGGAATTCTCCTTCTGTAGTTATAAGCCTAGGTGAGTTGACATATTGTTGAAATCAATTAGTCTTCCTGAATGGAGCTGAAAATTATTTTGTATGTTAGTTATAAAGAATATAACCAAATACATTTTCTACAGATGTATTTCAACCTCAATTTGCAAATAACTACAAAAAAGAAATCTTAAAACTAAGAAATATATGATGATTTAAGTGGCAAAAGACATTTGTCAACTCTACTGTAATGATGTGAAAATAAAACTACAACAACCTGATGAATATGCGTTTCAATTTTCTCAAGATAAAGCCTACTGGTAATACAGGTGTATTATTGTCAGTGATTACATATACAGAAAAATGTGTACAAGTTCCATAATAAGTGGTAGATTATTTAGGGCCTGATTAAGTCCTGTAGAGGTTCTAAATATTTAGAAAGTTATGGTGTGCCCCTCTATTTAAAGTTTGTAAATTTTTTTCCTAGAATTATCAGGCAAGCCTTTTTGGACCATGTGAGCAAGTTACAAGATTCTGATTTTGTTTTATTCCCAAGATGTATATCATTATCCTCTCTTATAATTAACATTAATTAATTATAAAAGTAATGATATTTTTTATGTTTTCTTTTCTTTTCTTTGTCGTCACCCTTTCATGGACCTTGATTCAGCTACCCTATTGCCCAGTCGGCTGGGGCTGTAGAATACACCGACTGCATCTCTGCAGAGGGCTAAGACCCCCAAACGAGTGTCCTAGATATGCCACTAAACAATCTGATGGTGAGGTTCAAGTGATGCTGGAGCTTTGGGAAATCAGAGCACCTCTTCATTGCCATCGCTCCCAAGTCCACTTTGGCTCGGAGTAGTAGCACCTGATAGGGCCCTATCTATGGGTCAAATGGAACTAAAATTCATACTTATGCTAAACTAAATTGTTTGAAATAGAACTGTTTTGACATTTAACTGTGTGTAAACAAAAACTATACTTATACTAAACTAAATTGTTTGAATTAGAACTGTTTGACTAAACTGAATAGCTTGAAACAGAAACACTTTTGACAGTTAAACTGTGTACTTATGTTAAACTGAATTGTTTGAAGCAGAACTGTTTATTTGTATAAAAACTATATTGTTTAAAATAGAATTGTTTTGACATTGAAATTATACTTATGCTAAACTGAATTGTTTGAAACAGAACTGTTTTGACATCTAAACTGTGTGCCAATGCTAAAATGAATTGTTTGAAATGGAACTGTTTTGACATTTAAGTGTGTGTAAACAAAAACTATACTTATACTAAATTGAATTGTTTTCATAAGAACTGTTTGACTAAATTGAATAGCTTGAAATAGAAATATTTTGCCAATTAAACTGTGTACTTATGCTTAACTGAATTATTTGAAATAAAACTGTTTATTTGTATGAAAATGGATTTGGCATTGAATAACCTCCAAAGGTTGATGTACCATAAAACCCAAATAGTCAACCAATCAGTTGCCCTATGTGCTCAATGGAAAATCTCAGTGTTGGTCTCTTTCCCTGATGCCTAAAATACAAGTTGTGCGTCCATCAGAGCTAGATTAAGTCCTGCAGAGGTTCTAAGCACTTAGAAGGTTATGGCTCCTTTCTACATATAAAGTCTTTTTCAGACTTTAGTTCAGCTTCATTATATGCTCCATGGTAAATCCAATGATGGGAGATCTCAGTGTTGCCTTCTCTTGATGCCCAAAATACATGCTTATTTTGCTTAATGGTTAATTCAGCCCTATCACTTGGACTCCATGCACATATTGTACCCAGGTCAAAATGGGCATCATTCTTTAATGTGATGCTATTTTATTTTCTGTCCATGTATGATGAATAATCATGGAAATACATTGCTTCATCTTTAAACCAAAGAACCCATGATGAACTAAAATATCTAAGAAGATGCAAAGACCAATAACAATTCCTATATTAAATATATCTTATTGGCAATGCCAAAACTAATAACTCCTCTAAGTGACTATTTACACTTTTTTGTAATGTCTAAATTTCTTATATGAAACAATATTTTCATCTAAATTTGTTTTTAAATGTTGATGTTTTTCTTTCAGGTGTGTGATGACTGTATAATTTTGCGCAGTGTCACTGGAGCCATATGTGATCGATGGTGGTATGAAAAACTGGTGAACATGACATATTGCCCAAAAACAAAAGTATTGTGTCTTTGGCGTAAATGTGGAGAACGGGTTCAACTTAACCAGTTCTATACAAAAAAAGTAATTTATATTCTAAATTAATTTGATTTTATAAACCTCTGTCCCGAATCTATAAATTAGTTTCAATTTTGAATTAAGTTTAACAGATTAAATCTTCTAAATTTAGAATGTATCAATACTATTTTCCTGTCCTAGATATAACGCTAAACTGCCTCTGATGTTGAGGCTCCAGTCCTTAAGCTTTATGAAATGTGGAGTATCCCTTCATCCCCATTACTCTCAGGTCCACTCTGACTGGAGTGGTAGTACCTGTTAGGTTCCAATCTATGGTTCAAATTGAAATATTTTTTATATTTGAAACTATTTAACTATGTACAAACATATGATTAATGTTAAATTGAATTATTTGTATTTGATAACAATACTTGAAGCCCTTTAACTGTGTGAAAACAAATGATTAATATTAAATAGAATTATTAATGTTAGCAATATTTGAAACCATTTAACTGTTTGGAAAAAAATTACTAATGTTAGATACCAATAATGGACACCATTTAACTGTGTGCAAAAAAGGATTAATATCAAATAGAATTATTAATGTTAGTGTTGTATATCCATAAAACATTATGCATACAACTGCACGTATACATATACAAATATATGCGGGGACATAATCAACCGATAATGATGACTTCAATAACAAATACACTTCTTTATATAAATCTCTCACACTTTATTTTCGAAAAAGTGATGTTTGTTGTGTGTGTGAGAAATGAGTGGAGACAAGGACGAACTGCTATATTGACCCAAGTTCTTCCTCAACCATAGCAGCACTTCTTTCTCATCTTGGCTTGGGTTGCTCAACCAGGGGTTACTAAGGGCCCAAAGCCCTCTGTCTGCAGCTGGTCCTCACTTCGGCATCCTGTCTTCAACTGACTCAAACCGTCTGGGCACCTAGTTATCTTATTTTCTAATGCCCACCTGCTTCTGCTGTTCTTTCACTTATTTACACAGGTGCATCTCTTGATTGACGGCTCAGTTGAGGGTCAATATATAACATTAGTAATACCTAAAACCATTTAACTGTGTACAAATAGAACTATTAGTGTTAGATAACATAATACTTGAAACCATTTGCATATGTGCAAACAAATGAGCTGTGGCACATTTTAAAATGTTACCAACAGATTATTCACTTACAAATCATATATATATATATATATATATGATTTGTAAATGAATAATCTGTTGGTAACATTTGGAGGTGCCCGTGGTGTAGTCGTTATCGTCGTAGGAATTGGACACGGCAACACGAGTTCAAATCCTGGACAAGACTGATTGCATTTCACATAGCACTAATACCCTTGGGAAAGGTATGAATCCAATTATTCTCCCTCCAGCTATGGGTAAATAGTAGGACAGACTAGGTTCTTCAGCCTTGGTTAGGCAACTAGTCTAGGAGAAGGAAAACTCTGAATTGAAACCTGTTAAACTCCGCTTAAAAACTGACCTTGTGTCATATCCTGCCTGAGCGGAGGGGTTGGTAAATAGTATATATATATATATATATATATATAGTTTGGCATTAAATAACCTGCAAAGTTCCTAGGCCATAAAATCCAATCAATCAAAAAGTCTTTTCATTTTTAATCAACTGAGAGTTTATGGGGCAGAGTTGCTCTCAAGAGATATGTTTTTTAGTGTTTATGTAAGGTTCTACATGTGTTATATATATCTTGCGAAAGTTTCCAACTGTGAGTGGTCAATTTTCATCTACCTTGTGTACCAGATATATAAAGTAAAGTAAAGTTGGCGACCTTAGTCGAGGGTGACACAAAGGCTCCCTTTTCAATAGCTACTACACCTAGGTGTAGGGGAGGCCACTACTCCTTCCCTTGATTGCTCCATTTTTTTTAGTCTTTGGTATGACTCAACCTGGGATTGAACCCCAGTCTCCCTGACCATTGATAAACACTCAACTCATTTGGCCAATGGCCTCTCCACTTTTGAACTTTTATTTCAAATCACCACACTTAAAACACTTAAACTAATTTTCGGAAGTAGAGTTTGATATTCTTTCTTTTCTTTCCATTTCTTTCATTCTATAAGCAGCTTCAAGTAGCTTTAATGCACAGTTTAAGATAATACAACAAAATTTGTAGAATCTCAATACTTGAAGACACAATTATATCATTTAAAAAGAAATTATAACCAAATAATATTAATAATTATATATGCTTGATTGAATAGGACAAACACTTTGTGTCTACCTGTTCTATCTTTGATTCTTTCAAGTCTTTGTATGAGTTATTTGATTTCCATATGGAATAAATTTAAAAATGATTCATACAAAGACTTGAACAGATCAAAGATAGAATAGGCAGATTTGAAGTGCCTGTCCTATTCAATCAAATATGTTTAAAAGGAAAATTGCTGCATTGGTGTTTGAGTCAGCCAGGTTTCGATCCCAGCTTCAGGAATATAGCATGTCTAGCTGTAATAGAAATTATCACTCATGCAAATGACTGCACGTCTGTTTGGCATGTCAGGTAACGAGATCGGGTAAGAAAAGGAAAGAAAAGTGTAGTCTAGAATGTAAAGGCAAATAGAATAAAACTACTCACAAGCGTCTGTTTTGATCGTCAGGGAAAGGAATTAGAAGAAAAGAGGAACAAGAGTTTATGTATTTTATTTATACCTGTCGCATTAATTTGCATATTAGTGGGAATGGAGATTATAAAAAGACCAAAATGGAGAGAACAGTCAGTCGAACTTTTGACAGCTGAGGGAGACCAGAGATCTTGTGCGACGAAACGAATTTGGTACGGCAACTGAGATAGAAAGACCATTGTTTTTAAATCTCACTAGCCTCACTGAAGAGTTGTGATACAACGAAACAGTCTGTCTATGGATGACAATATAAATATATATATATATATATATATATACAACGAAACAGTCTGTCTGTGGATGACAATATATATATATATATATATATATAGTCATCCACAGACAGACTGTTTCGTTGTATCACAACTCTTCAGTATATATATATATATATATATATATATATATATATATAAGTATTAATAATATAGTGAATTCATAGTGTTTAGATGTGCACATGAAGTGTAGTTTAGAGTAAAGATTTGTAAAAAAACAAAAGTACTTTGATACCCTCTAATAATTACGTTTATTTCCATTTTCTTCCAATCAAGTTTTCTCCAGTTGTCTGCTATTATTACATTGTATGTTTATATATCTAAGAGTATCTATATGATAAATCTATATAGCATTGCCAGTAAATAAGTACACTCTTAACAATTTTTTCTAAAAAGTTAATTTTCCTCTAGAACAAAAATACCTGGAATTTATGATTTTTTTCTTTTTTTTTTTTTTAAATATAATACTTTCAAAACATATGTAATTAGGAATTATTTATTACCAAATTCTACATCATTGAAACTTTAACCAAAAATAAAATTCCAGAAATAATGAGTCTAATTGTTTTTGGACTACAATATGTATATTTTTGTAACTGAGTTTCAATGCTGTAGAGTTTGTCACTAAATAACACCTAATAATGTCTGTTTTGATTGTATCATGTTCCATTAGAAATTATAAAATTCAGCTATTTTTCTTCTAGAAAAAAATCAATTATTTATAAAAATTATTAGGGGGTGATACTATACAGGGTGCAGCAGAAATAATTCCCATATTTTGAACTGTCTCCTATGTGGTACAAATAAAATTAGGCAAGTGGCAATGTTAGCTCTATCAAGCTAACGTCTTACCTTTTTCCCGGTTTTGATCATGGCTTGGCTCAGTGCATAGCATGTATTTGTTGTTGAAACTTTTTTTTAAGACTGGTGAATCTGTAATTGCTACACTGAAAGCTTTTTATGTTCATTTCATTTTACATCAAAATGATGCTGTTCCAGATAGAATTTCCAACCTTTAGCTGGATCAATTTTCTATCCAGAAAAGCATCATTCTGTCATAACATGAAATGAGCATGAAAAACTTTCTTGTATAGCTATTACAGATTTACCAGTCTTAAAAATATTTCAACAGTAAATGCACAGTATGTACCAGTCCAAGCCATGGTCATATCTAAAAATGGTAAGATAATAGCTAGATAGAGCTACCATACCACTTGCTTAATTTCACTTACACCATATATATATATATATATATATATATATATATATATATATATATATAAAAAAGTTGGCGACCATAGTCGAGGGTAACACGAAGGCTCCCTTTTCGATAGCTACTACACCAAGGTGTAGGGGAGGGCGCTACTCCTTCCCTGGATTGCTCTGCTTTACCCTTGATCCGTACCTTATAATGCTGAGTGTTAAGCAAGGAGGCATCAAGTACCATTTTTTGAGTCTTTGGTATGACTCGACCTGGGATTGAACCCAGGTCTCCCGGGCCATTGGCAAACACTCTAACCGCTAGGCCAATGTCCGGTATATTATTTTCTATTCCAGATTTACTGGATTGAATCATATATATATATGTAAATCTGGAATAGAAAATAATTCCAATCAGGACAAATAAGAAATATTCAAAAACAGAATATTAAATTAAAAAATCCTGGTAAAGAGCTCAATGTAAATAAAATCCACAGAGCAAATAATTTAAAAAAAAAAAAAAACCAATCGGTCACATGTATTATTGTAACTGTTATTTTTGTCTGTTAAACTTGAAGTAGAATGAGACCGAATGTAGTTTTCCTTGTCATAATTTTTTATACTTATTGTTACTTGAAGGTTTAGGCTAGCTTTAATAAATAGGAGAAATAAGGTTTTTTTGTTTTGTTTTTTTCTCTCTCTCTGTCTGCTTGTAAATTTATTTGATTTCTTATTGGATCAGAAGAAGTCCTGTTAATTTTTTTTTTTTTTTAGAGCATTGATTTATATCAATGCTTTTAACAGGATGGAAATAAATTCATTATCTTAATGTGACTGTTTGTTTTTAAAAAAAAAAAAATATCTATATATACCTCTATAGTCATATATATATATATATATATATATATATGCACACACAAAAATCATAGCATTATGAATCTATTAGAAATATAAAATCAGATTTGCTTGTATGTTCATTTTAAATGTGTAATTTTTTTTCTCTTTCATCTTACATTTGAGTTTACAAACTTGTTTCTGATATTGCAATAGACCTACAAGGGTAGGCTGAAAAGTTCATGGGCTGATGTCATATCTTCTGTCGATGACTTTTTTGACCATTGGTTTCAAATATTGGAAGAAGTGTGTGGACTGCAAGAGGAACTATATTGTAGTAAAATAAACCTTATTTGGTCACATTCCATGAGAACTTGTCAGCCAACCCTTGTGTCAGATAACTATTTTTATCTCAAATGTTATGAGTTCTTCTTTCTAATATCAAAAAATCTTATTAACTTTCTTCAGTCAATCAAGTATCTTTGTGTTCAGTACTTGGATTTAGAATTTAATCTATGAAAATGACTGAATGCCTTTCAGTTGAAATCTGATAAAAGATTTCAAGACTAGAACTTTCACTTAAAAACATGTTGTTAAATGTAAAAGATCTTTATAATAAAATAAAAATTTGTTTCATTTATATTTTATAAGAGAACCATATTTGATGGCATATAAGACATTCCCTATTTCATAAGGAAATATTAAGAAAATAATTATTGTATCATACAGTGAATGTTACTGGAACTTCATCCATGTTCCCTACTTGACTCCATTCAAAATTTTTTCATACGTTTATTACAAATTTATGGAATTCTAATCCTTGGGATGGAGAAAGGGCATTTTTAAGCCATCAGATATGTTCAGTATTTTTATATATTCAACTAACCAAAAAGTGTCATTTCTTTCTTGAAAAATACAATTTCTCACATTCATAATTTAATCAATATTATTTTCTTAATTACAGTGCCGAGAACTCTACTTTTGTGTAAAAGAAACAATGGACAAGGCAGCAGCTCGAAACAATGGTAAAGTACCAGGTATGATATTTGCAGAAAAGATTTCATATATTTTCATTTACTCCAGATGATGTTATAACAACATTTTTATTTCAAGTTATAAAAGCTATGAAAAATTTTATTTACTTTATTCGTTGTGACACGCATATCCCACTAGACTTCTAAAAGAGATCTATGAGATTATTATATATATATATATATATATATATATATATATATATATATATCAGCTGTCAAAGAAACATTGAGATATATGTTTTAGGAATCTTGAAAGAGTTTAGAGTTTTCTCTTTAAAAATTGGTCTCATACTGTGGTGAAAATATAATTTACTTTACTTTGCATGAACCATACATCTAGTAAACTTGTAAAAGAGACTTATACGACATATAACGGATATTTCAGAAAAATTGACATCTTTTGAGATGTACTAGCAGTTTCAGAAAAATTGACATCTTTTGAGATGTACAAGCAGTTTCAGAAAAATTGACATCTTTTGAGATGTACTAGCAGTTTCAGAAAAATTGACATCTTTTGAGATGTACTAGCAGTTTCAGAAAAATTGACATCTTTTGAGATGTACTAGCAGTTTCAAAAAAATTGACATCTTTTGAGATGTACTAGCAGTTTCAGAAAAATTGACATCTTTTGAGATGTACTAGCAGTTTCAGAAAAATTGACATCTTTTGAGATGTACTAGCAGTTTCAGAAAAATTGACATCTTTTGAGATGTACTAGCAGTTTCAGAAAAATTGACATCTTTTGAGATGTACTAGCAGTTTCAAAAAAATTGACATCTTTTGAGATGTACTAGCAGTTTCAGAAAAATTGACATCTTTTGAGATGTACTAGCAGTTTCAGAAAAATTGACATCTTTTGAGATGTACTAGCAGTTTCAAAAAAATTGACATCTTTTGAGATGTACTAGCAGTTTCAGAAAAATTGACATCTTTTGAGATGTACTTGCAGTTTCAAAAAAATTGACATCTTTTGAGATGTACTAGCAGTTTCAGAAAAATTGACATCTTTTGAGATGTACTAGCAGTTTCAAAAAAATTGACATCTTTTGAGATGTACTAGCAGTTTCAAAAAAATTGACATCTTTTGAGATGTACAAGTAGTTTTAGAAAAATTGATATCTTTTGAGATGTATAGGCAGTTGCAGAAAAATTGACATCTTTTGAGATGTACAAGCAGTTTTAGAAAAATTGGCATCTTTTGAGATGTACAAGCAGTTTAAAAAAAATTGACGTCTTTTGAGATGTACATGCAGTTTCAGAAAAATTGACATCTTTTGAGATGTACAAGCAGTTTAAAAAAAATTGACATCTTTTGACATGTACATGCAGTTTTAGAAAAATTGAAATCTTTTGAGATGTACAAGCAGTTTCAGAAAAATTGACATCTTTTGAGATGTACTAGCAGTTTTAGAAAAATTGACATCTTTTGAGATGTACTAGCAGTTTCAGAAAAATTGACATCTTTTGAGATGTACTAGCAGTTTCAAAAAAATTGACATCTTTTGAGATGTACTAGCAGTTTCAGAAAAATTGACCTCTTTTGAGATGTACTTGCAGTTTGAAAAAAATTGACATCTTTTGATATGTACAAGCAGTTTTAGAAAAATTGGCATCTTTTGAGATGTACAAGCAGTTTCAAAAAAATTGACATCTTTTGAGATGTACTAGCAGTTTCAAAAAAATTGACATCTTTTGAGATGTACAAGTAGTTTCAGAAAAATTGACATCTTTTGAGATGTACAGGCAGTTTCAGAAAAATTGACATCTTTTGAGATGTACAAGCAGTTTTAGAAAAATTGACATCTTTTGAGATGTACAAGCAGTTTTAGAAAAATTGACATCTTTTGAGATGTACAAGCAGTTGTAGAAAAATTGACATCTTTTGAGATGTACAAGCAGTTGTAGAAAAATTGACATCTTTTGAGATGAACAAGCAGTTTAAAAAAAATTGACATCTTTTGAGATGTACAAGCAGTTTTAGAAAAATTGACATCTTTTGAGATGTACAGGCAGTTTCAAAAAAATTGACATCTTTTGAGATGTACAAGCAGTTTTAGAAAAATTGACATCTTTTGAGATGTACAGGCAGTTTCAAAAAAATTGACATCTTTTGAGATGTACAGGCAGTTTCAAAAAAATTGACATCTTTTGAGATGTACAAGCAGTTTTAGAAAAATTGACATCTTTTGAGATGTACTAGCAGTTTCAGAAAAATTGACATCTTTTGACATGTACTAGCAGTTTCAGAAAAATTGAGATCATTTTATAATCTTAACGTAACTAATTCTTCTTCAAATGATCTCAAATTTTAACAGCATGTGTAGAAACAACTCAAAATTCTATGTTTAAATCCTTTTTCTTTTCCAGTAAATGGCATTTTTATATAGACGGGTCAATGCACCAACTGACACCAAAAAATTGCTACATTTTATTTTTTTATAATTTTATGTCAGGTTGGGTCTACTGTACATCCTACTAAAAGTTGGACAAGATGGTAGTATGAGAAAGAAATGCCTCATCCTGATCGCTGTCCTTTGGTCTCCCACTTTTTCATCATTTGGTGGATTCAGCTGATGTGTATTGTCTTGGAATATTCCGCATTGTATGGAAGTTGATGCTACATGACTGGTGGTAAACACAGTCTGCTGCATAAAGATCACCACCAAAATATTTGATCCGGCTTTGAACAACAGTGGCCCACATATCCCCTCTGGTTTTGCAGTGAACCAATATAGTTTGAACAAATGCATCTGTTTTCACATAGAAAATCCTTTCATCACTTTTTCATTTTGGGTCTTTTTTCGTAGTAACAGTTCCACAGAATAAGCAATGTGTTCTACTGTCATATTGTCCCAGAGAAACATGAGCGCTCCTTTTCACTGATCGAGCAGAATCACTCTTGCTGGAGGCAATAGCAATGTCCTTTTTGTTGATGTGGTTTACCAGACACGTTTTGTGAACACAAGTTTCATCTTCAACCTGGACTTTCACACCTCTTTTGATACTTGCACACCTGATGCCTTCAGTTCCTTTTTCTTAAATCACCATGGTCTCTTCACTGTCCAAAGCTCGTTCACATAAAGGACAGGTTTCTGCGTTGGTTGAATTCATGTTTTACCCTGAAAATATATGTATACAGTGTATTAGTATATGCCTGTATGTGAATCGGGTTGAATGCAACACTACAGGGTGAGCTAAAAAAGCAGAAAATCCTCCTCTTATCTCCAAGAGGGCCAGGTTTTAATAGCAAATGCACATCATATAACCTGGGATCCATACTGAAATTGCTGCACTTTTTTGGCCCACTCTGTAGAAGTGGCTGAGAGAAGAGGTAGGGATAACCATAGATATGGTATAAGGGGTAATTCAATATCACTGGCAACCATTTCATGTGAAAGATTGACCCTGAAAACATGGGTAAAAATGCAATATTTATTGGTTTATCATGAAAGCTGACCGAGTTAGTGTTTTAAAACGTAATGGAAAATGACTTGTAAGTCAAAAATGTTCAACTTCGAAATTTGAAACTTTCCCATACTACAATCTTGTCCAACTTTTATTAGGATGTAGCGTAGACCCAACCTGACATAAAAACTACACAAAAAAAATGTTGCAATTTTTTTATGGTTGGGGTACTTTGGCATTATATTGACTAGCATAATACCTGAAATGAATAAAACGTTCAACATAGAAATTTGACTTGTTTAAACACATTCAATTAAAATTTAAGATCCTTTGAATAAGACTTGGTCAAGTTATTAGATTACAAAATGATATAAATTTTTCTGAAACACCCTGTATATCCTAACAGTTATAGAAACATCAAAATATATGTCCCGAAAATCTCACTAGGGTCTATTTGGTAAAGATTACCTGCTGCTGTTAGATGTTATTTAAAGCTCAAAGAAAATATTTTAGTTCTTTAAAATACAATTTTTATTTTTTTGTAATATTCAATTCCAAAATTCTTTCATCATGTTACAAAAGTAACTTTTTATCTCCTTTTAACAATCCCTCTTATTCTGTCTCTAGTTCTTTTCTTACCTAAAATCTATAAGGTCTGTACACAGTTAAAAAAAAAAAAGTTATGACATTTTAAAAATCTTATCAAATCAACTATAAATTATTTACATTATTGTTCTTATTTTCACTTGTGCATTTACACTAAAATTGTGCTTAGAATCATCTTTTCATTTCAGGCCCTGATTTAGGAGGTGAATTTCCTGTACAAGATCTCAGATCAGGGCAAGGAGGACTACTCCAAGTGTGTATGGAAGGTATAGGGCTTCTCCTGGCCAATAGCAAGGTAAGACTTTCACAAATATTTTTCCTCCATTGATTTTATTATTTTTTGGAGGTGTTTTTTTTTTTTCTTTTTTCTTTTTTTTAATACTTACTCCCTTTCTTGATATATTTCAGCTTTTTTGTTATTTGTTCAATAATTTCTTTAGAAATATTCAACAGTTTTTATTCTAAAATGTGGCTGCATGCATTGGAAACAGTTTTCTGTTTTTAAGATTGTTTCAATTTTAGCTTCCATTCATATTTGTGTATAGTTCAATAATTCTTCAATTACTTTTGCATTAAATTTCTTATATGTATGTATGTATGTATGTTTGTGTATATATATATATATATATATATATATATATATATATATATATATATATATAATGTGTGTGTGTGTGTTTGTGTATTGTAAAACTTGAACTATGCACAAGTATAAATCCTTTATAATTCTGCATTATATTAAGCTTGCTGTCAGTTCTATTTGAGATTTCCATTCAGAAATTGTTTTAATCGTATCAGGATTCTGCCTACTTTCAATAAATGGAGGCGCTCATGGTATAACAGTTATCATTATATGGAATAGGGACAGCAACCCTAGTTCAAATCCTGGACGTAGATGTATGCATTTCACATAGTGCTAATACCCTTGAGAAAGATATGAATCCAGCTATTAGTAAATAATTAGACTCTTTAACTTTGGTATGGTAACTAGTCTAGGAGAAGGAAAACTCTGATTTCAAACCAGTTAAACTCTATTTAACAAGTGACCTTGTGTCCCCTTTTGCTCATATAGAGATGTTAAGTAAATAAATACTTTAAATAAATGATCATAGGCTGTGCTTTTCAAACGATAAATTCTTTCCTGAAGTATATCTCTTGAGAAAAAATAACTTGAAATTCTAACGGCATCTTTCTTAATGACAGTATTTAGTATTATGATACACTTCCTGCTGATCATTATTTATTATTAGAGACCTTCATCTCAGTGTGATCTCTCTTTCCTCATAAGGAACAATATTTTTTTAAAATCTTTTCATAAATATGCATTTCAAATTTAGTAGCTTGACATCAAACTGTTTAGTCATCTATAGATGGTAGATAAAATAAACACTTACCAATTATTAATAAAGATTCTTCTTAAAGAAGACTTATAGCCTGGTTTGGTTGTGGAACAGCTACTTATGTAGCATATATTGAGCAGGAATAGCTTAGCAGAGCCCATTCCTCTCCAGGTCTATAAATGGTTTGAATTCAGAGTTTTCCTTCTAGACCAGTTACTGTCACAAGGTTAAAGAGCCCAGTCTGCCCTACTATTTACCCATAACTGGAGAGAGAGAATAGTTGAATCCATACCTTTCTCAAAAGTATTAGTGTTATATGAAATGCAAACAGCCTTGTTCCAGATTTGAACTCGGGTAGCTAAATCCACTTCCTACAATGATAACCATTTCACTACCAGCGCCTCCAAATATTCTTCTTAACATTCTAATATAGATTTATTAAACCTAGCTTAGTTTGAGATAAGATTAGAATTTTGGAGCATCGATGGAAGCTCAAACTCTCTAGACTATCTATGATATACAAAGCTAGCTTGTTTTCCATTGTTCAATGGGAGAAATCCACTTCTTTTTTTTTTTATATAATTCTATCCAATAATTATAATACTAAAAGTTGTTACAATTGCATAAAAATTTAATACACTAAATGTAATAAGTATTATGAGACAGTTATGATTTTTTCCCCCTTCGTCTATTACAATTGCCCTCCATTAAAACTGTTGTTATAAATAAGTTAATTAATTATACATTATAAAGAGGTGCCAAATAAAATAATGTTAATAAACACAAAACAGAATCAGGCAAACTGAACTTTATATTCACTTTGCACAAATACTTTTAGAAAAGGCATGAATCCACTTTTTCTTGCAGTTTATTCCATCACCAAACAAAATATCCTTTCACTAGCATATCATTATCCAATTATTACCTTATCCATCCAAACAGTTGAAAGTTGTTTCTCCTATTGTTAACCTGGGCAAAGCACGATGAATATTTCATATAATAATTAAATAAGGAAATGCTGATCCTACATTGAAAACAATAGTGATTTTCAGGGACTAATTTTTCTCAATATATATATTCTTCTAAATATTTAAATTTTTGTGTAAGGCTTTTATATTAAACCAAAGAAGAAAAAAAGTTGAATTTCTTGCAAAGTGTCATGTTTCTTAAATTTACATGAGACTGTAATATCAAAAGTTTTCTTTTTCCTTTGATATCAACTTGGAAATTGATATTGTAAAAAAAAACTTTGAGAAATAGCATGAGGCAAAAAATGTTTTAAGTGTGCATATGGATGATATTTCAGGACTTCTGCATTTTTATATATCTGGAATAATACTAATATTTTGTTTTCTAAATTAATTTCCAAACATATAAACATTTAGAAGTAACCCTTGGGAAATGTATGAATCCAATTATTCTCCCTCCAGCGATGGGTAAATAGTAGGGCAGACTAGGTTTTTCAGCCTTGGTGAGGCAACTAGTCTAGGAGAAGGAAAACTCTGAATTCAAAACCTGTTAAACTCCGCTTAAAAATTGACCTTGTGTCATATCCTGCCCGAGCGGAGGGGTTGGGTAAATAGGATAACAAGTTTAAAGATCTCAGTCTGCCCTATTATTTACCCATAACTGGAAGGAGAATAGTTGGATTCATACTTTTTTTCTAAAAGTATGAACGCTTTGTAAAATGCAAACAGACTTGTTCAGAATTTGAACACAGCTGAGTCCATTTTCTATGATTGCCGTTATGCTATAAGTGCTATTCTTAGTTTCAACAAAAAAAGAATTAAAGCTGATATAATAATTAATCTAAAACCATTTCATATTTCCATATTTGATATTTTCATTAGAAAATTAAAGATTCAATCCTTAGACAGAAAGATTTAACTTTCTCGAATCTTCTATAGTATGTATTTTAGTAATGTTACAGTTTTTGTTATGTAAAAACTATAAAGACTATTTGCTCGATGTAGTAGCTATTGAAAAGGGAGCCTTCTGGTCGCCCTCTTTACTTACTTATTCACTCCGAAATATTTTTCTCCACATTTCATTACCTCTGTAGAAGGAAATCAGAAAAGTTATCCCTTTAGATATCACTTTAACTTATTCATCAAATGTGTGATACAAAAAAAAAAGGTAAATTGGTCATTTAGGTTCTAATCATTGTTCTCTATAATGACCCTATAATTAAGGTGTCCCATTTGGAGTTAACTAGATTGTCCTTTAGTTACTCCTTTATTTTTAGTGATTAATTACTTGTTTGTCACATACAAACTCAAATGAACAATATTAAACTTGTTAATATCAGTAATTATTGCTTTTTAAGGGTTTTGTAAAGAATAAGGATAATATTTTTTTTTAAATTACTTAGGTTTTTTTCTAATGGAATCTGTGGTTTTGTTGTTCTCAAAAATTTGGAATCATTTTTTTATAATAAAGAAAAAAAAGAAATTCCATTCTTGAAAAAAAAAAGTTCCTATCTTCAACAAACTAATATCTGTGCGTTTGTCTAGTTTACATCCTTTTGAGTGTTAAGAAGTTAGTGAGTCTTAAAGTTATTTGTCATATGATCTGACAATATTTAGGGTGTTAGTGATTCTGATTTCCCCCAGATACTTTCAGTAAAAAAATGCACAAGATGTTTTTTTAAAACAAAATTACTGTACACTTACCATTATCTATATTATAGAATATTCAATTGTATGTATATATGTTATCCTAGTAACATTTTTGTTAGCACAGTAGCATAAAAATACTTTTAGAATATAAAACAATTCCCAATCCCATTTAAAAGTAAATAAAAATAGTATGGGTTCGGTGTTTGCATTCATTTCAATTAGTCTAACTTCTCAAAGGAGATAACTACTAAATGATTGTTAGAGTACTTCTCCTTATTTATTTACTATTAAGTATAATATAAATTCTATAAATATGTGATTTGACATCAGATTTTTGAGGACTGCAAAAAGCAGCCTTTAAATAGTTAAAGAAGAAGAGAAAGAATTTTTTTTTTAACCAGAGCAACTGAATTCAGGAAAGCAATAGGAAGAAAGTTCACTTAAAATGACTATGTAGAAATATCAGACCTCACAAATCTGCATGGTCCAACTTGTATACACCCTTAGTTCCCTGGTACAGTTATGGTAACTTCAGCTTTATTTTCTTTGCTAACAATTTTTTTTGTATGAATGACTTCATAGTACAAAAAAAAAAATATACAATTATGAATTACAAAGAACCATCACACGTGACCTACCATTCATCATAACTATTTTTGCCAGGGGAAAAAAGAAAAATTTTCAACTTTATTAATGTGCAAAGTGTTTTGACAATAATAAAGGAATTTTTGTATTAGTCATGTTCTATATTCAGTTTGTGACTTTCATTGAAGCATTCCAGTTAATAAGGTATTTATGCTATAAACAAAACTCAAATACATTTGTTTCAAGAACACTTTCTCTGTCAGTTTTGTTAAGATTTCTTTCTTTATATAACTATGAAAATTATTAAAACATACTAAGAAAATGAAGAACTTTTGCAATAATCAAACATATTTCCCGGCACTGACAGATATTTTGATGAATTCATTGAAAATACAAAATTACTTTAAAGAATTGAAATTAATATCTGAGGAGAAAAGAAAAAAAAGTTGGTGAAAGTAGGGAACCCTTTAGATTAAAGTGAATTTGCTTACAAATTTTTTGCTTTTTTATCACCCTGCCAACATATTCTTTACCATAAATGTTGTCAAATGGTTGCTTTCCTGGATTTTATGCCACCATGCTCTGTTTATTATTATTATCATTATTATTATTATTAACAACAACCCATTTTTTTTTTTATGTTGTTGAATGTTGCAGCTCCTCTTGTTGTCGCAAATAAGCTGGTTAACATGTCATCTTTTTTTTCTCTCTCTCTCTCTCTCTTTTCCCTCATCCCTGCTGTGCCACCTATGCTGTGTCGGCTGCTGGGGGCAGGATTTTGAGGTAACGGCTTTTAGTGTCTGTAGTCAGTACATGAGTCCCAAACAACTGCAACTACTTGTCTTTTCACAAATTAGTTTCTTTAAGTTTACCTTTCTGTCTGTCTGTCTGTTATTTATTTTCACTTTTTTTGATTTTATTCACAAACCACTGTTTTATGTTTACACACCCATTTCTGTTTTATTTTTTTGTTTGTTTTTTTTTTTTTTTTGTAATTGTTTTAGTGTATTTTTCGAGATGAGTGTGTGTATGTATGTTATAGTTTTTTTGTTTTTTTTTTAACTTTTTAGTAATTTTTTTTCTTCAATAAATCTAAACGTGCCTCCTTTCTCTTGCCTGTAAATAAGTTGCCTTAGTTGAGCTAGTATTGTGACTGCAAAATTCCCTTTACCACTTGTGTATCGCAAACTGACTGGAAATAAAAAAACAGCAACATTTTCTTTACAATTTTCTTTTTTAAGTTTCTTTTCTTTTTCTTTTTTTTTCTTTTATTTTCGAAATCTTGGAAATAGAAATTATTTAGTGACAATTTGATTGTCTGAATGCTGTACATAAGATATAAACAAACATAAACTATATACTGACCAACAATAAAAGCACAACCAATTCTAGCCAGAACCATTCCTGTTCTAAAAGCTCTTCAGTATTTCAAATTTTTGACTCTACGTTTATGGCTTCTAACAACTCATTCACTTTTTGCTGGCATTTCTGAGATGAGAAATTATCCTTATTATTCACTAATGTATGTGGACTAGTGATCTCATTTTGGTAGTTTTTATAGTCACAATGTTTCAGCTATTGTACCCTCTGGCCTTCTTCAGTTTCTATCATAGTTGGTATGAGGGTTGGCTGAAAAGTTCATAGGTTGACCAAAATACTCTCATTGAATGTGACCAAATGAGGTTTATTTTTCAACAAAGTTCCTTTTGCAGTCCACATACTTCTTCCATCAGTGATGCAGTGCTTGGGTCCTAACAGTCAAAAGAGTTATCAACATTAGATGCGACATCATATGGATTTTTCAGCCTAAGAACTTTTCAGCCCACCCTTGTAAGTATAGATGGTGGAATGAGAATGATCTACCCCTGTGGATTAAATAAAGAGTTTGATTTGAAATTCTAAGACAGCTACTACGAGATGCATATGATAAGTTTCCAGACTTTTTTTCATATGGGCATTTAAAATTGTCATAGACTCTTGAAAATTCAGTATGTTATTGCTCTACATCTTATGAGATGACTGACCAATTTTTATGATTTCAGGTTCAAATGAACAGCTACAGCAGCAATTGGAATACACCCTACTAAAGCCTGATTGTCACAGCTGGTGAATTTCAAAAATGCAATCTGACACTTTAGAAGAACGAAATGCAATAAAATTCTGTTTTAAACTTGGAAAAAATACCACAGAAATGTATGGAATGCTTCAGACTGCTTTTCGACCATCTTGCATGAATCAAGCATAAGAGATTCAAGGAAGGCAAGGAGTCTGTGAGGGATGATGAGAGGTATGGGAGGAGTAAGGAAGTCAATACACCAGAGTTGATTGGCTAAAGGGTTAGGGTTACTATGTTGAGGTTTTAAGGGAGTTCAGGAAGAGATTCCGTCAGAAGAGGCCAGCACTCTTCAAATCGGGTCAGTGGCATTTCCACGAGGACAATACACCAGTCCAAAACTCCATCCTTGTCACAGACCTTTTGACCAAAATGGGCATCAAGACAGTTCCTCACCCTCCCTATAGTCTAGACCTTGCTCTCTGTGACTTTTGCTTATTCCCGAAGCTCAGAGGCTGTCGTTATGAGACAATTGAGGAAATGAAAGAGGCTGTGACGAAGGTCCTTGATACGCTCACACAGGAGGACTTCCATGGGGCCTTCCAGAAGTTGTTGGAATGGTACAAGTGCATTGCAGCCGGAGGAGATTACTTTGAAGGGGACTAGAGTTTCATGTGTGTACTATCAATAAAAATGCCCATACAAAAATAGTTTGGAAACTTATCATATGCACCTTGTATAACAGACACCTGAGTATACGAGAAGATAGAACACCCAGAATGTTGTGACTATAATAACAACCAAGAAGAGGACACTAGTCTAAGTGAATCATTGAATAATAATTCATTTAATGTTTGCATTTGACTAATCTCCTTCTGAGTTTTAAAATATACAATGTGTTGAAATTCACTTTAGTCAGTTATAACAGTGTGGCCAGAGGTTATCTGCCCGAAACCATTTTTTTAGGGGTGAGTTACCTGCCCTTAGACTTTTGCTTTTTTTAGTTGTTGTTGTTATAAAATAAATGAAACACCTCATGTGTTGATAGCAGTCCTGATGTATTGCTTCATTATTTGACTAGAAGTTATCTCATGTCTAAATGACTAACTGCGCTTGCCAGAAAGAAAAAGGCATGTCTCCTTTTCTTTTCTTTTTTTAAGGGTTTAAGTCAACAAATTCCCAACACAATGTATATGCCAATTATTAGATTCAAGTCCTACCAGTGGTTATTTCACTGTTTGTGTTTGTATACATATTCAGCATATGTATAAATGTACATCATTGACAATCGAGTTATAGAGAAAGAAAAATGTCAATAAATTCTGTTTCCATGCTTTTTTTTTTCATCTTATTTTTATCAAAATACTTTTTCTTTTTTTCATTTGTCGAAAAAAAAAAACAGATTTGGTGATTTTTTTTTTTTTTTTATTTTTTTTAAAGCATGTAAATGCACAAAAGTTAAAAAGGAATAAAATATAAAATTAGTGCACAAGAAAAGCTAAAATATTAAAATTTAAATATATATTTTTAAAAAATTATTTTTTGTTGTTTTTTTTCCTTTCATTTGCATTCTACAAAGCCTAGTATTTGCTTTGTCTTTTTTCAAAAGCTGGTCATAGGGCCATGTTTTAGTTCTTCTCCTCACTTCAATTATTTTGTTCTGTCAAACACTTGCCCCTTCTTTGTTCACAAGTGGTACACTTCTGTGAATTAACAGCTTTAAGTTGCTTCGTTTTTATTTTCAGTTCTTTATTGAGATAAGTCGTGTCAAGAAATGTTTCACGCAGAAAGGAGGCATTTTTGTGATTGAGGAGTTTGGTAAGATTTACTGACTAACTCATTTTTTTTTCCTGTTTTATTGCTTCTAGCTTCTGCTTTGGATGCGAATATTCCATTATGCACCAAAAAGATCTCAAATTGCATGCTACTACCAGACATTTTGCCAGCGCATGCAAAACACCTTTCTCTCTTTTTAACATATTTTTATATCTCCATCTATACATATATATACATACCATATGCATAAACCCAAGATTATATTTGATATTATATATATGTATAATTTATTTATATATTTATTTCAATATCTACAGAACTCTTACATCTGTACATATATATACATACTATATACATATCAATATGATTATATTTTATATATATATGTAATTTTTTATTCATTTATTTATCCAATGACCTGAACAGAATCTTTTCAGCAATTTGAAACTAACAGTAAAATCCACTTCCATGTGTGCATCTTTCAATACTGAATATGGATATATAACTATCAAATGTTGATCATTTTCTAGTGTTTCTTTTATTAGGGAAAGGAAATTAGAAATTATACTTATTACTCATTACTTATATATATATATATATATATATATATATATATATATATATATATATATATATATATATATATATATATATTTCTATTGTTTTCATTTATTGTTTGGTTGATTTATTAAATGGGTTTTCATGTTTGTCTAACCATAATGTATGCAAGAAGTATAAATGTCTGGAGATGACTAAAATAAATTTACCAATCAAAATTTAATTGCTGTAACTCCAACAGAGATAATGATATTAGTTTGTATAAAATTTTTAAAAGCTGCTCAGCCTTGTATAACTTTTAAAAGCTGCTCAGCCTTGTATAACTTATAAACCCTCCAAGTCAGCCAGAAACCTCCAAACCTTACAATGATTTGTCACTGCAAATAACAAACACAAGCCAAGATTGTGTCAATGATTTTATTCAGACTAGTTTCTTTGTCTTTGTTTTATCCGAACATTTTGGTATTATACTCTTTGGCTTTCCTCAAGTTTCTGTTGTATTTTCCAAGTTCAAATCTTACTCCTCAGACATAGCATCCACTTCCCCTCCTATTAATATCATATCTGGTGCCTACACCCGTGAGTTCTGGGGATCATCCTTTCTTAACTATCTGGCCTTCAAATGAACTGATTGAACTTTGCAGCTGAAGGCAATCTCAAGAATAAACAAAGACTCAGGTTGCATGCAAAAGTGCATATCCTCTTAGAGCAAGATTCAACATTCCTGAAGAAGGCCAAAGTGTATACTGTCAAAATGTTGGAATAAAACAACAGAGCCTGGGGAAAACTTATATAAAATAACTTGTCCAAAAATTATTCAGAAAAATTTGGCTATTCATCAAAAATATCTGAGACATGAATTTGACTCATTTTAGAAGTAAATATCTTAACTCAAGATGATACAATTAAAAAATCAAGAAGCACTAGAAATAGAGAATTTATTTGATACAAAAATTACAGAAACAACTTAAAACACAATTTTTTCTTCAGTTTGTTGAAATATTTTTGTTTTTTCAACAAATTCTAAATTTCTAATTTCAAAATTTTTCTTCTAGGCTTTTGAGATAGAATTGATAGACGACTCAAAATTGATCAGGCCACATCTATCATATAGATGTGGCCTGATTAACATTTTACAAAGGTTAATATATTCTCTTAGTGGAAATAATGTTAAACATATGGCAACTTTTAATAGTGACATCCTTGAAATTATATAAATCGAAACTTTGTATAGTTTCTGTAGACATAATTATATTTTCTAATGATTAATTAATGTGTTTAAAGAGGAAAATGAACTGGAAAATGTCATGTGGTTGGATATAAAGAGAAGATTTCAAGTTTTTTTTGTTTGTTTTTTTAATATTAAAAAGATAAATTTAAACTAGCATCTTCTTAAAAAATTAATACCAATATCACAAGAGTTTAATTTTCAACCTTGCGTTTTGTATTTTTATAAAATAAAAAATTCTCATTTTTGTTCAACAATTCACACTGTGAAATGAAGTTATATTCATGAATTTCCTGATCGTCTCATGATTCTAGTTCTTTCTATTTACTCTTGAAATATCTAATTTGAATGCTATCATTAACCCTTTAAACTCTTGAACCTAAATTTTCCCTCTGCTTTTTAAGCTTGATCTCTACACTGATAAACTATTACTATATTGTGTGCAGAAAATAAAAATGCCACTCCTATACAGGACTCAATGGATTAACTGCATATTTGAACATATGATTTTTAACCAGCTGATTTATTAGAAACTTTGATAAGAAAAGCATTTGAATAAAAAGTAATGTTATGTCTCACCTGGATAGAATTTTGTTTGTGTTAATTCTTAAATTTATTTGTTTGGGAAAGGAAAATATTTTAACTATATGATTAGACTATTGACAGATTCAGAGTTGGGTTAAAATTAGAGCTCATAATTATTCAAGTGTGAAATTTCTTTTTTTTTTCTTTTTTTTCTTTCTAAAACTAATACTTTTAAAATTATTTTCAGAATCCTAACTTCAATTTTTTTTTCTTTTACTAACATCTCTTAACAAAATAACCTTTTCAACAATAACTTGTTAATTAATATGTTATCAACTATGAATGCACTTTCTTTTTTTTCTTTTTCTTTTTTGTGCCTCTCACATTTATCAGTTTGGTTTTCGGATGACACAGCACGTGGCGTCTCATTCGGTGAGGGGTTATTTTAATCCTTGTGGTGATTGGTCTTCTATCTTTCCAAACTTAATCATAAGTGGTTTGTGTTTCTTTCAGATTAACTCCCACCCCAGTGGTTTTTGCTGCCTCCTCCTCCTCCTCCTCCTCCTTTCCTGTTATTTAATGTCACTAAAAATCAATCCATTCTTCTCCGTGAGAGGAAAACAAAAATAAATTTTTTTTTTTTAAATTAACCATTTTTATTTTTGATTTCTTTTTATGATCAGTTTGCAATTAACATAGAATAAGATTTGCTTTTCTCTCATATTGAGGTATAAAGATTTTCTTGTTTTTGTATTTTTGTTTGTTTTTTTTTTTTTTTTTTTTGTTTGTTTTTTGTTTTTATCAAAATTTTCTCAAATTTCTTTCTTTGTGATTTTAGAAGATTTTTCCTTAATGTGTTGTAAATTGTGTGTAGTATCTAAGATCCAATCACTATTCACCAATGACTATTTTTAACATTAGTTAATAAATTGACATATTGTACCTTAATTATTGATCCTTTATAAACATGTGTGCACACCCACACACACAAATATGCATCTATAACTATGCAGCTTGACAAGGAGGCTTAGCATTCACATCTCACAGCTGATACCAACATCCTTGAGCTTCAGTCCAAACCCTCTTTTGAAGGAGTTTATCGCTTGGTGCCTGAGGCACCTTTTTTTTAAGGGAATGCTGATGGGGCTCAAGGCATTTTTGGAACCACCAGGCATGTGTGGGTTTCAACCCTGCACCCAGACCCATCTTAAAAAAAGGCTTTGTGCCATACTCGTCCTGTTGGTGGGATGTTCAACAAATACCAGCTTGACATATAATTATTGACTAAATTTTGATCTGAAATCATTACTGTATAATGTTTGATTGATGTTATTATTCACCACTGAATTAAGTGCAGGGCAAGGACAGAAATTATGTCGAAAAATATTTGTTCCACAAAATTAATGCTGTTTTCAAAATTAGGCTACAGACTTACTGATGTACCTACCTGCCCACACACATATATATATATATATATATATATATATTTACCAACCCCTCCGCTTGGGCAGGATATGACACAAGGTCAATTTTTAAGTGGAGTTTAACAGGTTTGAATTCAGAGTTTTCCTTCTCCTAGACTAGTTGCCTCACCAAGGCTGAAGAACCTAGTCTGTCCTACTATTTACCCATAGCTGGAAAGGGAATAATTGGATTCATACCTTTCCCAAGGGTATTAGTGCTATGTGAAATGCAATCAATCTCATCCAGGATTTGAACTTGTGTCGCCGTGTCCATTCCCTATGACGATAACCATTACACCACGAGCACCTCCTTGACTATAGTCAACCAACTTTATATATATATATATATATATATATATATAAAGTTGGCTAACTGTAGTCAAGGACAACCTGAAAGCTCCCTTTTCAATAACTACTACAACAAGATGTAGAAGGGGTGCTACTTCTTTACCTAGATTGCTCTACTTACCCTTGATCCATACCTTATAATTCTGAGTGTTAAGCAAGGAGGTATCAAGTACCGTGTTTTCTTTTTAGTCTTTTGTATGACAAGACCTGCCATTATGCCAATGGGCTGTCATACATACGCACACACACACACACACAACCACCATAATTAAACTCTGAAAAGTCATTTAAACTCCAGCTATAGAAGTTGTTATTCTTAACATCTTTCTGTCTGTTGATTAAGACAACATATGAAACTCTGAGTGACAGTAAGCATGGGACTATAACTTCATATTTTAGGTTTTAAACCTGCTCTGCTACTGGCACTCGGTAATTATAGTAGGAAATGGACACAGCAACCTGAGTTCAAAATCCTGAACAAGGCTGTTTACATTTAACATTGTGCTAATACCTTTGGGAAATGTCTGATTCCACCTATTCAAGTGTATTTATCTGAAAGTGAAAATAATGGTGCAACTGGTATTGAACTTGCTTACTAAGATGTTACAATCCAGAACATTAGTCATTATGCCACAGAGACTCTCACTTGATATTTTTAATACAAATTTCAGCTTATCTATTCTTCAGCCTTCATCAGGTTTATAATTTAGGGGAAAAAAATTTTTAATAAGAAAAATGTTTAAAATTTTTTTCTGATGTATTTATCCCTCCCCACGCCCAAAGTTTTCTTTCATTCTCAAGAACTGAAGAATGGTCTGGGCAAAAAATCATTAATAAAATCAAGAATACAAAGATCAGTTACCCAAACAATATCTGATATATAAATAACTCTCCTCAAAGTTATAGACAATTGGCTGAACCTTATATTAAAATCTACATGATAAATGAAAATCTAATTAGTTGAATTCATATAACCAGCAAATTAAAATTTAGTTAGTATTAGAATTTATTAGAAATTTTTATTCTATTTTTTTTAACGTTGATAACATTTCAACTTTTCTGAATTTGTTTTTTTTTTTTTTTCTTATCTTAACTGTCTAAAAAAGGATAGATTGTCCTATTCACTTGTATAGCTGTTTGTATCAGTGATATAGCCCAGGTTAAAAGTATGTTAAGAGTAACTCAAAGCCAATTTTTTGTATCAGAAAAAAAAATTTGGCTTTGAGCTACTCTTAAGGCACTTTTAACCTGGACTAATAAAGCTTGTACTTTAATTCCGTTGTGTGTACAGGTTTGAAACAAATGCTAATTTATATATTTTAGTTGATTCATGTATTTTTGTAATTTATGGAAGTGGATTTTATACTATATAATTTCTTTGCATTTTATTTATTTCATTACTAACATTATTATTATTATTATTATTTTTCTTAAATCTTTTCATTATTTTCATCTCTTTCTATCTTTTGATTTTCATGACATCCTTTCATTATTCATATTGTTTCTAATAATTCAGATTTGTCAGCATTCTAGTGAATGTAACTAACATGTTTGACTATTCTTTTTTCATAACCTAATAACTTCTCATCGATTAAATGTTGGAAAAGGAAGAAAAACCCAGGTATTTTCAACTGGACTAATAATTTTTTTTTTTTTAAGAGATAAAATAAAAACTGTCATTTCATTTCTCCCAGGATGAAGAGAATCAGTGTATATATATATTTTTACTGTTATTTATTTAGTTTGCTGAAAAAAACTGTTTTGTTTTCTTTGTTAAATCTACTGACGATACTAAAGTTTATGATGAAGTATTGTAAATTTGAAGGAGTTATTGGAAAAAGTATAACAAACTCTAAGGAGTTTCTATTTAGCCAGTGCACTCATCCTTGTATATTTAAGATTTTTTTGTTTTTTTAAATTAAAAGACCCTCCCATGAAAATGTGGGTTCCTGACTATGCCATTAAACTGAATCTGATGGTAAGGTTCCAGTTCAAGAAATCTGGTGAGTGTGGAGTACCCATTCATTGCAATTACTCCCAGCTTCACTCTGACTCAGTGGTAGTACCTGTATGGGTCCTATAGATCTATTTCAAAATTTTCTATTAAATAGAACTGTGTGCAAAAACAAAACTTTTAAAGAAACAACTGCACAAAACTTGTGAATGTACAATGAACACAAATCCCTAATCTCTATATGAGTTGAAATGCCATTAAAATCAATCAGTCATTGAAAATTCTATTGAGAAAGAGAAAATTATGCTTTCTTCCTTTGTCTTCTGTATTTGTTTTGCAAAAACAATTTTTTTTTTGTTTAATGGCATATCAACCTTTGTAGTTTATTTAATGCCAAAGCTATCCATGTAGAAGACCAGTGGTGGTACTATTTAACCCATAGCTGAAAGGGTGGGGGGGTTAATACTTTTCCTAAGGGTATTAGTCTGAAAGTGAACATAATAGTGTGACTGGAATTCAAACACCCTCTAGTATATTTTTGCAGTCCAGTACTTTAACCATCTCTTTTAGTACCAAAAGAGACTGTCGCAGCAATAACGATTCTCTATAGAAACACCAAAGTGAAAGTATGTTCACCGGATGGAGACACAGAATACTTCAGCATTGTAGCAGGAGTACTGCAAGGGGACACACTAGCCCCATACCTCTTTATCATCTGTCTAGACTACATGCTTAGAACATCGATTGATAAAAGAAAACGGCTTCGAGCTGACAAAGAAAAGAAGCAGAAGGTACCCCGCAAAAACAATTACCGACGCTGACTACGCCAATGACATAGCGATTCTGGCAAATACACCCAACCAAGCCAAAACATTACTACATAGTTTGGAACAAGCCGCCGCGGGCATTGACCTCCATGTCAATGCACACAAAATGGAATACTTGTGCTTTAATCAAGCAGGCAACATTTTCACACTAGATGAAAGCTCTCTAAAACTAGTAGACAAGTTCACCTACCTAGGAAGCAGTGTCTCGTTAACCAAAAAAGACATCGACACGCAGCTAATGAAGGCATGGACAGCTATCTATAAGCTATCAATCACATGGAAGTCAGACCTGACTGATAAAATGAAACGCAGTTTCTTCCAAGCAGCAGTCATATCGATACTGCTATATGGATGCACTACTTGGACGCTAACTAAACGGCTGGAGAAAAAGCTAGACAGCAATTACACAAGAATGTTGCGAGCAATATTGAACAAGTCCTGGAGGCAACACCCCACAAATCACCAACTATACAGCCACCTGCCTCCCATCATGAAAACTATCCAAGTTAGACGAACCAGACATGCAGGACACTGCTGGAGAAGCAGGGACGAGCTCGTAAGTGATGTACTCCTATGGACCCCCACATATGGCCGAGCAAAAGCAGGACAGCCACCTCGAACATACATACAGCAGCTCTGTGAGGATACAGGATGTAGCCCTGAAGACCTGCCAGAAGCAATGAACGGTAGGGAGAAATGGCGAGAGAGGGTCAGGGATATCCATGCTGGCAGCACGACATGATGATGATGACTTTAACCATTATGCCTGGGGCAGGGGGGATACCCCCACCCACCAAAAGAATCATTTGCTGATTAAAATAGTGGAATATTATCTTTTTTTTTTTTTTTTTTTCCATTTGGGCGAGTGTATAATCTGAATATAAATGCCCCACAAGACATAAATTCTTTATTTATTATGATTTTTTTTTTCTGATATAACAAAAGATTTTCAAAGAAATGTTCTAAGTTTCCTTTTTTGATTATGTAATATATGTTTCTATCTTAATCTTTCTTTGTTTTTAGATGAAATTCAAATTTTGGTTGCTTGATTGATTTTATAACTTTGGAGTGTGGCTAACTTTGCCTTCCTTGTCTGAAAGTATTTTCTATTTCTTTCCTGATTCTTTAAGACCTTATAATTGCTTAAGAAATAACTTTTATATCTGAACACTAAAATTGGTGATGGAAAAATTCCTTACCTTCTATGACTAGCAATAACTGAGTTTTATTCTATCAAGTGATGTTCTTAAATGTATAAGTATAGTTATTTTGAGATAACTTTATTTATTTAAGAGAAACAAATGTTGGTTGGTTGGCATATCAACCTTTGTAGATTATTTAATGCCAAATCTATTTTTATATAAATAATCAGTTCTATTTTAAACAATTCAGTTTAGCATAAGTACATAGTTTAATTGTCAAAAACATTTCTATTTCAAACTATTCAGTTTATTCAAACAGTTATATATAACAATTCAGTTTCGTATAAGTACAGTGTCAATGTCAAAAAACGGTTCAATTTCAAATAATTCATTTTACCATAAGCACACAGTTTAAATGTAAGTACAGTTTAATTGCGAAAAACATTTCTATTTCTAGCTATTCAGTTTAGTCAATCAGTTCTAATTCAGCTTAGTATAAGTACAGATTTTGTTTACTCACAGTTAAATGTCACAACAGTTCTATGTTAAACAATTCAGTTCAGTGTAAGTACAGTTTCAATGTTAAAAAACAGTTCCATTTCAAATAATTCAGTTTAGCATAAGCATGCAGTTTAAATGTCAGTATGGTTTAATTGTCAAAAACATTTCTATCTCAAGCTATTCAGTTTAGTCAAACAATTCAGTTTAGCATAAGTATGCTGTTAGTTCTATTTAAACCATAGATAGGGCCTTATCAGGTGCTACTATGCTGGGCCAGAGTGGACCTAGGAGCAATGGCAATGAAGGGGTGCTCTGCATTCCCCAAAGCCCATCAGATTGTTTAGTGTCATATCCAGGACACTCATTGGGGGTGGGTCTTACTCCTCTGCAGAGGTGCAGTCAGTGTATTCTACGGCCCCAGCTGACTGGGCAAGGAAACAAATGTGACAATTTTTCTGAACATAATTATATTTGGCTGAATGGTTAACATGCTTGGCAAGATATTCAGTGGCTACTTCATATCCTATAAGTAACAATTGGGCTTTAATGATATAATTTTATTGCTTATTGGAATTATTATCTTCTAATATTGCATTTATTAATCAATATTTGAATGAGGGATATAGGCAAGGAAAATGGAATATGCCTGCTGAGTTCAAATTCTGAACTTCCAATTTGAGTATTAGAAAAAATAATAATTGCTTTTGCAAAAGCATATCTTGATTAACAACTAAGCATTATTTTCTTTCGTGGTACTATTTACCCAACCCCTCTGCTCGGGCAGGATATGACACAAGGTCAATTTTTAAGCGGAGTTTAACAGGTTTGAATTCAGAGTTTTCTTTCTCCTAGACTAGTTGCCTAACCAAGGCTGAAGAACCTAGTCTGTCCTACTATTTACCCATAGCTGAAGGGAGAATAATTGGATTCATACCTTTCCCAAGGGTATTAGTGTTCACTTTCTCTTTATCCCTTGAGTAAAGCATTAATTCATCTCTTCTTTCACTCCCCCGCCATAAATAAAATAAGTAGGGTAGACTGGATTATCTAGTTTTGATAGGGCAACCAGTCTAGAAAAACACCCTGCCAACATATGATGGCTTGTATGGTAGAGTAAGACCCATCATTCCCCATATCTTATTGACCTTGCAGAAGACCCAAGTCCTGAAATAGACAGAATAAAAGGCTAATAAAGGATTTGAATGAGAGATCTTATTTCGCAATGAGAAGGAAGATAAATTGTAATGTGGTTTTAAATCCTGGTAGGGTAATTTTTTTCTTTTAAATACCTACACACTAAATCAAGTTATTTTGAATTAATTACATAGATATATCACTGATAGTTTTTTGTTTTTTTAGAAAACTGTTTGCCTTATAATATCATCTCTTCTTCTTTGTTGTCATCTTCTTCCAGACTGCGTTTAACTGATGTATAACTTACAATTATCATATCCAGGATATGTTCCACTATTTTTATCATTACAAGACTGATTTTTGTTGCTTTATGTTTAAAATATCTAGAACTTTTCAACTTAATTCTCTCCTTTATCATTAGTACTGTAATATCACTAACCTTATTAGCAGGTAACATGTCTCTTTAGCTAAGAAAGTGGAAATAAGTATGTTACAAAGCAGTTAGGGTAAGTATAGAAAAAGGAATTCCTTTCAAACTCGGACCACTTTTGCTTTTTTAGTGTTTCAGATTCCTAATGTTTTCAATTGGTTATCTGTAGATTTCATTCATATTTTCATCACTGAAGGAGAAATTATTTTCTCTGCTTAATAAAGATTAGAGATTACCAGTTAAAATATTGCAATTCACAAACACAACAAAAAAGAAAAAAAAATTTCTTCATCTTTCAACTTCCAATTTGAGTATTAGAAAAAATAATAATTGCTTTTGCAAAAGCATATCTTGATTAACAACTAAGCATTATTTTCTTTCGTGGTACTATTTACCCAACCCCTCCGCTCGGGCAGGATATGACACAAGGTCAATTTTTAAGCGGAGTTTAACAGGTTTGAATTCAGAGTTTTCTTTCTCCTAGACTAGTTGCCTAACCAAGGCTGAAGAACCTAGTCTGTCCTACTATTTACCCATAGCTGGAGGGAGAATAATTGGATTCATACCTTTCCCATGGGTATTAGTGTTATGTGAAATGCAATCAGTCTCGTCCAGGATTTGAACTCGTATCGCCGTGTTCATTTCCTACGGCGATAACGACTACACCACTGGCACCTCCATATTTTCTTTCGTGGTAGCCACTGAATCTGCATAAAATGCTTTTAATTCATTGTTAATTCACTTTTTAAAAGTAAAACCTGAAAGTGACATGTATTCAAATTTGCAAATAGGTTCCAGCATAATGAGTCTAGTGTTTGGTAGGCTTATAAAGTTCTTTTAGCTTGTGGGTAAAAATTGAATACTTTTCATGTCTAATTCCTTTATTCAAGACATCCTGTCAGCAGGGCTCACAATATGCTGACTGTATACCCTGCAAAGTAGGTAAGACTGCCTCCTGCCCCCACAAAAAAAAAGGGTATCCTGGATACAACACTAAAATTCGTCTAGTTTTGGAGGTCTGGAGAGTCTAGAATACCCTCTCATGGGCATTACTCCTAGGTCTACTCTGACCAAGAGTGGTAATACCTGTTAGGATCCCATCTATGGGTCAAATAGATCTATTGGGACTATGCACAAAAAACATTCAAGAAGCAACTACACAAAAAATGTAAATATGAATGTACAATGAATGTGATTTCCTAACCACTAAGCATAAAATAATCTTAGACATGTTAACATGCCATTAAAATCAATTCAAGATTATGGTTCTTACATCTCATAGAGATTATATGACTTGGGAGAAGGAAAGATTTCTTTAAGGAATTTGATAGTCACACCAAACTCCTTTGAAGAAAAAACTTCTATGAAACTCATTGAACATCTGTTCTGATTCACAACCTCTTTTACAGGTGAACTTAGATATTTCTTTAGCTGGATAATCCAGAAAAAAAATAGTGCCGGCTTTAAATGTATAAGTATGTGGCCATAAAACCTAACCGTAAATAATTGTTCAAAGAAACTCATTGAACATCTGTTCTGATTCACAACCTCTTTTACAGGTGAACTTAGATATTTCTTTAGCTGGATAATCCAAAAAAAAATAGTGCCGGCTTTAAATGTATAAGTATGTTCATTGCTGCTTTTTCTTTAAAATTTTAACTCTTTTGTTTCTAGCTTTTGAGAATTTTAATTTAAAATACTATTACATTTGTATTTAGTCTTTAAACAATAAATTATCACCAATATAAATAACTACTGCCAAAAATACCTGATGCTAAATATAATATCAATAAAAACACTGATACACATAATTATATATCATAGTTATTAAATTTAACATTTAAAATATTAAATAAAGTTCATATTAAAACAAATGATCATTTTTTTTTGAATACTTATTCATGTAAAGGCCAATTTTGGCAGCTATTAAGCTCAATGTTAAGTCATATCCTAATTAATAGAATTTATGTTATAATTAACTACACATAAATACATAAAGGAAAGTGTTCTATATATATTATTTGATATATACAAGGATCATTAAATAAGTTTCCAGACTTTTTTCATATGGGCACTTTTATTGATAGTAAACACATGAAACTCTAGTCCCCTTCGAAGTAATCTCCTCTGGCTGCAATCCACTTGTTGTACCATTCCAACAATTTCTGGAAGGCCCCATCAAAGTCCTCTTGTGTGAGCATGTCAATGACCTTCATCATAGCCTCTTTCATCTCCTCAATTGTCTCATAACGACAGCCTCTGAGCTTAGGGAATAGCCAAAATTCACAGGGAGCAAGGTCTGGACTATAGGGAGGCTGAGTCTTGGTCAAATAGTCAGTGACAAGGATGGAGTTGTGGACTGGTGCATTTTCCTTGTGTAAATACCACAGACCCGATTTGAAGAGTGCTGTCCTCTTTCGATGGAATCTCTTCCTGAACTCCCTTAAAACCTCAACATAGTAACCTTAACCCTTTGGCCAATCAACTGTGGTGTATTGACTTCCTTACTCCTCTCACACCTCTCATCATCCCTCACAGACTCCCTGCCTTCCTTGAATCTCTTATACCACTCAAAAACTGATGCTCGATTCATGCAAGATGCTCCAAAAGCAGTCTGAAGCATTCCATACATTTCTGTGGTATTTTTTCCAAGTTTAAAACAATTTTATTGCATATTGTTCTTCTAAAGTGTCCTCCCGTTCAGACTGCATTTTTGAAATTCACCAGCTGTGAAAATCAGGCTTTAGTAGGGTGTATTCCAATTCCTGCTGTAGTTGTTCATTTGAACCTAAAATCATAAAAATTGGTCAGTCATCTCATAAGATGTATAGCAATAACATAGTGAATTTTCAAGAGTCTATGACAATTTTAAATGCCTGTACAAAATAAGTCTGGAAACTTATTGAAGGCACCACGTATTTCCTTTGAAATGGCATCTTTTCACAATTTAGATGGTTACTTCAGTTAGAATATAGATTGTACACTAATCTATTCTTAAGACCCTGCATTAAATCTGAAAACATTAATAAGTTGAACTTACTATTGCTCTAGCCCATAACTATTGGGCACTCAGTGAGAATCATACTCTCTACAGTAATAATAGTTTATAACAGTAGGTTACTAGCTACAGCCTCATCGTGAAGTGCCCAGAATATTTAGTTGAGTCCAACACAAGGTCACAAGTATGAGGTACCCAGTGAGGATTGAGGAGAGAGTCCCCATGGCATAATGGCTATAGTGCTTCAATGCAGCTTCAAAGTAAGTGAGTAAAAACCTGCAGTCATGCTAATGTTGACTTTGGAACTAATACCTTTGAAAAAGGTATGAATCCCTTCGTCCCCCAACTATGGGTTAGATGAACTCCCTTATTCCCTGCCAGCTATGGGCTAGTAGCACAGCTGTTCTTCTACAAGGATGACTCTGGCATTAAGTAACTCATAATGGTTGATATGCCATTAAACAAAGAAACTGAAACCAAAATCAATTAGGATTGAACCCATTATAATCAGCCCCATTGGTCTAGTGGGTAGAGTGTTCACCCGGGAGACCAGGGTTCAATCCTAGATCTAGTCATATCAATGACTCAAAAAATGGTACTTGATGCCGCTTTGCTTAACACTCAGCATTATAAGGTACAGATCAAGGGTAAAGTGAAGCAATCCAAGGAAAGGAGTAGCGCCTTCCCTTGGTGTAGTAGCTAATGAAATGGGAGCCTTTGGGTCACCCTCAACTATGATCACCAACTTTATTTACTTTACTTACAGTTGTAATAGTTTGTAAGATTAGTTTGCTATTACCCTGCTGCAAAACTCTCTCTAAAAGTCTTTATATTGATAACTTGCTCTGATAATGTTTATCTCATTGAATATTGTTCTCAATACTTGTCAAAATAAATACTTGTTCCCGTTTGCCCAGTCAGCTGGGATTGTAGAATACACCGACTGCAACTCTGCAGAGGGATAAGATCCCTCCCCCCAACGAGTATCCTGGATATGACACTAAACAATCTGATGTTGAGGTTCCAGTGATGCTGGAGCTTTGGGGAATGCGAAGTACCTCTTTATTACCATCGCTCCCGAATCCACTCTGGCCCAGCGTGGTAGCACCTGATAGAGCCCTACCTATGGATTAAATAGAACTAATGGCATACTTATGCTAAACTGTATTGTTTGAAATAGAAATGTTTTTGACAAACTATACTGACATTTAAACTGCGTGCTTATGCTAAACTGAATTATTTCAAATAGAACTGCTTTTTGACATTGAAATTGTATTTACACTAAACTGAATTTTTATATATAACTGCTTGAATAGTTTGAAATAGAAATGTTTTTGACAATTAAACTGTGTACTTATGCTAAACAGAACTGTTTTAAATAGAACAGATTATTTACATAAAATGGATTTGGCGTTAAATAACCTACAAAGGTTGATATGCCATAAAACCCAACAAACCAAACCAAACCTTGTTCCTGTACAAACCATGACCCCTAAGATCATTGCAGTGCTATGCATTTCATAGCATTTCTCAAAGCAACATGATTTACTTGGCAGTGCCCATCTCCTTTCCAAATAATATGCAACAGATTAGAACTAGCAGTAAGAAGTAATCCTTGAGCTGACTTGTTGGAAGAAGTAGAAGCAGTTTATCTTTGAATGTTCTATTAGAGAGGCTTAGAATATGTTGATTGAATTCTCTGGAAAGAGGTAAGACACCATCTCGAAAAAAAAACTCAGTATTCTGATTTCTTTCTTAATTTCTTTGTTTTAATGGCATATTAACCTTCATAGATTATTTAATGCCAAAGCCATCCTTCTATAAAGACGGTAGTGGTACTATTTAACCCATAGCTGGGAAGATAAAGGGGTTCATACATTTCCCAAGGGTATTTGTCCGAAAGTGAACGTAATAGTGCGACTGGAGTTCAAACTCACTTACTATGATTCCAGTGTTTTAACCATTACACCACGAGGACCCTTCAAGTGTTCTGGGTATAATTACAAATTGTATCTGACGGTGAAGCTCTAGTTAGGAAGATCTGGGAAGTATGGAGTGCCTGATCATTGCCCTTACTCCCAGATCCACTCTAATCAGGAGTGGTAATACTTGTTAGGATCTCAACTATGGGTCAAACTGAACTGTCTAAAAATGATTTGTATTTGGTAAGACCATGTGCAAAAAAAAAAAATCTTAACAACACAAAAATATGTAAATATAAACATGCAATGAACATAATTTCCTAACCTGTAGGTTGCCCAGTCGGCTGGGGCCTTAGAATACACCAACTGCACCTCTGCGGAAGAGTAAAATACCCCTCCCCAACAAGTGTCCTAGATATGACACTTGGGCTTTGGAGAATGCGGAGTACCCCTTCATTGCCATTGCTCCCAGGTCCAGCACCTGATAGGACCCTATCTATAGGTTAAATAGAACTAAACTGCATACTTATGCTAAACTGAATTGTTTGAATTAGAACTGTTTGACTAAACTGAATAGCTTGAAATAGAAATGTTTTTCACAATTAAACTGCATACTTATACTAAACTGAATTGTTTAAAATGGAACTGTTTTTGATATTAAAATTGTACTTACACTAAAGTGAATTGTTTAATATAGAACTGTTTTGACATGTAACTGTGTGTAAAGAAAATCTATACTTATACTAAACTGAATTGGCTGAATTAGAACTGTTTGAATAAACTGAATAGCTTGAAATAGAAATGTTTTTGAGAATTAAACTGTGTACTCATGGTAAACTGGATTGTTTGAATTAAAACAGATTATTTGTATAAAAATGGATTTGGCGTTGAATAACCTACAAAGATTGAAACAACCAACCAACCTGTAGGTATAAAATAACTCTGGACAAGTTGACATGTCATTAAAATCAATCAATCAGTTTACTTTAGAGGTTCCACTACGGGTTTGGAATCTTAAATTGGTTGCCAGAGAGCACAGTTTACTATTTACTCATAGCTGTAGATGAGTATATTTCTGAAAGACACCAGTACTAAGTGAACACTGACTGTCCCAGTCAGATATGAACTCTATTCAGCATTTCCATTTTCTATGTCATCAGCTGTTAGACCACTCACAAAATCAATACAATTATTGGCAAAGAGGCTGCCACATGACATTGTAGCTGCTTGAAGTTACACTGGAAGAATCTATTTCTTTTTTAAAGAATACCTTTCTCTCTCTCTCATTCTGACTTGGGGTCTGTAGATGAAGAGACAAGTTTAAAAGTACAGTGCATCCTACCATTAAGAATTTTATGGAATCAGCATTAAAATCCAAGCAATTGGCTAATCCTATTTCCTTGGTTTCATCATTCCCTCTTGACTTCCTATTAAAGTTGGTTCATGTCCTTAGGTGTTGACTTGCCACAAAGAGAATTATTTGTGGAAACAGTTTAATCAAATCTTTTTATATCAAGTCAATGGTGATGATTTATATAGATTAAAAGGTGGGAAAGGAAATTGCTCTTTTTAAAAAGGAAAACCAGATTTTGCTAAAATTGGAATTAGAGGCAAATCCTGGTGTATTCCAACACAGCACAAATTGAAATGCAATATGAAAAGGTCTTAGTTTCCAATTTTTATCAAGAACTAGATGACCTGTTAACTTGTTCAGTTCCTATTGCAATAAAGATTCACAATGATATTGATGCTTCTATTCTGGAAGGAAAGAAGGATTCTAGTTAGTATTTTATAGCTATCTCCATTATATCAATGGATGATTGAAAAATGATATTCTGCATGAACATCCAGCTCCTAAAAAATTATGATTGAGTTTTAAATTGAACTGGAAATTGCGTTATTTGTTTAGTTATAGAATTCTAAGTGTATTGATTGCTCTCATAAAAATCTCACTATGATGTAAAGTTTTTGTGTGGTCACACACACACACACACACATATATATATATACACACACACATGAGGACCAGAGTGAAGAGCATAATTGAAAATTTTTGTTGTGGCAAAACACTACCATTTCTTATAAAACTAAAAAAATCTGAATTAGTTTTTCTAGTTTTATAAGAAGTGGTAGTGTATTGCCATAACAAAAATGTTTACTTATGCCCTTCTTTCTGAGTGAGGCTTAGAACTTTTTGAATGACCTTTGTGTGTGTGTGTGTGTGTATTTTTATTTATATATATATATATATATATATATATATATATGTTTGATTAAACAATAAAGACACATTTTGTCTATATAATTTAATTAAGATTCTTGAAAAGATCTTAATTGAATTATATAAGCAAAATGTGTCTTTATTATTTAATCAAACATGCTTAAATGAAAGACTGCTGCCTAACTGCACACACACACACATATACATATATGTATGTATGTATATATATATATATATATATATATATATATATATATATATAAATTTCAATTATATAAATTCATCAAAATGAAGAAAAATTAGGAAAACTTTCCATAGGTTTTTCACATGATTTAAGAAAATACATCCAAGATGTAATCCAATTTTGTGTTGTAAAACTTAAAAAAAAAAAAAACATAAAATTAACTATGATAAAAAAAAAGTAACTTTTAGATGAAGGGTAAATTTTCAAGATTTCCTTTTTTTTGTTGGCAGGGTCCTTGAGTACAGTAGATCCCAGATATTAATGTTAGTGCTCCTGTTTTCTTCATTGTTGAATTGTATAACTTTCACTTTACCAGTATCATCTTTTATCATGGTTTTCTGTAAATATTATAGATATTACTAATTGCTCATTAGTTGATTCATTTTTCACTGAATTCTTGTATTCAAAGCATTAACCTCGAAGACAAATTAGAAAATTTGGGTCAAGCTTTTAAGAGAGAAATGGATTTGTGCTTCTATTTTTTTTTTTTTTTTTTTTTTTTTTTTTATAGATGTATGGAAGTTCTCCTGTGGTGAGAGAGTCTTACTGAACATGGGGTATTAAATGAAAAAGACTGATCTTTCTTTCCTTCGATTCTTTCTTCTTATATGGATATATAAATGACCTTTTCCATTTTCCCCACAATACAATTATTTTAATATATAGATACTAGGTTATAACATATAACATCTTGACTCTTCTTGAAGTTCCAGTATTATGTTCTGTTAGAATGGCATGTGAAAGATTATCTGTAAGAAAAATTAGTTTGTACTGTGAGAACAGAGATGAAGTACTACAGACATTAATCCAGAAGAAGAAAAAAGTTGTGGGATGCTTTTTCATGAATCTATGATCTTCAACTAAACAGAAATATCAAAGAGAATCTGTCTCTTTCAATTACAGGATGCAATGTGTAAATTGTCATCTAAATTATCCCAAAATGAAAATAACACCGACATCTCTCTTTATCAGATAAATTTACCTAAATTACATGAAAATATCTTGAAATACGATAGTTTAAATTTATTCAAAGAAATTGCCATTGGCTCTAACCAGGGCCTCCACATGACTTCAGAATCTCCTGCAAGCCTTACCAATGGTCTCCTTGTTTAAGATGTTAAATGCTGCCATTATTCTTGCCTTCAGTTCATCTTTTGTATTGTACAAAATTTTGTTGGTCTCCTACTTAACTGAACTCAACATATGATAATCAAAAGGATTGGAATCTGGGTGACTAGATGTTAAGGGTGATGTGAATGCAAAAATTTTCTGACAACCAAGACTTGATTCTCCTGCTTATGTGGCATGACACAGAATCCTTTTGCTAAACGTAAGATCTAGCAGTAGCCACCCTTTTAATCTAAGATAGCATTACCCCCTCCCTACATTTGATGTTGGCCTCAGTGTTGAGTTTGAGGCCATGTGGGAAAAACCAAAGCATGTTGAGTTGGAGGGTATGCTTGAGTTTGTTCAAAAGCTTTGCATTGCAATCTTTTCTCTTGTCCTTTATGGCCTGTGATAAAAATTAGCCCTTTTTCATCTTGAATGAGAAATACTGAATGTCTTCATACACTACCTGCCTGATAAGAAACTCAGACACTCCCATGTCCCTTATTGACTTGCTGGGATCGGTGTCAATTCTGACTTGGATCAAAGCATCAGATCTATGAATTCTTTTCTCATCAGAATGAAGCTTCTAAGCTGCCATACCTTCATAATCAGTACTGGACTCATCTAACTCTTTTCAGATCCTCTGCACTGTCCTCAGATTGATGTCCAAACACTCTGAAATCTTTGTATTGGAGCTTCCAGCATGAATGCCCAGTACAGCATGCCATTTTTAAATTTCTGGAAGAGTGAATTGCATTCATGGTTTTGTATTTCTTCACAGACAGTGCCCAATTGACTCAGTTGTACAAAAGACAAAAATTGAAACAAAGTGCATTTGCCAAATTGATCATCTAAAATGACAACAATTTACCCATTACATCCTCAAGTCTTGTTCTTGTAAATTATACACTAACTAAATGAGTGCACTTCCTCACACCTTGGTGTAGTAGCTATTGAAAAGGGAGCCTTCAGGTCCCCCAACCTGCAACTATAATATATCTGAAGTTTTTGTCCTTTTGTTTGTTTTGTTTGGGGTTTGTTTTTTTTTTGCAGGGGGGAGGGTTTACAATGATGTTGATAAAAATAATTTTTTCCTTTAATCTTAGCTGATCATTTGATTAATACTACCGAGTAACTATTTAAAAATACTATAAATTCAGTTGGATTTGAATGTCTACTTTACAACCCATTATCAGTGAGTTCAATTCTCACTGAGTGTGGTCCATATGTTTAACCATGTGTCTGGCTATTTGAATGACTAATATGTCTTAATATAATATATCTTTTAATGATTAATATATTCCTTGTTGCTTTTCTTGTCCTTTTAAAAAAGATTTTCCCTTGGAGTTCCTTAAAAAATCATAGCCAATTCTGAACATCTATGGGTGACCACAATTCTTTTTAACTAATTGATTGCCTGTTCAGAGGAATGGGGCCTGTGTGTTATCCCAGTACTGTTTACATTCAAGGGATTTTTTTTTGTTTGGTTTGGTTTGGTTTGGTTTTATGGTATATCAACCATTGTAGGTTATTTAACACCAAATCTATTTTTATACATATCATCATCATCATCATCATCATATCGCGCTGGTAGCACGGATATCCCTGACCCTCTCTCGCCACTCCTCCCTATCGTTCATCGCCCTAGGTAGGTCTTCAGGACAACAACCTGTATCCTCACATAGCTGCTGAATGTACGTTCGTGCTGGTCGTCCTGCTTTTGCGCGGCCATGTGTGGGGATCCATAAGAGTACATCTCTTATGAGTTCATCTCTGCTTCTCCAGCAATGTCCTGCATGTCTGGTTCGTCTAACTTGAATAGTTTTCGTGATAGGGGGCAGGTGGCCGTACAGTTGGTGTCTTGTGGGGTGTTGCTGCCAGGACTTGTTCAGGATTGCACGCAGCATTCTTGTGTAATTGCCATCCAGTTTCTTCTCCAGCCGTTTTGTTAGCGTCCATGTAGTGCATCCATATAGCAGTATCGATGTGACCGCTGCCTGGAAGAAGCTGCGTTTCATTTTATCGGTTAGGTCTGATTTCCATATAATCGATAGCCTATTGATAGCTGTCCATGCTTTCGTTAGCCTCGTTTCGATGTCCTTTTCGGTTGATTCGACGCTGCTTCCTAGTTACGTGAATTTGTCTACTAGTTTAAGTGGGGTTTCTTCTAGAGTGGAGATGTCCCCCGTTTGGTTATAGCACATATATTCCGTTTTGTGTGCATTTTCAGTTTAGCATAAGTAATGTTTTTCGTTTGCACACAATTAAATTTAAGAACAGTTCTATTTCAAACAATTCAGTTTAGCATAAGTACACAGTTTTGTTCTATTTAATACATAGATAGGACCCTATCAGGTGCTACCACTCTGAGCCAGTGTGGACCCAGGAGCAATGGCAATAAAATAGTACTCTGCATTCCCCAAAGTTCCAGCAATACTGAAGCCTCATCATTAAAATGTTTAGTGTCATATCCAGGACACCCATTGGGAGAGTTTTACCCCTCTGCAGAGATGCAGTCAGTGTATTCTGCAACCCCAGCCAACTAGGTCATCAAGGGAATTATTTAAAAGCTTTTGCTTCTATCTATTATAACCTTAATCGACTTTGGAAACTTTTGCACCGGATGAGACATAAAGAAATTTAATCAATATCGCTTTCCTTTATGTTCCACTTTTGGAAACTTCTTTTTAGAGATGACTGGCATGGCACTGTCAGATTTTGATTTTGTCTTTTCTCAGAAGACATGGTAATGAAATGGCAGTAAGAATTGGTAACTAAATTTCATAAGCTTTTTCTCTATTTTCTAATGTATTTTATTTCAGACAATTTTGTATTCACTCATAGTTAATTATTCATGAATGAAAGAAAATAATCTTTTGTGGAATGTAATACAAATGAAGAAAAAAATATCTACAATTGGCAGTCACTTTTGTGAACAATTTAAATTATTGTTCTCTTTCCTATATTAAATTCTGGGATATTTTTAATAGCACTTACTATAAGAGGAAATGCAAGGGAAAACCTTGTTATTGGCTAAAGATTCAGAATTTGGTCACTTCTCTAAAACTGAGCTTTGTTTTCTTATCAATCACTCTTTTGTTATTGCATATTTAGTATCAGCTTTACTGTTTAGGCTAGAGTCCAGGTAAAAGCCAGGATTTTAAATGCTGACTTTTAAGGCAGGTTGACTTTCCTACTTGGGACAATGGTACCACACAATTTTTTTTGGAGGTACTCGTGGTGTAATGGTTATTGTCGTAGGAAATGGACAATCGACATGAATTCAAATCCTGGACAAGGCTAATTGCATTTCACATAGCACTAATACCCTTGGGAAAGGTATGAATCTAATTATTCTCCCTCCAGCTATGGGTAAATAGTAGGACAGACTAGGTTCTTCAGTCTTGGTGAGGCAACTAGTCTAGAAGGAAAACTCTGAATTCAAACCTGTTAAACTCCGCTTAAAAATTGACCTTGTGTCATATCCTCCCGAGCGGAGGGGTTGGTAAATATGGGCACCACACAATTTTTCCTGCCTATTTTTTCAACTAAATGTACTAAACTCATTAATATATATGAAAAAAAAATAATAATAACTAAGTAGCCACAAAGCCTTCATCAAATGATGATTGTGATCAGTCATGATTTTGAGTTTGGTCTCTGGTACATTTAGGAAGAAAATTAATTTCTTTTAACCATCAATTCTTAGAATGATAATTATTAAGACTGTATACACTTTCTTGCTATATTTATAGATATATAATGCTCAATATAAGTGATTTTGTGTGTGTGTGTGTGTGTGTGTGTGTGTGTGTGTATATATATATATATACACACACACACACACACACACACACAAGGGAGCCTTCTGGTCGACCTCGACAAAGGTCGCCAACTTTACTTACTTTTATATATATATAAAAGTAAATAAAGTTGGTGACCTTAGTCGAGGGAGCCTTCTGGTCGCCCTCTACAAAGGTCGCCAACTTTACTTACTTTTATATATCAAGTACCATTTTTAAAGTCTTTGGTATGATGCGACCTGGGATTGAACCCAGGTCTCCCAGACCATTGGCACACACTCTACCCACTAGGCCAATATATATATATATATATATATATATATATATATATATATATATATATAATTTCATTTGAAACTAAAATCAGACTCATTTCATTCAACTCTGTGTATTTTATAACTCTTATGATATCAGATTAAATATGTTTTGAGATTCCTTTTATGTGGTTTCATATTCACTTTTCTATCTAATACAATAATTCATATTTGTTAACTTAAACCTTTAAAACCACTTTTACAATTATAATGTAAAATTAATGATAATTATTCTTGAATTGAATAGAATCAACAGTGTATAAGTGTACTGAAAACTAATTAGTATGTATATTGAAAAATTAGATCATGTGGTTTTAAATAATCTTGAAAACCAGCAATGGAGATGATGAAAAAAAGATTTAATAATGATTTTTCTTTTTCTCTTTGACTTGCTATTTAATTAATATATTGATAAACTATATTTAATCTGTTCTAGTTGTTAGATAAACATATTTTTTATATTTGCTTCACTGAAGCAAATAATATAATATTCATTGCTTTTTTGCCTCACATACACAATACAGTGCACACGAAAGTAGGATTTGCTTTGTCTGGTAGAAGCAACTACCATAGTCTTTTATTCTATTTGAATAACACAAATTCAAAGGGAAGTTCTCGTGGTGTTGTAGCTAAACTTATTTTTGAAAAAGATGTGAGTTAGATATTACCACTACTGTTCTTTTACAAGGATGGCTTTGGCATCAAATAACCCATGAAGGTTGATATAAAATCAAACAAAGAAAGCAAAACAAATTCAAAAGAATATATGATGGTAAGTTTAGAAAAGGACATCATGATTTAAAGAAAATATGATTTGGCCTTATTTTGACATTTAGAATGAATAAATGATTCATCATCATCATCGTCAAGGCTGATAGCATGGATTCCCTTTACTCTCTCTCACTATCTGTTCCTATCATCCATTGCTCTTAGTAAGTCCTATATATGGCATCCAGTGTTGGCACAGAGCTGATGACTGTAAGTTTTTGCCAGTCAGCCTGCACTGGTATGTCCATGTGTTGGAGTCTATAGGAGAAATTCATTTATGAGTTCATCCTTACTTCTCCAGCATAACTTTCTCATCTTACTTGGGTGGTTTGTAAGATGGGATGTAAGTAGCTACACAGCTGCTCTTTTGTATGGTGCTGCTTCCAGGATTTGTTTTTAAAACAGCTTGCAACATTCTTGTATAGTTTCCTCCTAGCTTTATCTCCAATCATTTTATTAAGATCCAAGTAGTGTAACCATACAGTAGTACTAACATAGCTACTGCAAGAGATCAGATTTCCAAATGGTTGATAACCTGTCAATAGCAGTCCATACATTACTATCAATAGTCTCATCTAATGTATATAAGATTTATGGTGAGGGGAATCTGCAATTTCAAGCACACTTTTCCTATATACAGTAACCACCCCCCTAGTTTGGGCTCAAGAAAATCATTGATACTAATAATAAAAGGCTTAGTACAATAATGAAGTCTAAATGTGTGTGTTCAATTTATTTTAATTGTATGAGCTCTGATATAGAATATCTGAAACGCAAAGGACTGAGGTTTAAACTAAAGAAAAAATGATAATAGCTTGTAAACCAAAAAACTGAAAAACTAAGTAAAAAAAAAAAAAGAGGTTGAACTCAAACTTTACATAAGATGTTTATTTTCATGTTATTTTATACGTGCTTTAAAATTAATGTTATATAAGTTGAAAAGAAGAAAACTCTTTTAACCTTTAGGTTCAAATAAAGAGAAAAAGGAATAATAAAGAAGTGGTTTTTAATGTAACTGTCTTGTTAATAATCCATGTTTCATTGAGACTCCAATTCCAAATATGTGAGAAACACAAATATTGTTATGAGTCTATGATAAATGAATTCATCCACTGATTTTTCTCCTGACCACCAGTCAGAAGTGTGCCCACAATGATATCATTAAGTGTGATCAGGATGTAGCTGGTTTTCCCTTAGAATTGGAGCCACTGGATAGGCCAATAATACTGTGTGCAAAAAAATAATTCTTAAGAAACAACTACACACACAATGTTAATATGGACATACAATAAAGGCAATTCTCTAACCTCTTGGCATAAAATAACCCAATACAGGTGAACATGCCATTAAAATCAGGCAATTAGCTGAATTATAAGAGTTACAGTACAAAATATCCCCAAGCAATATCTACACATTGTTTTTATCTGAAAGTTAAAGACTTGTCATCAAGAAAAAAATAATATAAGGATCAATTACCTTATTTACCCAACCCCTCCACTCGGGCAGGATATGACACAAGGTCCTTTTTTTTTTTTAAGCGGAGTTTAAAAGGTTTGAATTCAGAGTTTTCCCTAGTTGCCTCACCAAGACTGAAGAACCTAGTCTGCCCTACTATTTACCCATAGTTGGAGGGAGAATAATTGGATTCATACCTTTCCCAAGGGTATTAGTGCTATGTGAAATGCAATCAGTCTCGTCCAGGATTACCATATCTTTTTTTTAATTATATGATTGTTCATTTTAACTGAAAAAAATATATGCATGAAAGATGTCTACATAGTTTTTGATAAACTTTTTCTGATCATTTTAACCCTCACAATAAATCATAAACAAAATTATTGAACACATTCCATTCAAAACTTTCATCATTATATTTTTTATTATTATCAGGAAGATGTTCCATTATCTTTCATGTATTCTTACTGTAGCTACTCATAACAAAGTTACTTGTTGTATATTTTGGTGGAAACATACTACATTTACGTTTTGAGGCACTTGTGGGCCCAGCAGCCCAAGTTCAAACCCTGGGAGAGGCTGTTTGTATTTTACATCACACTAATATTCTTGGGAATGGTATGAATCCAACTATTCTTCCTGAAGCTATAGCTAAATAGTAAGGCAGAATGGGTTCTTTAACTTTAATATAGTAACTGGTTTAGGAGAATAAAAATTTTGAATTCAAACTAGTTGAACTCCACTTAAAAGATGACTTTATATTGCATCCTATTCATTAACAATAATCAGTGGGGAAACTATATTTCTATAAGATGTGACAAATTGCTCAGAATCTGCAGTTCCAAACTTCAGAAGCAAAAAGATTAATGAATTACTAAAATAATTATTCATATCTAATTAAACATTACTAACTACTATAATTTTTTAGGTATAAGATGCTCTATTTTTCCAGATTGCTAGCCCAAAAGCTAGAAGTACGTATTATACACGAGAACTAAATATTACCTTTTGTTTTATTCCGGCCATCCAAACTAACTAATGTGTAACAAACATTTCTACTTTATATCACTACAGAGAAATAGCCACTGAAATGTGTGTTTGTTTATAATTTGTTTCTTCTATTGTGAACTTATTTTCACTGAAAGTTTATTACATTTTCATTTGAACATATCCTTGACTTTGCTCTAAATATTATGTTAATTTTGTGTTTAAAAACATTCTATAAATTCTTATTTTTAGTTGATATAAACTGGATAAAATTATATAATGTCTCTTAAGTTTGTATATAATAATTTGTTGTTCTGAATATTTTAATATAGTACTTATTAAACTACTGTATTTTATAGCATATAAAACTATCACTCCCAATTTAGATTTAATATTATAGAGTTCAGATCAATACATCTATAGTGTCTAATTGGTTTGTTTGTTTAACGATATATCAACCTTTGTGGGTTATCTAGTGCCAAAGCCATCCTTGTAGAAGAACAGCAATAATACTTAGTTGATCAATCATTTTTCTGGGGTTGGTTTCTTTCTTTAATGATATATCAATCTTTATTGGGTATTTAATGCCAAAGCCATCCTTGTAGAACAGCAGTGATACTATTTAACTGATAGCTGGGGAAAAAAGGGGGTTCATGCCTTTCTCAAGTATATATGTCCAAAAGTGAAGATAATAACATGATTGAAGTTTGAACTTACTCACTTCAAGGCCACAGTCAAGCCCTACACGAGACTTCCCCCCCCCATGGTGTTTGAGTAAAGATCATCTTACAAAAGAGTTCAACTTCATATATAAAATCCAGTAGATATTTTTTTGAGAAAAAAGTTGGTCTCATAAAACCTATCAGCCAAAGGAGACAATTAGCCAGTTGACTATTAACAGGATTTCTTAAATGTATGTAAATTCTAATTTAATCTTATATTTCTGTCAGTGGAGGTGCCCATAGTGTAATGGTTATCGTCATAGGAAATGGACACGGTGACACAAGTTCAAATCCTGGACGAGACTGATTGCATTTCACATAGCACTAATACCCTTGGGAAAGGTATGAATCCAATTATTCTCCCTCCAGCTATGGGTAAATAGTAGAGCAGACTGATTTCTTCAGCCTTGGTGAGGCAACTAGTCTAGGAGAAGGAAAACTCTGAATTCAAACTTGCTAAACTCCACTTAAAAATGGACCTTGTGTCATATCATGCCCGAGCGGAGGGGTTGGTAAATATGATATTTCTGTCAGTAAATTATCAATTTCAGTTGGTAAATATTTGTTGAAAATTTTTTTTTAAATTGATTTTATTTAAAAGTAAAATGATCTCTTGTATTTATAATATTAATATCATTTTTTAATTTTTATGAAAATTATCAACCATTATCTAATTTTTAACTAGTATTTCTTTCATCTTAATTTCAGCTTTTTATTTTTGTAGTTTTGATAAAATGTTGTTAAAATTATGATGAAAGTAATACTATTGATATTTCTGCAATGAGGCATTGTTATTAATATTCTCTACTCATTGTGGACTGCTATATTCACATAGTATAGCAGTCCATAATACGTAGAGAAAGAAATACTCATTGAAAAATTGATAACAGTAAAAAGCTCCCGTTGATTTACATAAATTGAAATATTTTTGATATTACTTTATTTTTTATTTTGGTATTTTGTTGAATGAACAAATGAATCTTTCAAGAGTAAAACTATTTAAAGATCACTTCCTTTTTTTTTTTTTTTTTTATTTTGTTTTTTTTTTTAAATGTAAGTGAAGGCACTTATGGTGTAATGGTTATCATCATAGTTAATGGACTTGGCTACCTGAGTTCTAATCCTGGATGAGGCTGTCCGCATTTCACATAGCGCTAATACCTCTGGAAAAGATATAAATCCAACTATTCAATCTCCTGCAAAGGGTAAAATAGTAGGGCAGATTTAGGCTGTTTAACCTTAATTATGGCAACTGGTCTAGGAAAAGAAAAACTCTGAATTCAAACCATTTGTAGACCTGGAGAGGGATGGGATCTGCTATGCAATTCCTGTCCTAGACACATTACGTAAGTAGCACCCCCATGACCAAACCAGTCCATGGGATAAGTCTTAAGTCTTTTTAAGAGGACAACAAAAGAGATTATTTTTTTAGGAAAATATGTTAAAGTATTCTTGCCTTTGTGTTTGGGTAAAGTTTTTGTTTATTTTTACTTTTTTTTTTTCTTTTTAGCCCATTGATATTTATTTCAGACTATTTTCAAATAATTTTTCACTAACTTTTTATTTTGCAGATAATTTTTTTCTTTTTATTTAAATTGTTGAATTTTTTTTTTTTTTGCAATTTTCTCAAATTAAAATTTTCTTGTTTTTTTTGTATACAAAACATTATCATAGAGTTTTTGTCTATTACATAATTCTCTTATAACCACCAAAATATCAGATAACAAACTATAATTGATTCAAATTCTTTCTTTTATAAGTACTTGTTTGAGAATATTATTCATCAGTTGAATCTTTCATTGATAAAATAAAAAGAATGTTTGTTGTAACTTCTTTAACTACTTCAAGTCGTACTTCTTGATACCTAGTAATACTTTTAGTAATACTTCATACCTCATAGTGCTTCTTGTAATACTTCATAACTAGTAATACTAGATTCTCCTCTTATTTCTTGTCTTATGTAAGAGATATAGTGGAATAGATTCAAAGGGTTACAATATCAGAATGGTTGTATTTACCTGCCCCCCCCCTTCAAACTGGATGTGACAAAAAGTCAATTTTTAAGTTTATTACAACCAATTTGAATTTAAAGTTTTCCTTTTCCTAGACCAGTTGCCCAACCAATGTTAAAGAGCCCAGTCTGCAATAGCTGGCGGTTGGGATTGTTGGATTCATACCTTTCCCAAGGGGATATTAAATGCAAACAGCCTCATCCAGGATTTGAACACAGGTCACTAGGTGTATTTCTAATGACAATAACCATATATCAAAATGGTGTTCAATAATAAAAACTATTCTTTACAATCCTTTTACGAGAATTGGTTCCTAACAAGAAAAAAAATCTGATTAAAGGTTGCATATATAACATTCTATGTATATGTGGAAAGATGTATAAAAGGGAAACAAATTGTTCCTTAAAAATCAGGCTTGAGGAATATAAGAAAGACATAACCAAAGTAAAAAAAAAAAATCTGATATGACAAACTTACATCTAAAGTGAAAAGAGTACATATGGCCCTTTTTGTGATCGAGAAATTTCAATGCTATTTTTTCCTTTCCTGGTATTGCATAGGTATTTGGATGGTCATATAGTGTATCTAGAGCTAGTTCAGTTGGTATGTTTTACTTGGAAAAAAAATAACAGAGGTTTCCTTTTTACCTCATGAAATATACAACTAATGAGGGCTGAAGACTGGATCAGCCAAAACATTTAGCAAAGAAGAGGTTAATTTGTCTTCCCAATATTAATGAATCTTTTCAAAGTTATAAACAATGCACCATTTGTGATTTAAAAAAAAAAAATCTGTGAACTTAAGTGTTATGGTATCCAACCTGCGGTCGGTTATGAACTCTTCTGTGACTATTAATACCAGGCTCTGTACTTATTCCCGGCGATCATTTGGCAGTCGGACTGACTTCTAACACTTTGTACATATGTTGTATTATACTTCGTTAATGTACTTTGTTACACGCAAACCTGAGTTGTTATTCTTCCAGACCCTTTACTGCTCCACAACATTAAGTTTTAAATTTCATTTTATAAATGATTGAAGAAGAAATATATAACCTAAAAATAACTTATGTTTATTGCTTCTAAGTTTATAAGCAGAACTTTAAATCAGATGAATGTACATTAAATATACAGGATAGCAAAATATTGATAGTAATTCTAGTAGAACTGTGAGTGCTTGACCAAAATAACTCAACAAGAGATGTCTTTAAGAGCAGCAGAGCCATGCTGTAAACACTGAGCTTAAAAATTCTCTAGAATTGTAAGCATTGTATGGATTACTCATATGTCTGTGACAGCTGTCAGTGCATGAAACTTAAAGTGCTACTGCAGAATGTTTACATTTTCATGAAGATACTATTAGATGGTCTTTCTAATGAGATCAGATATATGCAAGTATGTGTGTACTAAAGAGACCTCCAAACTCTTAAAAATGGAAATCATTACCATTGTTTTTTTTTTTTCTCTCTCTCTTTTTTTCATTTTTGTATTTTAATTATCTATTTTTCTTTCTTTTGTTACCAGTAAAAGAGGTCCTTTTTGTATTATTTTACCTATATTTTAATAGTTTGATATATTAGAATAGCATTAACTGTCAAACCTGGCTGTATTTTAGAAAAACAAGGAGAGTTTATTATAAGAAAGAGTTATTTTTAATTCACTATGTTGATAATTTGCAAGTCAAATATTAACTGCCTTTCAATTTTCATTCTGTCCAAGAGCCATATTTAGTTAAAAAAAAATCAATATTGCTTCCACTCTGATAAACTTGTGTCCTGGGTATTACACTAGACTGTATCAGGGGGGTTGTCCTCATGGTGTAATGGTTAAAGCGATGGACTGTGGAATCGTAGTACGCGAGTTCATACTCCAGTCATGCTATTACGTTCACTTCGGACAAATACCCTTGGGAAAGGAACGAACCCCCTTATCCTCCCAGCTATGTGTTAAATAGTACCACTACTGATCTTCTAGGAGAATGGCTTTGGCATTAAATAACCTAAAATGAGTTGATATGCCATTAAACAAAAAGAAGAAGTAGTAGACTGTATCAGATGGTGAGGCTCCAGTTCTGGAGATCTAGGGAATGTGAAGTATCCCTTTATTGCCAGGTCCAGCTGGAGTGGTAGTAACTGTTAGGGTCATGGGTCAAATAGATCTGTTTAAAATCATTTGTATTCAATAGAACCATATGCCAACAAAAAAAACCTCTTAAGGAACAACTGTACAAATGTAAATGTATCCAATTCTCTACCCACAAGGCATAGAATAACCCTTGACATGTTGCTATGTTACTACTGTTATGAAACTACAATAAATTTCTCTTAATAGGAACAATATATATCATTATTTGTGATATATTAAAAATATGAATTTTATTCTCATGACTTGATGTTGTAAAAGATGGTTGAATTTCAAATACAAAAAAGTCGAAATCTTTAGGCTGGGTTAATAGGCAATTATTAGTGGGACTCTAGACTGAAATATCAGTCAATGAACATTCATCATCATCAGCAGCAGCAAGGTTTCCCAATAGCACAGATTCTCTTGAGACTCTCTCACCATCCATCCCTATTGACAAGTCTACATGGCACCCAGTGTCCCCATAGAGCTAATGACTAAGTTTTTACTGGTTAGCCAACACTTGTGTTTCTATGTTTAAGAATCCATACATCATTTATGAGTTTTTCCTGTGCCCAGCATGTCTTGCTTGGATAGTTTGAAAGATGAGAGGTAAGTGGCCATACAGCTGCTGTTTTGTAGGGTATTGCTTCCAGGATATGTTCAAAACAGCACTCATCATCCCTGTGTAGTTCTCATGTAGCTTTTTCTTCAAACTTGAGTCCAAGTGGTGCAACAATAACACAGTACTGACATATCTACTGCTGAGGTCAAGATATCAGCCAATAGTCAGTTCAGCTCTTTAAACTGAGTTATCAGCCAACTGACCAGGTTAAGAATATCATCCATTCAGTATCAGGCCATACTATGATGAATTTAAGAGTTGTTTAAAGATACTCTAAAAAGGATAGGCAATTTAAAATAAGGTTGAAGTGAATAGCATAGTAAAGTAAATGTACTTTTCTATTTCAAATCTTTTTTGACAGCTTATTATATAACCATTAGAAAAAAACCTTTAAAGGAACTTGAAAATCAATGACTAGATTATGATATAATATTCCATCTAATAATAATAATAATAATAATGTTATGACTGAAATGACTTGGGGGGGTGTCCTTGTGGTGTAATGGTTAAAGCAATGGACTGCGGAATCATGGCACGCGAGTTTGTACTTCAGTCGCGCTATTACGTTCACTTTCAGGCAAATACCCTTGGGAAAGGTATGAACCCCCTTATCCTCCCACCTGTGGGTTAAATAGTACCACTACTGTTCTTCTAGGAGAATAGATTTGGCATTAAATAACCTACAAAGGTTGATATGCCATCAAACAAAGAAACCAAACCAAACCAATCAAATGACTTAATAATCTTTTAGCAATAACCACAAACATTCCTATGTAAGGTCTGTTGAAAGAACTGTCAGGTTTAATCTATAATATTTGAGCCCTGTTACTTTTAGCTACAACCATCATTGCCCAACACTCACACATAATTCTATTAACTGTTTTTACCTGAATATGGTTTCTTACCTGTCTTTCTTGGCATCCATTAACCATGCAGAATGGGTCCATTCACCTCAAAAAAAAAAAAAAAAAAATCATACATTTTTCTTTTCTATTCTTCAGACTCCTATCATCTCAATGCCAAGTTCTTGAAATTGATTCTATTGACATAATCCAATCTCCAAATGTTCAAACAAGTAGAAGCCATCTTGGTTTTTTTAGGATTCACTCTACTTTTATTAAAACCAAAAAAAAAAATTTTTAACTACATTTAGTGATTCTTCTCTTCAGAAATTATCCATAAAAATAATAATGATATCCCACAATTTATAGGAACCATTTTGAATAAATGTCAATTCTGTGTTTAGTCGCCACGAACCATGTGTGTGTTATTACATACAAGTTATGTCCAGAAAGTATCTAATATTAATGTAAAAATAGTCTAATTCATTGCAGTGCCTATGTCAGTAAGAAATGATAATGGCCGACCATTCTCACCTTCTTTCTGACTAATTGGTACTTGAAGACTGAATATTTATCACTACGTCCCACCAGACAGGGTTTGACCCAATGTCTTTTTTATAGTGAGGGTTTTAGGGAAGTGTGAGGTCAGACACAAGCCAAGACTCATGCCTTGCTGAACTATGTTGCTCTTAGACCCACTGGATGAAATGTGAGCCAGCTGACCCTGCTGGGACTTGGACTCACTAAGTGCAATGTGAGTCCAGCATGTACGCCTGCTCATAGCTTGAACTAGACTAAAAGGTCTTGTACTATGCTGTGCTGTCAATGATTGTTTACCCACCTGAAGGTGGTCCGGCCAATTCAAGACATGATTGATAGAAAAGTTGAGGTGTAAATTTATGGTCTAAATTCACATATTTATTTCATTAAAACCATTGTGGAAAAATCAGATGGGGAGAAAAAATATTTCTAAATTATAAACTCATTCAAATCTTACTAAAAGTTAATTTTCTGATCATATTAAATGAGTTTGAAATCCAGTCACACTATCCATATTTACCAACCCCTCCGCTCGGGCAGAATATGACACAAGGTCAATTTTTAAGCGAAGTTTAACAGGTTTTAATTCAGAGTTTTCCTTCTCCTAGACTAGTTGCCTCACTAAGACTGAAGAACCCAGTCTGTCCTACTATTTACCCATAGCTGGAGGGGGAATAATTGGATTCATACCTTTCCCAAGGGTATTAGTGCTATGTGAAATGCAATCATCCAGGATTTGAACTCGCGTCGCCGTGTCCATTTCCTACGACACTAACCATTACACCACAGGCACCTCCTCCAGTCACAATATCACATTCACTTTAAACTAATATTTTTGGGAAAGGTATAAACGCCACTATCCTCCCAGCTATGGCTTAAATCATATCACTGCTTTCTATCTACAAGGATGCATTTGCGATTAATTAACTCATGAAGGTTGATAGGCAATTAAACAAAGAAAACAAACTAAACCAAAGGATTACTTTTATTTAATATAAATGCTTAGCATTCATGTTTGGGCATACAGCACAAAATTTTTAGGGGTAAAAAGGGAATGTGAATGATCATTAAAACCAATATGGATGGGTAAAATGCTATATTTCTAAACTCTTTCAAACCTTACTAAAGATTTCTTTCTAATATTTTGGTTGAAATTGTATTTATTCATACTTGTAATGCATTTATATTTTAGTTAAATTTCAGTCACTCAAGTAGTTTTATAATTCATGCTGATACAGAAATAGGTTTGCCTTACTATTTATCCATAGCTGGGGAAAAGTGATAGATTAATGGCTTTCCAGTATGTGAATTCAGTTCACCGATTCCATTTCCATTGACAATAACTGTTGCACTAAGTACACCTGATTAGAGAGTATATAAGTTGAGGTATATTTACCAATGAGTTATGGTTTGCCAGTCTTACCAATGAGACTTGGTATACCAGTCTTACCAATGAGTTATGGTATGCCAGTTTTACCAATAAGACTGGGTATGCCAGTCTTACCAATGAAATATGGTATGCCAGTCTTACCAATGAAATATGGTATGCCAGTCTTACCAATGAAATATGGTATGCCAGTCTTACCAATGAGACTTGGTATACCAGTCTTACCAATGAGTTATGGTATGCCAGTTTTACCAATAAGACTGGGTATGCCAGTCTTACCAATGAAATATGGTATGCCAGTCTTACCAATGAGTTAAGATATGTCTATCATTACAATGAGTTCATAAGGAGTAACTAAATAACAGTACTGTTCATTGTTGCACAACTTATTCAAACACGTATCTTTAATTTTTGTTGTTTTTAATATTTTAACTGGGATATTCTTTGACTTTCTTCAGATGTAGCTTTTTCATTTACTTAGCAAAAATATTATCATATAAATCGATAACTGAAGTGAGCATCAAAATTTTCTTTTTGTTGTATCATCATGAGAGAATAGCTAAAAGGTTTTTGTTTTTAATTTCTTGACTCATGTATTGAGTAACCGTTCAAGACACCAGATGTAATATACAACTGAAGAATATCAAATAATTTATCAGTCAAAATAGTATGTTACAAACAAGGATGAGGATAATAGTCTAATAAATATTTGGAATAATGAAAATATTTACTCTTAGAATTTCAAGAAGGAAGTTAATCAATTTTATATTCAACAGTCCCTGCATTAGACAAATCTTGGTTGATAGCTATCTTTCATTTTTCTCTTCTTGCAGACAAGAAATAACAAAGCATTTAAGTTATAATTCAAAATTAAGTTTCAATTAGAAGTATTGCTGTTTGATTTCATAACCCAACTTAATGTTCACCAAACATTTACTTGGCCATTAATCGGCATTAGACAGCTTACAAAAGCCTAATTTGAATATTATCACAATTTTCCAATGTACTTTCACTTTATTAATTCTTAGAGAACAAAATTTCATACCACACTTTGCAAATCCACATGCAATCACTAATATGCCTAAAACCACTTTTAGAAAGAACCTCTTTTCATACCAAGTTTCCTCCTTTTCCCTTTGCAACATGAATATTTCTAGTCTGTTAATTCCTTTTGGTATTTTTAGGCAATGTCTTTAATAATCAAGGAATACTTTAAAACATATCATTGATCAACCATTGATTCTTACGTTTTTTTTTAATAATCATTTTTACTTTTACTGTTTTGAATTTGTTTTTATTGTTAAAACCAAATGGGTATTTAAAAAGTTATTTTAAGCAAAACAACTTTTTAAATTATCAGTATTGATAATTTTGACTAGTATTTCCTTTCATCTTTCATTTTTTTTATGCCTTTCTTTTTCTTTATCATAACTCCCTCATGCCATTAATCTTAACACAATAAGAGAATATCACAAGTAATGAATAATAAAGAGTAAGTGCTCAATGAAATCCGGGGGTTATCCTCATGGTGTAATGGTTAAAGCGATGGACTGCGAAATCGTAGTAAGCGAGTTCGAACTCCAGTCATGCTATTATGTTCGCTTTCGGGCAAATACCCTTGGGAAAGGTATGAACCCCCTTATCCTCCCAGCTATGTGTTAAATAGTACCTCTACTGTTTGGCATTAAATAACCTACAAAGGTTGATATGCCATTAAACAAAGAAACCAAACCAATCAATGAAATCTAAACTCCTGTCCTGTTTGCCTCAAGAAAATCTTCTAAATTACTCCAGCCATTCTAATCATCTGAGCTATGAAGAGTCTTTGGATGGAAAACTCCCCCAAAATCTATGAATAATTTTGCAGATTCAATCATTGAAATATTGAGAAATTAGAATAAAATTGGGTCATTGTCACCTGCAGTTAAGCACTATAGGCTTAAATTATCAGTGTGAAAAAGTAACAAGATTTCTAGAATATTCTCTAATTACAAACCAATTCCAAACTCTATGCCAAATTAAAGACCAAAATCTGGTAAGTTGTTACTGTCAAATATGAGTTTATTTGCGAGATAGGTTGCATTTTAATAAGTTGCTCTTTATGAAACCAATATCAAAGTAATCGTTTTTTTCTTCTTTGGACTCCAAAGATTTTTACATCCCTCATACACACACCCACACGCACACACACATTCCCACACACACATGGTAGTTGATCGAGAAATGAGCTGGTAAATGAGCGCTTGATTGATTGATTTTAATGGCATGTCAACCTGTCGAGGGTTATTTTATGCCTATATGCTAAGAAATTGCATTCATTGTACATTCATATTTACATCTTTTTTTTAGTCATTTCTTAAGAGGTTTTTTTGGCACACGGTCTTATCAAATACAAATAATTTTTAAACAGATCTATTTGACCCACAAATGGGACCATAACAGGTTCTTTAACTATTGTCAGATTCAAGTAATTAATTTATTATGAACTATTTAAATTTGTTTTTTTATGATTATTGTACTGAACAGAAACAAATTAATTGAAATTACATCAATTTAAATGGGGAGAAAAAACTATCTTGATTGTATTGGATTTGACTAAAAGCATCTTAAGGAACCAAGTCTCCACGCTACAGCATCTCCTTCTTCAATAACTATCAAACATATCTGCAGTTTTATTATTTATATCCCACTTAGCTCAACTCTTTCTCTAAAAATATTTGCTTGAATATCTTAACATTAGATTTAATCTGGGAGACTTTTCTTTCTTTTTAAAGTAAAACTTCTGCAAAGGTCTGTTGGAAAAAATCTCTTAAATTAGCATTCAAATATATTTTATCAAAAATAACAACATTGTTCAATTTTTTTACTAGTTTTTTTTTTTTTCTTTCTTTAACTTTTAAACATGGTACAAGGATAAATTATATTCTTGGTGACCTACAATAGTTATTGATAATATAATGAATAATTTTGAGTAAAACAGACTAATAGTCTTTAGGTATGACTGTGGGTAATATTTTGAATTGTAAAATTACAGCAAGGTTAGGCTTAGAAACAAGGATTGTTTTTTTAAGAAGTCATTCATAAGTATATAAAGTACTTTCAGGCTGAGGATCATCTTTCTTACACCACCTCATACCTGTTTCACCAAATGGCAATTTAAAAATACCTTAAGAAAGCAACAAGAAGAATCTCAAAGAAATATGGACATTTATCACCTAAATAGAAAATATTTGCTCTAGTTCAGATATTTTGATAATATACTATCTCTAGTCCCAAAAGAGTTGTTACATTTAATGTATGAAATATATATTAAGCGAATAATAATTCTTATAGAATGGAGGTAGTATTTCTTAAAATACAGCTAAAAATAGAAGTAATAAAAGATTTTCTTTATCATTGTCCTTAACCTTTTATTAAGGAAAAAATATCCACCCCCTGCATTCTTATTTATTAATCAAATTTGCATCCACTTGTGACATTTGTTAAGATTAATTTATTTTTATTTTTATAAACAGGTTGAAGACTTAATATCAACTCATATTTTTTTTTTTTTTTTAAATGCTAAAAATGGCAGCCTTTTTTATGACAATTAAACAATTTCCCACCATTCTTCCACATTTCATACAAAATAATTCTCTTAAGGATATTCAAACCATTTAGTTTACTGATACAATAAACAAAATGTCATGATTTACAAAACAAATATTCCTCCATAGTTTTTTTGTTTTGTTTTTTGTTTTTTTTAATTTATTTCTTGAAATCTTGGACAAAAACTTTAATGCAATAAAACTAATAAAATTGTGGAGAAAATAAAACACATCAAAAATTGAAACAAAAGGCTGCATTTCTTATCTTCATTTGAATTTATAGGATTTTTAACGTCCTTCAAAACCAGGTTTCATTTCTGGGATAAGAAAAATAAATTTATACGAGGATCATTAAATAAGTTTCCAGACTTTTTTCGTATGGGCACTTTTATTGATAGTACACACATGAAACTCTAGTCCCCTTCGAATTAATCTCCTCTGGCTGCAATGCACTTGTTGTACCATTCCAACAACTTCTGGAAGACCCCATGGAAGTCCTCTTGTGTGAGCGTGTCAATGATCTTCTTCACAGCCTCTTTCATCTCCTCAATTGTCTCATAACGACAGCCTCTCAGCTTAGGGAATAACCAAAAGTCACAGGGAGCAAGGTCTGGACTGTAGGGAGGCTGAGGAACTGTCTTGACGCCCATCTTCATCAAATAGTCTGTGACAAGGATGGAGTTGTGGACTGGTGCACTGTCCTGGTGGAAATGCCACTGAACCGATTTGAAGAATGCTGGCCTCTTCCGATGGAATCTCTTCCTGAACTCCCTTAAAACCTCAACATAGTATTCCTTGTTGACTATCCAGTGGGAACCCAGTGCATGTAGATCATGCCAGTGCTGTCAAAAAATAGATCATCAAAAGTTTGTGGATGGATTTGCTCTGTCTGGCCTTCTTGGGTCTGGGAGAGCCAGCATGCTTCCACTGGGAACTCTGTCTCTGGGTCATAGCAGTAGATCCAGCTTTCATCATATGGCATTTTTTCCAAGTTTAAAACAGAATTTTATTGCATATCGTTCGTCTAAAGTTCAGAATGCATTTTTGAAATTCACCAGCAGTGACAATCAGGCTTTAGTAGGGTGTATTCCAATTCCTGCTATAGCTGTTCATTTGAACCTGAAATCATAAAAATTGGTCGTCATCTCATAAGATGTATAGCAATAAGATACTGAATTTTCAATAGTCTATGACAATTTTAAATGCCTGTACAAAAAACGTCTGAAAACTTATTGATTGTACCATGTATAATTCTTTCTTTTTTTTTGAAATGCCATCTTTGTCAATTTCTGTTCTATATCAAGTCACTTTCTGTTGATAAAATTTATATTTCAATCATATAATGCTAATTATCACTAAGCTTAATTATTAAAGTATTGTCACTGGTATTTTATGGCTAATAAGATATGAGTGCAAACTCATCTTTCTTGCCTATTCCTCTTATTTTCTTATTAAGAAAACTTAGGGAAATGACTCATTAACAATTACTAGACTTATAAGTGTTTCTCATTGACAGACATTTTTTTGTTAATTTTTACTTAATTAGAAATTGCTCAGAAACTGATAGCCTAATTGGACTGAAAATTACTCTGCTCTCCAAGTTGAGGGTATTATAACAGTATTTTGCTACCAAAAATTACACTGTGCTGTACTATTTTTGCTGTGCTACAATAATTCACACGACAGAAATCATAATAATTATAATATGGATAACTATATCTAAAAATGGAGTCTCTTAAATAGAATTTATTAGTTTAAGCAACAGAGCAATCTTATCACTTCTAGATTAAAAAATACCTCTTACCATGTTTTGAAAAGTAAAGATGAACATACAAAATTATTTATAGTGTTTAATCATTATCAGTCATATGGAACTCAGACCTGACCGATAAAATGAAACACAGTTTCTTCCAAGCAGCAATCGTGTCAATACTGCTATATGGATGCACTACAAGGACGCTAACTAAACAGCTGAAGAAAAAGCTTAATAGCAACTACACAAGAATGCTGCGAGCAATATTGAACAAGTCCTGGAGGCAGCACCCCACAAAGCAGCAGATGTACGGCCACCTACCACCCATCACCAAAACTATCCAAATTAGACGAACCAGACATGCAGGACACTGCTAGAGAAGTAGGGATGAGCTCATAAATGATGTACTCCTGTAGACTCTTTCACATGGCTGAGCAAAAGCAGGGCAAATAGCTCGAACCTATATACAGCAGCTCTGTGAGGATATGAGGTGTAGCCCTGGGGACCTGCTGGAAGCAATTAACGATAGGGAGGGGTGGCGAGAGAGGGTCAGGGATATCCATGCTGATGGCACGACAAGATGATGATGATGATTTGTGAAAAAAATTAAACTACTCAAAAAATGTAAATGTATTTAATTTCCTAACCTCTGGGCATAAAATAACCCACGCATGTTGACATGCCATTAAAATCAATCAATCAATCAATCAATTTGCCAGTTCAACTAACTTATAAACAAATTTAAAAAAAAACATCTCGATCATAGAATTTTACTATAGAATTAAAAATTTGACATAAATTTTATTTTCAATTAAAAACAAAAGTTTCCAAATTCTTTTAGAAAAACTTTCATAAATCTTTTACTAAATAAAAAAAAGTATTTAAACATTTCTCTGTGAAATATGAGATATGATCACTTGAATTCTAAACTTATGTTTAAAAATTATGGCACTATTTATGTTTTTTAATGTTTTTTTTTTTTAAGTCTTAAATTTTAAAATTAATTGCAAAAATGTATACATGTAAGATTTGTTTTTTTTGTCAATTTCAGAACACACAAAAAGGTGAGAGATTGTAAAAGGATAAACAATCAAGAAAGCATCTACACACCTTCACTTCTTGTCTTCTCATCATCTTTCATTGTTAATATGCAATTGAAAACATCTTCCATTTTATAACTATTTCATCTAAGCTCCAAATAATAATAATAATATGGCTGGTTTCTTTTTTGAAATTTTCAACAAAAATAACAAAAAAATACAGATTTAGATTTCAGGGTCTTTTTTTATTTCTTGTTTGGCTGGCATCAAAATTCTTGACACTGACTACCAGTCATGAGTTTCTAGCAAAATCTGATTTACAAAAATGAATAATACATTTGCTTTTTTGCTTCTTTATTTTTTCCAGATCCCAAAACTCGGCAAGTGATTCCCCACAAATTCAAGTCCAGCATGGTAAGTGATTTTTTTTTAAATGTTTTTTATTGCCTTTTTATCTCCCTTTCCCACACACTCCTGGGTTTGTTTGGGGGTTGTTTTTTGGGGTTTTTTTTTGGAGAGGGGGGTTGATACATACTAGCAATGGACAATATTAAGTAATTTTGATTTTTAATCAAAGATATAGACTTACATACTGAAATTCAAAATCTTGTGTTGTTGGTGATTTCAGTGTTATAAACACTCAACAGCTTCTTAAAATTTACTAGGCTTTGTTTAGTCTGACATACCGGCCTCAGGTTGCTTATGGTAGAGCTTCTCAAGCTACCTGATGTAGTGTACTGGCAGGATATTTTTGTGCCATAAATCAGTACTTAGCCAAGTTTGTGCATAGCTTTCATTTCATTAGGCAATGCAGAAAGATTTTATGCATTTTCAGTCTTACATGACATGTTGTGTATATTATGATAATGTGAAACTGAAAACTTGCTATACTGATGACTTGTATACCAATACTTTGAGTAGTACTGGCTTATAGTACTTGTTGTTCCTAATTGGTTACGGCTTAACTTCAGTGATCTTAGAGGAAACAGTACTGTTAGGGTGACTTGACTGTAAGAAAATCAAAGAGATTCTTACTCTAAATATAGTTGTTCAAAATACAAAAATACTTCAGATAGGTCTTTTTTTTTTTTAAAGAAGCTATCCTAATTGGAAACATTTTGGATTTAGAAGAAAATAAGCATTTTCTTTTCAAAAATTAAATTTTTAGACTGCTAATTTACTCCGATAAATTATTATTATCATTATTATTATTATTATTTTACATTTTGTAAGTTTTTCACACCAGCTGTAATTTGTGGTTTTTGCTAACGTCTGAACAATAGCAAAATAGCCTCAGACTCTTAAGTATTCTCACCAATCTCAACACTGCTGTGATCTGGACAGTCTTAATTCTTCCTTTGATTTCTAGTTCATATTATCATCATTATTATTATTAGCAGCAGCAGAAATAGTTTGTTGAAAGGATAAAGTTCCCATTTACATGTAACTACTAAAATGATTATCTATTCTCAAACGACATAATTGTCAAATAAATTTTTGTTGCCAAAGTCTCAATAAGTTTTTGAAGTTGAAGAGATTTTTAGTTTGTTTTTTTTATTTAATCCTAAGATTTCAAACATAATATTCTTCTCTTAAATGAGAGTGCTTTCTCAGTTTTACGGCAAATTTAATCCTTAATAATGAAGTCAGTAATACTTGCTATAATTTTTATACACGGATTTATTTATCATCTGTAAAACTGACAGATATCACTTTCACTTTCTGTAGATACTTAAAAATGTATCACTTTCAAAGACAAAGCAGAAAGGTACTTGGTATCTATTATTCAGATTGTAAAATTCTCATTAGACTGAAAAAAGGATGTCAGGATATTCCCAGTGTCTATAACTGTATTGGTAGAATTTGGTATTAGGGAGAATATTTAGTTGTCTTCACTCACTAAGGTCTAATATTAGCATTAGTATACCCAATGATATACTAGCACTGAATAGATGGGAGAAAAGACAACATAAGCTCATATACCCATTTGATATATATATATATATATATAACATAAGAAGAGTTACAAGAATACACAAACACGACCCAACAGATGAACTGTGCACATTGTTCCATGTACAAGCAGTATATAAAAAGGAATACCAAAAATTGTAAAAAATCTTGTCTTCTTTGGTAGGGAAAACCATGTAGGCTTTATATTTCAATGCCAATATGAGACAAAGGCTGTTTCATGAACAGAGATGAAAGGCATGTCTTAATAGTTCGAAAACAGAGACAAGAAAAACAATGTCTTTACCATCTGAAGAACATGGTATGAAAGAGATGGATTTGAATTATGGGATTGATACATGATGTCTAAAAACATGCCAACCAACTCCAAGAGAAACAATTATTTATTGTCTTCCAACTGCTGCTACTGGAGATCAAAATTCAAGTTGGAAAGCTTCCACATTAAAATTAATCTTGTGACATATTCTGATACTTCCTCTTCTCTTCCGCAGTTAGGTTTTTATAGAAATGCATAAAAATACTTAATTTTATGTTATCTATAAATTGCTGAGATGTAGCAAAAGAAGTAACCTTTTACTAAATAATTTATTTCCATTCATGCATTGTAGGTATATGAGAGTCAGGTGGTCAATGACTTAGGTATATCTCCATAAATGTTTGGCAAAAAACTAGTTTTGTACAAAGTGCTCTATAAGAAGCATCAAGTATAAATCAAACTTACTATCTGCAGTTTACTGTTGTAGAACTAGTTCAAGCAGAAGCAGTAGTACAGTCCTCAGACAATTGGGTAGCCTCAGTTGACTAAAAATAACAACACATGCGACTAGCAGCCTTTCCTCAGTATACCTCTGGTCAACTCGTTCGTTCTGTCAGTTAGTCAGTCAGTCAAAAAAGCAGTCTGCAAAGAACAACAACAACCCCACTCCTGCTGCTGGCATACTCTTTTATGCAAATTCCGGCATATAAAAATTTACATGCAAGGTAGATTTCTTCTCGTGAGAGACGAGATGGCACACTATAACTTCTGCTTTCAGAAGTGAACATATTTTTTACTGCTTGACAAGCAACATATAGTCTTACATGCTTTCATCCAGGAGGTAAGTTTCTTTTCTCGCTATATTTACAAAACTATGTTTCTAGCACTATCTTAAACAAGTGTTTGGAAAAAAACAATTTGATTTGTTATATTTTTCAGCAGAAAAGAAAACCGACTAATTCATTATTGGTTCTGGTTTGCTGTGTTTAGAGACTTTTTTTTTATGTCCATTATTTTGTGCTTCTATTTAGGAAGAATCAATTGGATTCTAAATAGCATTTTATAGTTATCTCTGTTATCTTAAGAATTTGATTGATTAAAAAGAAAAAAAAAACATGTTCAGCATGAATGAAGACTGCAAAATCATTTTATTTTAAGTTAGTGTATTTCTTTAATAAAAACATCTCGCTATGATGTGGTTTTTTTTATTGCTAAGGTTATATACACACACACACACATATATATATATATATATACAAATTTCATTGAATATAATAGATATTTTCTGTCAACATATTTTCTTGTTGATCCTTTCATATTGCCGTATTGATTTTATAGTATTCGGCGGGAAATGATTGATATATTTTCCATAATTGTTTATTTCCCAAGTACTTTCTGCCCAACTTTGGGCCATCATCAGGGGAGGATATATTACAAAAGTGATGTAACTTTTGTATGTACATTACTACTTTGTAAGAAGAAGAGCATCTGGACCATTGCAGTGTGTAGCGTTTATTTTAAAATTGTTCTATAAATGATGGCCCAAAGTCGGGCAGAAAGTACTTGGAAATAAACAATTATGGAAAATATATCTATCAATTCCCGCCGAATACTATAAAATCAATATGACAATATGAAAGGATCAACAAGAAAATATGTCAACAGAAAATGTCTAATATATTCAACAAAATTTGTATTAATGAAAAAATGCTGCCCAAATATACACACACACATATATATAAGAATTTTTGTAATAGATAATTGGATGAGGGCTTTTTTTTTAAGTAATCAATGATTTCAAAATTACTTGTATGGCCACCAGAATACTTTGAGACTAATTAGCATAATGGCTTATTCTGACAAATAACAATACATGCAATAGGCTTAAAATACAGTGACTCTCTCCTGCAAAAAGGTCAGATTCCTATGTCATGAAATTGCATCCGATAGTGAGGCTCCACTTTTGGAGATCTGAGGAGTGTGGAGTACTTCTTTATTACCATTACTTTCAGGTCCACTGATCTGAAGTCGTCGTACCTTTTAAAGTCCCATCTATGGGTCAAATAGATCTGTTTAAAATTATTTTTATTCAATAGCACCATCTTTAAAAAAATCATCTACAAAAAATGTAAATAGGAATGCAATTCTCTAACCTCTAAGCAAAAAATAACTTGGGTGGTGGTGGGGGGGTTAACATGCCATTAAAATTAATTAATCAACACAAGTAATAGTTGCCTAGAAAACAGAGATTCCTTGAAATTCTACTGTCTGAAATATAGTTAAGTAACCCTTTCTGCTTATCAGTAACTGAAAGTGAATATTTTTTTAACTACATTTTACTCTGATAACCAAAGAAAAAGACAACTCTTTAACTCTTATTACTTGTAAGTAATCTTTCTGCAACAAACTCAACCTTATTCATCTCATGAAATAGAAATAACACTTCCTTTTGATTAAAAACTTCAGCAAATCTTTCACCCTGTCGATGGGGCTGGCTGTATCCTATCTAGAGAGGTAAGGCCTGCTCCCAAGAAGGGTGTCCTGGTTATAACACCAAACTGCACCTGATGGTGAGACTCGAGTTGTGAAGATTTCTTAGGGAGTGCCAAGTGCTCCTTCATTACCATTACTCCCAGGTCCATTCTGAGGGGGTGTCCTCATGGAGTAATGTTTAAAGCGATGGACTGCGGAATTGTAGTGAGTTCGTTCGTACTCCAGTCAGGCTATTACATTCACTTTTAGGCAAATACCCTTGGAAAAGGTATGAACCCCCTTATCCTCCCAGCTATGGGTTAAATAGTACCACTACTGTTCTTCTATGAGAAGAGCTTTGGCATTAAATAACCTACAATGGTTGATATGCCATTAAAAACAAAGAAACCAAACCAAACCAGGTCCATTCTGATTCAGAGTGGTAGTATTTGTTGGGTCCCATAGATCAATTTAAAAAATGGGACCATGTTCATAAAAACAACTAATATGAATAAAAATGTACAATGAATACAATTCCCTAACCTCTAGACATAAAATAACCCTAGACTGTTTGATCTGCAGTTCAAATCCATTCATTAATCATTCAGTCAATCAGATCTTTCTTACAATCATTTCTTTATTAAATTTGAAATTTCTATCACATTTCATAAAAAGCTAGTTGGAATTGATATTGTTTTGTATTGTCCTTTATAACCAAAGTGTGTGTGTATATATATATAATATATATATAAAGATTGTACAAAAATGAAAAACACAAGGTCTTTAGCAGATGATTTTATTTATTGAATTATTTGCCAATGTTAAACATTTCATGTATTTTAGACCTTTATCAGGTGTAAATATGAGTTATTAGATGAAATGTAAAAGATAAGAAAGTTTAAAATTTTTCTGTTGGTAATGTTCTGTTTCAAATTTGTATGACATAATTAGCCTTTGAAAATTTATTGAAAAGACTTGGTCTCTGATAGTGTTGTGGTTTCAAATGATACTAGATGCAACAATTTTCCAGTGTTTTTTATGTATATAAATGAATTTTTTGGAATCATTAAAATTAAAGTTCTGATTAGTTTCTTAATCATGTCTGACCAAAATGTTGTGTTGCCTTTTTTCAAATCTCTTGTGTGTTCATAAATTTGTTTTTTGAGTCTACAGGCAGATTCACTTACTAATGGACTCAACCACTCTCCATAATACCGGAAGACGCAGCAATACGAAGTCTGTCTAGATCCAGAAGCTAACCTTACCCCCATGCAGTTATGCAAACTAGCTTACCGTCCTATGTTCTTGTAACCATCCTTTGTTCTTGTAAATATATACCTATACTATAACCATAGTGTTCTGTTCCCTTTGTGACCCCTTCCAGGGCCATAACACTATCAGAGACCCAGATTTTTTAATTTGTTTCTTTATTTAGTCAGACTGATGCTAAAAAATTCCAAAATCTTTTTTTAGATAATTTGGCTTCATTGTTTATATATACTTAGATAGATAAACTGGTAATTAGATTAAACAAACTGAGAGGGATGGAAAGAAGTTGGCTAATATTGATAAAGACATAATGTTATCAAATATTTATAGTAGATAGATATAGAATTTGGCGTCACTTGTGTGCAATATGGACTGATGGCTCAGTTGTAGAGTTTTGGCTTTGCAATCTGTGGTCGCTGGTTTGATCTCCAATGGTGGAGATCACAGTATACACGGCTGATGAGACCTAATAAGGTCGAAACAGCTGTCCAGTGTTTCCATATGTCATGCATAAGTATTCACCGGATTTTCTGGTCATGATAATTCAATTCACAATCGATAGGTATAAACTAAATAATATGCATATTAACATAGATAGATAGATGTCATATAGATTTTTTTATTTTAAAATAAATTTTCAAATTGTAATTACATCACACAAATTTGAAACCAAACACTACCAACAGAAATAGAATGTTTAAAACTTTCTCATCTTTTTCATTTCATTTAATAATTCATATGCTTTGATGAAGGTCTTAAAAAAGAAAAAAATGAAGTTTAACATGAGCAAATTATTCCATAAATAAAAATCATCCTCTGAAGAACTTATGTTTTTTTTTTCATTTTTGTATATTTTCATACTGTCAGATTTATTTCCAGTTTTTCCCAGATATATATTTATGCTAAAGATTTATATCTGCAGCATATTTCTTGCTTCTTATTTGCATGATTGACCTAAATATTTAATTTTAATTAATTTTGATTTTTAGTTTCACAGAAAAACAAGAGGAATATTTTATTCTTAATTTTGTAATGTGTTCCCTTTTGAATAAGCTATCTGCTGCATAGAAATATCTTTTCTTTTTTTTTTTTTTTATTTTATTTTGCATTTGACAATTTGTTTATATATACACAAAATATTGTATTTTCTGTCAACATGGATAGTATTTTGTCTTGTGCATATATTTTACTATCCTTCCAGAGAAAACTACTTTCATCTTCTAGGACACTAATGTGATAGCATATTGTATAATAGAATTCTTGGAACTTTGTCAGCAGGACTTAGAATTTGTCGACTATATCTCCTGCAGAGGGGTAAGACTCCTCCAACCCCCAAAAACGGTGTCCTGTACCGTTTTGGGGGGTTGGATCCAATGGTGAGGCTTAAGTTCTAAAGCTCTGAGGAGTCTAGAGTATCCCTTCATTTCCATTACTCCCAGGTCAACTCTGACATGGAGTGGTAGTATCTGTTAGTCCCATCTATGGACCAATTAAATCTGTTTGGAAATTATTAATATTAGATAGGAATACTTGAGAGCAAACAAACTATAATTATCATTATTAAATAGGAATAGTTATTTGAACCAATATAAGAGTTTACCCAGTCAGTTGGGGTTGTAGAATACACCGACTGCTTCTCTGCAGAGGGGTAAGACCCCCCCCCAATGAGTATCCTGGATATGACACTGAACAATCTGATGGTGAGGTTCCATCAATGCTGGAGCTTTGGGGAATGCGGAGTACCCCTTCATTACCATTACTCCCAGGTCCACTCTGGCCCAGAGTGGTAGCACCTAATAAGGGCCCTATCTATGGGTTAAATAGAACTAACGGCATACTTATGCTAAACTGAATTGTTTGATTAAACTGAATAGCTTGAAATAGAAATGTTTATGACAATTAAACCATACTTACATTTAAACTGCATGCTTTTGCTAAACTGAATTGTATTAAATAGAACTGTTTTTTGACATTGAAACTGTATTTATACTAAACTGAATTGTTTAACGTAGAACTGTTTTGACATTTAACTGTGAGTAAACAAAATCTGTACTTATACTAAACTGAATTAGCTGAATTAGAACTGCTTGACTCAACTGAATAGCTAGAAATAGAAATATTTTTCACAATTAAACTGTACTTACATTTAAACTGCATACTTATGCTAAACTGAATTGTTTGAAATTTAACTGTTTTTGACATTGAAACTGTTCTTACACTAAACTGAATTGTTATATATAACTGCTTGAATAGTTTAAAATAGAAATGTTTTTTTGACAAACTGTGTACTCATGCTAAACTGAATTGTTTTAAATAGAACTAATTATTTGCATAAGAATAGATTTGGCATTAAATAACCTACAAAGGTTGATATGCCATAAAACCCAACTAACCATATAACTGTGATTAAATTGATAATTATCATGAGTGACTTGAAATCATATTACTACTTGCAAAAAATCATTGTCATCACTCCTGGGTCAACTCTGGGCCTGAGTGGTTCCACCTGATAGAGTCCTATCTATGGGTCAAATAGAACTAAACCATGTACGTACAATAAACTGAATTGATTGAAATAGAACTTTTTTTACATTTAACTGTGCGTAAACAAATACCTGTACTTAAGCTAAACTGAATTGTTTGAAATAGAACTGTTTTACATCTGTATGTAAACAAATGACTGATATTTAATTAAATTGTTACTGATATATAGCAATACTTAAAACCATTTAACTGTGTTGACATGCTAAGCTGAATTGTTTGAAATAAAACTGTTTGATCGTTTAACTGTGTGTAAACAAAAAACTGTACTTATGCTAAACTGAATCGTTTAAAATTACGTGAAACAATTTAACTGTGTGCAAAAAAAAAAATAAGCTCAGGCTTGTTTAAAAATGTTATCTACAAAATGTGTTTAGAAATCATATATTTGATATATATATAAAAAGGATTTGGCATTAAATGACCTACAATGGTTGACTTGCTATAGAACCAAACCAAACTTGCAAAAAAGACTGATTTTGGCATCAAATAGCCTAACAAGGGTTGATATGCCATAAAACCAACCAACATAACTAACCTAACGTGAATTCTTGGTTACAGGCTTATAGTCTTTAGAATTACAAAACTGTAGCAGGGAAGAAGAACCTTATGGTGTCATGATTAACATGCTGGAATACAGCATAATAATAAGTAAGTCCTAACACCAGTCATTCTATTATGTTCAATTTCAGATTAATACCTTTAATAAAGATATGAACGCCTTTTCTTCCCCAGGTATAGGTTAATAATAGCATTACTGTTCTTCAAAAATGTCTTTGACATTAAATAACCCATGGAAGTTGATATGCAATTAAACAAAGAAACCAAACCAAAACTGTAGCAGTTGGTTGATCACATCATCTTCATGATTATTTGGATCCTTCATGGCTTTCCTATGGAAAGTTATTGTGGTTGAAGGTGTTATTTAGCAGTATCTATCTCTGAGACAAGCAGTATTGGATTACATAATCCAAGCAGAAGAGAAGATTCTCTGAGCTAAGGTCTTCATAGTCTTTCTAGAATTAGATAAGTAATTTAACAGTGCCTTTCTTCTCTCCAAGAGCTATGTGACAGGTAGCAATAGTTTATATGATACCAGTATTTTACTTTTTAAAAAATACCATACTGAAATGTAACTTCTATACTATTCTATAATACATACATATGAAAATTTTAATTGTTCACATTGTTTCAAAAATGGACCAAACACTCAAAGGTGAATTTTTATATTTTTTCATCTATTTGGGCCTTCAGAAAGTTATCAAATTTTACAAGAGAGAGTATACAAATAAATATAAGCTGAATTTATTTAGATATCATCATAAAAATGTAATGGCCTTAATTTTTAATGATTACAGCTCATCAAACCCAAGAAAAGATAAGATTATTAAGAAGGGAATTTTTTTTCCACATCTTCTATACTCATCAGATTTAGCACTTACAGATTTTCATTCATTTTGATCTCAAGCATTTTATAAGTGGTCGAAGTTTCAGAGACAAAGAAAGAGAAAATGGTCTTTCAGATTTGCTATCTTGTTGGGCTGCAGTTATTGAAATTCTCTTCTTTTTTTTCATTTTTTTTTTTCTTTTAAAGAAGTCTGAAATTATTAATTAAAAGTATCAACACACTTAGCACAAAATATCAGAAAATTAGATTTTAAAAAAACAGTTTGTTCTTGTCTGGCCTTTATTGTAAGCTACTTAGATTTTAAGTGCAATTGCATTTTTTTTTTTTTTTAAGTACTCTTATTCTCTACATCTAGGGATAAAACTTTTTACCTTTATTAACCAGTCCAGTCAACTGCGACTGTGGAATATACCAACTGCATCTCTGCAGAGGGGTAAGACCATCCCACAACAAGTCCAGATATGACACTAAACCATCTGATGCTGAGACTTCATTCTTGGAGCTTTAGAGAATGAGGAGTACATTTTCATTGCCATTACTCCCCGATCAAGTGAGACCCAAAGTGGTAGTATCTGTTGGTCTCATCTATGGGTCAAATAGAACTGTTTAACCATTTAATTATGCGGAAACAAATGACTAACGTTAGGTTGAATTATTAGTGTTGCATTACAATACTTGAAATGATTTGATTGTGTGTTAATGAAGGTGTAATGTTGAATAGAATTATTAGCATTTAAAAGCAATACTTGAAACCATTTAATTGTATACAAATAAATGAGCTCTAGCTTGTTTAAAATGATACCTACAAATTATTCATTTATAAATCATATAGATTTAATATAAACATATAAACAGGATTTTGCATTAAATAAACTACAATGTTGTTTTTATTTACTTATTTTTTTTTTGAATTGCAAATCAATTATTTTTAGTCAAGAATATGAAATGAGAAAAAAAACCTGTTCTGGCAGAATAAGTATTTTGCTGGAAGGAACATTCAGAACAGAATTATTCTGTTGTGTAGCAAAGACATTATTTTATGGCAACATTTCTTGAATGAAAGAAAAACAAAGTATGAGAGAAAGAGAGAGAACGAAGAGCAATATATGAGAGAGAGAGAGTATGAAAAAGAGAAAGAAAGGAAAGCAGAGTATGAAAGACAGAGAGAAAAAAGAAGATTTGAGTGTGAGTAAGAGAGAAAGAAGAACCAAGTATTAGAGAGAAAAAATTGAGTGTGAAAGAGAAAGAATACCAAACTAAAAAAAGAGAGAGATAAAGAAAAACCAAGTATAAAAGAGAAAGAAAGAAAAGTGAGTATGAAAGAGAAAGAGAGAGACAAAAAAGAGCCAGTATAAGAGAGAGAGAGAGAAAGAAGAGTATGAGAGAGCAAGAGAGAAAGAAGAGTATGTGAGAGAATGAGAGAGAAAAGAAGGCTTGAATATAAAGAGAGAGAGAGAGAAAAGAAGAGTTGAGTATGAGAGAAAAAAATATCAAAGAGAGAGAAAGAAAAGTAAGGTATTAAAGAGAAAGTGGGAGAAAAAAGTAAGAACTGTGTATGTGTGTGTGTGTGTGTGTGTGAGAGAGAGAAGAGCTTTTCATGAAAGAAAAATAAAAATAAAAGCTGAGCATGAAAGAGTGGTAGAGAAAGAAGATCCAAATATGAGAAAGGGGAGGGAAGAACCAAGTAGAAGAGAAAGGAAAGTCAAGTATGAAAATGAGAGAAAAAAAAAATGCAGATTATAAAAGACAGACATTGATTGTGAAAGAGAGAGTGAGCAAGTTGGAAAAAAAATAGAAGCCATCATAGAAATTTATTCAGGATGTCTTTTATTATGTGGCTCGGAGATTCTCATTAGGATTTCCTTTCAAAAGAAAATAGTCGTTAAAAGTTGAAGTGGAGATCCTTACTCTCCTTTTTTTCTGACTGGTTGTTCATGCAGATAACATTAATAAACTGCAGTGACCCATGTAACAGCAATTATTTAAAATGAATAAATATTGCAGATGTTGACACTCTGGGAATATCACAAATTTTATATGTAATACAGAAAAACAAGTGTTTGTTTAAAATTTGTTTTCCCATAATCAATTTGTGCTAGATGGGGGAAATCTCCCTAGCGTATAGACTAATACACTGGACTGTGACATTATAGTAAGCTACTTTAAACTCTAGTCACACTATTGCATTCACTTTTGGACTAATGCCCCTTGGGAAAGGTATGAACCTCTTTATCCCCCACCAGTTATGGGTTAAATAGTACCACTATTGTTCCTCTACGGGGATGGCTTTGCCATTAAATAACCTACAAAAGATCATTCATCATCATCATGTCGTACGGCTAGCACAGATATCCCTGACCCTCTCTCTCCACGTCTCCCTATCATTCATCACCTCTGGCAGGTCTTCAGGGTTACATCCCGTATCATCACATAGCTGCTGTATGTATGTTCGAGCTGGCCGTCCTGCTTTTGATTGGCCATATGCGGGGGTCCACAGGAGTACATCACTTACGATCTCGTCCTTGCTTCTCCAGCAGTGTCCAGCATGTCTGGTTCATCTAGCTTGTATAGTTTTCGTGATAGGTGATAGGTGACCGTATAGTTGGCGCCTTGTGGGGTGTTGCTGCCAGGACTTGTTCAATATTGCTCACAACATTCTTGTATAATTGCCGTCTAGCTTCTTCTCCAACCGTTCAGTCAGTATCCAAGTAGTGCATCCATATAGCAGTATCGACACAACCGCAGCCTGGAAGAAACTGCGTTTCAGTTTATCGGTCAGGTCTGATTTCCATATGATCGAAAGCCTATCGATAGCTGTCCGTGCCTTCGTTAGCCGTGTGTCAATGTCTTTTTCGGTTGATGAGACGCTGCTTCCTAGGTAGGTGAATTTGTCAACCAGTTTCAGGGAGGTTCTGTCTAGTGTGGAGATGTCGCCTTTCTCATTAAAGCACATAAATTCAGTTTTGTGTGCATTGACATGGAGTCCAATGCCTGCAGCAGCTCGTTCCAAACTATGCAGTAGTGTTTCGGCTTGGCTGGGTGTATTGGCCGGTAGCGCTATGTCATTGGCATAGTCAGCGTCGGTAATTGTTTTTGCGGGTACCTTCTGCTCCTTTTCTTTGCCAGCATGAAGCCGTTTTCCCTAATGTTATCAATTGATGTCCCTAGTACATAGTCTAGACAGATGATAAAGAGGTATGGGGCAAGTGTGTCCCCTTGTAGTACTCCTGCTACAATGTCGAAGTATTCTGTGTCTCCATCCGGTGAACGCACTTTCACTTTGGTGTTTCTGTAGAGAATCATTATTGCTGCTACGGTTTCTTCTGGTTGGCCATGCCATTAAACAATGAAACCAAACCAATTTGTGCTCAGGAGTGTCACCAACCAAGTACTAAATATGATTGTCATCATCTTATATCATCACTACATCTTGAGAGAGTTTTGTGTAAAGGAAAACATTTTTCTTATCTGAACCTGACAAATAAGATTACTTTACTGCATCTGTTGACAATGACAGTTGATAATTATATTCAGTATGTAAATATATTACTTACTCTCTCCCAGAATAGTAACATTTGTATATAAATTTTATAGGATAAATGTAAAAACTAATATGTAACAAAGGTTGTATATAATTATTAGGTTTGGTTTGCTTTCTTTGTTTAATGGCATATCAACCTTTGAAGGTTATTTAATGCCAAAGCCATTCTCCTAGAAGAACAGCAGCAGTACTATTTAACCCATAGCTGGGAGGATAAGGGGGTTCATACCTTTCCCAAGGTTATTTGGCTGAAAGTGAATGTAATAGTGCGACTGGAGTTCGAACTCGCTTACTATGATTCCGCAGTCCAGCGCTTTAACCATTACACCACGAGGACACTCCCCATAATTATTAGGCTACCCCCTTAATTATTAGGCTACTATACAAGTTTAGAACTAAGTACAAAACATTAAGAGATTATATTTTTGTTCAAGTATAAAACACACACACACACACACACACACACACACACACACACACACACACACACACACACACATAAATATTTATACAATACTTTCAGCTATAAAATAGAATAACAATAAAAACTTATGACTGAATTTCATGTTGCCAATCTTTAGATGAGCCAGTGTTGAGATGTCTAAGTCTGTTCAATTTAACTGAATAAATATCTATATTCTCTATAATCTTTAAATCACATGACTGACATAAACTTAATATAAGGTATTTTTCCTCCAAGCTTTTAGCATTAAATTTTAATCATAATTTTTTCCTTGAATCCATGATTGATTCCTGGGTCAACATCTAATGAAGATATTATTATCAACACAACTATAGACACATATCAGTTGAGTCTCTTTTATAACTATGCAATATATTGGTCTTACTTTGGTTGGAACCTCAGTCCTGTAAACATGCTAGCTATAAACCTTCCCTATTAGTGAGATTTTAAGCTGGTAGCACTAAACTATTAACTATAAAGTAATAAACATTATTGCAAAGTAAACATTTATGGCCCCCTGGTGGATATTGCTCATACTACAAATGTAAACACTACAATTTTTTTAAGTCTTGATTTTCTGATGACCAGAAAAAAGGACATAACTTTGGTTTCTGACTAAGATATTTTCAGGTGAATGTCTGCTTTATACAGTTAAACAAAAATATAAAGATTTAGTCTAGTTAACCTGATTGACTGCCTTGAGTATACACTCAAAAGTTTTGTTCCATTAAGCCTTACAAAGTATTATTGAGAACAGTTTTATGAGCAGGCACATGGCCATATATATGTCAAAAGGCCAATACACTAACTGCATAGTCTGCAAAAAATGGGACATTCTGGATATGACACTAAATTGCAGCTAATGGTGAGGCTCTAGTGCAGGATCTCTGGGGAATATGGAATACCTCTTCATTGCCATTACTCCCAGGTCCACTCTGATCCAGGGTGGTAGTACTTGTTAGGGTCCCATTTATGAATCAAATAGATCTGTTTAAAAACTCTTTATATTCAATAGGACTATGTGCCAAAAAAAACCTCTTAAGAAACAACTATACAAAAAATGTAAATATGAACATACAATGAACATGATTCCCTAACCTTAAGCATAAAATAACCTTAGACAGGTTGGCTTGCCATTAAGATCAATCAGTCAATCAACCTGATGGACACAAAGTAAAGGTAGTTTAGTATTATAATTTAATTGGAAATTAGACCCTTTTCAAAAAATAATATACTAAAACAATACTTCAGGGTTCCATTAGTAAGGACAGAAAATTTTATAACTGTATATCTAGCTATGATAGATAAATGGAGAGAAAAGATAATTAGTGAAATTATGGTAAAATTTATACACTTATCCAACTTCTTAGTTGCATAAGTGTAATTTTCAGCTGATTTATTCTTTGTTTATTGAAGTAGGCAGCAGAAAACTAGAGTGAAGAAAATTTTTTTTTTATTTTAATAAGATTTAAAATGTCATTTTAATTCCACATTTTTACATGTCTCT